>JAVJGJ010000014.1:115072283-115110763 GCA_035590215.1 Microhierax caerulescens | reverse complement strand
TACTTCTGCTGTTCTGTCATCAGTCCTCTGCTTCACTGGCATTTTCAGACAGAAACATGGGAGTCCTTTTGCTCTCATATTCCACCTTCTCTTTCATTGTCCATGAAATAAGTTTGTTTTCCACTTCATCCAAAAAGATTACTATCTCGGTCACCTTAAAACACATTCTAATAGAAATAATAAGCCTCAGAACAGCCTCCTGTCACTTGCAGGCTTGAAGTCTGCTCCACAAAACGTCCAATTTACCTGCAGCACAGTGGCAGAGTTCAGTGGCCTGAGACTGACATGGTGCATAGCGTGCCAGTAACCAAAGTACAGAGCTGATGTAGAAGAAAGCTTGTTCCAGAGAACTCCTAAGAGTCTGGAAAGCCAAAGTGCAGCCTAAGGTTATCACAGAGGAACAGTGTGTTGCAAGGACTAGCGGCTATAAATAACACACAAAGAAAACTGCTTTACATTCGTTTGGTTTTGAGCACACATACGAGAGGTGGATTAGAGCTTTTTCTTGTGCAACACATCAGATTAATTCAACAACCTCTCACCGAAGAATGATCTCATGGGAATGCATGTTCCTCTTCTTCCATGACCTCAGTTTCCTGTGTTCAAAATAAGACTGTTTAACAAAAGATCAGCTTCTGACATCACGCCTTTTTCTTCTAACCCTTGCTAGGGCTCTAGCTGCTCCCTGCAGCATTGTTGTCTCTCTTGAAATCAAATCAAACCTGTTTACTCCTTCCTCCTCCCTACCTGTAGGGTTTTGCTCCACAAGCAACCACCTCTGGAGCTGAACACACAACAGATTCTATTCCTTTTACCTTTCAACGCCCTTTCCTTCTGATTTTCAGAAGCTCTCTCCCTGTGCTGTCCTTGATAAAGGCCAGGTTAACTTAAACCATCACCTGAATTTTAGCTTCACAGCATCTGCCATGAGACACGAAGCATAGAAGTTTCAAGAGGAAAAGGAACACAACTCCCACAGGAAAGCGAGCCATTTAAAATGCAGCCCTGGCTGGCAGGCAAAGAAGTGGGGACCAGAGCGGTGCCATTTTTCGGAGGGAAGAAGAGCAGCAGCCTGCCTACCGACCGTGCTGGATCTACACCAGCCACCAGTTCTGCAAAGCGTCTGACTCACCAGGAACCGGGGACACCAAAAGCCCTGTGGTTTGCTCCCAGCAAAACTCCATCCTTACACAAACCAGCTGCGTACTCCTGTCTACTCAAACACCGTTTGAAACAGGTAATACGCAGACCTGTCGTCCTCCCTGCATAGTATTAATTTAACACTCTGTCTCTAGTCTGTAAGATCACAAACTATATTTTGCCAGATCCCTGGTAACCAGTACCTATCTTATAGTAACACTACCAATTTTAATACACTTGTGGTGCTCTTGTTATGCTGGTAATAAGAGCATATCTGCAACAAAAAGCTTCAGAGAGAAAAGAAATATAAAAATCTAAAAAGAAAAATCTAATGGCAGTGAAACAGATTCCTGGCAGCAGAAACCAGCAACTTCACAAGAAGAGACAGCAACTTACTATTTAACTTATTTTTCACTGCAATAACTAGGAGTCTGAAACACTGAAGAAAATAAGTTCCTCTCCCCCCCCCCCTTTTTTTTTAATATAGTCTCATAGTCATTACCATGAGACTTTAAACTGGTAGACTGTGTTTGAAATAATTATTTATCTGTATTTTAGATAATTTCCCTGTAATTACAATTATTCACTGCATTTTGAAATATCATCAATGAAATGCAATGAATAATAAAAAACAATGAATTCATAAGGTGCTCTCATCCTGTTCATTCCACCTGTTCAGAGAGTGAGCCAGTTAGTCTCTTAAAAATTAAGATGGCACAAAAAGATGTAAACGTGAATCTTTCAACTCTTGGGGTGGGATAGTCTTTAAGAATTTCATGACAAAGCCAAATGATAAGGTTTTCTTATTTAAAGAACAATTTTTCCTCCACATGCTATGAGACACTTCAAGAATCAGAACAATTTTGGAAAAGCAATATTTTTAATTGCAAACGAATGGTCTTTACCATACCTGTACAGTAATGTTTTTTTGTTTTGTTTTGTTTTTTTTTACCTACACCACTGCCAAAAAGGAAAAAAACAAAACAAAACCAAAAAACCCAGCACAAAACAGCAAAGTCTACTCAAGTGTAACTCAGATGTTTTCTGTGGTGCAGCAAATGACAAGTGTAATTGCTAGACTATGAAGAAAATTACCACTGTAGTATCACCGTAAGACTGAATTAAAATTTGGATTACATTAGAATATACAGACTTCATACTCTTGGATATAGTAGCTATATTCAAAATTTGTGCATAAGGCCAATTGTCAGTGTTGTCAGAAACTTACGTTAGTAACACTATCAGGCTAAGTTCAAAACCATTTAAAAAAATACCTAAAATTTGTCCACATCGTTAAGATAATATCTATTCTGTTTGCAAACATTAAACTAGAATATGTTCCGTCTCACCAACAGCCTTATGACTGCATGTCTTCTGTTAAACGAAAAAAACCCCAACATTTCCACAGGCATATATGTTTTCTGGTTACCCCAGCTGTCAGGGAGAGGAGTGGGAATCCTGACCGAGTCGTCACAGGCATGTGTGGTTATTAGACACTTCTGATCAGAAATCTGCTAGGTGCCAGTGTTCCCAGTAGCCAATGGGGCTGCGCGATCTGGCCATATGCTCTCTCTTAACACAACAGACTGATACCAAAGCGATGCCGTTCAAATGTTTTCAGTGCTCGTTCATCGCGGCCTGCAATCTGCAAACAATTTGGAATCACTTTACTTAGTCATGCACTAGAAGTGCAGGGTTTAGCTTGAAGCATAAGCTTCCCGTTCAGAGGTGAAGTGCCTCTGCAGACCTGAAAAATCTCCACACTTTGAGGAAATCTGGATTTGAATTTTTCAGTAATGTGTCAGGATTGAGGGTAGAAAAAACTATCAGTTACACAGCTGTCTAACAAACAAGTAAAACTGTTGATTACCCTTTATTTAGGGAAGATATTACATAAATATTAGGTCTGTACTGATGACAAGAAGGGACAGAACATGTTGTTCTGAAGACTAAAAAAAGATGCTGGTAACTAGTTTTTTTTAAAAAATAAACAGTACAGTATGACCTCTTGAAAGTCCAATTGTTAGTGTAAAGGTTGCATTCAAATGCTAAGCACTTTAAAAAAAAAATAAATCCAAGCCCATTTATGAATATGAAACCCTGTAGCAAAAACGTATGTAAGAATCAACTGCAGTAAAATAAAAAATGTGTAGTTGGAAAAGAAAAAGTTCCCAACAACTAAGACTTCAAACTTAATAACTGACCTAATTTTGCCAGAAAATTAGGAAAATCAGGCTAAGGAAGACTTCCTTAATTTAAGCTATAGTGTCCTTAGGTTCAGAGCATTATCACAAGTTTCATCACAACAAATATATCTCAGTTTGTGCTTTACCTCAGACAGGCTTCATCTCTAACTTGCTTATGTTTGTGAAACAAGGCTCTCCTTCCAAGAAGCAGGCAGGCAGTGAAGTAAGCGCCACTGCTTTGAAACTGGAAAATCCACTTGCCAGCAATGACTCATTTATGCATTTTGCCCCTACACATAATCTTACAAAATAATTACAGAAATAGTAAATATGCAAACCTGAAATAAGTTCAGCTCATTGTAGCAATACAACTATACAAAGGCCTTTTAAATAGCTGAAAAACCCTCAATGGGAAAAATATTGCTGCCAAAAATAAGAGTGGTGGTAAAAAGAACAGATAATCAAATCAAAGTCAGTTACAAAGACTTTATGTGCCCTTATGTCCCATTTTGGTTATTTACTGCTCAGCATGGAAGCAACCACTGATCTTAATCTATTGTAGCTTGTCTGGGTTCACACGTGCCCTAGCACAAACATTAAATTTCTACTCCAGCCACAAAGCCCAAAATTCCTGTCAGAAAGAAATCTCTCATGCACAGGTAGCTCACCATTGCTCCCAGAACCACCTAGAAGAATGAAGCTGCCTTAATTAACAATATCCAGCTGTGGGCTGGCTGATGTGGGTAAGGTGCAGCTGTGGCTGGTTCCTGCAAAGTGGTTAAATAGCTCTGAGGACCATAGGGAAGAGGGAGTAGCTAATGGAGACCTGTAAAGGGAGGAGAGGGAGTGCCCTAGATGAGGAGAGACAAAGAGAAGGCAGTAGAGGTGAGAAGCTGAGGGACTGGCCTGAAGAGTATGAAGAAATGGTACAAACAGTAGATGGACCTTAGAAACCTTGTGGGGGATCGGTGGCCGTGGCAGGGCAAGGTGTGGGAACTACTTATTGACGTTAACTTGGTGTGTGATGGTCAAGGACCTTGTTGCAGTCGGCTGGTTTTGAGAGTGCTGCAACAGAACCACGCTGGCACGAGACTCAAACATGAAGTCTGAATTCAGAACAGATTCATAAAAGAAATGGTTTTACTCTTCCCTGCATGCAGCAACATATTTCTTTGCTGGCAAACAGCTGAAATGCCTGGCTGGCTCAGGAAGACCTTCCCAGCAAAAGCTACAGTCACTTCAGCAGCAGTGTTTCTTCATTTCTCCCCAAGCCCTCTAACCATGCCTTGGCCAGTTCTACCTCTAGACAACAAACAGGAATCAAAGCACATCACATTTACCATCTCCCTTTGGGATAAAAAAAAAAAAAGTAAGGTGTTTCTGTTTTCAGCAGCAATATTTTACTGTAGCTGAATATTAGCAATATAATTTTTCTGCTTTAAAAATGTATTGAAATGACAATTTCATCAATACCTCAGACTTTTAGTGCTACACCATGTCACTTAACAGGTGGCGGCTTAATTTTAGAAAGGTTTTTCTTTTACTGAAATCAAAGTAAGAAAGATTCCCCAGAAGACAGAAGTTTACTGCCCATTTCTGTAAGCAACGTTGACTGAAAAGTCCTTTTGAATCTGACTGAGGAAGCTGAGATGGCATTATATTTCAATGGGTTACAAATAAAACCAAAATGAATGAAAATTAGCAAAACTGTAATGGTTTTATTTGTCTCCCAAATGCAGTAAATAACTATGTTATAGAACATTTTTCCATTGCTGTTCTGGCAACAACATTCATAAATCACAACAAGCATATATAACTCATTGCAGAGATGTATGTATCAGCTTTTATAGGATTCTTCCATTCAAGTCTTTCTGAAACCCTTTTGCTCCTAGAGATGTGTTGTAATTAGGAATCCAAAACAATATAAAGGATTATAGCAGGAAGTAATTACAGTGCTTTGAAGCTGAAAGAAGCAGTTTGCTAATGAAAATCACTACTGCTTAACAGTAGCTGTTAAAAGCAAAAAAATTACAATAAATCACTCTTCATAAGCATCTATTTGTATTGGAAGTCTTCCTAATCCACACGCGTTACACTTAGTAAGTTACCCAAGGTGTTCAATCATCCAGTCTCTACTATCCACGTGCAAAAACCTTCGTGTGACATAAGCACAAGCAATTGCTGTGTGCCAAGGAGACCTGTGGGTAGGAGATGCTCTAAAAACCCCCACACCTAAGAGAGGACAGCAGGTACCTAAGGGTTCCCAGTACTCTGTAGCTGGAGTGGAGGGGGCTGGGCACACTGGCTGCTCTCAGGATAACTTAGGACCACTTTGTCTTGCAACTGTGCATTAGCAGGCACGGGATCCCCACGGCACTAGGGTAAGTCGCACGACAGACCCATGGAGCAGCTCATTTGAGGCTTCCCGAGAACAGCACGAGGCTCAGGCACCACTGACCGGACAGTCCTACATCAAACTAATGCCTGGCTGTCTCGTACGGAGAGCTCGCTTCAAACGCACCACAACGCACCTCTCTGTACCCCTGCACAGGTCAGGCGCAAACCCGTGACAAGTCGGCATGAAAGCCCTTGCAGGAGCAGTGACAGCACAAGCCCTGGCGAGCAGAAGGAAGGAGCCGTGCAGCAGCTAGGTCAGACTCGGTGCAGGCTAGTGCTTCCCTTGTGATGGCCCAGACCCTGAATTTAAAAAATTGTACAGCGGAGAAGATGGGCTGGAGAGGGGCTAGAGGGGTGACTTCACGCAGCAGGTAAGTTCAGCGGCAAAACTAACCACAGCAAGAAACAGAGCACCAAGAACCATAAGGAACTATCCAAAACCTTGCTGTAAAAACCCAGGACCGCTCCTCCTGCAGGTGTGTATTATGGGAAAGTTACTGGCCCACTAGGTACTATCCGAGCTGGTGAAAACAGTGCCCTGCTGAATACATCCAGAAATAAAACCGAAATGAAACAAACTTTTTTAAAAAAGATATTTTATCAGCAGCAAGTGCATCACACAAGAGAGAGGGAGCTCTGGCAGTAACAAAAGCTGGGCAGTACTTCTCCGTAACTTCAAGACCCCTTGGAGAAAAAAAAAATATGAAGCTGAAGGCAGGGGACAGGGGAAAAGCTAAACCACTGCCTTTTAAAACATTTAGAAGCTGACTGGTTATGTGGTAGATGAACTGATACCTTATTTTCATCACACCCTTTGCTTTTTATGCTAGCCACGTATGCAGTGACAGTATTCATGGAGCTTTCCATGTCACTCTGGTTCACACAGTGCCACTGAGAATCATCCGGGGCTTTCCCCAGTGACCCCAGTACAGCCTCACAGTACCACCCCCATCAGACTAGGAAAGCTAGAACAGAGCAGACACGGACAGCCATAAGCAGTCATACAGCCGGGACAGACAATACCGAGTAGCTTGAAGTTTTTCAAAAGTATATTTATTTCCTGGATTAAAGAAAAGAAGAACTATTGATATTTGGGGACAAATGGATAAACATTCAAAGTACTCATCGAAAAGGCAAAAGAACAACTGCTACAAAGTTTCACATATTAAATCTGCAACACAAAAAAATAAAAATTAAAATAATAATAATAATAATTAAAAAAAAAAAAACCAACAAAACCTTATTCCTTAGCTACACTGTACAAAGTAGACAACTGTCAAATACAGGGATTTCTACTTGTGAAAAGTATCAGACTATTCACTGAAAATATCAACATCTCTATATGCCCTGTATCTTCCAGACGTGGGCTAAAAGGTGAAATGTTAACTGGCCTAATAATATCCTGTGGAATTATGAACATTACGAATGACATGAAGACCTGCCAGGAAAGGGATGGATCCGCCACATGATTTTGTTTAATAGACAGTTAAATAACTATATTTTGCAAAATCTTCATAAAAACAAAAGCAATCGCGTGTCTAGTGCCACAAACTGCCCAAGAAACACCCCATGCAGTTGCAAAAAGAATGAGGTGTGGTGTCCCCTTTGTAACCAAAAGCCACCTTCAGTCTTGAGACCCAGCTTCACCTTCCCTCACACCACAGGGCCTGAGGTTTCGGCTTTTGGTTTCTGTAGGGGTTGATGCGGTGTGTTTTCTGTGGAAAGCAGCAGATTTAGATAACAGCATATATTTCACACAAAATAAAACTAAAAAAAAAAATAATAAAATAAAATCACTTACTCTGAAGGTGCACAAACAGGCTCTTTAACAAGTTTCAGCTGCAGAACACTTCTGTACTTCAGTCCTGAGCTTGATCTTTATTCAAGCATGAGCATTCATTGCTGCAATTACCTGCACTCACCCCTTGTATATTTTTTATTATTATTATTATTTTGGCACTACCTTTTGTCTTCTATTTCAAAAGGAAACAAAAATTTATGAAGGTCTAACTTTTCTTGTTCAGCCAGGCACCTTCCTGCATATGTATCTTCAAGTACTATTACTACCTTCAAAGTTTCAGAAAACTACAGAAATCCCCGTTCCTCCAGCTTTGTGAGGCTTTGCCTAATTACAGTAAAATTCATTATTGCAGACTGTCACACTGTTTTCATCAGCCATGTATTTTCTTCTACATTAAAGTATCAATCTGGTTGCCTTGAATGTTCGTCAACTGTTATTCCCTCAAAAACACATGCTGCAGATCTCCGAGACAAGATTCATGACACAGATTGAAGCATATTGTATACAGTCCATAAACACTTTTTATGATGGTTTCATCATAAGGTAATTCCACCCTATGAGTAAATTAACTTATTTTTCAGGGCTCATTAATCTTCATTTACTCAGTCAGTGAACATGAACTATATCCATTAAAAGGAAAATCAAGACATGAACTCCAATTTAAGCCACTATTTTACTGATTGTGTTTAACCTTAGGAAATCCTAATACATAATGCTAAATTTAGTTTTTCTCTTCTTTATATTTAGTGTTCAAAAAGGCCTTTGAATATAAACCATCCTCCAAAAACCCTGTTCTCCTCCCCTTCCTTTGATTGCTATCGGTACCAGGGGATTTGTACAAGTCAAAGCAGGTTTGCTCTATGTCCTACAAGTTCTTTTTTCTTATGAAGCAGCCACCATGCATCAGAAAATGGGGCTTTTTACATTCTCAAAGTGCCCAGGCCATAAACAGGGCTCCATTGTTTAAGTTCCTTGTACTATTACAAATGACAGTAAGACCTTCCAGAAGAACAACAGGACAACAGGCACATGCAGACAGATGCAAAGGAAGCCCCAGAAAGTGACACACTGGTCGAGTTCAGAACAGCACAAAAATGTCATAACCAATGCCAAGTTTTTTCAGTCATTGAAAGGAAGGAAGCTTCAGAGGAGGAAGAGAGACTGAGGGAGAAGAGGAAAAGAAAGGAGAACGGTAACTAGAGAAGCGACCTGAAGCACAGCACCTGAAGAGCTGAACCCCCAGACATTATCTTTTGCTTACAAAGTTGCACACTCCTCACCCTTGCCTCTCCTTCAGACACTGGGACAAATTCACCGCACTCTTGAAGTCAGCTGCCCCCAAAACCTGAACAAATACAACTTCCCCTCTAATTTAAGGAGTAAACAGGAAAGTTTGAGTGTACTAGCTTGTGTCTCACATGCCACCCTCTGTAAGACTTGCACAACTTTCTCCTACCACAATTCCACTTTAAACCTCCTCCCACACTTGAAGTCTTGCAAGAAAAAATAAAGCAGCAAACCAGAAGTACAAGCAGTAATATGAAGCTCATGACGAGTAATACAAAAGAAATAGCAAATATTCAGGGACAGAGGGACAGATGTTTCCAGCATTTCTCAAGGTAAATAAACCATTCCTGTTGAGATCTGAGGGAGGAGAGCCCAAACAACCTAAGATTTTACTTTATTTCAATTGTAAAGTCTTCCTTACATCTGGAAAGCACAGGATGGAAATGAAAGAGATTCAGCAAGACCCCCCTGAGTTTTCCACCTGCCTGGACAAAAGGCTGTCAGCTGTCCCATTCATTTCAAACAGCATCAACTTAAAGGCCAGTGATGATACATCAGATGTCACAGAGATACATATAAAGAAACAGAAAGTGTATTATATGTCTCCTGCAAAAGGGCTGCCTATTTCGATAATTCTGCACCTCTCAAACACACCAAAGTTGCATGTGTCATTTCAGGTGTCATTTCAAAACAAAAAGGTATCACTACCTCCAGAAATTCCAGCTTACAGCTATCAGTTAAGAAGCTGCACGTGTGAAGTATTTCAACAGCTGCTAATTACTAAACATAAAAACAAAGAAAAGCCACAAACTGCTTGTGGACAGCAAAAAGGAAAGAATAAATCCATTAGTCCTTCCACACACAAAACCCATTGTAGTATTTAATATTTCTGTGCTATTACAAGGCCACAAAACTGCAGAATGAGTGAATTCAGTCATTCTCTTCTAGCCAGAGGCAAAAATAACTAACTACCAAATAATAAATTAAATGAGGTCTAAAATGGGATCTATAATTAATGATTTTTCTGCTGACCATTTAAATGACACTATTATTTTAAAGGCTACTTCCACAGAATATCAGCCTCCAAGATAAGATATATTAAGTATGAAGTTAATTGCATGAGTATATAAATCAACAGGTATTTCTTGCCCAAAGAAAGTAAGCACTGCCAAGACAGAAATTACTGAAATGCCATCAATATATTGTCAGCATTGTTCTTTCCCATGAGAGAAAGTAACTATTTGCAACTACTGTTTTACAAGTGCAGCACATTTTGTATTTAGAGGTAGACTTCTTTCTGACAGTATTTGCAAGCAACATCTTGTCTGATATCTATGGAAATCGAAGATCTTAAGGTACCAGCTGCCCTCAGCTAAAATACATTTCCCCACAGAGAGAAACGAGTTTAAAATATAATATTAAATATACCGGACTACTAAGATCAAAACTGAAACATGAATCATTCAAGTCTTCGACTGAAACAGTAATTGGTAAGTTCTTTTGGGAGGAGATCATCTCTTGGTATGTAACTGTCAACACACTGAACTTCTGATCCCTGGCACTTTAAACAACAACAATCCGTTTAAAAATGGAGAAAATAATTTACTCAGCTTCTTTATGATACCCAAAAAAAACCCCCAAAAAATAAAAATTTGAGAAAAATATTCTCTGAGGTTAATTTAAATTTTTATGATCTTTTATGATCTTTATGCTTGGCAAAAACTGTATGATTTTGTACTCTTTGATTTAAACATCACGTGTCTTAGAAATGAATTTAAAAAGTAAGTAAAGGTGACATCTAAGAAAGAATTTCTGGGTTTAGAATATCAGTTTATTAAACTCAAAACAAATCTACAAAAAGTTAAATTTGCCTTTTTGTTTTAATGATGATCATTTTGACCAAGGAATTTTGCTCCACACTGCTATTAATCAATTATCTGGACATGCTGAAAACACTCTCAACATATACTTTGAAGGGTTTTTTGTCTTGTTTTACCTTTATATGGTTCTCAATTTCTGTCAGTTCTCATTTGAATATTCTTTTCTCAAAACACAAGCTTTATGCTTCACATATCACAGGTATCACCATGATGGATCAAGAACACAACCAGGAATATCTGATCAGTAGATTATTGAAAAGTTTTCACAAATTTACATCAAGACTTCAAAGCAGCAGCTTATCACGCAACTCGGAAAACAGGAATTCTGGCTATGAAAGGGGGGTGATGCCTCTTTCCCTGGATTCAGCTCCTTGTTCTCTCCACAGAGTAAATTAGCAGATACAGGAAATCATCTGCCACGTGAACTTTCAAAATACTGATCCGAGTGGTTTAATTTTCTGCATGTTGCTTCACTGAGCACAGGCAAGCTACCTCAGACAACTCCTTTTCTTTTAGAACACATCTGTGCATCACCTAAAGGGTCAGGCAGACGTCACTGGGAGGATGCAATCTGCCAAAGTTTCTATCATGGTGGCTCAACTCATCGGCCAACTAAATTAATGCAAGTAGAGGTCACTCAGTGCCTCACAGCAGTTGTTTGGCAGTTCAGTGCATAACACTATATAAAGAAAAAAAAAGATTCTGAGTATCTCAGAAGAACAAACTACATCCTTATGAAAGGAACTTTAAAAATGTAAAATATTTCAGCTAGACAGGCAGTGAAACAATACCAACATATGCAAGACTTAAGAGTGACCAGAATAGCATCTTCATCTTGCAATGCGGCATACTAAGACACAGAAAACTTTGCTCTGATCTTAAGGAGCAAAGGCACAACAAGACATACAGGATACAGCATTAGGGCTCTTACTGTGTGCCCTGCTGTTTAAATTTGAGGAGTTACACATCGGGAGTTTATCTATTCATAACAACTGGTTTTCAAATGATATCAAAACTGTCAGGGCATACTTGGCTGTCAATAATTTACCTAACATCTCTTCAGTAACACAAACATGCAACACCTACCAGTAAGCGTGAGGTGGAGCAGGAAGAACAAAAATACATGGATAATGTATTGGTTACTAACATGCATGCCTTTGGAGCATAAAAGCCCATATTAATACTTAATGTCATATATTATGGATGTTGCTGAAAAGCTGTGCTGTAAGAGAGACTGAGAAACCACTGTGAGGTTCTACATTCAGTGGGCTGTGACAAAGTCTGGAGAAATAGTGTTTTCCCTCTACATTTGGAAACTTCTTTTGCCATAATAGTCATTATTATTGTGCCTATTTATTTTCAACTAAATACTTTCATGAATAATCTAAACCAGTAAGAACCCTATAGATTTGACAGTGAAGAAACACCTCTAAAGAGCAAGAACAAAGAATTTTACATCTCAGGAAAAAATCTATTAAATAAAAAGAGCTGTTCAGTATTCTCATGCGTCGCAGACAACCAGCAATAAGCTATTATTCCCCTAACAATAAAGGGTTTTTTAGTTTACCTTCAATACCGATTTTCAATTCTCACATTTTTTCCCAGTGTTTAGAGCCCCATTTTGTGATTCTTTCCTGCTAAATAGAGCTAGAGATGGATAGTTCTGGCAGATTTCTCTGAAAGGTTCTGGAAAAAACATAAAAAATCAACATCAAAATGGGTTTCTGGTATGCTAAAGGCTGAGGGTGGTGTTTCTCAGGTACTCCGGCTTCAAGACAAATGCAGTTCAAGCTAGAACAAATTTTGAAACGGCAGAAGCTACCTGCAGATCAGAAGCCTCACTTTCTGGCTAGTACTATATTAAGTTGATTGTGCCTTCAAAAACTATCCTGTAGGTATATACAATTGAAAAAGAAGGTACAAAAGCATGAAGGAAACAGGAAAAACTCCAGTGTTCATTCTTGACTTTGTTTTGATCGTCAATATCTCACTACTCCTTGTAGTATGAAACAAAACTGTTATTTCAAGAACATCAGCAGAATAGTTCCTCCAACATACTGAGCAAAACAGCTATTATTTTGGCTGTTTTTAATTTTACCTTACTCCATTGAGTTTTTGTTAAGAAATTAACTCCCTAAGAAAAAAAAAAAAAAAAAAAACCCAAACATAAACCACCAACCCCCACATCCCTAAAGCCAATTAATAATTACCAGTTGTTTCAATTCTGTTTTCTTCAATTCAGCTAAATTAAACCATAATTGAGTCTTTTTCTTATTTTCCAATTTCCAGAGTCTCTGGAGTATGACTTCATCAAGAGGTTTCAACCTTCAAATCTTTCCTGAACATACACTCCCTGTTTGGACATTGAAGTTTCAAAGTACAAAACATCTGGAAAAGCTGAACGTGTGTGTTAGCTGTAGGAGGATCTGACAGTACTGAATAACTGGGCAGTAAAATGCAGATGAAATCCAACATAGGAAAACAAAAGTAAATGCACTTTAGGGAAAAAAAAAAAACCAAACAAATCTTCATTTCTCATACAAAATAATGGGCTCTACTGTACCATGCAGGTGGTAGATCTTGTATGCTTTACAGTTATTCCCACTAAATGTCAGCTCAGTGCTCAGCAGTGGACAAAAAGCAAATGTTCTAACATTTGTTTACTAATAATTACTAGAAAAGAGGTAGAGATTAAAACAACTATTCTGAGGCAAGGTCAGCTGAATAATAAACTGGGTACAAGGAAGCCTGCTTAAATATTTTCAGGAATTAAAAGGATGTATGTGCAGTTTGTACCAACTGCTACAGACCATGCTCAATAAAGCAAAAATCTCAGGTTTTATCTCCTAAAAATCTCTTAGAAGTGTATCATGAGCAAAAAGCATTGCTTTTAGAAGACAAAATGGTTCAAAATAGGTATATTTTCCTCACATCCCTGACACAAGGGACACTATCCTGCCTAGACCCATCTCTACTGTTCAAGTATGTTACAGAACTTGATAAAATCAACTGGCAAGTTATTCTTTAACACGGCTGCACCCATGCAGTTTTCTTTCACTTTTGTCTTCTACTGATGAAAAATGAAAAAATATACAGAGCCAGAAATGAGTCTGAATTAGATATCTAACATTAGAATTTCACTTCATTGGTTAAAGTACAGTAAAGCAATAAACAATAATGGAGGCACTTCTCAAACTGAGAAATACCAAGCAACTTCACTGACAGGTACTACCACATATGTGTTCACATTTGCTGACGTGATTTAAGAAAAATGGAGCCAAAGAGCAAGTAGTAAAATTTACAAACTGAATTTCAACTAATAGAAACCTATTCACATATTCATTATGTCTCACTCTCTTTCTCAAGCTGTTTTTCCTCAGACTGTTTCTCAAATCTCACAAAGCTATACTGTTCACATACCCAGGCTCAGATAATACCATATCACAGCTACATTACATGTTCCCAGATACACACACAAACCCATCCCTCCTCCTAAAATATTCAGCTACTAACATTGGCATCTGTCTGCCTCACACTGGGGTGTGCATAAAAACAAAAGAATACAGCTCTTCATGAATTCCTGACAGTGGCACTACATTCTCTTTTTGCTCTGTGCTTGTAACTTCTATTAGTGATAGATGTAACCTACAAATTCTGCCTGACTCCGCATGACTGGTTCAACAACTGCTGTCACATTCTTTTCAAGTTCTCAGAAGTAATTATTTAATTTAAAAAGCAGAATGCTTTTGCTTAGCTAAAAGTGAGGACAGTCAGTTCCTTGCAGATTTAAATGAAGAAATGACTTCACCATTTTCAAAGAACTTTGCCTATTTATATCAGTTGAAACTCTTGCCTGAATATTCTGAATTGGAGATAAACTAAAAAGAAAGAAGAAAAGGAAAAACAAACGCACTGGAAAAATCAGAACAATGAAAGACACCATTAAAATTGATACAACTACTTACAAATAAATGGGGCTCATTGTTTTCTATCAAAATTCAGTATTCTGAAATAATTTTGTTCCTATTCTGAAAATACACAAACAAACCCATTATGATTTGATTTCTTTTTACTGCAGTGTAAAATACACAATACATCTATAATTGCCACAATTAAATTTTTTTGTGGTTTAGATTGTATATTGTAAGCCAACTTTCAGAGCAAATGAGAGATCAGCACCACTGTATTTGAAACTTACTGGAACATCTTTTCAAGAGTGATGAAACCACAAAAGGCTTCTAAAAGCAGAATCTCCCACCGGAGTCCCAAGACGTTCAAGCCAGTCGCTATCTTAGGTTATAAACAACAACATACAGCCATTGCTCTTACCTTGCCTCCTCTTCATGTGAGTTAGCACTTTTGTGCTAAAAGGGTGGCGTACACATCTTTCACCACCTTTATGAAAATTTCCTTCTATGCATTTCTCCATCTGTCCTAACCAATTGTATTGACAGTGTCTCCTCACCTTCCTTCACCTGCACGTCTCAAACGCAGCAATGCCTTGCAGAAATGACACAAATCAGAACTATCGCCCATTTCCCCCTGCCTCAAAAATAAATAAATAAAAAAAACCCCAAGCATACTAGACAAGACAGCTATAGTCACAAAATGTCCTTCCCTTTACACAGGTACGGATACACCATTGCCCTCCATTCTGGCATGCATCTCCCTTTGCT
The DNA here is from genome assembly GCA_035590215.1 of Microhierax caerulescens. Taxonomy (NCBI): domain Eukaryota; kingdom Metazoa; phylum Chordata; class Aves; order Falconiformes; family Falconidae; genus Microhierax; species Microhierax caerulescens. The sequence goes on along the minus strand of JAVJGJ010000014.1, from coordinate 115,095,396 downwards.
GCCACCCGGTATTAACACCCCCTGCAATGCATTCTGTGCTGTATTAATTAGCAACAAGGATGTGGCTACTTCAATGGCTCCTTCCTTTTGGATTAAGGTTTCCTGGACAAACTCCTTTTAGTATTAGCAGTTTCCTTCTTGTCCTTACTTCAGTTTTCTCCAGCTTCTGAAAAATCAGAGCATTACTCCAAGCTTAGAAACCCTCCTGAACTCCTATGGGAAAAGTTACCAGGGGTTGTTCCTAGCTGCAAATCAGATACTCTTAACGCATTCCTACCTGGCCAGGAGTGATATAATGGTCTATTCTTCATGCTGAGCTCTAAGTTTGTACAAAATTCTCCAGAAATTAAAGCATGTTCCATGGTCACTTCTACTAAATGTAGCTTGCATTGTGGTGCTAAAATACACACATCTTACCACGTGAACCATGACAATGAAATGAGTGCTCAAACGGCATTTGCTGTATGATACAAAAGTAATGTGTCATATAGACATGAGTAGAGTATTTAATAACAAATAATTCTGTATTAGTAACAAAAATAGTATTTAACCTGGGGTAGAAGTTAAAAACACAGCTTTGTTAAGGGCAATTTGCACTGATCAGACATCTTGTAAAATTCACCTCACTGCTATTTTGATAAGAAATTTCTGTAGAACAATTTGACGCATTTAAATTAATCTGGCTTCAGGCAGAACATCTCATTACTTTCTCCCTGTAGCACATAAGTAAAAGCTTTCAAATTTCATCTGCCCTTTCAGTTCACTGGTCATACACCACCTCATCCTAATTTAGAAAAGCAAATAGGTATGAACATAAGACCTGGGAGCCCAAAGCATGACCCACTAATGATTTACTAGACCAAAGGAAACTTAAGTGTGCATTAAAAGTAAATTTGTGAATCAGAGCTTTAGATAGAAAGTTCATGCAGCTCTTAGATAACACTGACATCAACCTGAACACAACCCGTGTGAATTCCAAGTTCAAGGGAATTCAGCAGCTGTCAGTAGCATGATTTCCCATACCAACTCAACACTTTGGCCACTGTCAGACCTTCTTCAAGCAGAGACCACCTGAATCTAATCACGTGCATACACAGTCATCCACTACATTTCTACTCCACCTCTTCTACATTCAGTCAAGTCCCCAGAGAGGAAAAGGGAAGACGGCAAGGACGAATACCTAAACATCGGTCAAAGGTAGTAACTGAAGAATCTCCCAAGTTTTTCAGCGAGATACCACACAGACAGACTGAAGGTACTGACAATTTAAATAAAGCCAATTCAAAGAGCACAAGGGGGAAAAGTCCTCAAAGAAGGTAAGTCAGTCTGGAGTGAAGCACTGACCGCTAAAACTCACTCAGTTTCTCTATGTAGACCAAGACTGGGGGAAGAAACATAATAGATGGGAGGATTTGAGATGCCAGGTTAGCAGTGGAGTTGAACTTCTACCTAAAAGCAAAAGTCAAAATTTAACCATCTGTTTGAAACAGTCATGGAAACCCCACAGGGAAATTAACTCACTCTGCTGCCCTGCAGCATGCCAGGAATCTTCTGGCAAACTGCAGTCGCAGGAAAATATTTCACCCACATCCACTAGTATCTCCTGCATTACCTATGCACCCCTTTACTGCTTAGGTACCCTAAAGCTAGGCAGTGACCAAACATTAAATACCTGCTAAGAAGACAGCCATGCTGAAGAACAGAATGGCTCATTGCTAGAAAAAAAATCCTAACAGAGAAATAGGTTCTATCTATTTTTTTTAATGAATAATAGAGGAAAAATGTTCAAGTACTGCAAACAACAGAATAATTTAATAGTAACATATGCAGCCATGAGAATCTATTTTTTCTTAAATTTGTAACAACTATGAAATATTTACAATTTCCTCATAAATGAAAATCAGAGATTCATGTTGTCTGACTTCCTCAAACGCACACACTTTTATGATATTGAATTCTAATCCTATACCTACCATGACAATTTTTTTCATTGGGCCCCTGACTGCATAGACAAGCATAAGAAGTGACAGCTGGTAGAAAATTGGTTTACTGTTTGCACAGCACAAGCTAAGATACAAACTTCTGGGTTTAAAATTTACCTTAATCCTCACTTCTATTTGTGCATCTGAATGCTTTCGCACACACCAGTGATATGCAAAAGTAAAGCATCCTTCTACTGAGGCTCATATAAAACCCTAAATCACACGCACTCACATGGTGCATTTGAAGTTGCATTTATGTTCACTGAAATATCTTGCACATGCAAAGCACAATAACAGGTACTGATGCAATCCAAAGTGAACAGGGAAAAGGAAGAAGGAAGGAGAGAAAATGCATCTGAGCCCATGCACCAGCTGTCCTGAAGTCCTCTTACTCCCCCACGTAGCACTCAAAGCTTAGGTTCGCACAAACTAGACATCTTGTACAAGATGAATGAACATCTGTTACAACTGACAAATATTTTTCTCTGTACGGTTATTTCAGTGGACCCCATGCCAACCAGAGAGGAATTCAGGAGGAAAAGGCACAAAACACTGCTCCTGGAAGTGTCCCTCTGTAGCAGTTTCTGCAAAAGTAGGCAGGGCTGCTTTCAAATCTAAGTCAGATTTCAATCTCTTATGCTCTGCAGTATGACTGCTCAATATATTTCCATGCATTATTTAATTTGGCATGTATTAGCAACAAAAGACTTGTACTCATCTAAATAATATTCTGTACATTACTACAGTACATAATAGTTTTTCTTGTAATCTGATTTCATTCTTTCCAGTTTTCAAATTTAAAAAGAAAAGCTGTCAGGGTAGATCACAGCTGGCATGTCACTTTCAAAATATCATTTTTTTTTCTCTTTACATACATCTTTAATGGTCAATTTCTTTTTTTCTATATATATTTTCGGGTGAAAGTGTTTTACATCAATATTAAAATATGAATTATCTGCATAGTCATGTACATAGCTTAAAAAATTGCCTCAAATCCCATCTATTACAGTCATATTTAAAAGCCAATATCCCTTTTGCTTTCATATTTTAAGTTGCTTGCTTAGCTGTGCACAGAAAGAAATGTTTTTCAGTGCATTTTAATAGATATTCTTCCTAAACAGAAATGAATAGAAGTTTTAGTAAGTTTTGAGATGTTTAAATATTTATAAATTAAAACTCAAAACTAGTCTACAACACAAACATAACATGGTTAAAGTTACTTGTATTACAAATTCAAATGCTTTGTAGGGTATTTTAGAAATTCCCCTTCTGTAACCAAATGGTAGTGTGCCACACTTGAAAGTGGCAGCCAAACACTTTAAATTTCTCATTTACAAACATTTACAATTTCTCATCCTGATACTGCACCAGAAAAATCCATAGAAAATAATATGTGCTGATGCAAGTTACAGTTATTGGTTGTGATTCTACATCCTCATGACTGAAATTGAAATGACACAGGACTAACACAGGGGAAAAATTCAAGTTTGTCCTGATGACTGAGCTGTGGAACATGCTGCCTTAACAAATTAATAAATTATGTCTGTGCTCCCTTATTATCCTACCAATCCATGCATCAAAAAGCTTTCTTGCCTTCTGATTTTGCCTCACAATGATATTATACTAAATCTTACATGCTAGTGACTAACACCTCTTAATTCATGTCTTCCCACCCACAGCCCAAGGTAAGAGTCATCACCATGGCCAGGAGCACGTGTCCCTGGTTTGCAGACATATGCTACGCCCAGCACCGTAACTGTTCATGCAGAGACACAGATCTGACAAAGAAATTTAAAAGACAGAGCGCTGCTTTGGTATCTGATTTTTTAAGCCAAAAGCATTTCATGATAGGGTTGTACCTAATTCACAGATAAAGCTGGGCACCTAAAATGGGACTCAGAAGGTCACGACACTTGGCAGGTGGCTGTCTGAGCCAACTTGCAGAAAATGCTCAAAAAAGTCTGCATATCCAAATATTACACCTGAAATTACCAAGCCTTGAAGAACTCCCTCCATTTGAGATGCACAGGCTGGAGCTTGCCCTGAAGACGGGTAACACATCCTTTAAAAAATAATTCAGTGAAATGGTGCTTGGTTGCATTTTAAAACACAACTAGTGATGATGCTCTTTCTATCGTTGGTTTGGGGTTTTACTGAGCAGCTCACCAGTTAGACTCGGAAAGTTGTATCCATTTTATAAACCAATGCAAACCTAGGGCACTGACAACACGACAACTCTTGTTGCATCCCACACCTCAAGATTAAAGTTTTGAGACTTTCTAGGACTCAGTCATGCCCACTCCGGTTTCTTGTAGGACCTTTAGGTAGATCTTTAAATATATATATATATATATATATATATACACGCACACATACACATATGGCTCCAAGAAGAGAGACAGCAAGATACATCACAAGGTAATTAGTTGGTCCTTACCAAAGGTGAGAAGTGGATTTGGATTTATGGGTGAGAGGAGGGAAGAATCTCTCAGGCCTTCCTCACCTAGGCAGAAACCCTAACCCCAAGGATGCAAGCAAACCAACACACACGCATGCTGCTCCTTCAGCCATACCAGACTGAAGCACCAAGTGCTCTCGCTGCTACACGTGCCCCAAGACGCATTACACCCTTCGCAGAGGAGCACCGAGGCGTAAGCTAGATGCAATGCTGCTGAGCCTTTGTCAGTGCTGAGGTTCTCTGGGCTTACAAAAAGCCCCAAGCTTTTGGTAGTCAGGGAACATACACGTCAAGTGGCGAGCGACATACATCTACCTCTGATGCCTGTAAGGTTTTGAAAGAGTTTTGAGAGCTTCACATCAGAAGCTTGGGCAACAGACACACAGTTCTTTTAATAAACTTGTTTATCAAGTAATGCATCCTTTTAGTCATCGTTATTGAAGATTAAGAAAGGCCCAAGGTAGACTGAAGGAGAAGTGGGCATATTGGAAGCAAAACTGAAGGAAATTAAAAAGCAATACTTCAAAATAGATGGGATAAGGTTAACAGCAATTTTAGTCTACGCAGCCTGGAAAAACCTGTCTGCATCTTCATCTGCTTTGGCATTATTAGAACATGGCAAGATAACACAGGACTGAACCGTTAAAGTTCATTGAGTCCAATACTCAAAATTAACCTGTAACAGATGCCAAGTTCAATAAACTCAGCAGAAATAACCACTGCTGGCTGCAGGATTACACATTTTTCCCATCTCCACAAGGCAAAACCCTTTTCTCCCAACTTTCACAGGAAGCTTTCCGCCAGCGAAAGAAGAGACAAAAATCCTCCAAAAGCCCCGAGAGGCACAAAATATCCCCCTGGGAGAGAGCGGAATGAAACCAAAAGTACAACTGTTTATGGTGATAAAGGTCATAGAACAAGGAACTATTTTTCACATTAGTGATTACCACCATATTTCTAGTTTCGTACTTCAGACAAACTTCTACCGTCGAACTTGAAGTTGTCTCCAGGTCAGGTGCTTGCTGCAGGCAATTGTAGCTCAACCCCCCACCCACTGCACGAGGCAGCAGCCATCTGGTCAAACTGCTTTTACGCGCTGGTTCATCCAGTGCAACATAAATCCATATTTAACACGTACTATAATTTGCCCAAGCAAACTGAGGAAGAATAGTCAGAGGTTTAAGGAACCGGTGCTTACGAAGTCAGATTTCACTAGTTTTGCCATACACAAAAACAATTTTTAAGCATCAGCCTTGGTAAAGATTTTGAAGTGAAGCTTCCAAAGCTTACAATTGAGCTGGAATCTTCAAAATGAGCCTTGGAATCTTAACTTTAACACTTTTAAAAGGCCTAATTATCCACAAACCAATCTGAATTGATTGGTTATGATTTATGATAAATATATGATATAAATCATAAATATATTATTTAAAAGCCCAAAGTAAGACAATATAAAAAACATATTAGAAAGTAAATTATAAAGACAGAAGCAATTGCAAGAAAAGACAAGAGAAAATATACAAGACCTACAACGGGACGGGAGAAAGACACTGACAGAAAAAATTGTAGGGAAGATATATATTCTACGTCCTTCATGCCTTTTCAGTGTTTACACATATGATTGAAAATCATTTACTAGAATGGAAAAGCTTCAACTTCTTTGGTGGCATGGCTCTCATAACCGCAGGGGGTTTATGGTGCACTGGGGCAGAATAAGGGGCAATGCCCTTCTCTATTTCCCTGTACTCAGTCTCTGCTTCCCGATTATGTACATGTTTAGTTTTCAAGCAGGAAGAATTCCACGTGCTTCATAAATCTTGAATTAGCTGCTGTACTGGAGGGGCTTTTTTATTACCATTAGAAAGCTCACAACAAAGCTGTCAGCAATAGCGCAGGCCACCAAAATATTTCTTGCTATAAAACAGGCAGAAGAAATCTAGAGGCATGACTCTCTATTAATAATTCTGAGCTGTGACTGTAAATTGCTCATTTTGTTATGGAGTTGAAAATTGTACTGACTAGATGAGACCCTACAAACCTTCCATAGAACTTACAGAGAAAAACGAGCCATACAAGTCTCATCAGTGACCACCCCAGTTACTTCCAATTCAAGTTTATGTGGGTGTGTGAGTAGATATTAAAAATAAAAATTATAAAAACATGTATATGTGTCTATAGTTTATAATCTTAGACTGCTAGGCTTCTACAACAATCTTGTTAATGCATGCATGGACTGCATTCAGGTGTCAGATTCATAGCTAACAACCTAGCAGGTATAAATTAATTCAATACAATTCACGCCCTGTCATGTCTTATTTATTAATTATCACAGTACGGGAAGAAAGACAGTTTATTGAAATGTGGGAGAATAGCAATTTGTTCTATGAAACATATTAATGGTCTTTTCATATCAAATTTGCTTGTAAGCATTTTCAACAAACTGCACATATCAGTACACTCATGCACACATGGATCCTCTTGCTACACACTGAGAGAACTGGCAAACTGAAGACAAAAGGCTCTGCAGCATGAAACACAGGAAAGAAACCCAGAACTGTGAGGCAGCAGAAAACAAAACATTTAACCCACAAAAAGAGTGATAAAGCAGGAAAGCCAAGGATGGTGCTGTTTTGATGCAAACAAGGAAAACCTGTTTCAAATCAGAAAAAGTCCCAAAAGCACAGTTGACCTCACGCAATACACTCAAGCAAGGCACAGATAATTTGATTCCCTATTATTTTTTTTGGTGAATTATCAGCAACACCTTCAAAACCTCAACACTGCATTATTGAAGACAGAAGCTTTGTGGTTCACCTGCATTGTGCAATGGTTCTGCTATCAAGTAGCCTACTATCAGAGAGGTAACACGCCGGGTGCACAAATAGGAAAGTCAAAAAGAGATATTGGTATATCACTTAGCCTAGAATTGCAAATGGGCACTGATGAGACATGGGGAAGCACTGGGAGTCCTAACAGTGCCAAATTCAGCAAGGGAAGAAAACAAACAAACAAAAAGTCAGGGTTCAGAGAATAGCTACCAAATTAAGAACCACAACACCCAAAGGAAATTAACTGCAAAAAGTTGCTATGCCCAGCAGAAGGCTGAGTGTGACAACGAACCAACAAGAAGTGTCCAGAGTGTAGAATAAGATGTGACTAGAGGTGACAATATGCTGTCACACTGTCACAAATGAAAAGCAATGAACCTATTAGTTTTACTTGGGAGATACCGGCAATTCTGAAAGCAGATGTGAGAAGACACAACCAGCAGTCTGAGAAGCAGCTGTTCAACAGAGAAAAAGGGCGGGCAGCAATTTGTGGCTTTGAACCTGGAAAAAATGTTAGAGGGTGAGGGGCTGCAAAACTCTGCATCTTTGTTCATTTTTCAAACATTCATGACATGCAGATTTTGGGACTTTCCCACATAAGATTTACCTTTATATAACGTTTAAAGCAATGCAGGGAGTTAAATAATTTATAACTTTTAAGACATAAAATATAAGAAGTAGGACAATGCAGAAACAAGTTTGCTTTCCTTTGGTAACCTTTCCCTTGACTTTAATTTTTTTTTTTCCCAATGGCACAATTCGCACTCAAGGCGGGAGGTAGACAATTTTCTCCCCTCCATTTTCTGCTGAAATTCCCTTTGCCGTATTTTGACTACAGAAAAAAATAAAACCACCAACCAAACAACAAGATTATTTATCGGTAAAGTTGCATCAGCCATCACAAAGTACTGAATGCTAATCAACCTAGGATTCATCCTAGGGATTCAAGAAGTCATGACTTGAAACATTTCTAAGAATTTTCTGTGGCTGCCATAAAGACAAAAAAATGTGATGAGTAATAGTCATGCACAAAAGAAGACAGCCTGTTCCCTCACGTGTGGGAAATTAGGTAAGAAGTACTTCCTCACCACAACCACTCCCTCACATTTTCAAGCAGCTCTAGAAGTGACAGATTTGTTTTCCAGTAGCAACCAGTCATGAGGATCAGCGACTGTCTCAACTGCGTGGTCTGCTGAGTTCCTGACCTAAAAGTTTTTCCATCTCAAAGGGCAAGGCAAACTGTGGCTTCGGAAAAGAGAGATGATTTTAACTTCACAGATGATCAGCTGAGAGCAAGCTACAGCACTTCAGACTAAAAGGGACCGCTAGGACTGCATTACCCAGTCTGCTAAGAAACGTGCCTCAAAAATCCAGTTAGCTTTTCACACACCATTTTACAAATAATTATGACTGTCACAACTGGAAAGCAGTGATCCTCTGAAGTTTTACTTGGGAGCTATCTGCAAATATTAAAGTAGATTTGAGAAGACACGCCATGATACATCTAAAGACAGATTTCTCTCAGACACCTCAAAGCAGGACAACTTGCATACAGATCGCTATCAAGAATCCCTCGGAAGGGAAAGACTTTCTCTGTCTTGTATATGTGGTCTGAAATTAGGATCAAACAACCTGTCTCAACGCACTGAGAAGATCAGATTCCCACAAAAAATCAGAAACTCTTTAAACCACTGCAGTGTCTTTTAATGTAGGGATTAGCTACATTAGCTACATCTACTGATCAGAAGTTCCCTTCATACACTCTAAGGCTTCCAGTGTGGTCTGTGCCACCACAGAAAGCCAACCGCTGGCCCTGGGGGGTGGTGAAGAGCAGTGTCACTAACCCCCCAGACCCTGCCACCAGCTTTCAGCTGCTGGAAAAGAGGCTGTTGCACTTTCTGGAACTTAACATTATGCAATTTGCCCAGGTTTTTAAAGCAAGCAGAGGTGTGTTTAATGAGACAATCTACCCATGTAAGATACTCAGTGCAAAACTCTACCAGAATCATTAAATTTTCAAACGTACAGAGCTATCATATGGACATTGCCCATTTTATAAAAATATATCATCTTAGACTGGCTGGAGTATGCCTATACAAAATCACACACTAATCACTTAAATCATGACTCCACTGTCTAGGCATGGGCCCTCTAAAGCAAGGCCAGCATTCAAGATGAGAATGTCGGTGATCCATATTCCCCCACAACAGCGGATGTTAAAGCAAAAAAATACATGGGACTTCATTTACTGCAGCCTAAGCAGTTCCAGTCATGCCTTGTTCACTGGCAAGTTTGGGCAACTGCCTGCATTCTGTTTCCTGAAGTACAGGAAATTACACGTTTTGTAAATAACATTACTCATCACATGAACGTAAGCTCCTCATTAACACTTCTGATTTTCAACCCCACCCCCCCGACTTTAAAAAAAAAAAAAAAACCAAAACCAAAACCACTTTAAACACTTGTACAGAACTGAAAATTAGTATCGGGAAAACCTGCCACCAGTTCAGCATGGAGACAGAAGAGGAACTGCAGAGGTGGATTGCCAGCACTGGAAAATCATTTGCCACCTGTGTGAACTCAAATGAACAGTAAATGCTTGAGACACAAATTCATGATGCTTATTCCTGTGCTCAAGGGCAGGTATAATTACTGTAGTAGCAGGGTGGTAAAGCTCTCTATATAAGGAGTCATTTAAGCCACTGTTCTCCCATTTGAGGTAATGTGGAACCTCAGACATGATTAAAACCATGTAAGCAATGTCAGTTAATTTATGCAGTACCTAGAGACCCAGAATTTTCTTAGAACAGAAAAGAGGCCGTAGTACCTGCAGTTACATCATTTTATTCCACAAACAAAGCTTTTCTTTTTGGAAGTGGGGCACAATGGCACATTGCTATTTCATATGCAGTTATTTTGCAAGCCTGAGAAAATGAAAAAAGAAGAAATTATGGTTTTTATTCTCTGGTACATTTTTCATAAAAAGAACTACAGTAAAAGACCCCTAACAAATGGAATTTCCTTCCTCTGGAAATCACTGCTTCAAATTGAATCATTAAAAAGACTTTAACAGAAACCATTATCAGTCTCACTCTGGCAGAAATGTGCTTACCATTGGTTTTACTTATGTAGATAAATGATGGGCACTGGCTCTGGAATTGAAAAGCCGATGACAAAATGGTCATGGTTATAACAATATAAAGGATGGTTACAAAACTGTTAGAATTGTTCGATCTAAGTAATTTTGATGGATTAATGGATTCACCATGATAATGTGGAAGCAACAAGGGTATATGGAGCAGGACAACTGACACATCCTCAAGCTCTTTAAGGCATCAAAAAATACTTTCAACCCATTGGTGCCAGAGGTCTTCAGTTCTGTATACACATACACAACGTCACTACTCATACCAGGACTTTTACATTTAAACAGTCCCACTTCTCCTTCATGAGGCAACGCAGATTCATTCAAATAAAACCAATGTATATTTAGTTTAGTGACATTTCAGCAAAAACTAAATCCCAAATTACCCCTATGCATATACTCATCAACACACAGCAGAGACAGTTTCAACCCGGTAATACCAGCTCAAAAGTCAGTAGTACATTTCCAGCAAAGAGGCAGAAGCCATTTCCTTCATGGAGCTACTCCTACAAATGCCATCCCTACCTTAACAGCATTATTTTTCCATTAACATTTGCTTTGCCTGGAAAGCTACTATTAACTGGCACATGCAAGAAATACTTCGGCCTAGGCCTGATGCTTTTGTCATCCTTAACTGGAAACGCATCGTTCCTGCCAGGGAAACCTCATCAGCCTAGGAGGAATTTGCATATGGCAATAAGTGTTTTCTTTTTATTGAACTCCATGTTCTTAGACACATGAATTTGAATTAGTACCAAGTCAGAGTCACTAATAATGAAGTGACCCAAGACAAGAAAATATGACACTGGTGGCGGAGGGAGAGAGTCATGTCCTCCAGGAACCTGAGGTTTTAAACTAACGTTGCAATTCATCTATGGGATGGAGGCAGCACCGACCACATTTTAATCATTACCTCTCAGCCTCCTTATCCTTCATTACAATTACTTATTACTTATTAACCTAATGTGAAATGGCAGTAGCTTAGTTATATTTGAGCAGGAGACTTTCTAAAAATACCAAGCAGCAAAGTAACAAGTGCCTTGCACTTGTTTCCCCACATTATTCACTTTTTCACTGTATCAAAACCAACACAGAATACTTTTCCTTATGTAAGTCTTACAGAAGAAAAATGTTGATATCTCCATGAAGATACATTGGCTTTTTTTTTTTAACTATTTGGTATTCTACTGTAAAATAACAGGGCAGATTTATTTCAGAATGAGTGAATGCTTTAGAGTTTCCTTTTTTTGACATGGCACCAGCCTTCTCCTCCCCTTCCCTTTCCTGTAGAAGATAAAAATGGAAAGATCAGACAAAGAATTAGTCATTTGGATGTGTGCATGTACACGCCCACTATACATAAGAAGATATGTAAACCTAATCATATATGTACATTTGTGTATATATCTGCTCTTTTCCTGCCACTGAACACAAGACAAATGCCTTCCTGATACCTTGCTGCTGCAACTTGGCAATTTTGGGGGGAGATCATTGTAACTCAACAGCCAAATCCTACTGGCCAAGACAGCAAACATCTGTCAAATGTATCTATTCCCCCTCCTGATATCATAACATAATTATATATCACAACCTTAATTAAATCATATCACCTTTTCCATGCTCCATTCCCAAAAAAAAAAAAAAACCAAACAATTTTGGGGTAAAGTCAAAACTCAGAATATTCTGTTCTCCAATAAATTATGTATTTTCAAGCCTAAAAATATTACCAAGGAAACTGCACCATTACTTTTAAAGATCTTTTACAGGATGTCCTAGTAATTTAGCTATCCAAAATAGCTAGATCAAGCTCTTCCTCTATGTTTAATTTCAAATTAAAAGCAAAACCTATCCACTAATATTTAGGTATACAAAATATTTACCACATCTCTGGGTATATGTATAACACTCAGTTTTAAAAACAAGGAGGGGGGGAGAGTAACAAAGTCTCCTAACCATGGGCACATTTGCCTGACATCTCCTACCATAAAGACATCCTATGTAAAAGCTGGTGCCCAGCCCATGCTCACGTCAAATCTGAACACAGTTCAGATCACCTTCTACTACCTCCATACTTGTTTCTTTTTTCTAAAGGAAGGATAACAACAATAACACCCCACATGCTCCCCCCCCCACGCCCCCCCCCCCCCCAAAAAAAAAAAAAAAAAGTCTCTGACATATAAATTTAAGGAAGACTCAAAATGAGTCAAGAGTTTAGAAGTCAGTTGGTTGAAAACTCCTAATCATGGTGTTTATCACCTTTGAGTAACAATGTACTAATTCTTCTAGGTAAGAAAGGCAGATGGAGGCACTTCCCCAGTTCAAGTTTTCTGTAGCTGTAACTCTGCATTTCAATTACCTTAACCAAGCATCTTAGCCAAGATGTAGTGTAGATAATTTTAATAACACACTATACCACCTTATACAGAAAGACTGTCAAGAACACAGCTATTTAAACTATTCTATGATATTTTCTTGCACATTCATGTATTAAGGTGATTTATCAGAAACCCAGATATGGACTTAACGTGGCAAAAGCAGGCCATACCACACACACATCATGCTATTTTCTGACTGCAATCACACAATATCTTTCAGCTATTTAATATCAACTGTTTTCTAATGCACACATAGTATCACTCTTCTGAAAGCAATATGCCAATTTTAAGTTTAAAACTACAAGAATTCTCTGAGCACTGGACCTGAAGTAACACAGCTGACATCTGAAAAGATATTTTTCACAAAGTGCTAACACTAACATATCCTTATTAAGTTACTAGTATTTCAGTACTGAATAAGTTTATCCCTCCAAAGCAAAAGTTTGCTTGTAAAATCTGAGGAACAGACTTAAACTTAACAGCACAAATGGTCCAACTGCAGTGAAAAAACTGCAGTGCACACTAGCTTTCGGGGTTGTAATATGATTGCAAGCAGAACCTTGAAATTCCAGCTAGCAGGGGTAAAATTAGCAGCAAAAAGTATGTCTACACTTTCACCTTTGTTTTGCTTTGTAGACATGCCAATTGACTGCAACGGGAAAACAGTAAAGCAAATGCCAAACACTTCCAACAAAGCCTGTCCTTCATGTCCAGCAACCTCTGCAGTGAATATGGCCTGATTAATAAAAATAAATCTGTAAAATATGTGAAGAAAAGCCAGCTTATTCCATAGACTGAAACATTTTAAATTACTGAAATCAGTATATAAGCATAATTGAGAAAAATGCATACAGCCCAGTGCATCTGTGATCAGCTAATTAAAAAGCTAGTCGATTTAATCTAAAATTGTTCAAGACATTTTTCAAGGTTTTAGGTATTGTTAAGACAAATGATCTCTGTTACAAAGAGGTCACATGCAGAGGACAGACTGAGTGAGATCAAGAAAGGAAAAACAAACGGGGTTTTGTTTACAAAGCACAAGTTTCAGTGTCTAGCTAAATAGCAGTTTTTAAAGGAACTTAAATATATAGATTATGGGCCTTACCACCTAATTTATGGAAACTGAACTACACAGCTAGCTATGCATCAGAAGAACCTGAAGTTGTGTTTGAGATGCAGGAAATACAGGTCATTCCACAAAGCCAAGATACGCTGGTGAAAATGCATAGCAGCCCTACTTAAAGACCAGACTGACACATCAAGATCCAATTGCAAACAAGTCCCTGCGTTTTTTCTTTTATACCTCGATGTTTTCCCTGGAAAATTACTTTTCAGTGACTTTCTTAGTTAATTTAGACTAATTCTTAGTTAATTCTTAGACTTAATTGCTTATCTGCAACGTTAATAGTTATCCTTAAGCATTATGCAATATATTGCATAGATAGAGTGTCATGTGTCCCGTGTAACCTGTGTAATGTTAACAGGTGCTAGTTGGTACAAAGCAACATAAAAAACAAAGTACGATTACGAGCAGAACCTAAGAAAATTGGGGGTTTAGCTTTGATTGTTCTCAGCAGGACAGCTCATATACCAAAAAAATGGTTTAAGGAGAGAAATACATCATTAAGAATTTACAACTTCAACTTCTATAAAGAGAGGCATTTATAAACTGCTTGGGTGGGCTCCAGGAACAAGAAGTCTCTCCCATACTGGTTAAAAAGAAGGCTCAGTTCTTCAAATCCTTATCTACTACAAGTTTCCACCAAGCCATAGCAGAATCTGGTTATCAGCTACATACACAAGTTTTCATTTTCAAGAGGTAACTTCAGTAACCAAGTTCTGACCTACGGTTCATAACAATCAGCCTCATTTTTGGTTGGAAAGCTTATTAAACGCAGCTGCTTGAAGCCAGAACCCCAACTCTGTATCCAGGCAGGGCCACTGTAAATATCTTACACGTAAAGGTAATTTTTCCAATTTGAGAAAGACGGTACTGTGCTATAAGGAGCACTACCCACACAAATACTAATCTCTTGCATTCTCTGAGGAGGTTACTTTCATCCTCCAGTTACAGTGACTGGAGCGTCATGTTAATCTGTTTAATTTAACAATTACAAATGCAAGAATATCATTTTACTTCACAGGGGAAAAAATAACTGCCAACAAATTGGCAAATGAAACAAGAAAAGAGGCTAAATATTTGCACAGAACAGGTACAAGACATTCTGAGAGACTAGTATTTATGAAGAAATAATAATAACAACAGCAAAACTGTTGTTCTGTATTGAATGAAAGGGAAACATCACCATGCATCAGCCACAACAGTGATAACAGGACATAGAGCAAATCCAGGCAGTAAATTAGTTCTCTCAGATTTATGTGTTCCTAAAAGAATCTATTAGAATATATTGGAAGAGGGGAGACAGTATGGCTTAGTGAAGGTGGAATAAAATTAATAAGTGCAAACATTCTTTACATTCTTTACTTAATGTTAAATATATACACAGTTATAGATGTCCATGGTGCTAAAAAAAGTCCAAATCGTCTTAGCTTAAAGAAATACACCAGATTTTTTAGAGTGGGGGGAAATAAAAAGAAAAACAAATCACCAAAACCCGCACACACGTACACGGACAACCTCTTCTCTTAAATAATGCTAACACAAGGTTGACAGCTACAATGTGCAATTTAGAAGGGAAGAACACAGCAGATTTATAACCCATTCAAGTCTGGCTGTTCAAACAAACACTGAAGCAAAATTAGTATTTATTAAAACAAATGGACTATAAATATATTAACAAATGCTATCCTTAAGAAGAAATATCTGCAATTAATGTAATAGAACACAGGGTTTTCACTAATTTACAGCTGGCAAAGATATCTGATATCCACAACATATGGCAGCAATTTCTTTACAACATTTGAACAGCAGTGTTTCATCAGGATCCCTGCATGGAAGAACTCAAGCATTGTCATTTACATTCTACACCATTCAGGGAAGTTTCCACCATATTTCCACAGCTGAAAAACTTTAGCATGATGAAAGAAATGGGTGATTAACTGAAATATTTTTCCATTGTCAGCTCCATTTTGGCAAAACAAACAATGGGCTGAAAAAGTGTGGCAGGCAGATGAATAGCGTGTTAAAAAGCTGCTCTGCAATTATCCATATTGTAAAATATTTTGGTTACCTTTTAAGAGTGCTTTTAATATCATGTTTTTTCATTAGGTTTTTGGTTATGTTTGCTTTGCAGAAAAGGAACACAGTATTGCATATAAATAACCTTGGGCTGCCTATCTGACTTACACAGATGACTTAAAAAGCTCATGCTCTAGATGCAACAAAAACCAAAACCAAAACCAGCCATCTGAGAACTCAAACCTTTCTCCCCCTGCTTTCCTCTCACAAAAAAAGAGTTGAATACTATCATTATATAATACAATTTCTCTCTAATATTCTATTTTATTGACTATTTAAAGGAGTAAGTTCAGTGAAAGGTTTTGTTTTGTGTATGCCTCTTACTGTAACTTGATGAAACACGCCCAAAACTTTCAACTTGTTCTTTGAACAAAAACTTTGTTCAGTTCTATTTTCACACTGAAACAACTGGCCAAATATTTAAAACACTCAGCAGAGCTCTTGAAGTTCAGTGACAAGAACTATTCCCAAATAAATGAGTCCTTAGCTTCTTTGGGAAATTATCAATCAAGATGACAAGCCCACCAACAGCAATGCAAGGACTTTTTGTCCTTGTAATTGTAGCCAGACTCAAAAATGTATTTAGTGGTGAGAAAGCTGAGAATCAT
The DNA here is from genome assembly GCA_035590215.1 of Microhierax caerulescens. Classification (NCBI taxonomy): domain Eukaryota; kingdom Metazoa; phylum Chordata; class Aves; order Falconiformes; family Falconidae; genus Microhierax; species Microhierax caerulescens. The sequence continues at coordinate 115,078,801 of JAVJGJ010000014.1, read as the reverse complement.
ACAGCCATTTACCAAAAATATTGAGCAATATGCCCTTTTTTTCTGAGAGGAAGATCAGGAAATAATCATCAGACAGCTGGTCATTCAAGATCAGCTGCCACACTGCATATAACCAACTGCTGTCCTTCAATCCAGCATCAAATGGAAGAACTTACTTCCAGGTCAGAGGAGCACATTTTCCAGAAACGTCCATCAGTCTCAGCCCTGCTGTTCTCTGAATCAATAGCTTAAACTGTAAGCACTTTGTGAAAGCATTCCTGAAAGTCAGGCTTACTTGGAAATGTAGCTTCTTTATGATAGACAGGGTCACTAGAATATGTATTTCCTATGAGCAGATAATTCAGAAGCAAGGGGGGGAAGACCAAGTTTTCAGAACTGGCACTAATTACTTGTATATCATTTCATCAAACCATTCTTGGAGATCTAATCTTGATGAGATCTAATCTTAGAGAGCTAATCTTGCTCTACGCCACATAAAGTCAGTTCCATCATCTTGACAAACATAGTAGTTAAGTTTTACGATAAGATCTCCAGTGATGCAAAAAGAGAAAATTATTAAAGGTGGCCAGACTGATTCTCTCACTCACAAATGCTGCAGCAGCTGCTCTGTTCTTCCATAATATTCTTGCTACTTGGTTTGTTCTGAGTCACCAACTGTTTGGAACATCAGCCTGGACATATTCTGACAAGACTGAAAAGAGAGCACCAACACTTCTGGAGCACACTTAGAAAATAACTAGTGTGTCTTCAATTAATGCTTTCCATGGGGACCATTCTCTACTGACAATCTATAATACATCATTTGTGTGCAGAGCTGTTCTGGCAGGAACAGAGTGTTTAAGGCAAGGGTGGATCGTAACTGGATCGTCCCAGGATCCAGTTACACAAACAACTCAACCGATGAAGCATTCAGGGCTCCGAGTTTCTTCTGTTTCTCCAACTGCATTTAGTGACCGGTGCAGGCTTACTTGCCACGGGCAGTAAATGTTTGGCAGTCAAGAGGAACCCTCTACCTTCAGAGCTTTGCTTCTGAAGAAGCCTTCATTCAGAGATCTCAGAATAGACACATTTTGAATTCACATTCCATTCACCAATGGCAAACCAAAGCAATGCATTTTAATATACAACCACAGGACAGTTCGCTACAATTAAAAGCAACTTCTCTATTGAAAAGCTTCCTGAAATCGTGGAAGCTTTCCCATAGCTAATTCTCTAACCACTCTCCACTGCAAGCTTTATATTCCTTAGCGTAAAAATACGGGGTTTAAAACGTACTTTACATCAGCTTTAATCAAAATCACTGTATGCGGGGAGTGGGGGGAGATAAGACAGTATTTCCAAAATACCTGAAATAAGTAGTTCCAAAATCTTTCATTTTCAGGTTCAAAAATTTCTCAAAGGAAAGGTAGCTTCACATATATGTGTGCATATCTACCTTTAAGGAAATGAAGCGCAGGGAAGGGAGGTATATATTGTCTCAAAGCCTTCAACCTGTTGGTTAAGTAAATCTCAGCAATGATGAAGTGCTGTGAAAAGAATGCAAATCGGGTAGGAAAAGGTGCCTCCCAAAATTACCCATCCTAAAGGTGAAAGAGGTGTCAACTACCAGCTCATGCTCTGTCCCTTCAGGCAGCTGGCCAACCGCCACAGGGACTTACTAGCCAAGCTGCTCGACCACTGCCTGCAACAGGCTGCGGCTGCTGCGATGCACTTACTGACTCCTGCCCTGCCAGCAGTTAGAGGAAGGAGTAGAAGATAGAGGAAAGGAAGCAAGACAGACAGGAGAACAGGGAAAGTGCTCCACAGCTACTGCATGGGGACAGTACAATGGAAAGAAGGCTTCAGTGCGATGTCAGCTCCTTACTGTCAAATAACCACGAGAAAGCTTTTCTTATATAGTATATCCTGTTAGACAGGTGTATACAACTGCTGTACTTCAATAAAGAATAACTTTAAAAAAATGTATCTTTTTGCTTCGGGAAGATTTGAAGGCACATCTGGTGGGAAAGAAAAAGATGGCACTGAACAATTTGATAAATATCTGTGCTATAAGGACAGAAGGTTTTTTAATGCTCAATTTAATAGTCGTATTTCTAAAACCCATGACATGAAGAAAGAAGTTCCTACAAAACACATGACTATACGGCTACAGTAGAAGTAGTCATGTAAGTTTGTGATGCTCCACAAATTTCAAAGAAAAGTAATTCTAGCAATTCATCTGTGCTATTGAGTTGACATTACTACACCTCATTTACAGAGAAGTAATTTCAAATGAGTCATATTACAAATTTCTGTAACACAGAGTGCTAAAACTGAGTTTCTTTGTATGTTAAATCTGCATCTTCGACACGTGCTCACACAAACACACACATGTATAGTGATACAATCCATGTTCAACTTACTTCACTTGACAAACATTATACATTAGTTTTGTTTTCACATTTCCCGTGGAACTAGACCATACCTATCAAACACAATTAAAACCCAACTGCCAGGCAAAATTTTCCCTTCAGAGAGTTCTGTACTATTCCAGTCACAGTGCATTCAGATACTAGTTCATCTTCACCAAGGCACAGTAGTTTGAGTACTGTTACCCCTTTTTCCTTTTCATGCACAGAAGTGAGGTAGAGAGACATGAAGAATAAAACTACTAAGACTAGACACAAATATTACATATAAATCAAACTCAAGCCACAAGAACTTAGTGCTCTGCATGTTAAAGCTCAGCTACCAAACATGATTTCAATCAGTCCTTAGCATTTAGGTGCTGAACAAATCTAGCCACAAGTGTCTTAATGCCTACAGCACATTCTGTGGCCAGATTAAAACATCTTGCTTTAATACATAATTTAATGGCAAAAGCAATATAGAAATTAATTCTTTACAATTGCATTCACCTTTTGTAAAAGCCAGAAATAATCTCATTTTAAAATTCAAACCTGTATTTTGACACAATATTTAGTATTTGTAAAATAAGAGTAGCAATAGAAATGCCATCAGCAATGGCTTATTTAAGGCAAGAGCTCTGCTCTCAGCCTGAGAGAAGACTCAGCCTCTTTCACAGTTAGGGATGCAATAATTTTGTCATGAGGAAGTCGTAACATGTTCACCTGACTCCTTCTTCTGGAATTTCCTAATTTTATCTCGAAACTTAGAACATGAATACTTTTCCTTTTTCTAATGCCCTCTCACGCATACAAAGCTGTCTGCGTACAGAGCCAGACTGACCCCAGCTTCAGCCAGTCTGCAGGTTTCAAACATTCAGGTCTGCCTTTTTAACTGATGGAGTGACTGTTCGGGAACAGTTGTTGCCGTGCAGCAAGAAAAATGTGAAGGCTCAGCTGTAATTCTCAGTTTACCAGGAAAGCAAGTTCAACCCTTCTGTCCCATTCCTCTCCCACTGCCTTTAGCCCACTCGATCATCAATCAGCCCCTCGTCCTCACACAGAGAAGGGCAAACAGCATGCTTGGTTCAGACACAATCTTACTTGGTCACCACTTCTTAAATTGACAATGAATGCAAAGATCGACAGTTTCAGAAGCACACAACAGGTCAAAACCTTGCTTTCCATTCTCTCCATTCTACAAAGAATAAAACAGGAGGAAAAACATCTGACATCATAAACAACTGAAAACAGAATTATTACACTATCATTTTTCTCTAAAATTCTTACAGGCACAAAATATAATGTTTTTCTATTCTTTATATATGCAGATATCACATGATATATCCCATCCTATATATCTAAATGCACTTTCAGCAGTCAGCCATACAAGCTTATACATGAGTGGTGTATGAGTCATCACATCAGTGACAGCACTGAAAGAAAGTCAGAAATTTAGAAGCATGCACCGGCACAAATGTAACGTTATATGCAGTACCCATTTTCTTCCTTCAGGCACGGTTCTTTAATTATATGATTACATACTTTATTCTTGGAAAATACATTCAGTTTGCCACTTGAATGTCAGATAGTGGAAAAAATACAGGTAATTATCATTTTAATCATCACTCTTCAAGTGATTAACTTTTACTAAGATGAAAGTATTCCTGCAAACCTCTTCCAGCCTCCTATTTCTTTCAGTACATGTGGTCTGCTGAGCCCAGTAAGGGTTCAAACAGCCTGTCACACAGGCATTCTTTTGGACTAACTTGACATTTTTAACACGGCACCCAATTTCAGCAGAAACTAAGGCATCTCCTTGCAGAAACCATCATGTGATTTGTCTTTATCTGACTTCATTCATGTGATAAAAATACTGCTCTAAAATAAATTACTGATAATGCAACAGAATGTACTTGAGAGATCAATTCTGAGAATTGATCCATCTGTATTAGAGCAAAGCACCATCAGATAACAGTGCTCTGAATTTGCTTTGTGATCCTGTTCACTGATAGGAACTCCATTCGCTTCTGCCAATAATTTTGCTCAAGCCCCAGAGTGGCGAAACAAGCCTCAATCAGAACAGTGCCGGGGCTGTTTTCTCCTGTCTTAACTGTTACGCTCTAACAATGGCTGTTCTATGTACTTCTCCAAAGTCAAAGTAATCTGTACCAACTGCTACTCCTGATTTAACTTTATTTCAGTATAGCTACCAGTTTACTTTTCAAAAAAGAACGGTAAGTATAGCCATGCAAGTAAGGCGAGCGACTGGTGTTCATTTCCCACACTGTGCAGAATCATCACATAAGTGATTTATTATGGGAACAACGACTGATAAAAATTCTTTAGTCCAAATTAACCTAAGTCACATTTATACTTCAATAATCAACACTCTCCCATCAAGTTGCAACAGGACAACAACTCCTCCAAGTTAAAGCAATTCATCGTATTAAATTAATAATTTCTTGTGTAGGGACAGAAAAACACGTTAGTGGGTTCTGCTGGCCCCTAAACACCATTTCACAATGAAGTTAAACTACACAATAGCATGGTTTGACAAATTAATTTCTACTGTTGCCAACCCTGGAATGTTGACACTGAATCTAGCATGTTCCACAGCCAGAAAATATTAATTCATAAAACGTGACCAAACATGCTGTCAAAGAAACACTATGTAAGAAAGGCACATGCAGTTACCATGTTTGTCGCCAAAATCATGAAGATAATGAGAAAAGTTTTCATCCCTCTGGGCAACAGACAGGTCTTCTCTACTTTTTCTTCGACCATTTTATTTCTCCAGGCAAACAGGCATCCACTCTGGAGAGATTATTCTACAGCACATCCCTCTAAAGGCAGGTCCAGTTCTCAATTTGCACAGGTGGAGACCTCCACTGCCAGCTGTAAGCCAGCACCCGATCAGGATCACCCCACAGGGGACCAGCACCCGATCAGGATGACCCTGCATGGGACCAGTGCCGGATCAGGATCACCCCGCAGGGGACCAGTGCCGGATCAGGATCACCCCGCAGGGGACCAGTGCCGGAACAGGATCACCCCGCAGGGGACCAGCACCCGATCAGGATCACCCCACAGGGGACCAGTGCCGGATCAGGATCACCCCGCAGGGGACAGCTTCCTCAGGAGGGCTGATCCCATCAGCATCTTTCAGATTGAACTCATGGTAGCAGCACAGTTTGAAGACGCCAACAGCAACACACATCATCACACCAACTACACTGTAATAGGTTGTTTCATCAGAAGGAAGAATGCACTTATCTTAGGAAATCTCTCTTCTGTTTTGTAATATCTTCTAATATACAGTTTGGATTCTGTAGGTTTGTTGGGGGTCTTTTTTGTTGTTTTGGTTTTAGATTTGGAATATATGGTTCTGTAATTAGTAATAATCATATAAACGTCTTTCTATTATTTTACTAATAGTGTTCCTTATTTATGTAAAAATTCTGAACATTTTCATTTTCCCCCTGACAAAAAGCTCTATGCCAAAAAACCAACAACAAACTCAGGGGTGTTATTTTCAATAGAAAAGTAACAGTCACCGAACCATTCACAACAGAGGCAAAAATTAGCTTTTGGGGCCAAACACACAGACATCTGCTCACCTGAGTCTGTACTTCTCATCCACTGAACTGCAGACAAGTATGGGCATTTGTGCACACAGCTTGAATTGCTTACAAAAAAGTTCCACAATATAGAAACAAAAATTTCAGTAATGGATTATACATTTAACACTAAGTCTCGACTCTCACAAAAGTTATTTCCCTGCCCCCCCATCTGAGAAAAGTTAAAATACTTTCTAGCTATTGATATTATAACATACAATTCTCATCTCCTGTTTGGCTTATGACATTATATGCTATTATATGTTTATTTATACTGTTATGTGTTTGTTTATAAATCTCTATCTATATTCCAGCAAGTGTTACAGGGGATATTTTAACTACCAATATAAATATTGAACCACTTTTTAATCTTCCTAAGCTCTTGGTCTGCATGATACCTTGTTGCAATGAATCCCACAGGTTAATTAAAGCTGCATAAAGACATACTTGCAAGTATCAATTTTATATGTTTTGCTTGAAATTCATCTCACGTTAACACTATCTGCATCTGGGG
>JAVJGJ010000014.1:115050400-115072183 GCA_035590215.1 Microhierax caerulescens | reverse complement strand
GTTAATTAAAGCTGCATAAAGACATATTTTCAAGTATCAATTTTATATGTTTTGCTTGAAATTCATCTCACGTTAACACTATATGCATCTTCCCCCCCCCCCCCCAAATTAATGACAGCAGCTTTTATTGGGTATCTGCTTCCTCTCTGGGCCTCATTAAAACATCTCTGTTTCTTGAGGATTTCTCTATTATTTTCATATTCAGTTAGCCTCAGTGTTATCTGCAGAAAATAAAGGAAAAATTTTAGATGTGCTGACCAGCTTCTTAATGACATGACTGTGTTATGGTTTTGTATAATAATGCAAGATAAAATTTGATATGGGAAATACAAATAGTATGTGTAAAAGGGGAAAATCCAAACCTGTTCCTTAAAAGAAATTACAAACAAACTGACGACCATTTATTATCAAGTAACTGGACTAAGTGGATAAATGTTTTGAATTGTAGTGTCCAAAAATTCTCAGGCTCTGCCTCATAACACCTAGAAGTATGAAACAGCCTTTTGAAAATGCACCTCTGAAAACTTTTCTAAATGTAATATTCTTCTTTTAATTCAAAACACTGACTAGAAGTTACAAAGCCTTTCAAGTATTGCTGTATATGCTGAATTACCCTGTGCCTCCAAAAGCAAAAGACATTATTATCAACCTTTGCTAAACAAATTGTCTTTTTCCTTTCTGGTCCCTCAGCAGGCTGATCTCAGGACTGCAGTGCCATGGGCAGGGGGGCTCAGGCACTCCCATCCACACAGTGATGACAGAATGCACATCAGATGAGATACAGGCAGCTGTGTACTAAAAACCAGAACTTAACATTGACAAGGCAACTCGCTCTCATCATGGTCAGCTTGCATCCAGGCTGGGAAAGGGGAGCAGAGAGAGATGTGCATTACCACCACTAACTGTCAGCAGTCCTGCAGGTAGCCATCCAACCATCTCCCAGCTGCAAACATTTCAAGAGTAAAAAAAATTAAAAAAAAAAAATTTTATAATAATAATAATTTGAGCTTACAGTATTTTTTCTTTTTCGTTATTAATCCTCTAGTACAATATGATTCAGAGTAACTGTTAGCTGGCCCCACCACTGATTAAATCATTCAGTTGAAATTAATTTTAAAAATATGAAAGTAGTTCATAACAATCTTCAGAGAGCTGTGAAATTACCTAGACTTTATCACAGCCTCAAACTGAAACAGTAAATTATATTGAATGATACTGTAAATATTAGTGGTGTTTAGACGAAGTGTCTGCACTGGTGTTGCTATTGCTGTCGAAGTATCTGACAAAGCAGTATATAGTACTGACTAAACGATGCCTTCAGCTATGGAAGTGAAAAATCAACTGGACAGTTGTGTAGCTGGTAGCACTGTTTCAGAATCACAAATAGCTGATGATATGATTTTCTTGTTCTTCACACTAACTGCACTTAAAGTACCAAAATAAATTCAGAGTGTCTATCTTCCTCATAATGATAAATAAAATCCAGAGTGTCTCTCAACGATGGCTGACCCCTGAACCTTTTAAAAAGCTGGGATCAGAATTTGGTCTAGCTTTTATCCCACAGACACAACGAAAATTTCCATACTAAAGAGAAAGCTGGTTTATGAAGATAGATTTTTCTTCTTCTGATGTAAGCTTATGACTGCACAACAAAACCCAGTAAGACCTGAACTTCACTGAAAAAATTAGCATTTTCTTTACTATAGCATAACTCACCCTCACCTTACTTCTATATTCACAGAACATCAAAGCACTAAAATCATGCAAATATCACACAAGCTTTCCCCCTCTCCCCTGTATGGACAAAAAAGGGTACGGTATCCAAAAATCCAACAGTAATGATTCAAGTCACATCACCTAGTGTACTTCATGAACGCTGCAAAACCAAAACACCAGATGACTGCATTTTGTTTCATACCTTAGCTGGCCATTACTTCAAGGGATTTAATGTCATTTTCAGTAATAACTTATGTTTCATAATGGAGTCTGAGAACTATTGAGAGCACCTAAATGCTGGATTTACATAAAAAATTAACCCTAGCCTATTTACCAGTTCCAGTGGTCCGTGCTGAAAGTACATGATGCTACGTGGCCCTAGAAGTCAATACCTACAGGGTGGTATATCTAACTATCTTGATTTTAATTGCTATCAGACTTTTCTCCTGTTACTTACCCCAAACTTACCCAAACAGAAGGTTTTAGTGTTACACTTTAAATTAAGCAATTAGAGAAAATTAATTAATTACAATATAATTGTAGATACTTATAGATAAATACTAACTGGAGGCCTTACTTGAAACTGCTACTGATTTTTCTAATGAAAAGGCAAGCAAGATAAAAAAAAAAAAATTAAATCAGTTTTTTTTTTGTTTTGGGGGCGGGGTTAGCAGCCACTTTGTACATTGTTCTGTGATCTTCTTGCTAAAAAGAAGATTCTACAGTATTTTCTCATGGAACATGTCTACTCAAGAGCATTGTGGATTTAAAATAATAGGTATATTAAAGTTATAAAAATTACCTCTAAGGAAAATACTTGCCCTGAAGAACTATATGGAAATTAAGCACTATTATGATTATGAACCACAAGAAGAAAAAAGTGCAGTAAAGATCATCCAATAAATATAGTATGTAATTTTCTCAGTGGAACCTATTTTCTTAACTTTCTTAATCAGAGATGTAAAGAAGCAAGTGTATTATTTTAATGGTACTGCACATATTACCAACACAAGGACTGAAAATTAATCGTTTACCTCAGGTTTGCATTTGTACAATCTCACTTTTTCTTAAAAACCTTCCCAAAGCACAATAGCATATGAGAAAGCAGAATCTGAGTCTAGAATATTTAGTAATTTAAGGGTGTATTATTATGCTTTTCTTTGAAAGTTTCAATTATTTGTATGGCCATAAAACACCTCGAAACTGAGAGATACAGATTTGTCTTCTGACAACTGTTCCCTTAACTACCACATTTCTAAAGCAGCCTCGATTTTCTAAACAGCACTGTTACCGACCAACAAGTTCCTCTCATCTTTAAAGTAAGAGCAGGAGGAAAAGGTACAGTATTGCCACTTAGAAGATCTATGCATTCCTTTCAAAGAAGAACAAAAAAATTCTGAAAGAAAGGCAAAATATATTACTATATTAAAGAGTTAAGATTATTTCCTTTGTAATCACTCAGAATTATCAAATGAATGATACTATGCACCATGTGTACCTCTGATAACATTTGTCTTTTTCCCCAATCACAAACAATATAAACTGTGTGTCATTCTCTTTGGCTTTGTAAGTTAATGTAACAACAAAGAATTATTATCAATTATAAATAAAATAAAATAAGAGAAACAAGTTGAATGTTACTCAACAGACCAAGGTAATATTCATACAGATCTGAAGTCTTATGAGAATTAATCTAGCACACTATTCACTAATTTACGCAATCACATTTGAGTGAAAGGGCTCTCTGAACTTATTGGTATATTGTGGCCCAGAATCCAACAATATTTTTACACTCATCAGTCCTTGTTATTTCTCTTAAGTCCGTTTTGAAATTGAAAGCTGTTATTCACATTACACTTACAGAATACAGACCTATACCACAGCAGAATCTCATCTGGTTCAAAGTAATAAAGTACACTGCACCTCTCCAGAGTTAATTGCCTGCTACATCTGGTATTTCTGATCTAATACAAAGGCAAAAACAATTCCAAGGCCAGTGTGCCTAATAACCAGTTTTTCCTTTCCAGCAGTCTCTTTCAATCAGCTTTGCTTTTGTGCACATGATTAAAGAAAAGTCTTGCTCCAGCAGAAAGCACCTAGATTTGCTTTTTGGATTTCATAAATGGGGAACTTTTGAACTTCTTTCTGACCTGACATAAATCCATAAGCTTTCAACAGAATAGGGATGCACACGCACATAACACGGAGTGAGAATCTGGATGTGCAGGCATCACTGGCTTGTTGGAAGTGCCCAGCTGCGTACCTGTCCACACCAGCAATGTCAAGTGGGACGTCAGGGTCTCCAAAATCACAGTGTAAACACCAAACAGAGAAAGGACGGGAAGCCTACACGATGTTGACATCAAGAGCATTCTGCTGTTACAGCAACACTGAGTCTTCCCATGCCAAAGATAAGGATGGTCAAACTTACTGAAGCACATGGAGCGGGCTCTGCAGGAAGCAGTGCTGGGATGAGTGCTGGATGGTAGGCACTACAGGTCTTGAGTCAGAAAAAACTAAGTATGCTAGACTATCCAGGAAGCGAGAAGCTGCACACTAGCATGGCAAGAGTATTTCAGAGGCTGTTTTTGTCAAAAATACCTCTACATCCCTTTCCAGATACCTTTTGTTACCAGACCGCAATGAAATTCTAAAGCCTTATTCTATTTCTCGACTCATAAAAGATGTAGCCTTACCATTTGTCTCCAAAAAATATAATTCTTGTTCCATGTCAGCAATCTTCAAGTATTAAAAAGAGATTCTGACTGCAAGGAAGTAAATTTTCTTCCAGATATGTCCAATACCGAATGACTAAAATTTCTATTAGCATATTTTTCTAGCATCTTTCCCATCACAGAAAGGCAAGAGACAAAAAGCGTAATGAAGCAAACATAATGCAAAATTCTTCACAGCACAATGCTTTCCAAGTAGCAGTATTTAAATGCTTTTAAAAACAAAGAGTAATGAAATTGCCTTTTGCTCTCTTCCCTCCCACAAAGCACTCCAGAAATAACCCAAAACAGTAACACCTGAAATTGTATAACACCAAATGGAGAGAAAGGGAAAAAAATAATCAGAACACCACAAAACATTGAAAGTCTTCCTATTCTTACATTCTCAGAAATGCAGGTGTTGGGTGTCACCTGGATACATTTCAAGCACCATTTAAAAAACGGTGCCAAGTAAGGCACTGGCAAAACCCACTGACGCGACTCCATGCTCCTGACTAACGAACAAGGCATCACCCACAGGATGCTTCTGCTCCAGACCACGGCAGCCGGGCACGGAGAGAGGCCCCAGCTAAAGGAAAAACTTCACCGGGAAAAACTGGGGCCAGTCTCTGGTTTTGCTCTGCCCTGGCTCTATCGAGCCTTCCAACAGCCTCTAAGAAAGAAAGTTCAGGTCTTTAGGATCTGGTTCTGCTTGGCACCTCACTTTAAATCCTGAAGTCACCAGGAGCACAGTTACTGCAGGAAACAGAAAAAACTCCGGTATCTTGCTCTCTGGTCTCTGCAACTGGGCTTAGGGATCCCTGTAAAGGATTCAGAGAGCACCCTATTTTTTTTTTTTTTTTAATTTTTTTTTTTTACCCTCAACAGGTAACAAAACTCTGAAGATTAACCTTAGTTTTCCTCTAAGTTGCCCTTTTCCCTTCTTCCAATAGGAAACAGGAGAAAAATACTGGTTGTGTTATGTCAAACTGGTTCGTCCTTTGTTCTGTCAAACCCTTTTGAGGATTCATGTGAATGGCTGCTTTCAAAATGGTAGAGGGACCAGAACCAGAGCAGCAAACAGCATCACAGGGAGTTTAAATCTGTGCCAAGTGCTGCCAGGAATGTACAAAATCACTTTAAAACACTCAGTTAATTAAGTATTAGAATAACAGACCTTTTGTATTCGCGTAACAATAACATTTTCAGTCTAAGTATTTATTAAGCATCCTTTGTGTTCATTTGCATTCAAAGATTTCAAAGCAAGTGACAACGGTAATGTTTTCTCTAAATGATCCTTGCCCATTGTGACATTGTAGCCTCTCTTTTACGCATATGCTTACAATAAGGCCAATTTCTGGGAAGGTAATAAAAGAAATGATAAGGGACTTGCTCTCATTCTCTTGTGATATTTCTTCTCCCCAGACTAAAACACAAAGACTTCAGAAAAATGCAGCGCACTGCTCATTTTTATGTGGTGACTACTATCTAGTAATTTTAATGCAATCACATTATTTACCATCTGTTCTTTGTTTAGCCAAAATAGATTTTCTACATAGTTCATTTAGACACTTGAGACAAATAAGCTATTTATTCCCATCAGTTTAATGTTCCAGCTACTAGAATTTTAAAAAGAAAATCTTTTCCACAAGAAAATGTGCTCTCAGATATTCTCTGATGTAATATATTTCTGAATAATGGTACCTTGGTTTATTGCCACCTTTTAAAAAAGGAATTACTTATGGTCTTTGCTCTTTTTCAAGGTCTTGGATCATAATGCAAGAGCTTTACAGATGCTTAGTGCTGCATTTCAAAACTGATTCTGACAAACAACTTTTCCACGTTGACAAGTTTCTTGGATTTGTTTGTTTGAGAAAAGAAACTGTCCTTACAACTAAGTATGAATCATATTAAAGGAGACTCAGGGCCCACAATGCACTACCCAAGAAGCCACGATAGAAAGCTTTTATGCAAGTAAATTTGATATATAGCTGAGAAGAGAGAGGCGTTATAAATAAGGGGAACCTGATCTGACATTTTCCAATTAAAAAAAAGAATATTAAAAAACCTCAACAATCAATGACTATATAATTGAGGCAGCAGCATGCTACACAGCAGGAAAGGAGAAAGAACTCAGGGCTGAGGCTTGACAGGAGCATGGACAGGAGAGTGTGCAGGCACCACAGTAGCCAACAACTGGGTCTGGTTTCTTACTAAAAACCTTAGGACAACCTTTTTTCAAAGCTGTACCTAGAAGGGGACTTTTGTATTTTCATTAATAAATACAAACAAAAATAGCAGAAACCGAAAGGACTGACCACAACTGAAAATTATTTTACTAGATTTATCTTAAGATATTTCTATTTCTGGACACTAGATAATTTTTAACTTATGTTAAAAGGGTAATATTATTTTTCGTCACCACTTTATTACTTGATTTATCGGTATGATTTATACATACATTTATGAAAGTGTATGTCACACTACAGATGTACCATTTTACAGCACACAAAGATGTTGATTAACATCATATATGGATTCCAAGTCTTGGATTCAGTGTACAATCATCTTGAAAAAGCAATTTCCCCTTTGCACATTTTGGTTTTGTCACAGCTGAACAGGTGTGCTACAATTTGAGTATTTCTGAAGCTCAGATTACTGCAATCCCTATCTGGTAATATTCAATCATCTCACTTGTCTAAACAGATACAATGCAATTCATACGTACAAGAAGGTTCAGTATCACTCGCGTCAACTATTACATATTAAAAATGAGAATTAAAATGCAAGGTATTATCATTTTTAAACCTGCATGGATCATGGAATCCTGGGAACACACTGACAATGTATCAGGTTTGTTCAGGCAAAACTCTAGCCTGGAGTAAACAAGAGACCAACAGACAAGCTTATATGCATTTCTTCATAAGGATTAAAAAAGTCTCAGTTTCTCTGAAGTGACTCAAGCGCTTACATACCCTGCAGTTGGCACCGTACTGTCATTGCCCGAGAGTTTTATAGCATTAGACAAATATCAGAGCTTTCCTGTTTTCTAAATCAGAGACACACTGAATAGCAGGGGACAGATTCTAGGAGTGAATCTTATCAGAATGTCTGCAGAGATCTTGTACTTGGCTTTACGTAAGTGATTCTACTTCCCTGTACCATTTTATTAGCATTGAAAAAATGCGAAGACAATATCAAATGTCTTGATTTATCAATCTCTTATCCGATTATTAGGAGCAATATCACTCAAGACTCATTTTTAAGCTTCAGGTCTATGGGTTTTGACTTATTTTCTTGTTTGTTTTTGCTTGCTTGCGCTAGTGCTGTAACTACCTTGGGTAGACATTCACTTTTCTTTGAAGCCATTTAAGTTGTTTTGTTAGAATCATTAAGAAGGACATTTAGCAATTACAGTGTGAAACTGGTTTATACTAATAGAGCTTCATTATAGCAGACAGACAGTGGACATACCAAATCCCAGTTTCAATTATACCTTTCTTACTCAGTTTCTTAAGCAAATTTCACTAAATGTTAATTTTTTTATTAAATAATTTATTCCAGGTATTTAAAATTATGTTACTAAGCTGAGATATATTCAGCTGAAAAAGAAAATAATTGTTATAAACTGTCCTCATACCTCTGTCCTCTACATGTACACTTTATTGCTGGGATAGACCATATTTTACTATTGAAAAGTGCTAATACCTAATCAACAATTCATAATTTTCAGGCTTGGGGTATCGAGAACCTACTGAAGCACCCAGGTCTAGAACTTACCCTCCCGCTCACTCAGATCTGCTCCTTGTAAGTATTTATCCCAGAACATCAACCCAAACACATCTCCTATGTGCCATAATCCTTAAAAGACCTCACAATATGTTTACATATTTAAGCACACAACAAATGAAGAAAAACCAAGCATCAAAAAACTAATGTGGAAGAGATTAAGACAACGCTGTACCGTTCCCTCTGTTTAACAAAACAAACTGAAAGTTGCACAGATGACCACAATCTGCTGAAGAAGAGTCAAGAAAACAGAGTCCCAGGCCAAGGAGGCAGAGAAAAGGTGACAATAGTGCAAAATGCAGCACAGCACTTCACTCTGCAGGTCACTGGCAGATCTGAACCATCCTGAAAGCTTCAAAGAGGCTAAAAACTCCCAAGAAATCAAAGTGGCCATCAAAGGCAAATCTGGTCTTTCCAAGCTCCTAGAAGACATCTGAAGTTTGTGGTTCATTCAGTACAGGTTCTGATGACACAAACAGATAAAATGGGGGAAAAAAACCTGATGAAAACTGATTTTTCCTCTGACTTAAGTGCTACAGTCAGCTTGTGGTGGCTGAACTGTTTCAGAACTCAGTCCATTACAACAGAAGACTCCAAATTATTAATATTAACCACACTTTGAAGATCTACTTGCACAAAAAAAAAATTAAATACGTCATTATGTCCAATTAAATCAAGTAAGGGGTATCAAAAGTCAGTGATTCTGAAAACCCTTTTCCGCTTTTGAGCTCTGTTTTGAAGGGTCTGAAAACTGAAGTTTGCACTAAATTAAGAACTCATCAAAGCTTCTCACTAACATGAAATTCAGCTAGCTCATCTCAGTCTCCATTTCCACAGCTAGACTGAAACCTGGACGTGCAAGGGACAAGGACAACAGGAAGTAACAAGTGCTGCTGCTTCTTTCCCCTCCAGGTTTAACCTAAGGGGATGAGGGCAGGCTGTGGGGAAAACACCAAAAAATGAAAATCAACAGAAGAATTAGGAGTAAGAGACCTGGTCTTCCTCAAGTTGCTCACTCTTGTTTTCAAGCAAGTCCTTATGCTCTTGGCTTGGACAAAGCAAACAAGTTATTGACTACACACTACACTTCCCAGCACATCTAAAAGAACATAACTCATATCCTTACTGTGAGGAGCTGCACACACTGAGCTGTGCTGCCTTTGGTGTAAATACACCAAAAAATAAATTTGACTGTTCACTACTCCCTTTCAGAATCAGGACTGAATTTCTGCCGCAGGTTAACCCCGGTGAGCAGCTCAGCCACTCACTGACCTCCCCCCAAAAGGATGTGGGAGAGAAGGGTAAATGAGAAAACTCGTGGGCTGAGATGAAGACAGTTTAATAGGTAAAGCAAAAGCTGCACACGCAAATAGAGCAATTCATTCACTGCTGTCCATCGGCAGGCAGGTGTCCAGCCATCTCCAGAGAAGCAGGGCTCCATCACACCTAATGGTGACTGGGGAATACAACCACCATCACTTTCAACATCTTCCCTTCCTCCTTCTTCCTCTCCTCAGCTTTTATCGCTGCACATGCTGCTATATGCTCTGGGATATCCCTTTGACCGGTCAGCTGCCCCAGTGGCGTACCCCCCCAGCTTTTTGCCCATCTCCAGCCTACGTCCTGGCAGGGCAGGGTGAGAAGCACAAAAGGCCTTGGCAGGACTTCAGCACTGCTCAGCAATAACTAAAACACCCCTTGGTTATCAACACTTTTCATCACAAATCCAAAACATAGCACCATACCAGCCACCATGAAGAAAATAAACTCTATCCCAGCCAAAACCAGTACAACTTCAAATCGTATTTCCCAGCTTTTGTCTGTGGCATAGAAGACAGTGGTATGTCTACAACTAGTCCCTTTAGAGGGGCATATGTTTCATTGTCCCTGTTTGTGGTTTGTTGGGGGATGGGGAGTGGGTTGGTTTGATTTTATGTTTGTTTTTTTATAATCACACATTACTCTCTGAGGGTAGGGAAGCAGTGTGTACTGTTTAAAAAACCACAGGTTTTTAGTTGCTGCAAAAGCCGTTAGATACTTACATCTGAAATTATTTAACAGAACATCATTACATAAATTATTGTTTGACATATTATTCATTTTTACCAGTTTCATGGAAAGAATAAATTGTCAATATGAAGGCCTGCAAAGACTCACGAAGAGTTACTACAGAACATCGCAAGCAGAATATCTAAACACACATTCTAACTGAATCCCAAGTCACAGTAAATTCAGAGCAGCATCTATATGTACACTTGTGCAACTGCTCAGGTGTGAAAAAGAAAATGCATATTTTGAAAAATTACAGTGATGTGTAATGATGTATCTGCATTGCCACCTGCTTGCGCTGGCATGGAAAGTAGAAACAACTCATTAATTAACGTGTCTCTAAGTCAGTATTACCCCTTTTTCAGAGGTGGGTGTGTGCACATTTGTATATATATGTGTGAAAAAATATTCATCCAACTCTCTAGGTGTGAAATCGAATACACTATAAGATTAGAGATAGGAAAATACTAAAGAATATGCACAAAGTATCAGACTCCCAATCCAAAAAGGTACAATATTGTGTTCTGAAGGAGAAAGATAATACATAATACATTCATACTTAAGCTAGGGACCTGCAAAAGAATCAATCATTTTCTCAATGTATTTGAAGATTACTGTACTACAAAAAGTACAACTGAAATGCACACACAGGCAAATGCTACATTCCAACAGATGCATAAGTCTGAGAAAAGAAAAATGAAAAAAAAAACCCTAAGACTGAATCCTATGTAGAACAGATAATGAATGATAACAGTACTTGCCCAAAAACTGAGTCAACAGCACTCACTACCGTACAATGAAATAAAGGAGGGCAGGGGGTGGGGAGATAAAAATCAGCAAATCAAAGTAATAGTGTACTGTTAAAACTGAATTTTATTTGGGTAAATATTGCTTTTATCAGACATTGCTTTGCAATCAAGATATGTTACAATCACCCAAGCAATAGCTGCTTCTCTTTGCAAATTCCTGAAGGTACGGACAAAGAATTGAAAGTAATTCTAAGCTACAGTCAGCGTATCTTTTATCCCAATAAGCATTCCACAAGAAAAGTACAAACTCATTCTAGCTACTCTTAACATTCCGTGACAACAGACATGGCCTGGAACCTCAAAATCCTACCACAATTGATGTTCGACCAGTGAACAAGCTGACCAAAACACGGATTAATAAACCACATTTTTCATCATAGGATCCTTAAGGGACCAATGCTGAGCTACTATATCCATTAATTAGTTAATGACTGGTGTTTGTTTATCAACAAAATTCTATTGAAAACTGTTACTCGGAAGGAAACAGGAATGCAATGGGGATGGGGGTAAAAAAGTTGTTGGGCTTCGTTATTTAGTACACGATACTAAACTTCCTATACTTCTCTAAAAGCACAGGTTCAGCAAGCCACATGCAGGATAAGTAGTCATCTCAAAACTGAAAACAGGAAAAATAAAGTGAGGCATCAACTTGGTCGATGACACTTTCTCGTTACTTGAAAAGGAGACCTAGTACCAGCTACTCAACTGTTTCTTCTTACAGGACAAATACATCCACCTCCACAAAATGGAAGTAACGTTCACTGCAAATAAGGCGGCTTTGGGGTGATGAGGAAAAAAAGAAACGCAATACCTTTTTGAGATCTGTGTGACTTTAGAAACTGACAAACATTATGCCCTTGTTCTGTCCACCAAGACCAGTTTAGTATCTCACTAACATTTGCCTACTGAAAAGGTTTCTGTAGCTGACATTTTCTCAAACACCAAGAACCTTGGTGGTGACACAGTTTCTCAGTCATGATTGTAGTAAGATGACACAGCTGTTGCCATTTACAGATATAAGTACAATCTACTGTTAAGATAAGAGAGCACGTGCTTGAACTGGAGATCTCCTGAGCATGCAGGAAGAAAAGAATTTATATATATATATATATTTTTATATATATAGAAGTAATTCCTTTTCAGAGGAACTTTCAATTTCAAGCATTTGTCACACTACTTCTTCAAACATACAATGCAGAGTTAAGGCACAGTAAGAAAAGAGCATCTTCTCCTTGTATGGCTTACTCAGAAATGCAAACAGACTTAACAGGGGATTTTAGAAAAGCAAGAAGAAACGTGATTAAAATACATTTCTCAGTTCATGAACTTCAATTTACAAAAGCACATTAAAAACTCAAAAGCCAAACTGCTCAGAAGTTAAAATGCTGCACTCCCTTGAAGGTTCTCTTTCCTAAGATCTTGCTGCAGTCCCAGTGGTTTGCAGGCAGGTCTAAAACTGTCTGAAATAGATCGTAAAGATGTGCCATACACCTGTACGTATTCTAAAAATTGTAGGCCATTTGCAATGAGGAACATTACAGTGCTAGGCACTGTGCATATACACAGAAGACACTCTTCACCCCAAGGAGCTTGTATCTTTAACACAAATATAGAGAAAGCAGGGAAAGTATTCACCTAAAGATAAGGGCTGTGACGTAAGCTTGAGAGCCTTAAAGAAGGTTCTTCTGAAATTAATCTTGAGACCATGTGATTCCTTCCAGCACCTACCTTTTCCTACTGGCCAGATCAGTTTTAGAATACAGAAGAGCTCTCATCCTGCTCCACCACAAGTTTTAACTTTCTGCTCAGACTTAAGGAAGAATTACGTAGTACTGCAAAACCAACTTTGAGCGGGGCAGCAAACAAGGCAAAAGTTAAAACAAAGAGCAAAAAACATCAGTTAACTTGAGAAATAATACGTGCAAGAAAGGCCAATGGCATCAGAGCCTCTGTTAGAAAGAATACTGCCAGCACGTCAAAGGAGATGATCCCTCCCTTCTGCTCCGCGCTGGTGCGGCTGCATCTGGAGTACTGAGTGCAGCTCTGAGGTCCCCAGTCAAAGAAAGATATGGACTTACTGGAGTCAGTCCAGTGCAGGGTCACAAAGATAAACGGACTGAAGCATATGTGACATGAAGGAAGGCTGAGAGAGCTGGGACTGTTCAGCCTGGAGACAAGAAAGCTTAGGGAGAATGTGGTGGGGGGGAGGGAATGAAGAGGGAGGCAAGACTAGTGCCCAGTGGCCAGGAGACAATGGGTACAAATTCAAACACATGACGTTTCATCTAAACACAAGAAAACAGTCAGCCAAATACTAGAACAGTTTGCCCAGAGTCATGGAGTCTCCATCCAGGAGATATTCATGGTGCTGAGCAACCTGCTCCAGCTGATCCTGCTTGAGTAGGGGTCTTAGCCTAGATGATCTCAAGAGGTCCCTTCCAACCTTAATGACTCTGTGTTTCTGTGATAATAGTATACTGTGGTTATCATCCAACTTACCAACTCCAGTCTATGTAATTAATTCTTGGCAGATTTATTGGATCCACAACAGAACTGCCGATGTTTTGCAATTAATCATAGGTATGATAATTTTTAAAATATTTCCAGCTATAGTAATTATTTTATAGCTAAATATAGTAAATGATCTTCCAAAATACCCACTTAAAAAAAACCAAACAAATGGTTTCCCATTAACCCACAATACCACTTCTGCTTTCTCACACTTTTACACCTAGATCCTGGTCCCAATTACCCTTTCACAGATTTGGATTAAACAGACCTGGAAGTAAATCTTGTAATAACAGCTTCAGAACTTGTGTAATCATTTTTAATTTGAGCAGAATTACTGTTTTTCTTCTCATGTTTTTTCATACTCTTTCCCAGTAGGGAAAAGGCAACTAACAAAATAACTAACTTACACTCCAGTCTGGGGAGGAGAGATGCTCCTTGCAGAAAGTATCACTCGGAGATGACATTTTCATAGAGTTAAAGCATACAGACAGAAATAGTTACTTCCCCTCCCAAAATCTGGAGAGGTCCTGCTCCTGAGGCCAGAAAATTTAGCTCCTTCCCATTTAAGTTTTAGGACCATCTCTTAGTCACCACTGGGGAAAAGGAACCCAGGCACACACACACCGAGTCCTTAAGATCCCAGCCAAACCCCACCTTGAGCTGCAGAACACTGCTCTCTCTCATCCCTTAATACTCATGTTTTCTCCTTGATTCTCTTCTTTATTAGTCTATTTACTCATCTCAGAATTCCTAGTTTCTCCAAGCTCATTTTTCACTGCTTCTTAACAACTTTCCTACACATTCTTTTGTTGTCTGGGATGATATAAGGAGATATAGTAGTGATAAGCAAGGGAGAAGGAAAGTTGGGGTGGGGACGGACCACAGCTACTTCTAACCACCTTGTTAAGTCACAGAGAGGGGCACTAGCCATCTCCCTTCTTAAATCTTCCCAGACTGCAGCCATCTGGGGATTGAAGACCCCTTCGACAGTAAGTTTCCAGTTATGAGAGCACAAGATTTTTGCCAGAACCAAACAGAACACAATTATGACCATGCTAAGCGTCGAAGTGCTATTTCTGAGCATCAAAAATTTGCAAAAATTCTAAAATGCCTATTTAATATTTCTAAGGTAAGAGACACAACTGCATTATAAAGAGAACACCAATGGTATTTCAGAAGTAGAGAGCTAGCATTAAAATCTGCTGTGTTAATGACAGTGTATAGAGTACTGCACAATAAAAAAGCCAAGCCAATGTTGCAAAGCCAAATGCTCATGAATTAAGAAACTTCATTTGCATCCGTTGTTTCACTGCCTTTAATTTAGTTCTCTGACATACCAGTATATAGATACACACAAACACACATACTACCTAATCACATGGTTACATTTTTTCCCCCAACAGAGCCTTTTTCATTCCCTGCATAGGACAGACATTTCAAGTGTATCCCTACCATTACCACAAAATAGAAACCACAGCATAATGCACTGCCTTTGACACATTTCATTACTCAACACACGGCACGTTCACTTACACTTTTTGCCAAGACGTGAATTTCACACACATTGTTCAGGAAATGAATAATCCAGAATGATTAGCAATTAACATCTTACATATGAGTAGGTGCATGTCACACAGAGGCTCTAGGACAAAGTTCATCTGATCATCAATTACAGACACCTTTTATATGTCGACGAATACATTGTCAGGCTGAATAAATCCAGCAGACTCCTCCTCCTGTTCTTCCCCTTATTGTCATGTCAAGACATACACGTGATCTCTGTCTACCGTCAGAACTGACATCTGGCTCCATGGCAGCAGATTGAGATCTTAGAGGATGTCACTGAACCGGGATGAAGTGCCTCAGCGTTCACTTCACACTGTTGGCTCTTCTATGCGTGCAGTCCTGAGACTGGCTCGCACGCAACAAGGCAGCTCGTCTGATCTCGTGTGCCAAATACATCCTGAAGCGGCGGCTGGTTACATATCTGACTGCAACTGCAGCATAGCCAGGCTAAAGGCTGCAGTTTTGACATGGCAGAAGAAGAGGGTGCTCCTCTGTGCTCAGAGCAACTTCCAGGCCTCCAAGCTGAACGCCTCAAAACCATGCAACGACAAGTTACTAATAACTTGGATGTTACCCTTACTCCTTAGAGGAGGAAGGGAAAAAACCTCCTTATCAGGTACAAACAATGACTGGCCAAGCAGAAAATGGTGAAACACAAGAGCCGTTTCCAGCCCAATGAATCTTGCGAAACCTTCATGACAGGCAACTATATCCTATTTAAAAAAAAAAAAAATCTGAACTAATTTGGAAACCCTTTATACATGTAGAAAACATGGTATTTTTAAGAACAGTACTGTTATAGGTTATCTTTCCCTTTGATGCAGAAAGGGACAGATATTTTCTGATGACACTAGTACTAGAGAAGTCTGAAAAAAGCACAAAAAACCAAAACTTAGATAAAATGTTAAAATCAGCAGTCTATCACTCCTGCCATTCAAAGTAATGTTGCTGATTGTAATTTGAGGAGGCAGAAAAATTACCTCTGGCTTTCTTGCACTAGAGAAGACACAAAATTCACACATTTATAGCACTTAAAGTAGAAAGAATATTATAATGCACATCTTCCAAATAGAAATATTCTTTCTACGAAAATAAAAAAAAATCCCAAACTATTTTGTTCTATGGAATTCATTATTCAGAAAAAAAAAAATTTAGCAGCATTCACTGGCTCTGTTGCATATTCCAACCAGATTTTACATATATACACACACTTTCTCACACCACACCTGCAATTCATACAGAGCTTTGCAGAAAAAGATGAAAGGTGGTATATATCTTTAAAATAAAAGCATGCTGTCTCAAAGAACTTTCCCTTTCCTGCATGCATCTGTTTCAGCACAATGCCTACCTCCATGTATATACCAACGTTTCGTCTAAGTACAGGTTTTGGACTGATCCCTCTCACCTCCTTAACTGGACAGGAGCAGCCCAGAGCAGTCTGGCTCTGCCACCTGAGGCACCGTTGCTTCTTTTCAGTGCCAAATTTCACATGGATAAGGATGCTGGCATGGCAGCCCTGTTCCACGTGCTACTCCGCTTGCAGAACAGGAGGGAGAAAGCAAGAGGAGAATATGTATGAAATCAGCACATTCTGAGAGACTGGATAGAAAAATCCAGATGACAAACATCTGCTAAATTGTTCTAAACCCGTAGCAGAGCAGCCGCAGTACTTTAGATAAATCTTTCTCAACCCTGCCATCCAACTCTTCATTTCCATTACCTCTTCATAAGAAGTGTCTGTTGGGGTTCAGACTAATCCTTCACACTTCGCTTGCTGTTTATAGAGACTGTGACTGTAGCTTTACGTTACAGTGAGCTGGCACTTCCATTATAAACTTACTCTTTTTTTGGTTCAGCTAATTGTACGGGGGGGAAATCATTCAAGATTGAAATAAGAAACATATGCACCTAGTTATCCTTCCCAGTATTTGAAATATTTACAGATGATTAATTTTTACTCAGCAGTACTGTTTGTCTGTCACAGACTGTTGTTTGACAACAAATTAAATCCAGCTTTAGAGTTCCAAGTACCAAAAGAAAATCTCTGGTTACACAGCACAAGCCATGCATCTGCTCTAAGCTCAACTGTTGTTTCACACTCACTCAAACCCACCACTTTGTTTCACACTCGCTACAAATGCCTGCAATATATCTAGATACTAACAACCTTTACGCTACTGTCTGCTCTCCGTGGTCAGTCAACATCTGGAGGAAGAACAAAGAGCAAAAACCCCAGGGAAATTTCCATATCATTTGACAGAAAGGATGGCACGTGCATGCCTAAGAGGGATCCAAGCTGTACCACCATGTGCTAGGTGATGCACACATTGCAATGACCATGTAACCACAACCCAGAAGTCACTTCCCCCCCCCCGCCCCACTAAATAATCAATTATCCCTAGGGTAAAGAAATATATCTTTTACTCTACTCCAGAACAGAAGCTGGAACATAACAAAATTTGAAGACAGATAAAATATGACAATACTGCCAGGAAAATAAAGTTTTCAGAGCACAGTGCACCAGAGCAAAAGGAACGTATAAAACATTTTCCTTGTGCTCCTCAAGTTTTTAACTTTTCGCTTGACTAAAGTAATGCCTCTCAGTCAGCAAAATGAGAAAATAATTAACATTTATGCAGTAGATATGCAATTTTTATGTATAAATCGTTTAAAAATGACAGAAAATGTAAAAATATCCTACAAGTGGAGTTCTATGATTTCAATATGCAGAAATGTAACACCACTGCTTGCATTTACATGAAATGTCTGAATCCTGGATGCATTAAGTGGATACTAAGGAAAACATCCTGCATTTGCAAAATTCGAACAATTTTCCTGTTCCTTGAGTTTTGTAAGTTTCATGTTACTTATCTGCTCAATACCAACATCATTGTGTTTAGATTTCTAAAAGGTCCGTTCATTCAAAACTCCACCAGTGGTCTTAAGTTTACTCCTGTACGTGGTCCATTTTCACTTGAAAAGGAACATGCAGGAAAACAGATATATATACACACTGTAATATTTAAAATACAAAGTAGCAAAAGTCACCATTGGAATTTTTTGTTTCATTATTAAAAATGTTTATATACCATATATACCTATATATACCATATGCATCTTCAGATTTCAAACCTTCAGAAGGTGTTAGGACAACAACACTGAATTATTTTTTTTCCCCACTGATTTCCCAGCATAGCTCCTGTGTTACTTAAAAACAGCTGAAGCTATGGGCACATGTATGTTCTAGCAAGTGAAAACATGCTTTCTGATTTCCGTTACGTCAGGCAGTCCTCCGAAAGAGGAACCCTACTATGCCACTGTCAGCAATTACTTATGCAAAAGCATGATAAAATATTTAAGTCTTAAATGATGCTCAGGAAGACAAAATATTTGGGCATCAGTGGGAGGGGGAAAAAAAAAAAGCAACACAAAATCTCTTACCAACAACTACCTCCAGACCTTAGGGGGTGCAAACAAATGCAGGTATATCAAGTCCATGCCATCTACAAGGAGTGAGGATATATCCCTCTTTGAAGATGTTGGATCGCAGAACCTAGCTTGAACACGCTGATAAGACTGTTGCCATTATTTTGCACATGACCTACTCAAACGTTGGCTCTTTTCTTTCTTTCATGGATAAAGGATCATGCTGTTCGTACAAGCAACTGGATCTCCTGTATCTTCTGGAATGCAAGCAAGGCAGTGTTTGGATACTGAGCAGTCTACCAAATGGTGACAAATGTTCAGAGTCATTTTTCCAAGAAATCTAATAATGGTATCAAGAATACATAAAAAAGAATCCCAAAAACAACAACAAACCACTAGAAAGTGAGGTATCTTGATATTCTGGGCTAGAGACTTCATCAGCTAGTACACTTAAATGGGTAGCCTTCTAGCCAGCTATTTGACCATGATTTGTCATGGGATGGGATGGGATGGGATGGGATGGGATGGGATGGGATGGGATGGGATGGGATGGGATGGGATGGGATGGGATGGTAAAAAATGAACATAAATTTGTCATCAGACTGAAAGAGGATGAAGACAGAGAAGTAGAGGATCAAATCTTCGTCTTACTGCACATCTGTCCTATCTTATCTCAGATACAGAAAAATCCACAGAAAATTAAGCAAATATAATGTACTAAGGATGCCTCTACCCATTAAGAAGTGAAATCACATATTAAATATATCCTATTCTTCTGTTGCCTGAGTTTTGTGATTTGAGTTCTATAGCTCATAAGTAGTTATGTATTTAGCCAACTTGAAAACAGTTTTAACACACCTTCAAAAAATAAGGATACTTTTATTCATAGAAAATATTAGAAGCATCAAGCACGTGAATAGAGTCTTCAGCCTTTCCCAAAGGCTATCAGAATTGTGAGAAAGGAGTCCTGCAACCCCAATCACTAATACCAGATGAACTGATCATCTGACACAAGACTTCCTTCAATAGGGCAATACCTGAGGTGATTATGATAATCCTTACACAGATCTCACATGTACGAGTTGGATGGTCTGTAGTACAGCACCTCTTAAAGCTAGAAGGATCATATCAGACATCAGTAGCCGAAGATTTCATGTAACAACATTTCAACTTTCTTGGGCATCAAAGGTGTCCACCTACAGTATTTCAGATTATTCTGCTATGAGAAAGCCACCTGTGGTTTTGCTACACTTGTTCCTACAGTAAGGACCCAACTTTAGTCAGCCTTGGAATGTGTAAAGTCTCTTACATAGCTCAAGCTGCATACTGGGGAAACGACGGGATTTTTAACATTGCATACCAGAATCCAGGTACTGAATTCCCCACCTTAGCAATGAAACATTCGTCAGCCATAAATTTAAGTCATCTGCAAGAAAAATAATGGAGGAAAAAAAAAGATTGAAAGATGATTAATGAACAGGTAGCGCTGTCAGGCAGAAATTGTGGCATTGGAACTACAGAACTGTGAGGAGGAGATCATTTTATTTAATCAGGAGAGCTCTTTGATGTGACACAGGATAGGGAGTACTCATACACTGACAGTAATTGTTTTTCCTTCATTTAATGTGAGGGTGAAAAAATAAAGTCATGGAGGATCCAACACTACCTCAGATAATTTAGACTTGATAAGGCCTTCCATATTTCATAGCGTTCTTCCTGCTACACGTGCATTAACTGGGTGTTAAAAAACTCAATGCACAGAATACACAGCAAACCACTATGAACACAGCAAAGAGAAACAAAGATTATCTTAATTAGTTACTTTACTCAAGCACACCAGAAATACTTAAGACTAAGCGTGCAAAAAGAGCACGTTATTTTAATAACTGCAATTCAAAACGGGCAGCTCAGAACAAAAAAGAACCACTAGAAACAACCTTCCATGACTTTTTTAGAATGAAATTTAAGTAGAATTAACATCATTTTTTTAACCCCTTTTCAACCTAATTTTCTCATAGCAATCAGCCCTTGGGTTACCTAGGTCTGGTGGGGGTTCTGCACACTGTCAAGTCTATTTAAAGCTTGGAGCAGTCCAAAATATCTCTGCTTTCGGATCAGGTCCTTACTTTCGTTATGTGCGATTGAGGAGCTCAGTCACCTCTTCCCATTTATTTGCCTAGTGATGTTTTGCAAACAGCAAGTTAGTTTCTTTGCTTAGTTGCATAATTGCTAAACTGTAATTCTTCTGTAACTGTCTGTAAATAGGAACAATAGTTGAGGCTTTGTTTTCACCTCAAATACGGGGTTGTGCACTCTGTACTACAGTCCTCTAAAGTGGCTTCCCTACTCCCAGAGCTATCTTCAAAGAACAGTAGAACTCAAGATTGTTTAAGGTGTGAGGCCATCGAGTGGGCAGGATCATCCAGGTGATTTCGGAGCAGCCAATACATCACTTCCCAAACACATATAATCTGGCTACTGAACAAGAAATGTTAGACCAGCGGACAGGTCGATTCTGGAATATTCCTGTGAATAATAATAATGCATACTAATTATTTAACTATGCATACATATACAGACATTCACATTTAACTGTAAGTTAATGAAAATTTTGGGGCCCACCTACTGACCCCACAAAGAGCTTATACATTTGGTACAGATCACTATCACATAATGCCTTAAAACTTACACTGCACAAAGCTGCCCTTTTGTCATGCGCATCCTTTCTCTCTTCCTGTCTCACACACCAAGAAAGATGAGGTAGGGGCAGTAGCAGCTCTTTCTCATTTACTTGCAGAACTCTGAAACAACCCCTTCTCTACAAGTATTTCTAATAGTATTTCTACATGTATCAAGGGTTTCTTAATGAATGATGTGGATGTCGTGGTTTAACCCCAGCTGGCAACCCAGCCCCACGCAGTCACTCGCTCACTCCCCACCACCCAGAGGGGTGGGGAGGAGAATCAGAAAGGAATCTAAGACTCAAGGATTGAGATAAGAACAATTTAATAATTCAAATGGAATAAAAAGGAATGAACAATAATAATAATAACAAGTTATAATGGAAAGGTAGGGGAAAGGATAAAATCCAAGGGGAAAGGGAGAAAAGAAAACAAGCGATGCCCATCACAACTGCTCACCACCCGCTGACCGATGCCCAGCCAGTCCCCAAGCAACGATCCCCCAGCCCCAGCCAGCCCCCCAAC
>JAVJGJ010000014.1:115022219-115035933 GCA_035590215.1 Microhierax caerulescens | reverse complement strand
ACACTTCCCTGCCACGCCTCCCTTCTTCCTGGTCTTAACCTCACTCCCCCCATTTTCTCTACCTCCTCCCCACCAGCAGCACAGCGGGTTGGGGAATGGGGACTGCAGACAGGCACTCACATGTCACCTCTGCCACTCTTTCTTCTTCAGATGGAGAGGTCCTCACACTCTGCCCCTGCTCCACCATGGGGCCCTCCCACAGGAGACAGTCCTCCATGACCTTCTCCAGCATGGAATCTCTCCCATGGCGTGTAGTTCTTCACCAACTGATCCAGCATGGGTCCCTCCACAGGGGTGCAGTCTTTCAGGAACACACTACCCCAGCCCGGGGCCCTCCCAGGGCGCAGCCCCCCAGGCCCAGCTGGCCCCAGGGGGGTCCCCGCAGGGTCCCCAGCCCGGGCTCCTCTCCCCACGGGGCCACAGGCCCTGCCAGGAGCTGCCCCAGCGTCGCTGCCCGCAGGTCACAGCCCCCTGCGGGCACCCCCTGCCCCAGGGGGGTCCTGCCCAGGCTGTGGGGGGCAGCTGCTCCCCCGGGGGCTCCATGGGCTGGGGGCACAGCCTGCCTGCCCCTGGACAGGGGCTGAAGCACCTCCTCCTCCTCTTTCACTGACCCTGGTGCCTGTAGAGCTGTGGCTCTCTCATACTCCCACGCCTCTCTCCAGCTGCAATGGCTGTTGCACAGCGAGGGTTTCCCACTCCTGAACACACTAACCCAGAGGCAAGCACTGGGTCTGTCTGGGAGCCGCTGGCACTGGCTCCATCGGACGTGGGGAAGCTTCTGGCAGCTTCTCACAGAAACCACCCCTGTATCCCACCCACTACCAAACAAAGCCTTGCCACACAATTCCAATGCAATGCTGCTTCAAACATATTTACCGATTTTTTGGTAACATTCAGACTATGCTACTCAGAGTACACTGTATCACTTACCCCTTCATGCGGGGAAAATAAGCAATACTACATGAGTTGTGACTTTAGTAAGAGTGAATTTCAATTTTTTTAAAAAATGAACATTCACGGTATACAAAATACAGGAGCAGAGTTCCTAGGCAAAAGTACTGCATTAACATTGTTGCATTTGGTTTGTTGCCAAGTCCAATAAAGATAAAACAGAATCCAGTATTAATTGTATCTTGACAATCTCTGTCCATGTAACGGCTGCATTTTCAATCTGTAAATGTGTTATTAATTTGCATATAAAATACATTAGGAATTCTCAAATACTATTTGCAACTGCTAATTTTCTCATTCATCAAATGTATTATCTCATCCTCAGCATTTTTATTTTTTTTTTAGGTATTTAATCATTTTATTGAGTTGTTTATTTTAAAGTAAAAGAATATTGTTATTTTCTAATTTACATTAATGTAGCTATCATTTTAATGGTTTTGATCTGCCTGAGGCAAGTGGGATAGCAACATCCAAGCTGCTACCACTACTTGTCTATCATAGAAATATGCAGAGTGGTTTATTTCAAAATGAACTACCAAGTACATTCACAAAGCAGAACATAAAACTTGCCACAAATGGCCCTAATGCAAGTGCAAGAAAAACTGTAGTACATAAAATAAATCAAACACTGGAGGAGGGGTGGGGTGGGGGTGAGGTGGTGGTTTTCACTTGTGTAACTGTGGCCCAATCTTTACACTCTTAATAGCAATGTACAAAAATGAATCACAATGCATTTCTTCCCTTTCATTTTTTCAACAAGAAATCCATTTTGGCCGATAACCAAGCCACAAAGAACTGAGACAAATTAAGGTTTGCCTGCCTGACCTTTCAGAAGAGTAAAAGGAGTCTTTCCCCTGAACTGTAACACACCTGAATTCAGCCCAAGGTATTACTGACTAATAGTTACTGCTATGTGCTAGCAGTTTGGTACCCAACTAAACCAATTCAGTGATCTCTGTACTTATCACGGAATCACAGAACGGTTTGTGTTGGAAGGGACATTAAAGATCATCTAGTTCCAACCCCACTGCCACGGGCAGCTCAACCTGGACTAGTGGAAGGTGTCTCAAAGCCCCGTCCAGCCTTGCCTTGAACACTGCCAGGGAGGGGGCATCCACAGCTGCTCTGGGCAAGCCCTGCCAATTGGTTTAACAATAGATTTGACCTCCTTAAACAAATCTTGTCTCGATTACGTATTTAGGCCATGACAGCAGTACAACTATCAGAAGCATTTGAAATACAACAGTCATCCAAGTGCCATATGAAAGCAGACAATAGCTTTTGCAGCTGTTACTATGAAGCAGACTAGTAAACAGCACCCATTTTTCAGAAAATGCAGGACATTTTGAAAAGTGGCAGATGTTTTGCCAGATGTGGAATTAAACAGTAACTTTCTATTGGGAACCTGCAAAAGCTCTTCTGACACAAACCCGTAACACGGACCCCAGGGTACTGGCTCTGCCAGCTCCTCTCGGCAGGGCTCTCTTGCCGAGCCTCCTCATGAAGTGTAGGAAGTTACTGACTGGTCCAACAACACCAACAAGCCTTTGGCCTCCCCTACCAATGGTGATTATTTGGAAACAGATAAATATGCAGAAATAGATACAAAATGTGTTGGGTTTTTTTGCCAGTGTGGTCCATCTACCCAACCCAAAAGTAAAGAGGTGTGTGGCAGAATGAAAACTATAAAAGCACAAAGAGATATTAGAGATACACCTGAGCATAGATGGTTATCC
This sequence comes from Microhierax caerulescens, assembly GCA_035590215.1. Classification (NCBI taxonomy): domain Eukaryota; kingdom Metazoa; phylum Chordata; class Aves; order Falconiformes; family Falconidae; genus Microhierax; species Microhierax caerulescens. The sequence continues at coordinate 115,033,246 of JAVJGJ010000014.1, read as the reverse complement.
TTTTATCATAAGTGATCTCAGTGGCATTTCTTTTTGGGTGTTTCTGGTCACTGAAGGGATACGACCTGACAGATCACTTCAGAAAGAATGGCAGGTGAGGTATTGGAAAAGACGTGTTCATACCAAAAAAAAATAAATAAAACAGGTAACCTGATTTGTCCTGCAGAAGAATGTATTTCTGCTCCAGTCACTTAAGTTCACCTACAGATACCAGCCTTCTCAGCTGGCTGCCACAAACCAGCTACCATGGATAACCCCCAGGTGACTGTATGATCAACTTGACTAGTTGTTTAAACTCCAATGTTTAAGGAAACATTCCCTATGTATCTACTTGTAGTAAGTGTCTATAGAGACAAGCTAATACATAGCCAGTCATTAGACTGTATTTCAGTAATGTAATTTCTGTTGTATTCCAAAACCAAAATGGAAGCATTCAGCTTAAACTCTACACTTTTTAAATAGCGGTCCCAACATACTTGTAACTTAATTATGAATTAACTATATTTATTATTATAATGATAATCAATGCATACAGAAAGTGAAGAGACTGCTGTATAGTTATCACTTTTGCAATTAGCTGTGTACATTTTGATTTGGTATCTCCTTATGGCATGCGATCACAGCTTTATTTTCCTGAACTACACTTGCCAAACAAATTACTTTATCCCTTCTCTTTTCTAATCCCTTCCCAGTCTGCCCAACCTGACTGTGAATTCTCAAAGCTGGGCTGGAATGGCTGGCGGGGTCGGGGGGAGTGTGAAGGGTGCAGGGGATCAGCAAGAAAGTGTTCCAACTTCTTGCATTATCAATGTTGCTCAGATTTAGGCATGCTGATTCAGCAAAAATGCAATGAACCCAGACGATGCCCAGAGAAAATCAGAACGATATTTTTGAAACAATTTGTAAGTAAGTTTTTGATTTATTCCCTTGCTTTCTAGAGATACTATTAGAGGTACTTGGGTTCTGATCCTTTGTTTTACATACTGTAGGTCTCATTTTTTCCATCTATAAATTTATCCACTCACAAATCAAAGGCAGCTTTTTCAACTCAAACTTAGGAAACTCAATTTAGTAACTTTTAAATAACATCATTTAGGTTCCTAACACTTCAGTCTGTAACTTATAATTATCTGCCTATTCAGATAGCATTAACTACCATCGCATTCAAAGTCATATGCATCATACTTGATTGTAAATCTATCAGACTACTCCTTTGTATATATAAGCTTAATTTTTGTTGACAGGGCTAAATTGAGATTTAACTTCTAGCTGGAGTGCATTTAAATGTAAATTTACTTTTTTCTAGCAACAGATTTTCAGAACCTAGCATGAGAAACTTGAATTTAATCAAGGTATTTGCACACATATTTTCCTGTGCAAAACAATTATGTAAGTAAATTTAGCAAGTTTTTCCATTTGGTTGCAAGTGTCTGTGTGCATACAATCTGACTAGGTGAAGCTTTGTGCATGCATGCAGTCTGAGTCAGGAAACTGTGCATTGAAAACTGACCAAAAGATTTGGTTTCAAGAGTTAAAACAGCGTGAAAGGTTAGACTGCTAATGAAAATAATACTGACGATATCAGAGTTTGCTTTTTAATTGCCTTATCACACATTTGTGTAAGCTTCCACATTAATAAAAAGCAAGAGCAACTGAGCAAGGAGAAGACTGCAAAGGAAGACAGGTAGGTTTTTGTTTAGAGAGCACTATTTTGTGATTCAAGGAGTCTAGAGAGACACTCCTGCTCCATCAGTTGGAGATGAAATGCCTCTGATTACAGGTTAGAAACTGGGGATGCCAGTAAAGGTTTAAAGGAGTTCTAAGGGAAACAATTTTTTTTCTAAAGTCTATTAGCAGATGAGACAAAACCCCATGCAGATACTTGCAATATTTGTGACATGTAAAAAGACATGTAGTTGCCTTGAAAGTTACGATAATGTGTTTGCTATCTAAACCAGTAATTTACTTTTTGTTAATCTAAGTTATGACACTAAGATTTCTGAGTCTTCTTCACAGAACTTATTTTGTTTAAAACACAGTTGTATTTAATTCAATGTCAATGCCAGCAAGTAGCAAGAAAATCATCTGGACAGAGAAACAAAGTTTTATAAATCTTCTTTAGAAATGGGAATGTACTCAGTCTTGCTGGTAGAAGTTAAACAACTATTGCATTCCTCACCCCCCCACCCCCCTCAATACAATGTTGAAGCACCATTTTTAGTACTCAGCTGCTTTTGTTTGGTTTGGGGTGTTTGGATTTGTTTGTTTGTTTTCAGTTGTAGGTTTGTTTTCTTTTCTTTTTTTTTTTTTAATGCATTACTGTCAAGGAGGTCAGAGCCAATTCTCTTTCTAAAGGACCATGGCAGACCATGCCCCACTCAACATCAGCTTCCCAAAAAAGCCTGATAGGCCTGAAGAAATTAAAAAAGGAAGGCTGGTAAGGAGCTGCCAAACTGTAATGGATCTTCAGATATTTAGACGCCTCAACTATTTCTCTCATCTCATACACAGGTGGTTATAAACAATGAAATCTCATTAACAGCTCAAGTCAAAATGAATTGCTAACTACATCTAGTTTGTTTACTCTCTGTAACAATCTGCTAGATTGCATCTCCCAAGAAGATGACCTTTCTATGGAAAAACTCTGGCTGCCAAATCATATCTGTCCTTTCTTTGATTTCTCTATGAAGTGTAAAAAGGAAGATTCCACAGTAAATTTTAAGAGTTGGAAGGCTCAGAACCATGGTTTTCTAACTAAAAATGTGGTTGCAAAAGGGTATTATTTTCACACCACAGCCATAAAATGCCACAGTGGGCTGTCCACCTGTATCTGAGCCTGTAGTTCAGAATAAATATGTAGGTATTACCTTACTACTAAAATAATGTAGCAGCTGCAAACACAAACCGTTCCATACTTTCAGATGTAACTTAAAGCTTTTTTAAGTACATGACACATCCTGTTTTGAGGGGTGAGGGATGTGTGCATGTGTACATCATACTTTAGATATAAATTAAGATACTATCAATTCAGGTTAATAGTACACAATGACTCATCTCCATGGCTGCAGACAGTGACCATATACATTCCTCCCAGCCTTCTGTGTATATCCTCTTGTTTAATAATAATGCAACGTATAACTTTTTTTTTTTTTTTTCCCCTCTTTTAGTTTGGCTGATGAGTTATGGAAAGCCAAAAAAGTGTGCATTGTTACCAATTTTACTCCTCTGCAGCCTTTCTTTAGAGCTTTTCAGGTTAAAAAGAAGTTGTCCCAGGTTAATCATCTTTTTCATGTCCAACAGTAACCAATGACACAATCTTTCATGTAAAAGTAGACTAATAACAGCTGAGACACAACCAGGTAATTCTGAAGGTTTTATGTTACTTTTACAGCATAACAGGCGCTACTTGCAAAATAAGAAAATTGGGTGCATTTAGTTTGTTTTCTTTCAGTACAGAAAAATAGCTATCTTCACATTCCTGTTGGCCTTAAAAGCTTACATGCCTGAAAACTTGAACAGTTTCTCCAACAATACAAGTTTCAGTTACTAGAACTGAGTAACTTCTCTCTTAGCACTGCCTTGCTGGCACCCTCCCCACAGCTCTGTTAATGCAGGAAAGGTTGTTAACCTACACAGAAGGAGTAAGAGGGCAACAGGAGGCATACGGGATGCATCAACTTCAATCAGCAAAGCACACAACCCCTTCCTACAACAGCCAGGTAGAAAGGAAATTCCTTCCAACTACAAAAAAGCAGAACAAAGTTTTCATTAGTTACCCTAAAAAGCGATGAAGTTGAATTTTGGTGGACACAGTCAAACAAAAACCAAAAACCCAAACAAACAAAAGAAAAGGAAACCAGGATAGCGGAGGTTCTTAAGATTCTAGTTACTATAGAAGCAACCACAGAGGTAGTGAAAAGCTGATTTAGCCAACGTAACACACTGGAGTTGCTACAAAAAGCTAAAAGTTATTTGCTTCCTTATAAGTGATAAGAATTTTCATGCATTTAACAAGCAGCACGGCTGAAATCATTCGGTACTGAGCATACAGTAGAAATAAAATTTAAAAGTCCTTCTGGTTTCCATCGCTATGCAGGATTGTTTGTAGTCCTTAATATAGATAAGAATATTAGCCCTAAAAAACCCCCACCAATTAAGATAGGAACAAATTAACCTTGTTTAGCATAAAATACATGTCACAGATCCGGCAGCACTTGCTTGGATGCAGAGTGCCATCTTCATCTAAACCTCCAAAGTAGGGCTAATAATGGCTAAGAGAATTCAACGATGAGCACATAATATTGAGTCATGTAATTCTGCCAACAGAGTGAGTGGCCTAAAATAGAACTGATAGCAAATAATTTTACAAGGAAGAATAAATAAAATAGTGACTTTATGTGCACAAGGGATGAAGATAGATCTGCTTAATCATGTTATGGGCATTGTGTTATTACCACAAAAATAGTGGTACAGTTAAAGCAATAACATCCTTCCTAACTGTACAACGGTATTAGAGCTTTACTTCTTACACTTTAACTATAATCGGTGCAAAAGAGTTCAAGCCCTTAAGCCTATGTTTAGGCACTAAAATAGACATACAGTAAATGAAGACAAATATAATATGACCCAATTAAATCTGAAAATTAGACAACTATAGATCAATTATTCCTTGGATATAAATGTGGGGCAGCACATGTTCAGGGAAAACTGATCTTGAAGCTGGTAGCTACAATAATACAACAGAATAAGGACAAATTAATGCCTTTTCTTTAATTATGAACTGAGAGGCCAAAACAACCAAGTTCAATGCTTGTGAGACCCAAGACACAAAAAGACAATAAAACTCCAATACTGACAAAAACAGCAGCTAGCTATGCTGAAGGACAGCCATCAGTGAGAGTGGTCTTTAATGTTTGCTTCCTCAAGTGGGGGAAAAAAAGGAAAAAAAAAGGAGAAAAAAAAAAGCACAAACTTGTTAAATATTCAAGAGCTTTAAAAATTGGACAGACTTGTGAATACTCGCTATCACAGAGTTTGTGCATCCCTAATTAGAACATGCTGGGACAGCATTTGCACAAACTACAACAAAGGACATGCGGTAACTGTATTTTACTGCACCTCAGTCTCCAAAATAATATTGTACATTAAGCACATAAGTGGTGAAGTAACATTTTAGAGGAATATTGTACTTCGAATAACGTCTGTTTAGACAACAGAATACTAATAACTGAATAGAAAAATATCCAATCACAGAGCAGGAAATTAGTTGGATAGCAATCTCTTATTGGAATCCCTAAAAAGTTGAATGCACGGTAGGGCTATCCTTTGTCAAACACTCGGCTTTAAAATAATAAAAAGTAATCTATTATTGCAGGATAGAGAGGAACAGAGTAAATTAAGCACCTTATAAAAATGCAATATAAAATTATACTTTAACAACAGTATTAGAAATTACATCTCAATGAGGTATTAGAATTTACTTTCAACTAATGTTCTCCTGTGTATTTGCTTTCTCCTGACTGTTCATTTCTCCTTAAAAAATTTTTCAGCCTTCTTTCTCCCTACAGCCTGCTATTCTCATTATATACATCATAATACTTTGGTATTATACTGAATAAATGTAAAAGATTCAAGTCTTATCTAGGCACAGGCACTGGTTATTCTATTACCTTACAAGCAAGCTCCCCTCTTCCCTAGGGCAGCATTAGCTAAGGGATGACACATCACACCAGTATTTAATCCACAGATGTCCTGTGACAACGTAGGAACAGCATAACTCAAACTCAGGTCTAGATCAATGTCAAAATGGAGGACGACACAAGACAGCGGTGGTGACCTATTTAGGCCTAATCACCTCAAGAAAGCCCCCTGAAATTGTTTCTCCTTTACTTTCTAAATAACTGCTCCAGCCTTGAACCAAGATGCCAGTTTCACCCCTTTTCCCCTTCTCCGTTTCCTGATCCTCGCTGCCAGGAGCTGCTTAACCTCAAGCTTACCCCTTCCCTTGTCGCTAGCAGCTACGCAAGTAGGCTGCGCCCTCCTGCTTGCCGTCCTGCTACTATTTACATGAAATCTCTCCACTGTCAAAGTACAGGTTAAAAGCGTAGGCACCTTCTTTTTACCACCAGTAACCTCAGCTACTAACCACAAAAAAATAGCTGTCAAAAAGTCAGCAAGCATTGAAATCTGCTTCAGCCTATGGTAATAGCTTTCCAGCTCAGCCCACACATACTGCGAACTTCTGCAGTGATGCTCCATCTCCAGTACTTCTCTGATCCTGTCTTGGTTGTCAGTCACTGCCCTTTAATACTACTTGACCATCTGGTACTGATCTTGCTTTCCAGATTAGGATACATTTTGTCACCTGATTTATCTTCTTATCACCTTTGAGACCAGATAGATATCTTGTAGAGTGACAGCTGCAAGGCTTTTACAGTCTGTGGGTGTATTTTTCCCCTCACTGACAGGCCTCGAGTAGGACTTAAGAAGTTCATAGGCTACTACAACAAAATTTGTGAGAACAGCAAATATATAACTGCTCCCAGATAATATAGGGTTATCTAAAAAACTCTCACCAGCATTGTTAAAAAAATGTAGCTTTTCAGACTAGAACAACATGGGTTGTCTGATATATAGGCAACTTGTTACAGCAGATTAGATCTTGCACTCAAGGCATGCCAGTAAAGGTCTGCTGGTTTATTTCTAATTTATTGCTGCAGGGGTGGGGTGGGAAGCAGGGAAACAAAGAGAGAACGATCCCCAACCTCCAGAGGTTGTGTACCCCAATAATGACAAAATTAATAGAGAGCTTTGTTACCAAGCTCTAAGAATAGCCACTATTTATACAGCAGATTTGTACAGCCATTCAGATTTACCAATCTAGAACAGGTTTCCATATATATATATATCCATATATATATATCGATATTATGTATAGAGAGATATATACATACATATCCACTCAAACACATATGGATAGATGGATATGTGTTTTATTTAGGACGGCATTTGCCTTCTAAATCCAAACATAGCAGCAAGTGTTCACTGCATTTTTTCCTCCCTAAACTGTTTTTTTCTTCCTGGCTTTTTCCTCTCTGTCATAAAAACTACCCAAGACTTACTGGCACAGATCCAAACAACTGAAAGGAGACCTTTACTACAGCAGGTGTTAAATAGCTTTGTCTATGGTCAATGACTGTTATGCCACCTACAATAATCATGAAGATGTATTAAGGTTTTAGAAACAAATGGATAAACACTTAGGTACACTACTATAAAAGAGCAGTAAAAATGGTTGGGTGTAAAAGCTCTGTTTAAGTACCAGCAATCATGTAAGTGACTGAATGGCAAAACATTAAATTTAGTATTAGCAACATCTAAATTTAAAAGTAGTTTTTAAAGAAAATTGTTTATAATAAAGATCTACCTTATAGAATATTGATTTTTTCATAGCTGGTTATTTATAACATATATTTTAGCATTATGGAGTAAAATGCTTAAGATTAGATTTCAAAGGGTCCTTTTTCTCTTCAAGTTACAGAGCTATGTAACAGTTTGGGTTGGAAGAGACCTTTAAATATCATCTAGTCCAACCCCCCTACCATAGGCAGGGAGATCTTTCACTAAACCAGGTTGCTCAAAGCCCCAGCCAATGTGATCTTCAACACTTTCAGGGATGGAGCATACATTTCTCAGGACAACGCATTCCAGTGTCCTACACCATCCTCACAGGAATTTTATTATTTTTTCCTTATTTCCAACCTAGATTTACCCTTTTTCAGCTATTAAACTATGTAAGGGTGGTGTAATTTAATTATATGTCTGGATAGCTCAGTGTACTGGGAAAACACATCTTAAATTTTAATTTCTCTTTTATTGATAATTTTTTACTGTATTGCTTGTCCTGACAAAATAATGGGAATAAGTTTTACCCTTCATTGTACTTTACTTACGTATATCTAATGATATGAAAACTTAGCCTATCATCATTATAATGTAATTATATATTATTACATATCATATAATGCACTTTTATGTAACCTATTATTGCAACAAGTTATTAACAATAATTCAAAGGTTCTCTTGATGTCTTAAGTACTGTGCCTTAACATCTTCAGTCCAGTAGTAATGAAAAAGGTCTTCTTACACTGCTTGACTTCACACAGAAGCATGCTACTTCATTATAATCAAGTTGGCTGAAGCCAATATAATAACAACTAGTTATTTTCCTATGTCAACAATGTACAATGGTCACCCATGGAATACAGTCTAATGCAAAACCAAAGAGAACACACCAAAATAGCATGAATACTTTATGTGATTTACATGCAGATGAGGTATTTTGATAAAGCAGAATAAAATTAAATATTAATTTTTAGCAGTAGAAGTTCTATTTAATCGATTCTGTGGTGTTCAAGAGGTAAACCTTACAATCTGCCCAACCACAGAGAAAAAGAATTAATACAACACCTTGGGCCTACTTGCCATCATCACCAGCTCTATGTCAAGGCATACCAGCATCATTTTTCAGTCAATGTATTAGCAATGTGTGTGCAGACATGCTGACACTCTCCCCATGGTATTTCTGTTTAAACAGTCCCAGACAAGCTCTTTCACAAGGAGTTGCAGCATGGTAACCTCCATGGCTACGTAAGTGAGTACTCACCCAGCCTAGTGAGCTCTCCTGAGAGAAGTTAGCTCTGCCAGGCAACCATCAAGTCTCACAATATACCCTGATTACCAAATTTTAGCATGACGTGGGGAGCAGGCAAGAATTCACATTACACACCTCTGCTAAAGGAGCCAACTGTGATCACTTTTGCTTATCTTAATCAGCATTTAAACACACATTTCCTGTAAGACTGCTTGTGCAGGGACATCCCAATGTCAACGTATAAGTCTTCCAGGGCAATCCCTTAACATTTTCCTCTTCCAAAAGAGGATATTCAATGTCCTTAGGAATTACACTCACTTTCTACTATTAAGAAAGGCACCATCAGTCCATAGAAAACAATGTTATTTCCCTGGTAAGAAAGCACAGGGGTATTTTTTAAAGATAAAATTCCCCGCTGAAGACAATCACTGAAGAGTTTTTTGTGCCACACAGTAACATGAAATTTCACACTGCCACATCAAAATCAAGACCTGGTTATTACTGTATTAATCCTTTTTTGGTATACATTTTTCCATCTGAAATCCATACAAACAAATTGATTTTGTTTGCCCATTGCTAAATCTTAAAAGGGGCTCCACTTACCAACAGTGAGTGCTCAGCCCTTTTCAAAAACTAAGCCATTTCATTCAGCATAGGTAGTGAGCCATAAAAATTCACCAGCTTTTTAGATATATTGTGTGCCCTCAAGACTAAACATTACCATGAATTTCTCCAGAGAAAAGTTAAAAAAAAAAAAAGTGCATTTGATGACTAAGAAGGCTGGACAAGGGGGACAACCTTTCTTTCCAAGTAGAACTGAAAAGCTGTGATGATATTTTGGGGGGCTTTTTCCCCCTCTATGAAAGGCAAAAGGGAAAGGAAACTTTGTAGTGCATCATTCTGGAAACTGTACTTTCAGTCCTTTGGGATGAGTGCTCTAGTCACTGGAATACAGAACACATGTGAGTTTGTAAAGATACCTGAACCCCCTGTGCCTCCCCCAAAACCAGCTGTCCAAAAATAAAGAACTGCAGGAAGAAGGGACCCACCTTCTGGTCACTTCTGTTCTTAGCCCTTAATTAGATGCTTCTACCAGCATTTAAAAGATCAGATGAGAAAAATACTGTAGCGTAGAGGTGGACATACATGAACTCTAGTAGTATATTCTTGAACCACATTATTTTTTTCAAGTGTGACTAAACTTTTTGTAGATATTATCCCTTAAGGAAATTCCCAAAAGCTATTTGGAATTTTCCTTTTTTCAAATTTAAACCATTTTAACTGTGAATCTGGCAAGCAGATGCAGTATTATATGACCAAGAGATACATAAACAGAGAACAGCTGAAGACAACTATTTGTGAAGATGTGTTTGTACCAAGTGTTTGTCACGCTATTTCGAATAATGAACAAATACATAAAAATTAAGCTGTAACAACAGATAATATACAACAAGGGAGAGAAATTATGCTGAATAAATAGCTCACACAGACTCACAGGAACTGAAGGAAATCCCAAAGTCATTCATTCATACAGGAAGAATTCATAACCCAGAAGTTAAAGATTTTCAAGTACTCTCCACCGGAATGGCCTGGGCACTGAAAATCAAAGCGAGGAAGCCCACCATCCCCTTCTCACAGCTAGTTGTGAATACCACATTTTTCCCTTCATCCACACCATAACCTGCTATAAAGAGGCACAGGAACGAGGAAAGCTGAAGCATCTTTTGAATCCACAATCATGAAAGAACAAGACTTGTGTTGTCTTTAGGTGGCAAAAGTAGTAGCTCCCCATCTCTAATTTTCTTTTCCTCCTGAGACGCTACCCAAGCAGCAGAAACTCAGGCATACTATTGCTCCGCAGAGAGCCTGCCTGCAAACACAAGATGTCAACATGTCAGAAATCTGTTCTGCCTTTCTACATACACACCCACAGCACCTCATATGCACAACATTCCTTGAAGAAATAAACTGTAGGTGGGACAGGCAAGCCAAGAAGTCAGGGTGCTGGGAACAGAAGGGACATAGCAATCAACAGAACAGAGCTGAAATTCGGTCCCTTTGAACGTAAATGAGTAAAGGAAGTGCCTATAGAAAATAGCCTTGTGAGGAAAGCACAATATATACACCAGGAAACCAGCATGCTTGTGTGCTTCTGACTTGCCTCTACACTAATGCACACAAACACAAGGAGCTAGAAGTCTGTGCGTGGTTACAGGGCAACATCCTCACTGGGATCAGAGAGACGTGGTGGGAGAAACAACTGGTGTGCTGTGAGGGGTGAATACCGGCTTTTTATCCAGGATTTTGAACTTTTAAAAATAGTCAAAAATCAGTAGGCTCTTTTCTGTCAAGGGTAAGGCATGTTTGTGCCTCA
>JAVJGJ010000014.1:114996367-115022211 GCA_035590215.1 Microhierax caerulescens | reverse complement strand
ATGTAGCAGGTACCCACTTATAGACTTGATCAGAAAGAAGTAGATAGTCTTCTTCAAACAGCTGGAAGAAGCCTCACATTCACAGACCTGATCCTCCTGGAGGACCTCACCCCCTCTGATAATTTCTAGATTGACAACACAGCAGGGCCCAAGAAAACTAGGGTACATCTAGAGTGCAGTGAAAACTCCTTGCTTTCTCAGGTGACCATGGAGCCAAACAGAAAAGGTGCTCTGCTGTACTCGATACTTACAAATAAGGAAGAACTGGTCAGAGACATGAAGAGATGGTGGAATTCAGGATCATAAGGTGACCAAGGAAGGATACAGAATTGCTGTTCAATCTTGCAGAGGTAAGTTTCAGAAAGGCAAGGCCAACCTGGAGTTAAACATGGCAAGGGGTGTGCAGTGCAACAAGGAAGTCTTCTGCAAGTACATAAACAGCAAAAGGAAGCCTAAACGTTTCCAGCTTGACTGCAACGTTAGTTTCAAAACACACTAATTACAACTGCATTCCAACACGAACATTAACCATATACTTGTGTTTCTCAAATGTTCTTCCTTTCCAGATAGATGTCTCATTTAGTCTGTTCCCCAGGTCAGTGAACTGTGCTTCACCACTGCAACTAGTAATGCAACCTGCAGTTCCTCAGTCCACATTGCTCTTTTCTGCTGCATCTTTTCAGAACAAGTCTTCAGCTGCAGAAGGGGAAGGAACTCCCAGCACAAAGAAGTTTGAAAAAGTAACAGTCAACAAAAAGGATGATGTTTGCATCATCAATGGTTCTTGCAAGGCAGAAGAATGCCAGGCAAAGAAACAAACCAGGCAAGGGACAGCTACCATGCAAAAGGGGCATTCCAATTGAAATGCAGTAGAACTCATGCTTTTACTGACAGTGAAAGCAATGACAGCAATAGCAGTTTATGAGCCTGCTCCACAAAGATTGTAATTTATGCATCATATTCAAGTTTTAAGGATCATATAATCCACATGACATTAACATGTCTTCATACCGCTCCAGACATAGGACATAGAGCTACATCTTTGGGGGAAGGTAGGCATTCTGCTCAAACACATTGGTTCAACTTAATTGAAAAAACATTAAGCTAATGCAATCAGAGCTATACATTATAAATTAGGCAGTTTTTCCAAGCACAAGACCAGCTTTCAAAATGCTTGCTTGCATCTTACTGTTGACTTTCATTCTTCAACAGCAAATACTAAGTATTCATCATGACTGAAAACTAAACACAGTAGTCGATAAGGGTTGAATGTTTACAGAAGACCTACTCTCAACTTTGTACTAGTCCTGGTAAGTCTTTAGCCTGGTTAGTCTAAAGGGTAGTAACTGCCAGTGTTATCCAGTATACCACTAAGAAAGAAAGCATAAGAAAGAACAAGAAGAGAATGGATCCAGTTGTGAACGCTACTTTGCTGTTCTTTCATGTTTGAGAAGTTTTGTCTTAAGGTTAGGACTAAAGTCACCTCTCTGGGTTTGATATCATAACAGAGGGGAAAGAAACAAACAAGTGGGAAATTCTATGGCAGCTTTATATGGCTTTTCATTGCTCCTAAGCAATCTACCTGAATAAGGAGGTATTTGTTTTTGCTGTTGCATTTTTAACACAAGCAGAAAAATAATAAACCAGTAAAACCTGTAAAGATAGGTAGAATACACTGTCATGGTCTAGACAGTTTTGATCAAGGCAAGGCTGCCAAGTGATAATCCCTAAGAGGTGCCTGTTTAATATTCAAGACAAATAAGCAGGGTGACTAGAGAGTTTAAAAAAAAAAAAAAAAAAAAGCAGCTTGAAAATGAGAAAGTCTCCCTGGGGACAACTGCCAGATTTCATACATCTCTGAAATCTATAAAAGGTAGAGAATAGAAGAAATCTTCTCTAAACTTTTCATATCTAGGATGACACCTATGGTTCATTTAGTTTTATTTAATTAAAATATCAATTAGTTTTAACAGTACTATCAGCCTTCTGAAACACTTTAATCATAGTACAAACCCTGCTGTGATCCAAATTGCTGTGTTTTATAAGATACATATTTATTTTTTGCCTTTCCATATCCACTTTTTTCTATATCCTGGCATCAATTCTGCCCACATATTAGTTCCCAGTGTGCCTTACGTTAAGAAGTGACCTTTTTGTACTCTCAGAGAACTGTCCTTTAAAGCTGATCAGTTTGCTGTATCACTCACAGGACTGTCATCTGGAAACTCCATGAACTGAAGGTGGTGTGGTCATGCCCCGGTCACCATGCTTTTTCATCAAAACCAAAGATAACTTGATATGCCAGGGGACTGGAGATTGGTCAGAATAGATGTATCAGGTAACTGACAATGAAACAAGAAGATGGTTGAGTTTGATATAAGAGAAGTAAGTTTATTTCAAATTGAGAGATAGTGACATCTTTTCCAGGCAGGTTTGATACAGTTTTCATTTGTAATATGAGGGAGAAGATGCAGAAAATACTACTATACTTTACATTGTTCAGATTCTACACATTGTAACAGCTGCCTCTATTCAAGTGACCGTGTGGTAAAAGAATGGGTTTGCTAAAAGATGTTGCCGAACAAGTATCCCATTGTCTGAGATTTCTCAGCAAAAGTGCACTACTAAACAGTGTGATGTACTCTGAATTCATTGTTGGGATCAGTATTGTCTGTAGGCTGATATTAACCAGGAGCAGTACCTGCCATGTAAGTGAAGGAAGTGCTGTAATCTATTCCTTACTTATTCTCCAAATTCTCGCCTCCATGTGACTTCTACTCCAGTGATGCCATATCACTGCAACCCAACTACTCCTCATCTTAATAAGGACCTCAAGAGCAGAGGAATGGACAGGCTGACCCACTAAAGACACCCCTTCCGAGTTTCTTGTTGAATGTGTGTAGCAAGCTGTACTGCTCCATGCTACTCTAGTCAGAAGACTACAGCCTCCATACTCAGTCTTGGAAGGCTTTCCCTTTTGTTCTTCTTAGACAAGTGAACCAGCCTTAGCAAACTGGGGCAAGGCTACTGTGGATTTTTCAGCTTGTTTGAGTTCTGCTGTACAAAACTTACTCAGATTTTACAGAAGAATATTAAACTGCAGTTTACAATGCAATGTGCGATTAGGTTGTCCTCTTAGTAGCTTCCCATACTGGGAATTCAGACCTGGGGATACACCTGCTTATCTCACAGAGAAGGAACTAAAAGCATGCAAAGATTTACATCTCTCATTTTGCTTCCATATTTAACTTTTGGAAAATCCTATTTTTAGTCTGGGAATCTTGCAACACTAAATGAACCATCAATGCCTCATACCCTAAACCCATTGATAATTTCTTCTATACCTTTGGTTATTCTTTCTTAGAGGAACTAAATCTCTCAGGTTTCCTCTTCCACATATAAAAGAGGCCACACAGAGTCCTGTGATACAGGCGGCACCTGGAATCTCTCATGAGGTGACAGGGGAGAAGCTGTGCTAGGCCATACCTGTGGAAGTTTATTTAGTGCAATCACTCTTAACACACCATCAGGTCTGACACAGGTGCAAGACCAATTTTTTACTCCAGGGAACAGCAACTCAGGAAATGGAAGAATGTGCACTTTTATTCTGTCTCGAGTATGTCAACACAGGGTGGATGCAGTCTGAGGTAAACCTCATGATCAGCATCTCCCTAATACTGGTCTTCTGTTCTGTTTTGGTGTTGTGAAAGAGCTGGTTCACTGCTCTTCCCACTGGACCTACAAAGTCCTTCTGGAGAAGGAGGAGTGGAAAAGGAAGACTAATTGTTTAGTGCCAGACAGAAATTTCCAGCAGTGGAACAAACGAGTAAATATTGAGGCTTCATGTCGGGGAAAAGGGAACAAAAAAATTGTCAGAGCCAAAGCTACTTTACCTCTCCTATCTGTGATTTATGCCTCAGTTCCACTGCATACTCTGCTCCAGCACCCCCAAATGCCAGGAATTACTGGGCAGCATCTTAACCTCATCTTTCCAGATTTCTCTTAGTGCAATACACATGACTGGAAGAAAAAACTGGACTGGACAGTGTGACAGCAAACTTGGTCTTACAGTGCACAAACTCATGCTGCTTCTCCTAGGACAGATGGGATGAAAGAAGAGACAGAATTTGAAAAAGAATTGGAGAAGTCTAATCCACATGTAACACTTTGCACATCTCTGTTCACAAAACAAACCCAAAGCAACTCTCAAAAGGTGGACAATACAAATGGTGAAAAGTAGTACAGAGGCAACATGGTTTGTATGAGTGAAGAGTAAATGTAAGGCTTCCCCAAAATACAGTAGGAAGATTACCTTGCAGGATATCCAACCTCCAAATAATAGTCATTTCCTAGCATTTGTCCCAAACAATATCCTCAATATGGAGACAGAAGCAGGGCAAAGATCTTAAAGTTATCTGCATGAAACAGGCACTTTGCACACATCTCTCTGCCACCAGCCGTTTGCCATCCTTTTACTTTCCCCTCCCCTGCTCCAAGGGATGTGATTTATTTGACAATTCTTGTTCTCTTCTCCCACACCTCCTCCTTTTGGGCTAGTTCCAGCGCTTTTCCGCTCATAAAGTAAACTGATCAAACATGCTACCCCTGGCAGGATAATTTTCTCATGTTGTTGTGATCTGTATAAGCTTACTGTGACAAAGAGCTGTTAGAGATGGCTCTATTTAGAAGTGAAACACACAGTTGTGAGCAGGAATAGGGGAGTGTGGAAGAGAATGGTCATTTGGTTCAGGCAATTTTATGAAATCATATTTATAGATTTTTAGCTAAGATACAGGAGGAAGAGGAATATTGTTTCATGACTCCTACTTTTCCATTAAGAATTACCTCTTTATCTCCAATGTTTTTCCCCTCACTGACTGTACCTTAGTATTTGACTCATTTTCAGGATCATTAATTTATCACTGTCAAAAAAAATATTTGGGGAAAAATGAAAATTCCCAGTAGCTTGAAGCTGCTAACAGACAAACAATAGTAGGAACTCTACTGTTCCATTTTACCAGCTGTCCAAGATTCCACCCTTCCAACACATCACTTTATCAACAGTTTTGGTAACATTAACTATGTACAACTTTTCAAGGCATTTTTTTCCCTTCAAAGTTCCCTAAGTCTAGAATGTAAGGCAAATGCTTTCTCTTGGAGTAGTCTTGAAAATGCTGGTTTTCTTACCATGTCAGGTTCCCCTCCCTTTTAAGATGAATGTGACCTGCATTTTCATTCTCTCAAAAGAATCTCCTTTTTTACTGAAGAAGTTCCAAGCACTGCAGGTGCACCAAATAATACCATGAGCTTTAGCAGTAGCCCAGGGCTTAAAAGGCTGTCTCTCTCTGACCTACTTTTCACTTTACATGTAGTTTTCTGAGTCAGGAACGCTAAAAAGACATATCTGAATGGAAAGGAAAAGCCTGGTTAAGATGGGTGAATTCAAGCTATGGACAAAACCAGGCACAAAGTCTACATACTAGTTAAGGTGGCTGTGCAAGGGGCAGGGGGGAACCAACACTGCCCACCCCCCAGACAAACACCACCAACATAATTATTCCTCAACATTATTATTAATGCTGTCTTCTTTGCTATCTCTATTAATACAGGAACACCTGAAGGGTGTTACAATATGAAACAGCCACCAGTAACGATACCAACTTCTGAAAAGAAACTGGGATATTCAGAACTAAAGAGTGTGCTGAAACAAGCATATCACACAAGTTATATTTTTCTCTTGGTGACAATAACGCTGTTTTTAGAAGTGTTTTTTTAAATAAAAAGTACATAACCAGAATGATTTTGCACATCAAGAAATCTAACTGGGCTACTAGGAGGGACAGGGGGAAAATGCAATTAAAGATTTGTTGAGTTTACTTGGACTCTGAAGTTTTATTGTTCTAGTATGAAGAGATATCTTTGCACATATCCCATACAAACAATTGAATTCCCATCAACAGTAAGTTTAAAAAAAAAATCACCAAAAAACCACTTTTTAAACAACTGAAAGTTGCATAGAACTTTCAACACAAAAGTTATTGTAGTGCCATGTTGAATCACGATGCTGTACATTAAGGGTATTGTCACTTGAAGGTAGTGGGGTGTGACCGTGTTGTAACAATATTGTTGATAATCTTAAAATTTCCAATTGACATTCTGCAAAGATATGCTGACAGATCATTTAGAACTGTAGGGTCTTTAGAGAACCATTACGAAAAGAAACTGACTGACAATTCACAAGAGAAATGAGACCCATTAAAAGCAAACAACAAAACTTAGGTTTGCCATCAAGCAGAACCTCAGCCATGTCACAGAACATGCAAACAATTTGTATGGAACAAATCTAAAGACAAGATCTTTGACAAGCATCAAATGCCTGCTTTGGGGCAAAAAATGGCCTTGTTTACTCGTGTCCTGGATAATATTTACAAACTTGTAAGTGCTTCAACTAATTACTCTCAAACCTATAAAGGAAACAGGTCTAATAGAGGAAACCACTATTTAAAAAAAAAAAACAAAAAACAAAAAAACCCTACACAAACACAAACCCCAAACCCACGACTGTATTCTTTAGCAGCACATATAAGAAAACAGTCCCGGGGGGGGGAAGTGTGTCAGGAAAAAGATAATAATATCTAAGTTTCCTAGTTCTTCCCAAAAATAGTTCTTGCTTTTTCTGTCAAGAGACTCAAGACAGCAAACTCACTCAAAATCAGAGCAGAGAAGAACAGGTGACACTGTCTACAACTTATAACAATTTATTAAGGAGGAA
Source organism: Microhierax caerulescens (assembly GCA_035590215.1). NCBI lineage: Eukaryota > Metazoa > Chordata > Aves > Falconiformes > Falconidae > Microhierax > Microhierax caerulescens. The sequence continues at coordinate 115,015,439 of JAVJGJ010000014.1, read as the reverse complement.
CAAAGAAAAAGCAGTGCTACGGTGCAGATCCACCTAGGAATATTCAAAACCACTAGATTCCAGAGAATTTTTGTTTTGCTGTCCCAGAACCATGCCAGTTCTAACACTTTTGTTGGACAGCATTTACCATGTTTGACTTTCTATTCACCCAATTTCAAACCACATCCTTCAGTGTTGGGGCCGGGGGGGAGGCAAGCATACAGATTGCATGAGTTGGGCCATAAGGCTGGCAAGGGGTATTTCTGAGGAATGTGATCATCTACAGTAAAAACTGGATGCTGAGCAACCCTGTATCCATCCCTGCAAAGGGCTATACAGAGGAGCAGACTAAAATGGGGTTAAATACTACAGTTACTTAGTTTTGTCTGAACGATTTAATAAAGCATAAATCCAAAACTGTGTTAAGTAATGTGTTCTACATACCCTTACATATCCACAAGACATTTTTGGACATGTGTTTGCAGATTCAAGCAGAGCATTTAAGGAGTAGCACAGATGCTAAATTGCTCCCCAGCAATGCTCTAATATTCAGTCCAAGTCCTTGTCTAAACACATACTTGAGTCCAAAAATTTGAGATGCTAGGTGAGTTTAGATGTAAGTAATGCCTTGGGTCTGCACTCAAACTGCAACAGAAATGCAGTACAGGTGCCTTTCTCAGTGCAGCTTCAAAAACACAAGCACTTACAGAACCTATTTCCTTCCAGGTACAAAAATGCAGAAGGAGAAACAAGTAGATGAGTGGATCATGAAGGTGACCACAATCCAAAAATTGGTTCAATTAATGATTGTTTTCCACTACCAAAGAAATATGCAAATTCTCCAGTGCTGCTCTTGGGGCAACACTGTGCATTCCCTTCTTCCTATAAAAGGAAATTGCCAGGGTCAGCGCTTCCCAATACAGTCTTAGATTAGCTGAGCACTTACTCCTTTGAAAACCTGTGTTTTTTCACAGTGCACTAACAATTGAATATTTGGTTAAAGTTTGAGAGGTACAAAACAAAACCAGCAAATGCACACTGGCTCAAGAACAGCATTAAAATCTAGAGAAAGAAATCAAAGAGATGATGTATAACTTCTTCTGATTAAAGAAGTTTTCCAAGGAGTTGCAACATATCAATAAGGCTTTCCTGTATTTAAGTTTATTCTTGAGATCCTCTTCTATCTGTCTTGTTTTTACTACACACATCATCGTATTAGCTGATGAGCAAGACTGGCCAGCTAGGTTCATCTAATGTGTCTTGACACACACACTGCTCACAATTTTCTCGCTTAGGAGAAAGACTGCACAGAATATTTAAAAATCCAGTCCACACATACAGTTCCTCAAAAAGAAAATATAGACATTTGAAGTGAGGCTTGGGTAGCTGAGTCTCCCTAAGGTCATAGCTCTGATCTATTCAGCTGTCATGTAAGTCTCTACACTCTGCAATTCCAGCTACATCCACTTTCCTCTTGTTTTTCATCCCCAACTTTCCCACACATTGGAGTTGTGCTTTTTAGTTATATGCTGTTTCTCTATTGTTAAATGCTGTTCAGTGAGAAATGCCGTTCTTGGGGACAGAATTCAGGTCTGGCTTTAAGTAAGCACAGGGGTACCCTCATTGTGAGAATCCAGAACAGAGCTGTAGTGCACTGCTTACATAGTCATGAAAACTCATATTGGACAGACATGTACTGGCTATCTAACATTTCTATGTAATTAACTAAAACAGCAAAGTGGGTACTCTGCAGAATCACTAAACTCTTTCCCCCTTTGCCACCACCACTGCCCCGCTGTCCAACAGGAACAGCAATGCCCAAACTGCTTACAGCAACAGGGTTTGGAATATATAATCTTTGGAGCCACACCTGAGTATTGTTCCAAAGAGTAGTGGTGCAGGCTAGAACACGGCCAAGGTCCAAGCTAACAACTAACCAAGACAACTACTTGAGGCCTGGCAGCAATTTCAGTATAGATGCAGGTTCAACAGTTCATAATGTTCTTAGAACACAATAATATTAAAATATTTTTTAAGAAATCTAATAGATTTAACTTATTTTTATACTGAGAAGAGTATTATAATTTACACTAAGATTAATTATTGTCTATACCTTTATTTTCTTAATTTTCTCTTTTTTCCAGCTTTCCGTAATCAACATGTTTGTGATGCTTTTTCCTTCAAAAAGTAGCAGACATTATAGCTGAAGCACACTTCATGACGCTTAGACTTGGCTGCTTTCGTTTTTTAATTGCAAAAAAATCATGCACAATTAAAAGGAAACATTTTTAAATAAGTGATATAAGTTACTACCTTTGGAAGAAAGCGTATTGGAATTGTGTTCTAAATGCAGACCTTTAAATGAGACAAAGGAGAAAGATTTCTATAAAGTGTCATTCAAGCATTCAGTTCAGATGCATATATTTTGGTACACACGTTCTTGTTTGCAATTCTATAGATGAGACTTGAAGTTATACAAACTGATCATTAGTTGCTACAAACCTCTAAATAGAATTAAGGAACTGGTAAAAGTTATTTCTAAGCATTTGTGCAGATGGGAGAACTTTACCAGTTGCACAATAGACTACAATACTGAAATCTGTCTGAATGCATGAGGTGTGACAGTGATTTCTCACTAACAGGGAACTTGTGGTTTTATTATAGAACTGTTCATTTTGTTGTCATAGGTTTACCTGATTTATTCCTGTCTTTGCTAGTCATTTCACTTACATGGTTTCCAACATCACAACATTAGTTCAGGACTCTCTGGAGGCAGTAACTTCTTTTCTCTGAAAGCTGAAGAATTTAATATACATTTCTATTCCATCAATACTGAGATGCAATTTACCAGCCCTGTGTTGGTTTAGCAAATTATACACAGCTGCTATGCCAAGGTCAAATTCAGTGGCATAGGGGAGAATTGCGATATCTGAAAGTGCTTAGGTTAAATTGACAAGTATGGGTAGAACTGTATTAAGACCCAATTTCCCACAGTGCTTGAAGATCATAACTTACCTGACACAGAACAGGATTGGTTGCTTGCCCTCTACACCCTCTCCCAGAAACAATATAGATTTCTTGGGTTTTCACTCACACCAGTGTGGTGAACTGATCTGATGGTTCCTTCCTCTGGTAGAACTATGACCCCATTATTGAAGCTACTAAGAAAATCTCTCTCACAGGAGCATGTATTTAGCATTTTCTAGCTGGTGCCCCTGAGGATGCATGGCATGGAGTTATCCCATTTAAAATTTGAGGCCCAGTGTTACTTTATCCTGTGACTAAGTGTGTTTTTTTCCTTATTCACCGCATTTCAATTTATCTTTCTCTAGAAAAGCTGCATGGCTCTTCTCAGATACCTTGGGTCACATACCTGGTCAGGGTACCCCAACATAATTCCTGTTTTAGCAATTCACAGAGGTGAAGACCAACCAGGACCACACTGTCAATTTATTGCATGTTTTGGACCTCTAATGAAGGCAAGGAATCTTTTTTGGTATAAATTGTGGGGAAAGCATGTAAGATTTTGGCAGATGTTTTTACATCAGACAAGAACAGTCCTGTGGTCCATTCCCTCCTGAACAAGCCACAAAGTACAGAAATTACTGTCTCAAACACTATAGCAGGCAGTGTGGGACAAAAGTGCCTGCACACTCCTAAAAATTAAACTGTTGCTGCTGCCAGTGTTTTGCTTCATCCTCCTAACCAGCAGAATTTTTCTTTCAGTCTTTTTCCCCCCCTCAGATGAGCATCGGGTGGTGTGTACTGCAATATAGGAAGTTAAGAAGTCACCACTGAAAAATTAACACAGCAAGTTGTTAAGTTGAACACTGATTAAAGCTTTGCTTCAAGCAAATAATTTCATTTTCAGGAACCAGGTCTTAATGAGATGAAGGTGGATGACCGCTGGATCTCTCAATCTCCATTTTCCACACAATTATACTACATTTTTCAAGACACCTTAAAGTTAAATTTTTAACACTCCGAGAGAATGATTTTAGCCTTTAAAATACTAAGGTCTGCACTTATGAAAAGGTAAGTGACCCATCTGAGTGGAAACACAGCTATTATGATAGCATGGCAGATGCTGAAATATTAGAGCCATTTTTACGTTCAGGAACACTTGCAGTACCACTTCTTCCAGTTTTGCCCCCGAGTGCTACTTAATGGTGCATTTAGGATGATTGAAAGAGGACCCTGCACAGACAACAGAGATTTCACAGAAGGTAAAAATGCATTTTGTTTTTCTCTGCAGAGATATTTGCATTTACTCGTTTCACTGGAGAGTCTTTGCAATGGTTCATTACCAGGTAGTTAATGATAAACTGTGCTGTCAAAACCAAATTGCAAACAGTAAAAACATTAATGGCATACCCCATATGTTTTCAACAGGACCAAACAATCCAGTAACATGCTGTCACCTGAAACATCACTGATGAAAGGAAAGCCCTATTACAAAATCTAGTGACATTATAGAACAGTCATTTTTAACCAGTTCTGGTTTTAGATATGTATATAATCCATAGATCATATAGATATGATATAATCCAGAGATCCAAGGACTCTTCCAAGTGTCCCTCATGTCTGCTTTCAAAGTATCAGATAAAGCAGCATTGGTATTATGCCAGTTAAGACATAAGAAATGTATATTTCACTTTATATATAAGTCACACACAAATAACTACCAGGTACAGCATGTATTTTACACAGGTCCTACAGAAGAGCAACGAAGACCAACTCACATTTCAGGTTTTGAAAATCCACTGCAAGACTGTGACAGCATAACAACCCTTAATTTAGGGAACTTAAATTGCTATTGCGGTATCTAGTCTGCAAGCCCCACAGAGGTAATGCCAACCTCATTTTAACTGATAGTAAAGATTATGAAAGGTAAACGTAACTGCTCTGTGGTCAAACACCTGATCCAAGCGCAGTACTGATTCTCAGTAGCATTACTTATAGCCACTGGTTCCAAACCCTTTCGAATAAGGTAAGGCCAGACTGGTATCAGATGTCACAACATAAAAAGTAAATTTGCTGGTATACAATGCTCTGCCACTGAGTTCTAACAGGTGATAAGAGTATCAGAAACAAAAAAAAAACCCACTGTGAAAAACAAATCTTTGCTTTTCTAAGGAAATTATTAGTATAAATACAAGCATATTCAATAACACTAAAATCTAAAATATTTAGTGGAAGTGCCCTTATTTTCATCCTTTGATGTGCAAATACGCCAGCAGTTCTAATTTCAGCACTTCAGCCTTTACAAATTCATTGTTCAGCCCGATAAAACTCTACCAGCTTAAACTGCAAAACTTGAAGGTAAGAAGCACAACTCAAAGATAATCTGAGAGTTTCAAAAAATAATTCAATGAAAGACAGTCCACCTGATTTGCTTTAAGGTATAACTTAACACACCAAGAGCTCCCAATGGCTTTTAAAATGAAAACACATCTGTACATAGTACAAACCTCAGAAATGTATTTTCAAAACTCCAGTCCCATCTCCAGTATTGCTTTTGTGGAACAGCTCTTCACAATCAAAGTTACCATCTGGGAGGAACTGGTTTGCAGTTGCATTCACATACACTCATAGCACAACAGCAAGTGCCAGTAAAAACATTTACTGATGTGGGTGGGTATAAGCAACAACTTCTCCTTATTGATGGCCACTAATCTACATGCCAAATATTTTCCATCCTAAGAATGCAGCAATATAACACAACTATTAGATGTTTCACAAACAGATTTGTATTTATAATATTTAAATTTAAAAAGGAATATATATTTGGATTACCATTTTCCTAGCTCTGTCATTTTCTGCAGGATTGAGGGATGGTCATAACCACTACAGACAGGCAGGCCTCATCAGGCAGGCTTTTAAAGGGATCTGCTTTAAAGTATAATTATAATTAGCTGTGAAACTTTCTAAGAGGAGGGAATTAAAAACTGCCTACCGAGGAACAGCTGGGCTATCTGTCATATATGGTTCAGCAGTAACTTGGTTCTACAGCTTTCTCTACTTGAAGCAGAAAAAAATAATAATCACTAGAACAGTCCATTTGTGCAAATAGTTCTTGCTTATTAGAAAGGATCAGTACTGCTATTAAAAAAAAAATCACAGATGTTTATGACACACATACAATATACCTCTTTACAGAGATGTGAAGAATATTCCCCATCCTTCATTTTAGATTTCCCCCAGTAGCTATCTTAGGTTAGCAGCCATGTTCTTATGGAGGCAATGCAGAACAAATCAATCAGCAGGTGGCAGTTCAGAGGAGATATCCTGTATGCATAGGAGACACTATCGTGGACATTTGTGAATACTCACTTTTCCTGGACTTTGCAAGGCCACAAGAACTTTAACCCACTCTTCATCCCACTGCACTTCAGAAGGTATGGCACAAGTCAGAGAGAAAAATGGAAAATTTGGGAAATGCAGTAAGAATCAGGTTTTCTCTTTCAGACAACCAATAAAACCAATAAAAATAGGTTTCCTGTATTCAAGGGTAACTATAAAGAACAACAGTTTATCTGGTTTTCTGCTGGCAGCGTCCAGGCAGGAGGAACACCCCAAACAAATCAAACTGCTACTGTAATCTGACATTCAGCCCCTCTCCCAAATTCATAAACAGGGGAAGGACCTAACTGTACAGATACTTCACACACTGGCACAGGAGAACTCTGGAGGATATTGCATCTCCTTGGCTTTCCATGAAGCCAGACAGACTTGGGGGATGTTTGCCAGATATGGCTTAACTAAACTCAAGCTTGCCCCGGAGCGAGGGGACTAATGCAATACAAGTTATTTAACCTGTGGTCCATGACCACTGCTATCTTCAAAGAACTAAAAGTACAAGGAAAAAAAACCCCACCATAAGCCTGATCTCCCACAAAGAGGAAGATCTGGGAAAATATGCCTTACAAATGGGAAAGAGACCTCAAAGACAAGAGCAGCTGAATTCCAGAAATCAGCTGTGACTGGCTCAGCAGCATGGAACTTCCAGCGATGTTATGCTCACACCCCACAAGATCCAGCTGCAGAATATACACTCTTCCCTAAATAATCCAAGTAGCAAATACTGTGCTGCCAAAGCACTCCTAAGTTACATTGCATTCAAGGATGAATAATGGCACTCCATTTCCAGCCAACACTGCAAACTTCTCATAAGAACTATACATCATGTATTGCAATTACCAACGAGGTAACTAATAGCACAGCGCATTCTTTCTGTTTCTCCATTCTCGTATTTCCTTACTGACCACTTTCCAGTTTATGCTGCTAGCTGGAATAAAAATAAATTGATATTTTCATATTTTGCAGAGGGATGAATACAGAGCATTCATATAATCCTGAATGATTCAAAGATTAAAAGAAATAAATTATTTTTCACTTCTTGGATATTAAGAACATATATAAACCCAGATCAGTAAGGGCTTGAGCCACCAAAATATGGCCTTATATATATGCATATAATTTATGTAACTTTCACAGGTTATTTTTTTAAATTCATTTCCTATCTCCAAGTCCCGTTCAACCTGAAACTTAATATCTGAGAAAAGTACACTTGGATATTGTTGTGCAAAGGTCTGAATTGTACAAAAACCCACAATGTCAAGCATTCTAGAAAAGGTACACAAAATGAGTTTGAGAGAATCGTTAAAAAATAAGCAGCATTATCAGCTGGTGAGGTTTCCAGCTGTTTGGTTATTTTAGCATAACTATACTGATCAGTATTCATTATCAAGCTACTACAAAAATAAATTCTAAAAACAATAATCCATGCTGGAAATGCAGGTATAATCATTCTTCTGTCTTTGAAAACATTTTACACTTGGCTTTAAAAACAAAAATAAAGCAACACTCAAAGACAATGCAGTTAACATTTAGCATATGCCCAGATAAAAGGTCTTGCTGAATATGGACACATTACTGATTACGGTTTTTCCTCTTAAAAGCAGACAGAGGCAATATAAACACTTTTTAATACTGAATGTACACATTGAAAACAAAAGACATGTTTGACTATGGCTCAAACTTTACTCACCAGTATTATTAGAGAGCTAAAATCTAAAAAAATGAAACAATACAACAGGGAGAGATTCTCAGCTAAGATTAAAGTTAATTGCACTAAGAAATTTTAGATAAACTAATAATCTGCCACAGTAAATGTGTTTAGAGTTAAGTACTATGATAGATCAGGTCATGCATCTCTGTAAGAAATTAGTTAACAGACATTAGAGGAAGTGAATTTTACTGTTCTTAAAGTTTGGTAGGTATTCTTGATCCCCAAAGAAAACACTGATCTGTTAGAGGTTATGCCCCACAAATTAAGGCAAATGGAATTATAAACAAACAAAAAAGAGGTTTAACATACAAATTTGCCTTAATGGTCCTTCCACACTGTATAAAACTGACACCAAGGGCAAGGCAGAACTGCAGACAACCATTTTCAGCTTTGCTGCAATTTCTCAGTTTCAAATCAAGACAAGGCAGTATCCTTGTATACATTTACTCCCAGAGATCTACAGGTGTAGATCTGGAAGTCTGGACTCCTCCTTTGAGATTATCTCAGATAACTTACCCTAGATTTGGTGCTATTACAGGAAATCTCATAGCCCCCAAGAGAACAAAGATTACAGCATTTTTTTACAGGGAGATTATCTTGAGATGGTTCACATAAATTGATGGAAAAGCTATTTAGCCATCAGAGAGGCAGATGCCCTTTGATAGCTTTGACAAGCTGAACGCATCATCTCAGCAATACTCTGTAGGCCTGAAAGATGAATCGGGTTTATAAATACTTTGCTAAATGAAATCATCTTTGTCACCTGCTTGAAACAGACCCTTACGATCTGCAAGGCAGTCTTCAGGAAAGAATAATGTAAGCAGTTCTGAGTAAATCCCTTTTGCTTCTAAAAAATAAAGCAACATAGGGATTGGAGAAACAGACTAAAAAACAGTGTTCTAGGAAACAGACTTGTGATGGAATTCCTTTTATTGCTGAATGGATTACTTTGGAGCCAGAAGTGGTACTTCAAATTGCTACAAAATTATTAATTGTAATGTACTGAAAGATTAATCCAAAAAGTTCAAAGTTTTAGCTACTCTGTTTTATACTGAGGGTTGATTTTTTTAATTTTTTTTTTTTTCAAAAAAACCCAAAACAAACAAAACAAACAAAAAAACCGAAACTGACCATCACATACCTCCTACTGAAGTTCACACATGAAATTTGGCTCCATTTCTAATTCTGTTTCTAAGAAAAAACAAATTCTTCTGTTAACATATCCTTGAAATGGGGATCCCTCTTAATCAGCAGTTGAATAAACTTAAATTATGTTACTACAGTGGGATCTTATGGTGCATCGGCTAATGTGCTGTAACTCTGCATACAAGAAACTTTATTTAAAAGTACATAAATTCAAAACATGTTACACAGTCCTCAGTCAGACTAGGGCTGTTCTACATTGGGTATGTTCTTTTACCCAATTTTTTTTTTTTTTTTTTTTTTTTCAAACTCTTTGATAGCCCTGACAACACAGTTTATCAACTTCAGTCCGCTTGAGAGGCTGCTGGCTTGCAAGATACAGTTAACTTTTGTAATGCCCAAGGACATTTTCTAGTCTAGTTTAGAGCACTTTGGGTGAAACACATATACAGACCAGTCCTCATACTTCAGATTGCTTGTTTCTATTCTGTATAGGATACAGTACTATTTTTTTTCAAGGCAACGACATTTTAATCAGATTTTAAATTTCACTAGCACAAACATCTTCCAAGAAGTTCCATACATCCAGAATTCCAGCTTGTCACACATTCGCCTCAAAGTTAAACAAGAATTAATCAAATACACTTTCCATTTGTTATATGCATGAGCCCAGTTAAGCGTAAAAATCAAATATGAACACTGCAGTAACATTTTAATTAGTCCACTTGCATCCATGTTTAACACCTTGTAAAAATTAGTATGTTTAAGTTGCCAGAAAATTAATAGAAAGTGAAGTTACGAGAAACTGCTGTGATTTGTTTAAAAACGAAATAGATGATGACACTAAAATTAAGGGCAAATATCACCTAGACCTTAGGCCAGCCATCCCAAGAACCAGAAATGAACCTTGTGAGAGACAGAAGGAAGCCCAAAGCAACCAAACAGTAACACCCTCAAATGTTCACCCACACGCAGGTAACCAAAACAATTCCTGCAGAACACTTACTGAATGGCAGAAGTGGAGCTTCTCAGCCAGCTGACGTAATTAACAACCAACCTAGTACAGGCCTCAGAGGAAATACAACTAAAACAGCCTCCTCCAGAAGGGTTTACATTCTAAGGCCACAGACAGACAATATGCAAATACAGAGGATAAACACCTACACAGAGGTAACATGGAACACAGGCAAAAATGCTGTATTTCATGTTTGTGAAGCTTCTACAAGCACAGGAAGTTTCAAATATTTTTGTGCTTTCTGACGTGAGGAGATAACACTTTAGTTTTGCAAATCATCTTGGAATGAAGCGGGGAGGAGAGATAGCCAGGCTGGTGAACAAAAAGGGTAATTTTAATAAATCTTAACGAGAGCTTCCTTTACACTGCACAGAGGTAAGAGAACTCAGTCGACATTTTAGACAAATATTCTGGATGTGTGAAGACAAAAAAAAAAACAGGAACTCATCTAGAAACTTTTGCTTTTACAGAATACCTAACAATACTGTAATGGACTGACAGTTTGTGTTCAGTCTGCCTAAAGAAAGAATTTACTCTAAAGCTACAACTTAAGCAGTGGCAGAAGGGGGCACAGTCCACCAGACTGAAGTTGAGGGGTCAGACAAAAAGCTGCATTTTGGCTACATTGAGTCAGAGCCATCCTGCCTGACACCTCTGAAAGGCAGGCAGCAATATTAGATGTTGAAAAGCTATGGAGCACTGTCTTTTCCACTAAACAGATTACACTCTGAGGAATGACTGTGTCACTGTGTTGTTGACAAGAGCAGCTGGAGAAGAGGCTAAGGTACAGGGTGGATAAGCATCCCAGGCAGGCTAAGGAGGAGGATCAAGCCCCATTAGCTTCCCTGGGGTAAATTACCCTCTAAACAGTGTGCAGCAGCCTCCTTGGCTCCAGCATCAAATCAGAAAAGGTCTGTTTGTTAACCTTTCTGTATTGTGTATTGATACAATTATTAAAAAAATAATAATAATAAAAAAAATCTTTTCAATTCATTTCCTGCTGTGGTGGTCATGAATGTCTGATGCTATGCTACTATTAATTCTAAAAAGAATCCATTTATTGAAGATCAGTGGTAATGAGAGAATATATTTTCAATCTCCTAGCAGTGTCAAAAGCCCTGCTATGAAACCCTTTCATGTGTCACTTAAATTAGTTGTTTGGAGGTTTGCTTTGTTTTTTTCAAGGAATGGCAAATTTTAGTTCTTTTTAAACCCTTGTAACAGTTACTTTTTAAATAAAATTCAAAGATTATTTCTGAAGAAAGAATTATTGATTTAGGAAACCATTCTGTATCACAGCTTTCAGATACTTTTTACATTTCTGCAAGAATGTTTTGCAAAATACATAAATATTAAACATTGAAAATATTCTAAGAGTGAAATTATTCAGCCAAACCCTAAGTTAAAACATCTGAAAGATAATAGAAGTCAAGGCTAAAGATTACACCTATATAAACAGATACTTGGAAAACAAAGACATCTGTTGGCTTTGAATTAAAACCAGTATCACAGCTCTTTGCACTTCCAATATTTTTTATACAACAGAGATTTGAGCTGCAGAGGTACTATCATCAGTAGACTCATCTATCACCATGGAGAAATACAGAAACGTCTTTATGATAATCCTAAACTGTAATGCATTGTCATCACAGAGCTCCATTATTCTCTGTTAGGGAGCCATTCTGCTCAAATGCCAATTTGCACATTTTCCAGTTGCTTCCAGATATGATTTTGTTCTGCCTTAGTTATGTTTCACTTCACAATTCTGTCCATCAATAAAGGCTATAGTATTTCTACTAGCACTGAAATATCCATGGATGGCCACAGCATACTCAGTTTAATTAATAAACAGGATCTGACAGCCTGAAGCTCTTTTTCATTTTAAAGACATTGTTAAACCCACCTCGGAGACATTTGAGGATCTGGCCATCAGGCTGAACTCATTCATGTACTGCAACTAACTCATGCTCAGAATCTTTCCCCACCACTCGCAGGTGCCAAGAAAAAGAGGCAAATACAAAAACTCAGCATTCAAAGGGAAATACGTATCTATTAGCACGGAACCATTGGAAGCGTTTGTTCATCACTATGAGCTAGGAACACAGTATGTCATAAATTTTAACACTATTATAAACACCAATAGATTTAATTAGGTCTAATCCTTTCATTTGGAGATAAGGGCAACAACATCAGGGTCTAAACTGGCAAATGTCCTCCATAGAATCTCTCAGCTGTAATCATGACTCCATTTAAAACGTGGCAGGAGCCCCACGATTTATTCTAGACCAAAGGTATTCTTGATATAGTGCATAGCGCCAGATTATACATGTCCTTTTCATAACTGGGGGGGGGGATTTAAAAAAAAAAAAAAAAAAAGATTCCCTAGCTTGGATAGCTACTGAGCAGCAGTCCTTGCAGTACCTGGAAAGCAGAGATGTCTTACCCCACAGTCCTCCACTCCCCTTGGGAACCACAGCAAGAGGCTGCTGTGAGAAGCCCTCTGTCCCTCCCATCCTCCTTGTCTAGGAAGCAGGGCAAGTTTGTTCCCATCAGCACATGATGGCAAACATATTCCTACAAGGCACCTTCAGCAGAGTACTGAAACCTCTAAACCACAATTCCATCTGGTTTCTCCTGTGGGCCACGCTGCTCCAAACCACCTCTGACTGACCACAGTGACACTGTCTTTGGGCGTGGCTGCAGCATATACATGGCTTAGGGGCCAAATGCTGCTTTCCAGCACCACTGAAAGTAGTAGGAAGAAGGTGCAACTGGCTATCGTAGTAAAGAAGCATAAATAACCAGAAAAGATGAAAAATCAGTCCCCCAAAAACTACTCAGGACCACGCAGAATGAAGTTCATTTCCATTTACTGCTTTGCCACTTCAAAACTTGTTTGTATTCTTGTTAAAAAGAAAAAACATATATTTTAGATATCTGAGAAAAAAACTAAGTCCCAGTTTGTAAATAATCTGCTTTAACCCTGAGATATGAAACCTGGAAATCAAAGTATCTAGCATCATGGATCCTGGTAGACCATCACAAGAACACACAAATGAAGTTCAAAATCCTGCCTGACAAACAAGATCTGAACACAATCCTGCCTGGTTTCTGAAAAAAACATTTCTATTGTGATAGGCTGCACGTTCCAGCAAATCTTTTCTTCTTTCAATCTGAGCATTTCGTACCATTTTTTTCATCTATCACCTCTGTGCTGGTATAGAGAAAACGTCCACCAACACTGGTACACAGTCATGAGAGCAAGCTGTGTATATAATCCTTGGGGCCAAGTGTCTGTTCTTGCAGAGAGCAGGAGGACATTGCTCTGCAAGGGGTTCTGACAGAGTCAACAGGGGTATTTATGCTGCAACATGCTCAGTTCTGTCAGTAAGGGTGACAGAGATTCTCTAGGGGGGAATATTTTTTTTTTTCTGAAGATGTTTCTTTGTTCTTTTTCCACTTACTGAATAACTAACATGTTCCTTTAGAACACCGCGTTAATGTTGCACAGCAATGAAAGGTGTGGAAAAAACATGAGCCCTCTGCTAACGTAAGAGGATGAGTTACAAGGAAGTTTTTCAATTTAGGGGTGTGGGAGAAATAGCAGATTTGTTTTGTTTTTTTCTGGCTGGCAGCTTCTGTTTATTGCACAGACTACTCTGAAGAAATGCTACCCACCTGCAGCAACTGTTTTGTTTAGAATCAAAAGGTATTAAAATTTCTACCATTACAAATTTATTAGTTGTGGGAGTACTGAATAATGATTTAGTGATATTCTAGTAAAAATTTACTCATGTTTAGTAACTCCCCAACTCTCTAGGCAGTGATTTTTATAGATGTCAACTCTATCACTTATTCCTCCATATAGTTCCCGTTATATTTATCAACGGAATGACCTCTATTGTCTCCTTGTGACAGCATTTTCAGTCACTTGCACCATTGCAACACTAATTACTTGGGCTAATGTCTTCCTAAGTTCAAATAGAACTGGATTTTTTCCTTCCTGAAGGTGAGCAATTGTGTTTCCATTCTTGGGGATAAAGATGAAGGAAGGATGGTAGTTTTCAATACTAAAATAAATAAATCAATAAACTTTGTTTCTGATGCTCCAGACGTCCTCATTGCTCCAGAGCAAAAAAAAAAAAAAAAAAAAAATCCATCACAGAAGCAGTATTCATCACACAACACAAGTCTTTCCTTCTCTTGCTGCTCCTCTGACAACCTGTCCAATATCTACTAAGGTACTACCATCCTAAACAAGCGTGGCTTGCATGCACGCAGTTCGGAAACTTCAGACTATTCCTGTCCAGCATGAAAAACAAAAGAGTTCCCTGAAAGCATTAAACCTCATCCAAGTCTGAATTCACAACCAAAAATAAAGGTAAGAAACAATGCAGTGGGACAGAGCTACTATGATGGAGGAAGTAATTAAGTAACTTCTTAACTGACTTTGTGTAATGTTACAGGCTGCAATGAAAAGTCAACAGCATATTAGAGTTGCCCCCCCAAAGAAAAAAAAAATAGTACTTTGGTTGCCACAGTTACAAGCCTTTTCTAATTATAAAGATACAAGTCAAATTCAAAGCACACTGAGCATTCTCAGTTCTCTCAAGGAAAAGTGTGACTTTTTTCTTACTATTGGCGTAGTATCAATTAATACAAATTAAATGTTAAGTATTTCATACTTATCTCAGACAGTAAATGGCGCATTATGTTTCCATTCTTGTCAAAGCCTAGGGCTAGATCCTCAAAGGAACAAATATCTATTCATTAAAGACCAAGTAGTACAATAAGAAGAATTCTTCTGACCTTTTCCTGTATTCAAGAAAAAATAAACTAGCACTGTAATGCTAATTCACTTAGCTGTATGTATCACAAATATTTTAAAGATTACGTTTGCATTTTCTACTAAGAACATAAGGGCACAGCGCTGGCACCATTCATCTGTCATTCTCAAAACAGTTTGGGGTTTTTTATACAAACAATAAGGATTAACTGTCTTTTTGTTCTAAATCCTCCAGGTCTACAGAATTCAGCAAACATACCTAGAGCTGTGAAAACAGTGGCTCATAGGTGTCATCTTTAAAATTAATAAACCAAAGAAAGTGGAAAAAGTTTAGGCTGCCGATGTGTGAAGTAATAAGAAATGCTTCTTCTGATTCGAAGTATCATTTATCTTTGTTAAATATTGTGGTGATGTCTCAGACTTAAAGCCTCAGTTCTGTGCTTTGCTAAATCAAAGGCATAATGACTCCATAAAGGTTGTTTTCAGCAATAACTTTTTAATAGCAGAATTACTCTTTTTTTGCTCCTTGCAGCTTTCCTGTAGTAAAATTTTTCTATTCTGATTTAGCCCACCTCAAATGACAACTTCTTTGATCCTTAGAGTAAGCTTTCTGCCAAGATAATAAATTGTAACAGCTTTACATATCAAAAGAATGAGTGAAATGCAAAAGAAAACTCAGGATGATACAGTTCTATTTATACCTGGCACTATTTTATCTTCTCAGAGCTGCATGAATCTGAAAGTGTTATACTTCATTTAATGCGAACAAAGCAACCCCCATATTATACAGCTAAGAAATCAATCTAATCTCAGAAAAATAAATTATTTCTCTGATTGCAAGTTATTAAACAAATGCACAGCACTGGCTAAGTTCCATGACTACCTAAAATAATCTACACCATTTTATTCTCATATTTCAAACTTGTTGGTTTATGTAGCTTTATTCTGGGAGTGAGGAAAGGTATTAGGAAGAATAAGACAAATCAAAACATCTTTGTTGATGTTGTCACTATTAGCCATTTTTGCCAAAGATACACATATTTATATAAAGGTTTTCTTAAGCTTTGAGATAAAAAGGGATTCCTCTCAACCCTTGAAGTGAAAGCAGATTTGTTCCTACAAGGTCATGGCACCATGAAAACAACCATTTTTAAAAAAAAAAAAAAAAAAGCTATTCTGGACTGCAAGAACCTTCCCAGTGATGACTGATTAGAAACCAGAATTCAAAAATTCAAAGCCAAAATTAGTTTTCAATTTAATCCAGTCACACTACTTTTTATTTATTTATTTACTTAAGAAATGCAAATGCATAAAAATATAAATGAGGACATTCTCTAATTCTGCATGGTAGATTTTAGATGATAGCTTTTACGCAATGCTGCATTAGCAAGCTTCATAAGTATCATACAGTTAGTATACTATAAAAGTTAAAGATACTAAAGCAGAATGACCAAAAAAGCTCTATTTGACTTCATCTTCTCATTGTTATTCCCATATTGCACAACTCATAACTACAAAAAGACAAAAGTGTTTTGACTGGCCGACACTTGGATATTCATGTATATTTGGTACAGAACAGGATTTTCAGATATAAAATTTATTTTTGATTTTTAATGAATGCCCTGCTAACTGCTACCGCACCTGTTGGCAAGTGACACTAATAGTCATTTTTCTGTCTTACAGTTTTTTCCAAAACTGATCAAATTTGGGAAAGATATCAAATTCCAAGAGGAGAAAGAGGGAAGACTGCCAAAAACAGAGACAAAATTACCCAAATTTGTTTCAGTAGAAAATAAGAAATAGTAAAATAATGTTCAATTAATACTTCCACTAAGTTTTCACCTTTGGAGAGGAGAAGGGTAGGAAGAACAAGAATAATTTAATCATTTTCAATTCAAACAGCCAGAAGGGCTACAGGTATCTCTTGGAACAGGATTCTTCACCTACATTAAAAAAACCTTACTAGATAAGTATTACAAATCATCATTCTCTTCTAAGCTTGCTCAAAACTTGAGTTTTATTATGAAGCCAAAACCAACTGCAGTCTACAAAGTTTTCATGGAATTTATCTTCTCTTTTGGCTCTAGGAAAAGACTTCCCAGTTCACAAAATGGGGGGGGGGGAGAGTTCATTTTTCATAATTTGCAAAAAATGCCAAATTATGTGCAGTAAGTTTTTCATATTAGGCTTAAAGGTTCACTTAGAGATGAAAATGAAAGATGAAGTGTGCTTAAAAAAAGTGCTATACCTTACAAGAGCTAATGAATTCCAGACCATTTATCTACGTCATCCTTTGTTTCCAAGACCACACACTATCACCTGATTTAAAAGTTTTCTGTTTCCTTTTTTATCCCTTCACTCATGGTATCATCTGTCATCCTGCTACTGGACAACTCCAAGTCTTAGACTTGTTAAATTTAATAGATTTTTATTCACCTTTCACTGTTTGCTCACCTATGGTCCTAAAAGAACACCTCTCTAACTGCCAGGATGGGGAAAAGAAGCAGGAGGTAGAATAAAACGCTAGCTTACCTCTGAAGATGCTCCTGGAGCACTGCTGTGTTACCATCTTGCATTTGAACCCACTCAACTTATAAAATCGGCCAATTATCTATTTCTGTTGAACCCTTTCTTTGCTCTTGTCTGTTTGCCTTTTTTTTTTGTTTCCAGTGTTTGTCTTGAGTTTTTTGTCTGTTGGATTTTTGGGTTGAGAGGGGGTTTGTTAACAAATGTTGCAAAACGAAGACTACTACACATTCCCATTTCTTTACCATTTTGTTTTTTCCAATGTCACCACCTCTTCTCTCACTACCACTTCAAAGCATTTTTGGTGGGGCATACCCTGAAAGCCAAAGGACTACTCTTGCCAATACCTCTTTGTTCACCTGTTCTTTTTGCAGCCACAACTTTGCAACACACTGCTCACTCCATCCACTGTGATTCAGTCTGTAATCAAAGAAAGTACTTAATCTTTCTGCCTCCCAGCTTCTCTTAGAGAGATGTTCCAAAAGAATGCACCCAGCTACACAGCCTTACAATAAAACTTAGGAGCTCTCAATGTCAAATGCTATTTTGGCACTGTGCATTCTCCCTTTGCTTAATATGCCTCTTATCCTGTCCTGGTTTCAGCTGGGGCAGAGTTAATTTTCTTCTTAGTAGCTGGTGCAGGGCTGTGGTTTGATGTGGTGTGACAACAAAGTTAAGAACACACTGATGCTTTTGGTGGTCGTTGCTGGGCAATGTGTATACTAAGCCAAGGACTCTTCATTTTCTTGGACCCTGCCAGTGAGAGGGCTGGATGGGGACAAGAAAACTAGGAGGGGACACAGCCTGGACAGCTGACCTGAACTAGCCAAAGAGGTATTCCATACCATGGGATGTCATGCTGAGTATGTAAACTGGGGGAAGGAGTAATGGGGCACATCCAGCATTATGGCATTCGCCTTCCCAAGTAACTGTTACACCTGCTGGAGCCCTGCTCCCCTGGGGATGGCCAAACACCTGCCTGCCCATGGGCAGTGGTGGATGAACCCCTTGCTGTGCTTTGCTTGCATGTGCAGCTTTTGCTTTACCGATTTCATTGTTCTTATCTCAACCCCTGAGTTTTACATTCCTTCCCAATCCTCCTCCCCATCTCTCTGGGTAGGAGGAGGGACCAAGCAAGCAGCTGTGTGGTACTTCATTGCCAGCTGGGGTTAAACCATGACACATCCCAAGAGAGAATCACACAAACATGTAACAAATTATTACAAAACTATTTCTGTGCATGCATATTTTTTGTTACTAACCAGACACTAAGAACTTTAATGGCATAGAATCACAAAAATATAAAATAAAAATATAAGCTATCACCTGTATGAAAATGTGTTTTCCTTTAAATCCATTTTATAAGCATAGTGCAAGTGCCATTAATTTTGACTTTTATGTAATTTAATAGTAAAGACACCCTAGCAGGAGGTTGGACATTGAAGCATTTTGTACTGCATGCCAGCCTCCACTGCCTTCTTTCAATCAGTACCCCTGAGCTGGGCTTTGAATTGGGGGGGGGGCGGGGGGGCGCGTGCGGGAAATGAGCACT
>JAVJGJ010000014.1:114979701-114996267 GCA_035590215.1 Microhierax caerulescens | reverse complement strand
CAGTCAAGTAAAAATTTCTCTTTATTATATAAGGATGATATAGTCCAAGAAATAATTACATTTTTAATTAATTATGACAAAGTTATACATTTCAGGATTTAGAACAGATTGGTAGAGATTAAGAACTATGCTATTAGTTGACTCATGTATTTCATACCATAAAAACACATAACAAACGTAGCAGTTATAAAATTTACCCTAGGAATAAAGTTTTAAAAATTAATACAGAGGCTGCTAACTTGGTCACTGCAAATAAAAAGAACAGTCCAGTGATCTGGAAACAGGTGAAAGTCTATACTAAAGCTGTGTGATCAAGCACGAGACCCACTGATTTTACTTGCCTTACAGATCTTAAATTAAAAAGCATGGAGTCAGAGGAAGGCAGAACCGAGACCCTGATACAAGCAGAACATCCGACTACTGCAAATATTGACCTACACTGTGTATCTCTTTATAAGCAGAAGGAGCTTATTAAGCTCTGCAAATAATAAGCCTGCTTTGCAGGCTTGGGGGAGTGGGGAAATCACCAGCAATCGCTTTAGTAACAGTACTGGCCTTTCAGGCAAAGAAAAGAACAAACGGACAGTTGTTTGTACTGTTACTTTGCCAACTTTCATTCTTCATACCCAATCAAATGGCCACTTCCACGCCCAATGAACGAACCACTTCTTGGTCATACTTTTAGAAAGGGAACAGAACTTACTCTGAGATGGCCAATCTAAAATTGGTACCTTGACTGCTTTATTACCGATGGATATTCCCACTGCCTCTCCAAAGGGCAGTTTACCCCAGCCTCCCTAAAGCACTCCATGGTCATGTGTCTGTTAGTCTCTCAACATCCAGCATGGACAAGGCAGCTATATTGTAACACATTAATGTTCTGCAGGTTAATTCCATACTTTGCCTCCATCTATGGTGGGGAATTAAAGAGGAAAAAAAAAAAAAAAAGAAAAAAGAAAAGAAAAGGAGAGCCACCCAGACCACCAAATCCATGCACACCTGCAGAACAAATTATTTGAACAAAAATGACAACAAAAAAAGCCATTGAACTTTGTTCTGTCCTCAGCAGCTTCCTGCTCTGCTCTCTGGCTTAGCTGACCACCCCTGATGATTCAGTTCAGTATGTTTTAACACAGCCAGTGCCGTTCACACAGAGCCTGGGAACAGGTCATCTCTATACACTCAAGCAAGCAGTTTGGAGATGTCACATGAACATTTTATTCTCAGGTGTATGCTATGCTTTACAATGCCTTGAAAGGATATGTAAGCATGCTGATGTTTCACAGCTACAGCAAACAGACTCCCAGTTCTCAGCTGACCACCTCACACTCCAGCTGTGCTTACACTCAGGACAGGAGTCTCCAGCCAGCATCAGTATCCGTTCAGGCAGAAGATGAGCTATAAACACAACCAAAGCTGCTTGTGAAGAAGCTAATCTTTATGACAACAGACTTATTTTTCTTTCAACTTAACTGAGACATCTTAATGCCCTGATAAAAGGATAGCAAATCTTTACAAATACATTCACTCAGAAGACTTAATTTTGCTGACTAAATGCATAAAGCAGCAAATGAATTATACTGTTGGATAAATGAATTATTTTGAGTAAATGGCTTATAATGAATAAATTTTTGAAGTGGTTAAATGAATTACAGCAACTACAAAGAGTGATTAAATTAATTGTTTCCATTTCTACTAGTATCGGTATTTTGCTTTCCATCACATACTGAATTCAAGGTTTGATTGTTAAAAAAATATGTCTAATACTGCCTGTATGTAACTTATATTACAAATTCCATAAACATAGTTATATAATCACATTGGTCTTTTGATTAGTTCTGTGTATCCCCAAGGGAACAGAAAAACTGTGGGATTTGAATAGACTCCAGTCTCAGATAATAGCAAGACAGTATTTTGGAGCAGATTCTAAATTAAACATACAAAATAGGTTCTTAGTTGCATATCATTATAACTCCAATGTTCATCCCAAAATTTAACTGTGTCTGGGTATTTTGAGTTCTCAAAGATATTTTGGTATTTGCCACAGTAGTCAGATGCCCCACAGCTATTCATTTAAATTAATTTGCAATATGAAATGTTTAGTATAGGTCTCAAATGTTCTCACTTCACCTAGCAAACTGAATGCTAAGGAGCTAGGAAAAAAAGAGGACTCACAAAAACATACCATGACAGACACTCCAAATGCCATATTCATCTCTTTTGATACCTATAATTAAAAACAACTAGCAAAAGCAGCAGTCACTGTGATAAATAGTTCCAGCGTACCATACCAAAGGAAAACATCCGTGCATTAGAATTACTGAAGTAGTGGCTCCAGAGGTGTCCTGCTTTCAGCTACAACAGAATGATTTTTCTTCCTAGCAGCTGGTACACTGCTGCCTTTTGGATTTGGTGTGGGAATAGTATCAGTATCAGTAACATAATGATGGTTTTAGCTGCTGCTAAGTCATGTTTATACTAATCTAGGACTTTCCAGTTTCTCAGGCCTTACCAGCAAAAAGACTGGAGAGACAAGAAATTTGGAGGGGACACAACCAGGAGAGCTGACCCAAACTAGCCAAAGGGATATTCCATACCATAGAACGTCATGCCAAGTATATAAATCTGGGAAAAGAAGAAGGGGTGAGTGGTGTGATGTTCACAGTGGTGTTTGTCTTCCCAAGTCACCATTACATATGATGGAGCCCATTTGCTGATGGGAAGCAGTGAATTAATTCCTTGGTTTGCTTTGCATGGATTTTGCTTTACCTTTTAAAAAAATCTTTATCTCAACCCAGGAGTCTCCTTACTTTTACCTTTCCAAATCTCCCTCGCATCCCACCAGGGGATTAGTAAGCAAGTGGCTATGAGTTGCTGGCCAGGGTTAAACCACAAGAAGAGGAGTAACTTTGTTCTTCCATTTCTGCCCTTTATTCGCATCTTTGTTAAAGCACAAGTTACATTTTGAAATATCTACTGTAAATGTACAAGGCAAACTCAGAGTAGAGCCTGTAATGTCAAACACTGTATTAGTACAGTTTAAAATACAAATTTCAATCCCACTCAAATATTGACCAGCTTTAACTCCTACTAGACCTCTTTTTACTTAAGGAAATTAAATTAATGACTCCACTTCTAATGCTTACTGAGAACTCACCTAACTCTTAAACTGTGGGGCCACACTAAAAGCACATGACAATAAGAACGAACACACATAATTTACACTAGTGTTATCTGTTCCAGCTCCCATATCCTTCGAGCTTTTCTGTCTCTAACAAGGTATGAAATACAGCATATTCAGATTTCAGTTTGGCTGCATATTACACAAGCTAAGAAATAGCTGAGAATGCTGGACTGCAGAAGAACATGAAAATGAAGGTAGACTATATTACACCACACAGGCAGATGCAGGCACTGCACAGAGAAAAAGCACTGATGTGACTGTTTAAGTGCAACAGGTATGCTGAAAAATGCAAGGTGGTAGACAGTATCTTTTACTATTTTAATGCTATTTCTAGACCATACTCATTTTCCAATTTACACTGATGTTCTTTTACAAAGTCACCTTAGCAAGGCTGGTCAAGAAGCTAGTCCACAAGAAAGATGGTTTTATTTTGGGCTCCACTTTTCTTGATGTCTTAAGCCAAGTACTTTATCAGTGTGGAATAAATTAAGAAGAAATTAAAAATCTTGTGTCTGTAAATTGTGAGGTCACAGGATAACAACCTTTCAGGCTTCAAAAGCTCTTCAGCAAAAGGTATTCTAATTCACTAAACCTCTGAAGCTCTGTACCAACTTCTCTTGGAAAATATGGAATAAAAATGTTGATAGGTATAAAAGTAGAAGTACAAATCCGCCTGGCTACAAAGTAGCCAATTTTAATGCAGTTCAGCTACTTCTGCTGTTATTATACTTGGCTGCTATTGCCATTGTTTGGGTTTGTTTTTTTTCTGGAAGTGAGGGAAGGGGCACATTTTATAGCACTAAGAATACCCGCTACCCTTCACCTTCCGCCCTTCAACCAGGGCTCCCACAGCAATAGCACTTTTTCTCTCATTAGTGGATACAGTAGAAGCACAGGTGGTTCAGAAACAGTGCATAAAAGAACGTTTAAAAGGCATAGCCCAACCACCCTGTAACAGATTAGCTTTATTTACTTCAAGGAGAGACCAATATGTACAGCTTCATAAAAGCATACAAAGTAGCAAGCAATGCGGTTAAGAGAGAACAGACAATTTATGTTCCTGTTTTCTTATAATAAAAGGACATGAAGATACTGGGTTAAACAAATCAAGGAAGTTTTTAATCATGCATGCACATTACTGGCATTTGGATCCTATTGTATGTATGTTCATAAATCACGACCTCAAGGGTAATGCAGCAACAGTCCTACTAGATTCCAGTCTTCAGGTTCAACAGTTTACCACTTTGCACAGACTGGTTTTGATCCCCAGAGTAATTTCTCCCCAGAAGTAAATTAATTGTGTCTCTGGCAGTCCAAGGTGTGAGTAGTTTCTGGATTAACTTTATTGATCTTTCTAACATCTATATACTTTTACAACCTCCATCAGCAAAGCCAAAAAAGTTGAGGCCCAGTACCCCAGCACAGACATAATCACATTTATTGTACTAATCAAATAAATCAGAGCACAGACAGCTACTTTGAGCTGGCTGATTACCTAGCACAAACTGACATACCTCTATCAAAACCATGGAACTACGCTGATTCTCAAAGGGCCAGCCTGTAGATCTCTTTCTCAAGACAGACTATACTACCTTAGTCATTCCCTTCAGAACAAATAGACTATCTATCCATATATAGATAGATATTTGCATATCTATAAAGCTTTTTGGCTTCATGATAGAAATTGAGAGCTTTGGTGAATATGGCAGTATATTCAGCCTAAAAATATTATAATGGAAAAACAGTAAGTGTGCAGAATTTTCTTGCAGATTCCAAAGCTTCTGAAAAAGCAGAACACCTTTTAGATGCTGTATTTCAAACTGCAGAACTAAAGGCTCAAGTAAGGAAAATATCATAATCAACTCCATGCAAAAGTAGCCATACAAAATGCAATTTCTGCATTTCTTCTTTCTTGCCTAGGAAAAGCAAAAGCAATGACTGCCTACTGTGACTGTTGTCCCCGTACGATGTACCTTCAACCTGAACATGTGCCATTCAAACATAAGGTGGAAATTTCCAGCATTGCCTGGCACTATATGCATGCCTGCGTTAAGAACCTCACAGCTGGAGGCAGAGATAAATGACATCTTTAATTACCAAAAGTAGCCAGGAGCTTCATTTTGCATACTTCTCCTGGAGGCACCGTTACATTAACCACAAGCAAAAGCACTGGCAAAGCAGCAGTCACTTTGAAGGAAGCAAAGTCTCTAGAGGAACCCACCTCTCTAACTACCATCGCTTTTCGGCACATTAGTTAAATAAAGATTTCCATCAGGTTGTTTAAAATGAAACAAGAACACCAGATGAGTTACTGTAACTCCCACTGAGAGCAAGTTGGGATTCCCTAGCAACACTGGTACCCCTACTTTGTGAATGCAGTCAAATCCCCCAACTTTTGTGGTGGAGATTAAGTCAGTGACTGCACTTCTCAAACTGACTTTCTCATTCAGTTGAATAAGTTATCAGACACACGCAGTTACTCTCACAAAACAGACGTGACAGAATTTTCCTTCTCCCTCTTTATAACTATTTCCCCCAAATCCATATCCTTCCAGACATTATGTACAATAAAACACTGTCTCGCTTTGAAATCTGTGATCTTCATTTGGGGTTGCTGACATTTACATGGCTACTACCACTGAGAACAAGGTACAAGCTCCTCTTGTTTTGGACAATGAGGAGCTATTCATCTACCATGTGCCAATCCTCATTTACAAAGCAGCTGGCAGTGAAAAGAATGGCTAAAAGTGATTAATAGCTACCTGTCAGCAATGCACTCTGCCTACACCGGCTGTAATTCCGAGTTCCTAAATATACCACACAAACCTACATTTGAACCACTTAGCTATTATGCTATCACTGTATTAACCACACAGATGGCACAAAGGATTTCTAAGTTGACTGCCAACAGACTGCTCAAAGTGCACCAACAGTGGTGGAAAAATCCTAATAACTCTACATAGATTGGCATGAGAAATGCACCAGACTGACAACTTTGCAGACTTAGTCCACAAAACAGCGAGGGCAACAGCTGTGCCATCTTCTCCATACTGCCCCATCAATGTATTTCACCGCTGACCTGGAGAGACCACCACTAGAAGCAAAGAAACATTTCAGTTATTTTGGCATCTCTGATGAGGCTGCTAGCAAGGGTGCCAATTAGTGCCAGGTTTCATCATATTTGTAAAGTGGAAATGTGTTTACTCAGAACTGGGCTGAGACTACCAAATTAATTTTACATGGAGTGCTTAGCCACCGGGTGGTAACAACTTGCAGCTACTAATGATTTGGCTGGATTTGAATCCTAGAGGTAAAAAGCAAAAGGCTGTCTTGTCCCCACTGCTGGTCCCTTGACATATTCTGACCTCTACTAAAATTTTATAATGAGGTAGGAAAACTGTACAGCTTTTAGGCACACTAGGACATGAGGAAGATACCTGCTCTTATGTTACTTACCTTCTCAAATCAACTCCAGACTGTGTACAATACTACATTTAAGAGGACTGCTGTAAACTTTACCATCTAAGAGCTGAAGTAAAATAACTTGTTTGTATAGACCACGAAGACAGTCTTTTGCCAGTCACTCATGATTTTTAATGCTGTGTGACACAGAATGCATGATATGCTTTGCACTGGTTCAGTATTGGGAAAATCTGCTGGACGAATGCTTCCTACCCAAGGCCATGAGAGGTCCATTAGGTTTTATTATGCAACACAAGTATTTCCAAATTATCTCATATCACAAATATATGCAAATAGCAGAGGCATACTTAAAAGAATATTTATTCATGTTACAGTTGCAAATTCTGCCCAGATTTTGTTTAAGGGAACAACTACCACTAAAACCATTCTCATGTCTGTAGTACAAGTATCAGTAATTTAGGGAGAGGGGGGAAGCATTATTAAAATCTGTGGATTAAACCCAAGCCAAACTCTTCACTAACCACTGCAGTTGAGAGACTCTCCTTTACTGCAAGAAAAGAATCTCACTTCTCATAAATAATTCCAGCAATGCTGGATCTTGTAACCCTCTGAAATATCAGGCACCAGGAAAATATATTAGGCACTAAAAAATTGCATGATACTATATTTAACAAGGCGTCCTTTCTGGTCAGGTTCTTCTCCACAGTCAGCCTTTTTGTGTGCCTTTTTTCTGACAAGGATGTTGAAATTGCTTTTAATACAACTGGGAACCAAGGTAAAGTATTTCAGCTCACATTAGAAGAGGGATTAGTATAGCAATTTGTTCAGCTGAAGTGTAATGAACTACATTTTGGCATCTGAAACTTGTAGACCTACTCTTCCTTAAAATATGCATTGTGAAGCTCCACAGGCAGATACTATCCTCCAATTTTCATAAGGTTAAAAAAAAACAACTCCTGTGCTTCACTTCAGCTAACCACCCAGAAACACTGCAAACATGCTTAAATCTTAGCTCAGCTGCTTGGGCTAGGGCCAGGCCAGATAAAGATAGTAGCATTTCTGTGTTTCTTCCTTGTGGTAAAATATTTAACTCTTAAAAAAAAAGTAAGATAGCCACAATGTCCTTTCTCTTCTAAAACATATTTCAGAAAAAGCGTGAGCTTGAAGAGAAGTTCAGGATTTCTACTCTCCCCCCACAGCCTTCTGACTGGGTCCCTACAGGAGGGTTTTCTGGACTCTTAATAACATCCAGAGCCCAAGTCAAACTCTTCTTTCTCCAAGGTGGGACATTCATGAGAGCTTTATCTTAATGCAGATCCTCTGCTGTCAGGTAAGTCTTGGGCTCACTCTGCAGCTCTTCCCCCAGCTGTCTGTAATCCTCCATCATAACACCTGGAGCCTAACTCTGAGACCTTTCTGTCAGCCTGGGTTTGCTCTTGGCACTACTGGGCTGGTGTGGGCAGGAGGGACACAAAACATACCAGAAATGAAATGGGCAATTACCTCAGCAACCACCTCAAGAATCAAAGTGTCCTCAGACTGGTTTTTTCTTTTCCTTTCTTAAAACACTGCTTGAATTATGGTGCTACTCTTTACAAAGAACAAACCTTACGTATATAATACCGAAGGGGAGATTAATTTATTTGGCCTCCTGAGACTGGCTCATTTTCAGTCATTTAGTCCTTTTTTCTTTAGAGCAGGAGAATGCTTGTTTTCTCTTTTGATTTTTTTCCTATGGAGTGGAGTCCCACCACTCCAAACCATTTTAAAGCATTTACATACATATTTCAACCATAGAGTGAACAGAAGAAAAGGAGGACTTGTGTGTACTTCTGTATGGAGGAATGCCTCTCATCCTTATTGCCCTCTTATTCCTTACCACATCGGAGCAAAGCTTTCCTAGGGGCAAATTATGCCCGTGTTGGTATTTGGTACACAAGGCAATTTAAAACAGTTACTAGTTCCTAAAGCTGCTGCTTCCTTAGACTTAATGGAGGATAAAATTTTCTGTCTTACTATCATAGCCTCTTTTCTTTGATACTGGGGTCAGGACTCTAGCCTACTCTGTACTACTATATTTGTAATTGCTATAATCCTTTTTACCTTTCCTTTTTTTGCAGCACTGCAACCAGATGTGAAAACAGTCCTCCAAATGGGCTATGGCTGGTATGCCTGGCACAGTTTATAATCACAGCATGACTCCCTTGGATTTGTACTCAACAGCTTCTGCTTTCATTTCACATCTGGGCACTGTGCTCACTTTTTATGTATTTCATTTGTTTGTTTTGAAAACACTTTCAAAACTTTCTCAACAGTAACTACACACTCATCTAAAACAAAACAAAACTTGAGAGCAGTATTGGAATTATGTTCCTTTACGTTCTACAGCATTCATTTTTAAAAAGAGCTTAAAAATTGTGCCTTTAAGTGTAAAATTTCTAGCAGCACGTGAAAGTAATCCAGATTCCAAAAAACCTTAGTCTTTGCAGAGTGTATACAACAGGAAACATACCTCCTGACTAAATACTCTTTTGCTTATCTCTTCAGTTTTACACTATCATTAAAGAAGTTGGAAGGTAAAATGATCTTTATGACCTCGCCTAAAAAGGTCAGTGTGATCCAGATGTGCTATAGCAAGACCACAGCATGGTCAGTTTGGAACAAAGCCCCCATCTCTGAAAGATGTTCAAGCTACTGCTGTCAGGAGAGGCTGACATGATTTGTATATCACAACAGCTCACCCTGCTCCCTGGGGGCTGCAGGGAGGCTCTGCCTCCTCTCAATGGACCATCACTCCCTCCCTAATTTGTTCCACAGACTAAAATACCTAAATGATAATGCTGATGAATCCAGTGAAGCGAGCAACCATTACATGGCTGGTGTTCATCCTCCTACACAAACAAAAATGGGAGGTTTCCAGATATGTTCTCATGGTACAACTGAAGTATTTTTTCTAGCTTTTATTATTATTTTCATTCACAAAATATTTCAGATCAAACAACTTACTGAAAGGTAGATTTTTACCTGTCCTTTCATCTTTGCCACAATTTTACCCCACTTCAATATCTATCATGTTCCACAAAGATTCAGCTCCCTTCTAATGCGTTTTCAGCATGAAGCACTGTTCCTGTATCCTTGCTTCTTATTTTGTTTATGCTTATGATGCTTTCCCACCTAAATACAGCCAAGCCTGCATCTTCTAATAAACCAGCTCTTTGAGTAATCACTCCTGCTAGGAAGTTCATATAAGTAATTGCACACTGGCGCAATACAGAACATCCCTGTGTATTGTTCTGTTCTATTTCTTACTAGTCATTCCCAAAGCATGTATTTAAGCTATGTATTAACATTAGAAAAGTTACAGTGTTGAATAACTAGAACAAAGACCTTCTCTCCCTGTGAGGAAATTGCAGACAGTATTAAACCAACAATCTGAACTCTGTCCCATATCCCAGTTCTTCAAAGGCTAGCACGTCACCTAAAAATTTGCATTATGGATATCAAAATGCACAAGACCTACTTTTTATTAAGAACTTGGTAACAAAACAAGCTTGCTAACAATATGCCTTGATTAGAGGTTAAAATAAACCATGCTCCTTAACTTTTTAATATGCTTTACAAGGTTTTATAACCAAGAGAGGAAGAGATTCTTTACAAATGATAGTAACAATACTTACACCTTTGACTACAGAAGTTGGAGTCCAGTAAAAGCCATAATATGATGTGATTAAATCACAAGAAGCCATGACAGTGTTACTACAACCGTCTGAGTTTGAAAAGCCTGCCCTAACAGAAACCATCCTCTTCCTAGTACTGGAAGCAAGCTTGTGACAAGACTAGATCAAGGCTAGCTCAAGGATCTAAAGACACACTTAGGCTTCCTTGTTTCTGACACAGACTGGAACTAATTCTCAGGTAAAATAGTTTGTCTTCCTTAACTCTGACTGACTTCACATCATAAAAATCAATATTGCATAGGTTTCACTGCAGAGCTAACGGGAAGCCAGGCTGAATAGAATTCTCATGTCCTTTTGTTGAAAAGTAGCCAGTGTATGGATTGTATACTAGGAGGATGGTGAACTTAAAAGGCACTGGCTTCCTTTCAGGTTAAACTTTTGACTCTTATCTTAGGGGATGAGGGGGATTTACAGGGCCCAGCAAGTGTAAAATGTATGTGTGGCTTTTCATATTTTTGCTTAGATGGCCCTCAGACCTCCAGAGATTTTGATACAAAACATGTGAAGATATTTTCTCAACCTCTCAATGCTTGAGCAGCTAAGTGTTTCAAACATCTGTGCCAATAGCCCTCCGTCACTGTCTTTGAGGTCCTTTAAAGCTATATTGACATCCAAGTATTAACTAGTATAATTAACACTTTTATCATGCAGTCATCCCCTGAATCATCAACTTGCTAAGGAGCTTTGCTAAAGCTCAGCACCTGAAAGTCATGGTGCTGCTGTTACCTTTGCAACATAGCAACATAAAATACAGAACGAGAAACATGCCTTAAATACCATTATTTCATGACACAATTTCTAAGGAATTCTTCCCCTCGTGAGACAAAATCCACAACCTAAAGCTTACTAGATAGCATCAAAAGTGGTTCCTCCAACAACATGGTCCTTACTTAACCAGACATCTCATGTAACTGGAGTTGCCTGACAAAGTCTAAGCCTCTCAAACAATAGTAAGACAAGAATCCTACATCCCAGAGTATGTAGTACACGCCATATACTTCTAGAAGTATACTTCTACTATCAAGTAACTTCAAGATACGGTATTTTCCAAAATTCTAGTGTCTTAATTGTTTATACATCATTAAATAGGAGTCAGAAAGTTTCCATGGAAATCAGTTGTTCTGAAATAGTATCTTTTCCCCATTTCAGGAAACCTCCTGATTGTCAGGGTTTTCCTGGGATATTTTTCCTGCCTCTCCTACCACTTTTTTAGAGAGGAACCCCTTACTTTCTGTTGAGAGGCATCTATACTTATTGGATAGGAAATACTAAACATTTCAAGAGTAGTATTCTTTACTGACTGTCCCATTCTTTACAGTAACATTGTTTAGATATTTTTTTTAAAAAAAAAAAAAAGGTATAGAACATCAGCAAGATATCAGTGTTTTGGTGAATTGAACAGAATGTAGATTTTTGTTCATCTTGCAACTCAAACAGTGCATCTGGACTACTGAGAGCATATCTCACTACTTAAAACGAGTAATAGGCTCTCCTCTCAGAAGACAGGATGAAATACTGGCCAAGTGAACTGGAGAACAAAGCTCAGATCTGAGAGTAGTACTGAGAATTAATACATCTTCAGTGTTACATGGGATGAAGTGCACAATCAACTGAGCATGTGGGGCTGCCGCTAACACCTGCTTAATCATGAATCTACACTGTACTCTGAAATGGAGCATGGGCTGCATCATGGAGTTTCAAAACATATGCACATGTATTCCCAGTAACTCCACAGCACTAACTCCTCCCTGGCCTAACTTTCCCCTGGAAAAAACAGAAACCAAACACTGCATTCGATCAGAGCCTGCAAATGCCAAGACTATAAGGGAAGAGCACAGGATGAGGGCTAATGGGGAATGATTTGTTTTTGTTGGGGATTTTTTACCATCAGCTAAAAAATTTGCCACAGTGCTTTTTTGCAACTCACAGAATACATACAAAATTCATGACAGGTAAACTGAAGGCACATGGCAAATTCATGACAGGCACATCATTTGTGCCTATGGGTTGAGATTCCATAGGCATACAGTACAAGGCACAGGCGGCTTGTGGAATTTGAATGAATTTCCAGTCGTAGGCTAGTGTTAGACATTTCAGAACTGACTAGAAATACAGAAATATGTTCTGACATTTACTTAGGACCTTCTAAATATAACAAATACATATAAATGATGTGGCTGAAATAAAAAAATGAACCAAAACTCCTACACATTCTATAATACCTACATAAGAATGCACAATACAGAAAATGCTCTCATACAAGATTTCTACTGCTCTAGCTCAATGCCACAGCATGAATCCTCTGCCACATTCTTCCTGGCTGGCTCCTGCTGACTACAGCTTACACCCTTCGAATTTAAACCTTCGTTTATTAAAATATCAGGAAACAACTACCCCTTGACAACTCCAGAGGCCAGCAAGCTTTCCTCACCTAGAAAACTCACCAGTCAACACGCCCCAAAATAATAAAAAGCATCATCCTTCTCCTGAAGCAAAGTACAGACTGCCATGGCATTTGTAAG
This sequence comes from Microhierax caerulescens, assembly GCA_035590215.1. NCBI lineage: Eukaryota > Metazoa > Chordata > Aves > Falconiformes > Falconidae > Microhierax > Microhierax caerulescens. Next base: position 114,983,401 of record JAVJGJ010000014.1, on the reverse strand, counting down.
TCAAGCCACATATAAGCTTTTTTAAAAGTTACCTAGAATAAGTTTAATAAAGCAAAGTATGTACTAGTATACTTCTCTAGATCTTAAAGGTTAAGCCCCTCAGCAGAATGTGCTGAATAATGAAAAATGGAAATGCAAACTACCGAGTTCAGTGAGATTCCAAATCTCTCTGAAGTATTTTACCACATCTCAAATGATTCTCAGGCTTTTTTTTTAAGAAATAACTAAAACAAACACCAAAATATTTAAGATAACTTCTTCCTGAAACATAATTTTGCCAGCTTCCAAGTTTTTTTACTGTCCTTCAAAATTCTGCAGATCTATCCACTGATGTACAGAATATTGGAGCAAGTTTACTGATGCAGAACCTCAGCTCCTTCTTCAGTGAGTTTTTTGCTGGTTGGCTGAGATTAGCCCATCAATGCCTTATGTGTGATGCACAGTAAATTTCAAGGATGAAGTAAATAAACAGTTGGCTACAAATTCAACATTGTGTAAATACCAATGCTTTTCTAGAGACTGCCATTTCACCATTTTAAAATAGCACAAATGTCTGTTTATACCAAAACTACAGTTATAACTCCCTGATGTGTTTATATGGCTGTGGCATGATGACAACACATCAAAATGAAGGCTCTGAGGCACCATTTTGACCTAGACAGGACCCTCAGACCCAGTCAGGATCAAACTAGGTATGTTTTTATTTTGCTTCCATTTTTCAGTTATTACTGGAGTTTCATCCCAGTTTCAGTGGTTTCATTCTGCTTGTTGGTATCTCAGCTCTTAGAAGACACTAATTAAGCAGACTAACTAGGTTTACAGCCTTAGAGTGACAGGGTAAGTAACTTCCTGCACACAAAAAACACTTCATGAAGAAATTAGTAGAAATCTCATTACTAGTTAATAAGGCAGGTGAATCCTATTTTAAACCAAACACCTCCTAACAAATTGTTTAAGAATGAAGTTGAAGTTATCAGGGAGATTCCTATTTTGGTTTCACAGACATTAAGCTTAGAGCATCATGTATTCACATAATGTTTTCTTTCAAAAACACATGTATTTAGGTTTTCTAAGTTTCTAATGAAATGGCACATTTTGTGGCTTAACTATTGAAAAGATCATCTGTACACAGAAAGTAACATGGAATCTTTCCTCTGTATTTCTAAGTTACTGAGAATAGGCAGTACTGTATTCTTCAACCTAAAAGTCAAAACCAGAATTCACTGACAAAAAAAAAAAATTAAAAAAAATCAACCTTAGGGAGAAAAGAGTTAATCATATTGTAATGTTTTATGACAGCAAATGGAAAGGCCAATGTGGAGCTGTGACACTAGGCTTCTGCTCTGAACTGCTGTTTGGGGGAATCTTTTCTTTGTTAATTACACAGGGATTTCTGCCTCTAATAAATCTTGGAATGTAGATTAAATCTTCTTTGCCCTCATTCAAACCACAAAGTTTAATCCCCCTCAACAGTCAAGGACTCCCACAAAACTAAGACATCATAGGTTAGACAGAGCCAATGAAAACAAAACCTATGAATATAATCATACACAAAATTCATCAACAGCAAGATATACAATTAAAAAAGCCACAACCTCAAAACATTTTTAGGAATCCCCCACTTCCCCCTTTAATAATCCTAGAAATAAGAAGAGTTTCACTAGAAGTGGACAATTGACTATAAAGATTTACTTAATTTCTGAAATCTTTTAAGAATTGCAAAACCAGTATTTATGGATACTAAGTGTTTACACTACACATTCTCATCTTCCACCATTACGAACAACTTTGAGACCTTTTCTTTCTTTTCCAGACAAAGACACACTACTTCAGTCTATACTCCTTGCCAACTGACACAGTCTTAAACATGGCTGTGACACCAAGCATTACCCAACAAAACACTTAAGCACCCTAAACAGAGAATGTAATTTTTGAAGCCTCATATTTGGGATAGATCTAGAGCCTTTTTCAGCCAGTGGTCTAAAATGCTTATCACCTTTCTTTGGCACTAGGTCAGGACTCTCAATTGGTAAAAACATAATGGAAGGTCTTACCAGTGACATTTGTGGGGGGAGAGGAGAGGTTTAATAACCATTCAAGTTTTAAGATTAAGGCAAGATAAAAAAAACAAAAGGTGAAGAAAAGTAACATCCATATCCTTTCTGCCCAGTCCTGTTGTCTATTCCAAATGCACTGACTCCAATGCATGCAGCTGGTGAAGAACTCACAGCATAGCTTATTTAAAGCATCTCTTAAGGTTATTAACTGAAAACGCAGGCCTGAGTAAAATGCTTTTGGTTTAACTCCATATTGTTTCTTTCCAATAGGCGAAATCACAAGAAAACAAGAAAGTATGACACTAAAACAAGCTGTTACCTGAAATCCTGGACAACCAGCTGGGAAGCTTCATGCTCTCATTTCTTGTCTAAGATGATTGCACAGCAATAGAAAAAACATGTACTAGAAAAGAACAGGAAAAAAACCCTCACCATTTAACACTACCCTTTTTCAGCCAAGAAGACAAAATAAACTAACAATTCTGATACTTATGTCTATAAGGAACTGTAGCTTATACATTCAATAAAACTTTTGTAGCCTCAATTCTCAGGCCAGTTTCTCTCTCTTTCATCACAACCTTAGGTTTTTTTCAATTCTTGCAGAGTACCTTAGTTCTACAAATGGAAATCATGCTCTAACATCTTTGGATAGTCAAACCAGACAAGTTTTGCTTTTTTGTAATTCACATTGTTCTCTGATAACCATCTAGCATGAATGTGGCTGCTCCAACACAAAAAAAAAATAGGGTAAAATGAAGCAAGCCTTCACTAATCCAAATTTATCCATTACACAGTCAAACAGGGTATACTACCTTTTGTTAGTTGTACAGCTTGCATTACTTGACATTAACTCTTCTTCATATAGGGGCTTTAATTTGAGGGTTAGAGAATCAATTATTTATTTTAATAATGCCTCCCTACTACTTCACATGTAATGAACAATTTAATTTATCTCCATAGGTAAGGATAACATAGTTAACTCAAAAGTCTTTATAAAAACACCTCTACAGACATATATCCAGAGTTCTGTTATTTCTTTGTCTTTTAAATTGTGGTGTTCTTTAAAATGCTGGGGAGTTGCAGAAACAGTAGCTTAAGTTGCAATGACTTGTGAAGCCAATACTATCAAGGCAGTAACAGCCATTTCAGAGAGAGAAAGGATAACATTTCCCCAAATGCTGGACAAACTTTATATTTCATCAATTACTTTTTCCATGGGCAATTCACTGTGTTTTAAAAAATGTCAAGGTACTTTTCTCAAGTACCTTCAATAAAAATGAAGTGATGAACAAAATCATGAAGAAAGTTGGTTGCAAATATTTGAACTAAAGCCAAACTCTTTTCCCCAGCTTGTAAATTCTATTGCAGATATTTCCACATCCTTAGTATTCCTGCTCATCGCTGAGAGCAACACATAACTACCAATAATTAAATTCACTCTAAATCTTAGGCTTCCATTTCCACAGCCCAAAAACCTCAGCCTGAAGTAACCACCAACTTACAGTAAACACCCTTACTACTTAAATGAAAAGTAACACTGTTTTCCAAAACCAGATTTTCACATTTTTAAAAAAATACTGAAAATCAAGTGACACCAGAGCTATGTGTATATATAAGGAATGAGACTGAGGTAAGGACAATGA
>JAVJGJ010000014.1:114931244-114978121 GCA_035590215.1 Microhierax caerulescens | reverse complement strand
GAAGTCACTGTGCTCAGGTGTTTTTTTTTTTGGGGGGGGGGGGGGTGTAGGCAAAAAGCTAGAGAAGAGCAAGAGCTGTAGATCCATCAAGAAATATATCTCTTTTCTGGCACAGGAGACTGTATCTTTTGGGAGTCTTGAGATGTGTGGGTTGGTTTGGCACACATATCACCCTGTGAAGAAATATCTTTTCCTTAAAAACATCATGCAAATCACTTTTGACCAGCATAGGTCTGTGTTGAACAGAGCCCTAACACAAAACGATTACATTCTCTGCAAAAACCCTGGCCCTGCTTTTATGCAGAACTGCTGGTGATTTGACTTCTAACGGTTATCTCCTCTGAGGGGATTCATCATAGTGAACACAAATGTAAAGAAACATTTCTGGCAGCATCAGTGGGATAACAGACCTTTATTACAAAGGTAATAAAAGACGCAGCTCTGTTCTCAGCACACCAGTTTAACCTCCATCGTCCATTTACTACTTTAAAGAGCACTGAGACATAGTATTTGCTTGTGAGGAGGAGGGGAGGAATAAAACACTAGTCAAAGACTGACTGAAACTTCCTCTTATCTACAGACACTGAAGAGATCTCGGGACCAGAGCAGGATTTTGAGGAGAGTCTACCATTCACAGGCCCAGATGATGGGGGAAAGTAGAAGAGAAGCCACACACCCATATTAAAATAAACTTACCCGAATTTACAGTATCTTGGCTTTCCAATGTCTTCATGAAAAAGGCAGCTAAACTCTATGAATTTTTTAATTATTTTTTTTTTTGGGGGGGTGGAGGCGTGGGAGGGGACAGGGGGTGTATGTGTGAAGGGAGCACAAAGAAACACGAAGTTTAGAAAAATCAGAATGTACTCTTGTATCAATTTACTGGGTCTACTTGACATGAGGTTAAGTTTCCTCCTAGTATTACATCTGGAGCTGTGTTTTGGATTTGTGACTAAGACAGTGCTGAAAACTCAACAGTGTTTTGGCTGTTGCTGAGTGGTACTTGCACAGCATTAAGGCTTTCTTTCCTCCACTCTGTCCCTCCCAGCAAGCAGGCAAGGGGTGGGAAAGCAGCTGGGATGGGACAGAACCAAGACAGCTGACCCTGATCAACCAAAGGGCTATTCCATGCCATGTAACACCATACTCCATGATAAAAACTAAGGGGAAGGCAGCTTTGGCAAGGCAGCCATTGCTCAAACTGGCTGGGTTTACTTGTGGGAGGTGGTGATTGCCTTCGCACCTCTTTCTGTGGGTTTTTGTTTATTTCTCTTCCTCTTTCCTTCACTTATTAAACTATCTATATCTTGACCCATGCATTTTCTCAGTTTTGCCCAATTCTCTCCTTTATGCTGCTGGGGCAGGTGTATGTGTGTGAGTGAGTGAATGACTGGGTGATGGCTTAGCTGCTGGCTGGCATCAACCAAGCACAATCAACTATTAGGAAAGACATTCTTTAAAGCCATATCTAAACACTATTCCAGCTATTTTTCTCTGATAAGTAAGGTGAAGGGAGAAATAAGGAGGCTCAAGTAGCACCGACAGTGCTGAATTTAGACTCCAATTTTAATAAAATGCATTATTCAAATTAATGAGATTAAGACAGTAATTTAAATTCAAGAACAGAAATTTAATAGCAGATGTTAACTGAGCTCTATTGTTGAAATGAATTTGTGTGAAAGCAATGAGATGTACGAGAGTTAAAAGTGGGAACAGTATTTTGTGGCACAGAAATAACCTCTGACCTATTCTGTACAGCTGCAGTAAGAAACCAGAAATTTTGCACATGCATGGACATGAGTGAAAAATCTATACACACCTGCAGTTGTAATGAAGAGGAACATGCAAGAAAATGTCTTCCTATGAAAGGTCACAAACCTAACAAGTTTCTCAAAGGGACTTGATATTTACAGGGGTAACAAAAATAACAGAAACTACTGTACTTGATAAATATACTTCTTGAGAGATCGCATCTAAAGCTGATAGTAAGTTTCACATTGCCAGTGGTAGTCATGGAACTTCTGCTCTTGCAGAATACAGTCTAGCAGCAAGATTGGAAATACATAGCAAAAGCCATCCATGCTGCAGTGATGACACTACTATTAAAGGCTGGAGAAAAAAAAAAAAAAATCTTTCAAAGCCTGTTGGAGGCTTATCTTTTTAACTGCAGTTTGCTTATACTACATAAATCTATTAGCCAGGCGTTGTATTTACTATCAAGCCTTCTGGTCCCATAAACCTCTAACAAAACCCTTGAAATGAAGGTGGTCCTAATTGTGATAGTATTTCACCCCAAACATCATTAGGTCAAATGCTACTAAAGCAAGAATTTCTGTAGCAACCCTGTCTTTCACTTCTGCAATTTCCTTGTTTTCAGTAGTATTTTCATTCAAATTAAGACTACTTTAATAAGAAAATAGTAAGGAAATAATATCTGAGGGTGCTGGGACAGATTATCACACAACTACTGATAAGTGTGGCATCCTCACTGCAAGAAAGCACATGCGTGTTGTGGGGGGTAAACATGGAAAGTACTGTTTCTTAACATTGATTTGTTGAACAGTATATTATACCATTTAGGGAAAAAAAAAGATTAAAGCTGATACTGTAAGGGGAAAGTTTAGTTTTTCTGCCTTTCCTCTTGCACCACTGATCCGTTCAGCAGCCCAGCAGGTAGAACATAATCTTTCTTTCTACCTTGCTATGGTTCTTAGCTATAAAATAACTTTTTTTACATCTTTCTTTGCATATTTTAATGAAATAAAGCAAACAATGCCACTATTCAGTCTCAGTGGAGGGAAGGCATTACCTAATAACAGGAATGCAAAGCACAGAAATGTACTGAAGAGATAAAGTTACTGAATCTTACAATTAGAAGATGGTCCAAAGGACAAACTGCTTGGGAAAGCTTCAGCTTCACAAAGAAACTAAGTTAAAAGCTACTGTGTAAAAGCGAAGGACTACAAAAAGCAAAAAGGAGATCACAGAATGCATTTCGTAAGAGAAATAACTGTTTGGCAAATATGCATAATTTCACACAGTCCCAGCGAGGTTAATGTAACCACTCAGAAAGCCACGAAGTGAAGCGGCTCATGACACAGACATACCAACTAAACTTTCCAGGAGGAACGACTGCTCAACGTTCATGCATTTTTCTCCTGTAGTACACAGGGGAAGCAAAGAGGAGTACAGTATCTTTATAAAGTCTGCCACCAGCAAAATTTATGCATGTAATTACTCAGTCTCTTTCAATATTCAGTCAACTTCTACCCCTGTAATACTCATGTTAAAATGAGCAACAGTCTGGCTTGAAAGACAAAGGAAAAAGTCTCAATTTACTTTCACATACATCATTTGAAATGATAACATGGAATAGCAACTACAGAACGCCTGTGATCTACGGAAAGAAACTGAAAAACTGAGTTGTAGCATAGGTAATAACTCCCTTTTTCTTCCAGCTCATGTTCTTCCTTCTGCCAACTGTATGTTCTTTTTAATCGGTAACTTAATTAAAAATTCTATCATAGCATTACCATATTAGTTGCCAAGTTCACAAGACCACAACTATATCTAGGGCTGTGCATACAGTTATCGTTGCTACCATTTCAGTTTATCCAGCCTATAGCATTAATAATGCAAATAAACTTAACCAAGACTCATACTTCCTTCATCCACTGCAATAAAGCAAACTGTGCATTTACAGTTTGTCTGGGGCATTAATATAGTAAGATGTCAAGAGCAGAGTTTTATTCCAATTAAAAATAGAAGGCTTCTTCTGTCTGTTTAATTACTGTCATATCTCTGACTGAAAAATAGAGTTGGAAATCAGTTCTGGAAACAGTATCAGCCTAATAAAAATAAACAAACAAACCACCACCCTTAACAGCCACTGTCTTCATTCAGTCTCATCGTATCCAAACTGGACTCTCCACTGTTTTCCACTTTTACTTTGAACAGCAAAATAGACCACTGATGAAAGAGGATTTATCCAATTATTATGAGCAAAGTAGCTTTAACTTCCTTTAGATATCCACTAACAAGATATAAAATGACACTTCCCGGACACATCACCAGCACAATAGAGCCTTTATTGATTTTCATATCATGTTCCTCAGTCTAAGATGACTCTCTTGAGGACTCTTCTTCCCAGCAGGAAAAAAAAATTGCCTTTTCTATGTTTGAATTCAGATCTATTAATGCATCCCTTGCTGGAGACAGTGTCATTTTAGCTCTTTCCCTCTGCAGTTGATGTGTCTACACCTTGCTGGCTCAGTGTCCTAATGGATCCCAGGGTTAGAGGTCAAAGTATGAAAACAAAAAATGAAATTGCTCAGCTTGGGAATCAATAAGAAAGACTCTTAATCTTTTTAAGGGTAAAATGTACAACCAATGAGTATAACTAGTCTGTTCAAACTTGTGCCAAAACTATGAGTATCAAATCCAAAAAAAGTTACACACCAAAAAGTTAATACTATTGTTCAGCCTGCATTACTGCCATCAGGAAATTCACATCTGGAAGAACAGATACTACTCCTTTCAATTGTCATTATGAAGGTTTCTGGCATGCAATGTCAGAATGACATCATCTCTTCATTATACAATTTAAGAAGCTAAAAGACATTCTCAGTAGTCAAATTACTTCTGAGAGTTAAGTTTCATAGATCAGGATAACCTAACTGATTGTATGTCTGCATTTACGTTTTCAGTAAATTCAGCCTGGAAAAAAAAAAGGCAACATGAATACTTGGAATTGGTAGGAAGAAGTTCCCGCAGCCTTTACTTGAATTTAAAAAGTACAGCAGATTAGCTATGCATGTGCAGTCTGACTTGCAGAAAAGTAATAATTTGAAGAAACATTTAATGTTTTTAATATAGAAATATATAAAAAACCAACACCCAATGTTTTCTACTGCTTAGCTTTATGTAATACAGCACTTAACAGCCAACATTTACAGACCTTAGATCACCAGAAGATAGAAAGGTGAAATTAAAAAGGCCTGAAATAATTTTGTTGTTCAATTTTTACCAGTCTGATTGTAAAAGATATAAAATATAAGTACACAAGAGTTCTGACAGGAACTAACTCCATTTACAAAATGAAGAAGTTGCTTGACAACTAAAGAAATGCATTTTAATAACAGACATTACACATACTGAAAACAAGCTCTCAAACATGATCCATGCTACATTCACTTTTATGTCAATTCAGTCCTCTGTACAAGGGTATAGGAGAGCATCAACATCTGGTCCAATAGGTTTAACTATCATTCCCACTAAGGATAGCTGTCTGTGTTTTAAAGGCATGGCGTGCACACAATCTACATTACACAGTCTGGCTTGATCTTGGTCTCTAACTCTTCTGACATATTACAGCCCCAGGCCACGTAAGTGTTTCGCCTTGTCAACTGAAAGAAGAAAAGATCTGCTGCAGCATCTGTAATCATCTAATACAGCAGAGTATCAAAGGTTTCATTTTGGGTGGTTAAAGGGAAGATCACATCCACATGGACACCCAATGACATTTTACATGTATTCACAGAAATGACTGACAGCTCTTTTTCAGTTATCTCAACACTTAATGGCAGCAAAATTCATGAAACCAATGGGCAGCTACATGCCTTGTTCTTTTCCACAGTACATTTAATATAGCATACAACTAAGTGGCAAAAATATTGGTTCTCATCTCTATGAATTGCATCTCTGCCCTGCATTTTTAGGAAGGAAGGGCTGGAAGGTGTCATCTGGTCTTAGGATACAATAAGAAATGGAGTCAGAAGACTGGACTGGTAATTGGAAGCAACACAGATCCAATTCATCACTGAGCTATGAGTCCTGCACAGAGCCCTGAAAACCAGTATGGCAAAATATAGTTAAATGCTATCTTTGCCTCTCCACTTTTCTGGAGTAGTGGGCCCACAGCCCGGTGTTCTTCACCCCATTCTCAGGGTGTTGTGTTCTTTGCTTGCCCACCTATGACCACAAGCAGGCAATCTGGTAGACAAGAGCTCAAGAACGTCTGTGCACAATCCGGCCTCCCTGGCAAGATTAACAAAGGAAATAATATGCAAAGTGTCCAGAGAGAAAAAACCAACCCTCTCCTCACCTGCCTCTTTTACCTGAGGTAATGCAGTCACCAAGGTCAGCACTGTAAGAAATCAGGCTTGGGACCTTACCATGAAGGCATGTGGTTTGTATCTTTATATTGATGCATCTATGCAATTTGTTCTGCTCCCTACCACCTCAAAAATCAAGTGTAGCAGGTTGTCTACAAGGGAGTCTACAGTAAACTAAGATTATGTGACATGTAACAATGTAACTGTCCATAGATACAAACATAATACCAGATACAAATATAAATACCATAATTTAAATGCCCATTTGCCTCCCACAAATGCCACGCCATATATCCAATCACACTAACTCAATGACAATCTAGAAGTCATTCACAATGTAAAAAACCCAAAAGCCTCAAGATAAAAGATTTATCATCAAAATTAAAGGAGCTGTCTGCTTTTCTTCCATAGTGCTATGAGCTTGAGTGTTTGGTAGGTTTTCTGTTTTGTTTGGGGTTTTTTCACTTACCCAGTTAGCAACATTGCCCACACTGAATGTTCCTATGGGATTCACTTTGCATTTTCTTGGTGGACTACAGGCATCACCTAGATTTCATTGTGAGGCTTCTAGTTTTTTTAAAATATCTTCACCTCAAAATTACACTGCCTTTCTTATAAACATGTGGACACGGTGCACTGGTCTCTTTAATATAATTCAGAGCCAGTGATTTGTACAAACTTGAGTCTCCTCAGCCCTCCAACTGACATTAGTAATCCTTTATCACCTGCAAACACTTTCTTCCATAGCAAGGCATGGCACCCCAGCAGGGTGTCTCTCTGGCCCCGGTCTGATTACCCATAAGCCAGGGAACATGGGCAATCTTTGTAGCACAGGCTCCGAATTTGACTTCCAAGCAACTGAATTTCTTGCACGAGAAAACAGCTTTCTATGAATTCACGTGTTCTACAGGGCACAGACCTCATACTGATCCACCGTCTATGTAACTTACACATAAGCATACAGTCAGCCTTACAAAACCACACTGCTAGGAACTCAGTTGTAGGTCTACTGTGTTACTAGCACCAAACAATTAATTAACCATATCCATACATTATATGTCATTGACATTTACTAGGACATCTATGACCCGCTTGAGGGGATATCTGCCATTCTGTTCTGCTGGCAAAACACCCACTGAGTGAAGACAATTCCAGTTTTGGCTGTGATAGTGTAGAGAATGTGCACACAGCAGGAATTCAGCAACAATGACTTCGCCAATTGATTAAATCTGAGCACTGACCAGCAGGTGTCTTTTTAGTGTGCTATGAATGGCTTTCCATAAAGCCTTGTGCTTCGCAGTAGCTGGATGCACATCAGTTTGGTCATATGTCAGCACGTCAGGATTTTTTGCTGCAAGATGAAATCACTCATTTGCAGATCTCAGAAATCATAGTTCCCTGTGCCTCAGATTTTAGGTACTGCCTGAGGAAATCTCTTAAAAATTAAGAAGTTACAAAATAAAGGGTAACAGGAGTCTACTCAGTTGAGTCCACTTTGGCAAAGCAAATGAAAACCAGTTCAATTTGGGGCTTTTCCTCCCTGTTTTACAAATGAAGGACCAGAGGAGGGCTGACATATCAAATCAACTCTTCAGTGAACACTGTCATCAGGCATCTGAAAACTAGACGTACGTTTCTCTGTTGCACCAGTAGCTTTCAGAAAACCAAAACTACTGGTGTATGTTTCTCTCATGCTCTTCTGACATACAGTTTTTCTCAAGTTTACTAAAAAGCTCCAAGGCAAAAACGGTACTGCAAAGGGGATCCATGACATGTCAGCTCATCCCTAAAGTTTACCAAAGTCTTTCTAGATCCCAATGACAGATTTCCTCTTCAAGTCCACTAAAGACTTTTTAGTAGTATATAAAATGCAAAGCCACAGAAAATTTAACTCTTCTTCAGTGAATATTCAGGAAACTCAGTCCAGGCATTCACCATTAGTAGCAGTGTCTTAGGAAAAACTAACCTTTTAAGTAACACTATTTTAAGAAAATACTAGCAAAATACGTCCACCCAAATCTGAGTTTGGAATATCTGACTGAAATTACCACGGATAGAGAGGTATTGTTCGGAATTGGCATTAACATAGTAAAAATAACTACACAGCTGTAATCTCTGTACCTGTATTACACCACTTCCAGTAAAAGAAGCCATAGTATTAGTCTCATAGCAATATCAAGATCCCAGCAGCAAACCAAATTTCCACTCTAGCTCCAGATTATTTCAATTACACAATTGTCTGTCCACACCTTAGTCTGATAAATTTTGTGTGTCTGTAAAGGCACCATGTTAAAACACTCATTTTCTCCATACAGAAAAGACCTCACATGTGATAAACTGACATTTTATAAATGATAAAAGGAAACGTTCTCACTCAACATGTAGCTTGAACTCCCCAATACAGAACCAAGAATTTACCATTAATTAAAAGGGAATGAAACACATTAAAAATAACTATGCAGTTACAACTGATGTTAAATACACTTTGTGGATGGGTTAGTAAATGTCTCCCACATCACGTGACAAATCCATGCCTACTTTTTAAAGATCCAAGTGAGACATAACCACACAGGTAGATTGATCTTACAACTCTAATTTTTTAAAAAAAAAGATAAAAAAAATCTTTCTTCACAAACATAGTACTAGCCACTATGAAAGACAGAGCACTAAACTAACTTTGACTGTTGCCCTGTATGCAAATCATCATGATCTGAAGGTCAAGGGCATCTTCAAAGTATTTGCAATATGTAAATCATATCAGAAAGCAGCTCACACAAAGGTGAGAAAGTTGTTCAGAATGACAGCTCTGTCAGTAGCACTGACCACCTTTGCACAGCCATGCACTTCACCTTTTGTTTGAAGCCTCAAATGCTGGAGTATGTTCATAGAAGGAACATAGCACTACATCAAACTCCCAAAGAAGAAATCTGCAGTGAAATAAGAAATTTTACTGATCAGATTAAGCTCTCTGAAATGTTAGCATAAAAATACTTTACAGTAGAGCAAGTACACCAGTATTTTATGAGCAACATAGTTATTATCAGTTTGTACCACTGAAGTTGCAACAGTAACTACAGTACACATTTCTGTAAGGTGAGTACAGCCATGATCTGTGGGCTGAATAAACAAGTCATTACTCAGGATCAGCTCAAGGCTTCTCAGTCCTGTGGAGACAATGGATTCCTTCCACAGAAACTTTCTCGTCCTTGAGGAGGTAAGATTCAGCTTTAGCACAGGCAGCAGGAAAAGGGTAAGAGTGAGAGGGGGCTGACAATGTTCACTGGGCACAAGGGAAATGGAAGTTGCCAGGGCCCCAGTATAAAGGGTGTAAGACTGGAAACAAAAGCCTAGAAAAGAGCTTCAAAATAGAAGACTGCTGCGCAAGATAGACAGAAAAAAAGTAGGGGGACAGAGACCACTGGTCCACATAAAGTCCCCCAGCAGCAGCAGAGGCCCTGCAAGCATAAGACTGGGTTTGGGCTGTGACTCTGGCAAAGGTAACACCCCCCAGAGGAGGCTGGCTACAAGGTTTACATACAACTCTAACCCTGCTCTTACTCTCCCTAACTTTAACCAGTAAGGTAGTAGCCATTTCTCTCCCCTCTCTTCTCAAATGGGGATTAAACTCAGATTAATTTCTGAGCTACGTTTTATGCAGCTCTTTAATACTACTTAAAAAAAAAAGGGGGGGGAGGAGGTGGAAATCAAGCTAAAGATCTTAATCTTGACAGGCACATCAATGGCTTGTGATCTTCCGAGCAATCACTTCTGTTTCTGTCTCAGACACCAAGCGCAAGCAGCACTGACCTAGTCTGAAGCGCACAAGCCTAAGGAAGCTGAGGGCTTTTGAACCAACTCTTCCTCATGTAGTTGTCACCTCTGGGTCTGGCTCTAACTCAAACTTATAGTTTAAGATTTGGGCATTTTAGCTACTCATTCAAAATACATCTCTGGCTTGACACGAGCTACTGTCCGAAAAACATGGGAAAGTACTATCTGGGATACCATTATAGATACAGCCGGAAGTATTTCCACCAATACAAGAAGCTGAAAATATCCTTGAGGTTACAGTTTCCGTAACTAACTGAATCACATCAGCAGTCTTATTTATAAGCTGGGAGAGGATTTAGAAATGCTTGACCTTCAGGAGTCAAAGAAAGATGCAGCTGTCCTCGTTACCATTTGAAACTTCACTGCCACTTGCAGAGGCAGATTTAATGCATCCTTCCAGCTTATCGGCAAGAATAGTAAATAGTTCACATTAATCAGAACATACCCATCTCATCTCAGTCTTTTGGGAATGAAGGTCCATTAGGGAATCAAAAACAGATAAAGCAGAACTTAAATTACTTGAAGCTTCTATTCTGATTCTGCCTGAATTATCCTTGTGGTCCTCATAGAAAAACGGTGGAGGAAGCGATTTATTTTCTGCGATATTCCCATTAAAAAACAAGAGCAGCACAATACATCCCATTTCCTTATCCAATTTTTAAAAGCACACAAGGGCAGTCAGATGTCAACAAAACCAACAACTCAAGTGTTTCCTGGATTTTCAGCAACCAAATAATGTTCTTTGCTCAGCTCTTCCAGGATCAGAACAAGTGACAATGCTTTTGGTAAGTTAAGGAAGAAGGGGGGGGGGGAACAACAACCCAACCCAAAGAAATACAAGGGTTTCCAGCTTTTCCTCCATGTCTTTTTGAATTAATTTGACAATCATTGTATTTCCCAACTCTCAAATTAGCTGAAGTTCAGAACATAAGCAGCCTAGATGTGGTATGTACACAAGCCATTATCAAAGATGTATTAAGTTCCTAATATAACAACAGACCTTTGACTGAACACCAGAGTATACACAATGCAAACACATTATGGTGGGGTTTTCCCTGATTGTAAGACTTAAGGCATAAATAAGATTTCATCAACGTACATTTCCAAAGAAACTGTAACTACATTATTTCAGAAAATTCAGTGCACACATACAGTATTGTTTTAGACAGCCCAAATGTGTCTGGAAAACCATTGACTTAAGTTCCTTGCATCTCATATGTTTTTTACTTGAAATGATGCTGTACAATAAGGACTACAGAACACTCCTCCTTACATTTAAAAAAAAACTTTAATAAACATAGACAGTCTGGCTTCTCTCCCTGTAGCTGATAACATTCTGCAATTCTTACTCATATCCCTGCTATCCTACTCAACTAAAAGTCCAGATAAGCTCAGCTGAAACCCTCCAGGCTAAGATACTTTCACAGCCCATAATGAAGCAGCAAAACCAGGAAAAGAAAACATGGAAATCAAAGACTAGTTGTGTGTGATAAGTATCTGTAGAACTCCTACTTTAACCACCACTTACTGCTTCCTGGGTACTAAACAAATGGCAAGAAGCAAAATTTTGAAGTCATATTAAGTGAATCCATGCAGCCACCCAGCATTCAGAGTAGCAATGCATTTATTTCTTACACATCATGCGATGTTGTGAATGCTTGCAGTAAGTATCAGGACTTGCTTTTACTTAAGTTCATTACCACAGAAACTTGTTACAACACATCACAACTGTTGCAACACTTCTTGACAGGAACAAAATGAATGTGTCCCCTCCCAGAGGGGAGGAACAATTCCTGAAAAAGGTCACTCTGTAAGAAATTCTTTACAAAGCCTAACAGCATGTCAGGCTGCTTACCCAGCAGTTCACATGCTTCTTTAGAAGTGTAACTTCTTCAAAAAGATACAATATGCAACTTCAAAAATGCTGTGGGGTTTTGGTTTGTTGTTTGGTTTTGGGTTTTTTTGTTTTGGTTTGGTTGGGGTTTTTTTTGCTATTTCTGAACACCAAGGAGAACAGAGGCCTACCCCTTAAAAAAAAATTAAAAATCACCAGTTCTCTCAGATTCAATCTAGTTTGAAGAGGCTGACATCATGTAAATCTATCTGGAAGGAGAAATAGTAATGCCACATCAAATAACGCTGTGATCTTCTGGTAGAAGATTGTACACAAGTATGTACATTACCCATTGAGAAAAAGTATTTCTTTACAAATGACCTTTTCCTTACAGTGGGAAACAATCATGCTCATATCTTACAGCATTCTGTTTTGCACAGAAAGCATTTATGGAAAAGACAAATGCATGTATTTGATTGCGAGTTCTGTCATTCAAAAATCAGTTATTCCTAGGGAAAAAATGTTATCTGAATCTCCAGCTTGTAACGTGCAATTTAAATTTCCATAGCTAGACTCTCTGTGAAATGATAAACTTCAAGGCTGATCACACCTGAGGAAGGACATATCCAATATCAACAGTTTCACTCTACCACTGTGGACCCAGGCAATGAGAGGAAAAACTCAGGAACATAAACCTGGGGCAAGTAGCATTTACAGTGCCACATGCAAAACCAGATTGCACACTGGAAGGCAGCACTTGGGGACACAGATTTAGCCATTTACATCCAGAAAGTAAACCTGTCATTCTTAGAAGAAAGTTACATTTTTTCCAGAGCTTGCTTTATGTATTTGTAGGGCTGTTCCTCAGGTTTTATTTGCTTATAGTTTGATATTCTTTTTTCAGGCTGTGACAGATTTACTTGCAAAGGGTTAATCATGTGTCCCCAGCCTATACTGAAACAGTTATGGCTGCTATTACCAGTTATAGATGTTTCTACTTATTACTTATCTGGCCACAGCAGGTAAAACAGGATGCACAGAGTATAAAATTGTGTTGGGTTTAATCCTTTGTATTTAACACAGATACAGTCTCAACACCCAAAAGAGCCTGTGGATACTCAAATGGCCGAAGATGGAAGCAACTGCAGCTTTTCTTCTTTTTTTACAGCAGAGCTGCACAGCAGAACATACAAGAGAGACGGGGCAGAAGCTGCACTGCTTTACTACAAGGACTGCCTCTGGAAACATCCCTAATACAGCGCTTCTGTACTCCTTATGAAAGTCTTCACTTTAATGCCAACATCACTAAGTTTCCCAACAGATGAGTAGAGCCTGGAAAAATTATTTATTGAAAGCAATTTATCTGACAAATATTGACATTTGCTTCAAATTCCTTTCAGCAGTTCATTATTTGACCAGCTCCACAGACTGTCCAAATTCAGCAAATAACTCTTTCAACACGTTCTTTTCACAACTCCTGAACTCCTGTTTAGGAATAATTGTTATTATTTGACAAGCATACCTGTCAAGCAAGTATTTTGCCCCTATTTTTGATGCAGCAGTACTACAAAAGCAGAGGGAAGAAGATGCCTGACTGCAGCTCTACAGGATGTCTCCCTTCATTTTGTATTCAGAAAAGACTGTAAAACTTGTAAGGCTGTAAGCAAATAACGAAAATATTGATGCAAAAATGCTCAAGTTAAAATGAAGACCACAGGGTAAGTTTGATGTAGGGTTCACTAGCCAAAACCAGCCTCTGCCATCATTCACAAAGGAACAGTCACTATTCTCCACTCAAAGATGATGTGCTGGTGTTGCAAACTTAGAGCCTGCTTCCAAGCTGGATGTGGATTCCATCACACACATTAACCTACAGGACTATTCAGGCTGTGCAGACCCAGGGCCTGATAACAAATAACAAAGTCAATCCTTATGTCTATGGGGAGGCACATCACAAAGCTGATTTTGCTATCGTGCCCCTTATGTCGGTGCTTGTCACAGTACCAAATAAGAGCAACATGCAAGCAACAAAATAAGACAGATTTTTAAAACAGTTATATAAGAGCAAACAATTGCAAAAGCAGCGGGCGAGTAGATCATTTGCATCACTGTTTCTAACGGGGAGTTTTTCCTGATGTCACAAGGACATACTACTGGGGTAAACAAGAAGCAAGCACACTTTTCACTGCAGATATCCAAGATCAACGATTGTATACTTCAGAGAAAACAATTAAAAGACTAAATATAAAACCTGAAACCAAACTCACTGTTTTGTATTACTTTGCTCTTATGCCACTCCTCTACTACAACTCTAATGTAAAGAATAACTGGAAAGGCAGAGACACATTTTTCTGGGTTGTTACTTCCTCCACCCCTCCTTGTAACAAGTCACCAAAACAAACTAAAGCATTGCGTTCTTGTATTTTTAAGTTCAACCCTTTTTGCCTGTGGAATTCTCTTGGCTCACAGGTTTGATGTCAGCCCTTGATTGTGTTTTGATGTTTCTGCAGATCTACGACTGAGTTCAATTCTCAGCAGCCAAAACAGACATTTGTCATCCCGTATGCATCAAATTTCCTGTGGCACACTGCCCACTTAATCAAGCAGGCAAGGGGGGAGCTTTGACAAAGCAAAAGGCTGTCTGCAAGACACTGTGACCTAGCCTGTGTGGAGTCATATGTAATTACCACTATTTATAAGGATCACTCAAGGCTTCCTGGTGTAGCTGCACACCAGTTCAACCACACCAGAGTGTTTGAGTAAATATTTGCACGCAACTAGGAGCTGTTGAGAGGGTTTTGTCTACAGCCACAGCCCCCAGTACATGAAATATTCAGCACATTAAATGTCTCCACTGATGCAGAGTGGTGGGTTTTCACTCTGATTTGATTAGCAGTGATGATTCTTTCATGAGGTGTGACTGTCCTTCTAGATTAGCATCAGCCTAGATTCCATGCAGCAGTCACGGAAAAAAGGGGATGGAAGAACAGTCTGACACGTTACAAGTGTTACTTCACAGAGTTTGTATCAATTCTGAGATTTCTTATTTAAAAGAAAATGTTGCAGCCCAAAACTCAATTTTAAAAGAGGCACTACTATGTAGAACTCTAAATTTAAAAACAAACACAAAACTCAAGTCTCAATACTAGTAAGAGTTAACTAGTTGAGGGGGGAAAATCCTACCAAAACAACCACAGGTTTTTTTCAGGGAATGTCTTAAAATGCCATAGAAGAGAAATCAGTTCTTTACCCATAAAAAGCTAGGAATGTCCACACAGGAAGATGTGCTTCCATATTAAGCATCACTATCATCTCTAAGTGAACACTGTAGAACTTATTTATACTGAATCAACATTTTGTTACATGGTTTCCGAAACTTCACTTAAGTACATGTCTCACTATGCCAGCAATTGACAATAATAATGCTAACGTGACTTTGGGGGCGTACTTTTAATACCAGCAATTTAAACTATTCCCCCATAATAACATTCCCACATTATTTCTATACTGCAGCAGTGAAGTTCTGAACCTGAATCCAACAGAAGCAAGCAAATTCTGCAGGAAAAGGCAATTTATTGGACTAGAGTGCTGTAGCTGGAACAGACAAAAAAAGAGTTGGTATTCCTGAAAGCTAATTTTGTTTGCCAATCTCATTAGGTGCCTTTACAAACCTCAGTTCAGACACATCTCTGACCTAGACAAATTGGCTCATGGAAAGATCTGAAACTATATGAAGCATTCTGACTTAATACAAAAAGCTGAATATGCGCTCACTGAAACAAACCACTAACCTCCCAAGTAAAATCTTGGTACGTATGCCAATACTGGTTGTACTACAGCCAAGTAAAGTCTCTACGTGACTTTCCAGGCACAGAAAAGAAATTCAGATGGCTATCAGAGACTCAATTTTCATAGCACATCAATAGCATCTATTCATCAGAAGAGGGTTTTGTAATTGTCACAGTTTTCGATAAGATTTTATCCTCTGCTTCCTCTGAGTGGGCTTGTATTAAAAACTTATACAGAGAAGGGTATCAGTTTCTGAAGACCAACTACTTTCCACTTGAAACAGGTTTAGAAACTGGATGTCTCAGAATCTACTTAAAACCATTAAAAAAGTTTTAAGACAACCAAAAACTAGTCTTGAATTTGGAAGATTTCCCTTTCCGTGGGCAAGTTCATCAACATGGTGCCACAAAAGCAGAAACCAGGAAGCCAGGGGTAGGGCAGAGGACCCCATCATGCTGTTAAACAGAACTTCTCCCTGTACTGCAGGCCCTACATGTGATTCCAGTTTTACATTTATCTTCCATATAAACTGAGGTGACAGGATGCTGCAGTTACACCCATGAGAGATACTGCACCTGCCTAGTACTCCAACTAGTAATTTTATTTTCCCTAATTAGACCAACAGCAGCAATGTGGAAAATTGGATGACACGGGGCTAAAACTAAGAGGTCAATGATGGTAGACATCAGGTGCTATGCTTAAAAGGATTTTAAAACACTATTATCACAAGTGCCTACTGTTGTGTAGTAAACTCCAGAACAAATAAACCATAGTATTTCTTGTACTTTCCTAATTTCCAGTATTACCATTTATACTTACAGCTATGCACACAATAAGGTTACTTACATACAGACAACTGATGGAATTCCTGTTACGCCCTGTGGCCAAAGACCACAGAAAGAAGGAGTAAAGCTACATGCACGCGGCTGAGAGCCCATATTTTTTTTATATGCCTTGTATGAGGTATCATTTACTTCTCTCTGTATTTCCAGCTAATTCTGTTCGGAGAGATAAAGCACCAGGAGCTATTGTTCACCTTCTCCTCAACCTTCAAAACAATGGGACTTGGGGTAAGGGTATGCTCTTCTGATTATAGCAAATGAAGTTTGCCGGCCACAAGGGCAGAGATCATGGAAACACTATGAAACCTACTATGCCAGAGCAGAATCTTAACCCTTAATTATTAAAAATAAATTTTTATAGTAAAATCTGTTTTATTAATTTATGTAATGAGTGTTAAAACCAAAATCCTGAACAAAATGTTTATGCCAAGATGAAACCCATGTGCATAAGACCCACTTCTCTCTAAACACTGAAAATCCATGGCAGTCTCCAGAGCACTTGGTTCAGCCATTCTCCATGCTCTCCTTCCTTGGTACCACTGGCTCAGGGAGAGCAGACAGATATCCATAGCTACTCCACACTAACAGAACAATAAACACTTAGATGTATCACCATGCACACAAGAAGCTTCTCAAACTACCAAAAAGAACATATGGTTTGCTCTGTAAAAATAACTTTAAGAATACTGTCAGCAACATCAGAAATCAGTAATGATGACAAATGCCAGGCCTGGAAATTTGGCAAAGATGCCAGTTTTTCAAGAAGTGCTGGATCTTCTCTCTTAATAAGCATGGGCTTTTGAGCTGTCTCCAAAACGCAACATGCAGAGATGAAGATACTAAAATTGCTGAAGAAAAGTAGTTAACAGTAAATAGGAAAAGCTTGGGTCCCTGGAATAGAAACATATAAACACTGCCTGGCAGAATGAATCAGGGAAGTACGCAAACTGACTGAATCACCCTGGACAAACTTCCAAAAGATTTTATGCTCTGAAACATACCAGTACCTCCAAAAGTTTGTGTGAACACTACTGATGGTTTGAGAAAATTTGTACCAATATTCTGTAAGTTTTTGTAGAAACTGTGGTTTACCAAACTTGTACGATTTTGTAACTTAAGAAAAAAAGTACTTGCAGAACCTTCTCATATCCTTCTCATTGATATACCTGGATTTAACTTCTGTTGCTCTGCAAATTAATTTATGATAGGCTGAATTCTCAACTTCTACTGGGGCAAGTATGTTACCTTGGACAGTTGTTTAATCAAAATGTAACACTCCAACGATAAAATACTATTAAATACATCATCTACATTCCAACACTAACTAAATCTCAGCACAGGTTTACATTTTATACAGTTTGAATAGATGGAGCATGTGGATCATGGAAAGGTAAGACTCAAGAAACCAGCAAGTTAATTCTAGCATTTTCCCACCCTCTTCTCATAGGCAGAACATTAAAAGCCACAACAGACAAAAGAGCATTTTATGGAAAGCAAAATCCAGATGCTAAAGTATTTAAAAAATAAAATAACCTACAACTGGAAAAAACTGAATGCTGTCCTGATTTTGACCAAGTTGCTTAAGCTGTTACTGTTTTGTTTGTGTCAAAAATCCTCACCAGATCAAGCAAACAGTTTTATAATCAAATCAACCAGCACAGTGAATACATCACTCATCCCTGAAGTATGAGGCAATCATCATTTAATCCCCCACTGCCCAAAATACCCTTGAATTAAAAAAAAAAAAACCACCAAACCACAAACCAAACCCAAAAATGAACCACAACAGACACATATAACAAACAACCTAGATGTAAACAATCTTAATGCCTCAATACATTTTGATCTGAAGTTTGAGGCTTGGTATATTACAAATAAGAGTCACCCAGAAAATATGAACTGGAAAATTTGTTTCAAAGGGCAAAGACAAACAAGTTCATCTCCACTCTCAGCTCCTCTGCCACTCGATAATTTCTTTGCCTCTTTGTGAAATTCCTAGCCTAATTATTAAAAAAAAAAATTATTCTGTTGGTATCATACATATTTTAGGAAGATGTCTTTAAATATTTTTTAAATATTTTTTATAAACCCTTTAAAATACTTCAAACTAAGCCTTTCAATACAGTATCAGTAACTTTATAATACACATACATAAACAAATGTTTCTACTGGCATAAGGCCAAGCCCAAAGATCCAAGACAGAAAAGGTAATTTTGTCTATACTCTATCAAAGCAAAGTTGCTTTCCAAACTGCATGTAGTTCCTCTCCAATAAGCAGCAATATAGTTCACTCTGCAGATTATGCACACATTAAAATAACCTCTAGAAAAATCTGTATACACCCTTTAGCAAATAAGTATTTAGAAAAACAACTTAATGATTAAAAATAATAAGGGAAAAATAGATCTACTCTGATCATATTCGCATTTGGGAGCTTCTCTAAAATTCCATCTGTGTATTACCCAACTGTGATCTTAACAGAGGCACAAACCTAAAGATTAAATTATTGTCTAGCAAAGGCTAACAACTACAGTAAAAGTACATGAGACTTTTGAAGAGAGGAAGTGTACTGAACAACTGCAGGTAACAGCATGCAAACTGATTCAGTCACTTAATCTGGCCTGTCAGGCTTCAAGACTTAGCTTGATCTACTGAATTAATTTCTTAACAACACAGGGCTTTTGACAGCAGAGGTGAATCACAATTTTCCTTTCTTATATTGAAGCAAATCATTGTAAAAGTTCATCTTCCAATTTCACTCTATTCCAATTAAAAATACTAAAAAACACATGAAAAAAAGAAAGCCAAGAAGCTGAGTAGAAATGCCAGCACAGGACCCAAAAATCTTGAAAGTCAAAAATGAAGATCAAAAAACAGAGGGGAACAAAACAAAACAAAAACCAAACTGAACTGTACTACTACTGTACAGCAGGAACCTTTCTGTTGGGCCAGCCCAACTTCTGAGGCTTTCTAAACCTTCATAATTAATACAGGCCTAAGAGAGGTAATATATTTTTTACTTTATTTTGCATTGAGTCTTCACTGGGAAACTTTTCAAATGGAGAAGCATGAAAGCAATTAAAAAAAAAAAGCATTTGGGTTTAAACCTTGTGAAAAACAAAGGATGAAATCCCAGATAATTCTTGGAACCCTCTGAACATGAAAGGTTTGATTTTTGCAAGATCTCAGATACCACAGGGCTAGCCTGTATCTCCAGTAATTTACAGCAAATTTAACCTTATCAGTATTCAGGACCAATTTAGTCCTGAATGGAGAAGAAAAATGTCATAGAAACATAAGAAGGGGAGATAAAAAGGAGAGCAGTGAGGAAGAAAAGTGTATCATGTCTTAATTGAACTGAGGATAAAATAGGGAAGGATGATATGGCCTGCAGCTATGGGAAAACACTTCTGATGATCTAGCATGCATGCCCAGCAAGGATGGAGACTCCCCAGTACATGTCACTTTTAGAGGAAGCCACTGAAGAACAGGTTTAGCAGCATGCAAAGTACAGAAGCTGCTGTATACTTGTTAAAGTTGAATGAATAATTTGCCACGAATAATGTGTTTGACAAACTTAGCCTCATTCTTTTCATCATGTTCCTAGAATACTGTGAATGGAATTACATTATTCAAATGTATCTGAACTTCTTTGCAGCATCTCCCTATGTAAGGCTCAGCCACCAATATTCAGAGGGTTGCTGAGCTGTGTTCAAAAAAAAAAGATAATCTGGTATTTTTCCATTTCCTGACTGGATGAACAAACATAACCTACTTCTGAGAACAGACATGCACAAGTATTTAAAAATTGATTTCCATGAATAACTGGCTATGTGACACATTCAATGAGGAAAAATAAAGGGGATATGATAAACATGAGTAAGACTGTCTTGCACACCAATACTTTACTGACAAAAAGTCTACTGTACAAACTTAACTACACCAAAATCAGCACCAATTACCATATGCTGAAGGCAGATCCTTCTAGTAAAATTCCTGTTTCCTGGCTGATCATTAAATTTAAAAATGACTAGAAGTTCAAACAATTAAATTTAAATTTTTGACTTAAGGTCACTTACATTCATTTTATTCTATAATATTAATCCAGATCCGACTAGCCTTCCTGGGATTAAGTATTAAATTGTATTATCTTTCTTGGTACTACACTTAATCATTCATACCTACCAAAAAAAAAAAAAATATGCTTGCCTCTCAATGTCCCCAGGATCAGTTTCTTGTATAGTACAGCAATCACTGAAAGTGCAATTATTGAAATGAAGATGTTGGCAGCCATCCAGATGTCAGGAAGCATACAATGGGTATTACTCACAAGTTTCTCGTGTGCTGTTCTGGGCTGTAATCTGCAAGTTCTAAGAACAGCAAGCTCCCAGCAGCACTTGTCCCCTCCTTTTGATGCCAGATTCTTTTGTGAAACACTGTCACCTTAGATTAGCAGCAACATTATTTATTTTTTAATTCCCTGATGGTATTTATTTTTCCTATTCTCTAACACATACCTTTGAGATGGCTGCCCCACCACAAGAGCCTACAGTACACCATATGCATGAAATTAATAACTAGAATTGCTGCCACCTTGACTTGAGTTAAAACAGGGCCTAAGAGCCAATCTTTGGCATTTCTTGACCTGCTGGTAATGTGGCAAAAAACCCAAGTATTTTTTAAAGCATAACGGTCTTTTAAAACCAAGTCTGAGCAATCAATATTTCAGAAAAAAATTTCTAAGCATTAGCAAGAACATTATCACTTTGGATGATACAAACTTGATTTGGACGATACAACTTGATTGTAGATATCAGTTTTGCACTCCCTAAGTCAAGAACAGTGAGGCAAAATGCAGAGCATTTATTTGAGTTTGAGCAGCTGTCAGACACCAGCCAAAGGTAAGTCAATCTTATAGGAAAATGGTATAAATACTCTGGTTTTAATTCTATGTGCCTGTTTACACCAAGGAAGCTCAGTTCAGTTCCTGAACACAAGGCCATCCCTAGCAAAAGCACTTCTATCCCTTTGTAGACCGTCTTGTATATGGATATGCCTGGTTACCTACTTTCATCCTTCTGAAATCCAAAGGCAATTTTTAACTTGAAGCTTCCAATACAAGAAGAACAATAGCTGGTCTACAGTGAGCAAAATCCTCATTTGACCAATTCTTAGGGCACCGTGCCTCTAAATAACGTCTATATGTACACAGGCCTTTATTAATAATACTGTTAGTCACCCACATTTCTCTTTCTCCTGCCCTCTGACTGGTGAGAATATGATTAAGTCACATGAGCCCACGCAGATTTTATCCACTTTTTTGTGATCTCAGGAAAAGCTATGCTGGCAAAATTAGGCCATTTTTAGAGTGCTGAATATGCTCTTTCCTAGGGCACCGAGATCATCTGTTACTTGAAATGTTAAATCTGGAAAATGGGGTCATATGAGGAACAGGCTTTTCTGCATGCACAGTTTCATCTGCTAGAACTGCTAGATCACTCTCCGGTTTATTAAATTATTGAGTACACAAGGATGGCAATACTGCAGCTTTGGAGGCTGCGGTAACACCTCTGCACTTTCAGTAACAGTATTTACTTCCATTTATCTGTACACAGGCACATATTCAGAAACTGACTCTTTAAAAAGCTGTATTTTGCAATAATGTGACATATATTTTACATATTATTTGCTAGTTTTCCCTTGACTATACATGGAATATATGAGAAAGCGAGCATACTTCCCTGTTCACTTCAATAGTAAGGAGTGCTTCCTGGAAGACAGAAATGTGACACTGAATGTGTCCCTGAGCTTGAAACAGTATTGTTGGCTGGAAACCTGCCTTCACCCGCTTAACATTACTCTTCAAGTCCATGAATACATAAATGGGAATACAATGAACTAAAATGCAGCTCTAGGTTCCGCAGCATAAACACAAATAATTTCTTAAGTCTCCAGATTACACGGTGACTTTCAAGATATCACAAATATTAAGGATAATAGTTTTGAATAATATATCTAAAAAATTACAATGTCATATTTAATAAACTAGCAGTTAAGTGTCTGAACTTGCGGCAATTTCTTTTCCTCCAGAATTTTTACATTTATTTACTCTAGTGTTTTGCATGTTTTCACTAAATATGCTGGACACAAATAAAATATAAATGAGGTTTTTTGCTATGGCCATAAGAGCCTCACATTAAAGACAGCTCAGTACAAACTCCAAGAGTTCCAGCAGGACACGGTCTGTAAGTAACGTCACTTCACCTGCTCTGGACTGAAAATCTATTTCCTCGTCCTTTTTAGTTTTGTCAATGGCATTCAAGTGTTGACCAGAAAAATAAAAAAAAAAACCAGATCAAGCACTCCGGTGAAATCTCAGAGAATACTTGTTAGCTTCACTTCAGAGCCTCGGTGCACCCAGGGGCCTAGCACACTCCCCTGCAATACTCACCTTCTTGCTGTGCTTATTTCTCAGTTAGAAACTGGATTACTGAAAATTAACTTCAACACATTACCAGAGTAAACTGTTTCCAGCACACAAAAAAAAAAAAAAAAAAAGTTACTGCTACGCATCCTAAAGCCTTAAGAAACGATAAGCTGCAGCCGCGGTCACCCTGTCGCCAGGCCTTGCCTTTCACCAGGGCCCCCCCACCCACTTCCCGGCTCCACACAGCCCCCTGCCCCCATAACTCACCTTCAGACGGACATCTGACAGAAAAGTTCAAAAAACAGAGTTCAGCCACATGAAGGCTTGAGGAACGGCTGCAGACACACATGAGGGCCTGGCCTCAGGCACGGAGTCCACAAAGAATGCCCGGGCACTTTACAAACCCCCCACAGAGATCCCCGACAGAAGCCCCCGGTGCCTCATTGCCTCACAGCCGTCGCAGCACTCTCCAAATCATCAAGCTGCAACAAGGTCTTTTACCATCTCGTACTGGCACACTCTTCGTCCCAGTGCCTCTGCTGCCTTCTCCTCCTCAGGGCATGCTCTCTCTTCTCTTGCTCTCTCTCTCCTCTTCTTCCTCGGCTGCCCTCTCTTCATTGGTTCTCAACCCCTTAACAGAACCAGCCACACCTGCACTTATCTACATTGACCAACCCACCACCCCTGAAGCCAGCCCACAGTTGTCTATTATCAATGCTAATTAACCCAGCATCATTCCACTACACACTGCCTCGGCGCCTCATCACCTCACTGTCTTTGTGCTTCACTGCCTTGGTGCCTCATTGTGTCCCTGCCTCACTACCTGGGCACCTCACTGCCTCGGCACCCCTCGCTTTGGGCACAATTCCTGCCCCCCTTTGCCCTGCCTCCTTCTAGAAGCCTCTCCTGCACATGCACAGCAGCAGCACGCCTGTTCTTGCCCCCTCAGGCAGCAGGGTCGGCGGGGCGCTGAGGCCGCCCATCCCTTCAACATGTCGGCCGGCCGTGCCATGGCTGCCCCTGGCCTGGCCATGGGGGGTGAATAACGCGGACACTGCCCAGTGTAAATATTACCGAGCAGCAGGGAGATGGAGACTGGGGAAGGCAGTTTTGACGGTAATGTGTGCCCCGCTCAGGGCCAGAGGGAAGGGCCTGGAGGGCCCTTCTGGTGCTGTGTATGTTTTTTTAAGTCTTTGTGATGTTACCAAAACATCGGTTAAAGAAACTTTCTCAGATTTGTTTTGAAGTTTAGAAAGGAAGAGCACGGGGGTTATCTCCTCCTAATGTGCTCACCTTATCCTTGAATACATGTCCCTTATATCCTCTATGATCATACATATACATTTCCTCGATATCCCATATGTATTTGATTATCTCCCTGGGACTCATTTACATTAGTTCCTCCTTCCTTTGCACATGCATAGTTTCTTCGGAATAGAGTCAAAGGGCTGCTTTTGTGACGGCCATGCCAAATTAATTTCCAATTACTTTATGACCTGGCTCAGTTCTTTTACAATGTTTCTTGACAAAGCCTGCTAGGTTTCCATCAGATTCGATCAGTTCTCTATCGGTTCTTTTCTTTCATCCTAGGTGTTCCTCACAAGTTAAATCATAAATATTGTCCATTCAATATCAGGTCTTCTTGATCACTATCATAACAAATACAGTAATAAAAGGACTTCTTGATTACAATCTAATAATTATACTAAGGTTGTACATGTAGTAAAGTTATACATTAAACTAAGGTTATACATTAAACATCTGGCATCACTGGTATCAATGATAGTCCTCCCAAGCAGGCAAAAAACTCACCAGCTTTTGCCACATCTGTTGCAGGGAGGTCACTGGCAGTTTTGCATGGTGGCTTTGGGGATGTGGCCTGTGGTGCCCCTCCAGACAGTGATTCCCTGCACAGCACTCCACTGATGCCCCTTGCTCCTGCTCTCCCTGCCCTGCCTCCTCCCAGGCCAGCACAACTGGGCTGTGCATGAGAAGTTGATGATTGCACGCAGGGTGCCATACTCAGGAGTGCTCCTCAGCCGCCCAGGACCGGCAGCTGGGACCCTGCGCTGGGCAGGATGCACAGTCTGCATCAGTGCGCTGCAGGCAGGCAGAGGTGTGAGCACAAGGCCAGGTGTAGGGCCTCCTGTAGCGCCTGACTTGGTGCAGCACACTGAAAAAAGAAGGCATTTACACTGAGAAAAAAATCAACTATTTCATCATTACATGCGTGCTGCAATCTTGAGCTGGAGAAATTCAGTGCACCGTACTGAAATATTTTAATGGGTTTGGATCTCAACTCAAGGAAACAAGATTGCGTTACTGTAATATGGCACAGCCATCCACAGTGTGATGTGTGCTGTTGCTAGTAAAATCACAGTGGACAGAATGCTGAAACAGTTGTAACCATAACCCCAGGATGGACTGACAATAGTTCACTAAGACATAAATCCCAGCTAAATTTCTTGTATGTAATCAAAAGTCTGGCAATGCTTTACTGGGTTTCAAATACTGATTGCATGTGAGTTTGAACTCCTTCTTTTGAAGGATGTTAACTGATAGCCACTGAACTTTGCAGTTCCCCCATGGCTGAGCAAACATCACCTTTTTCATCCTTAAGTTGCTAATCAGACTGTATAAGGGTTACCTAATTTTAGATTCAGCTGCTACAGGAAGCAGATTTACAAAAAAAGAAAAATATCTGTTATTATGCCCAGAACTGCTCAGGAAAGACTGTGAGGACTGGTACAAATCTCTATTTTCTGGCACTTGTGTTGTCTTTTAAAGTAAATGACTGACTCGCTGAACTGGGATGCCTCAAATACCTAATGGTACCCAGCTTTACAATGTGTTGTCATTATTTTGAGATATGGCAAAGAAAAAAAAAAAAAACCTATATCACTCGACTGCAAGTTACGACAGCAAGTTCAAAACCCATCAAAAGCACCACCAAGCTTATTCTTTGCTACCTTTATATTTATAAAAATAAAGAAGAAGCAATCCATGAAATAAGAACTGTTAAATTGTTTTTCTTTTGAAAATAATGTCAAGGGAACAATGTATTTTTCTCTCATCCACAGAAGAAACAGTAAAGCCAGAGGCTCACCCTGTTGCAAAATTCAGTGAGAAATCAGAAATGCCTGTGTTTACTTAGAAATATTGTTGTGGTGTTGAATGGGAGCAGGGCTTTGGATGACACTAATCCCAGTACATGGATTTTAAAATGGGGAAAATGGGAATCACGAGTCAGACTTCTCCGGAGTGACAGGAAGCAGCAGCACACAGCAGCAAGCGGTTCCTTCCTGGAGAGCCCAGACTGAAGAAGAGCAGACATGCCCGTATTACAGCTCTGGACCTTTCTGAAATGAATGTCTTGTGCTGACTGAACAGTTCTGCGTTATCAAATTTTTCAGAGCAGAACAAGGAAATGGAAGTACTTTTTGTGAAAAAATTATTGTTTGTCAGTAGAATTGAGAAGTTTTCAATCAAAACAGTTTTGAGTGAAAGAAATTCAGTCATCTCTACCTCAATATCCTTTTACCCACACATGCCTCAAGTTATTATTTTCTTTTAGAGGAGAAATCCATAAAGATTTGTTATCCTCTTAAACATGAAGTGAAAAGACTGGCCTAAGGCTGTCACTATCAAAGATCTCACTATCTCACTACCACTTCTACAAAAGCAGAAACTTTGGCTCCTGAGGTCTGAACAAAAACTGAATAATAACTACCGAATGAAAAAAATACTCATCTGGGGGGTGGCATCCTCTACCACTCTTCAGTCAAGATTGAGTTCCATTATCACATGCACAATGAATTTCTAGCAGCTATGAGCTGGTGATTGATCCATTCTCCAAATTGTTCCTTGCTACGTTGGAATCATTAATGAAAGCAAAATATCTGATATGTCCAGCTAACGATAAAGACATTGCAATTGTGTAATACATTCTAAAACCGAGAAGGAGGGTAGCACTGTAGCAGACAGTCAGAGAACAGAAATTGTGCATGAAATGTGGGTGGTTTCTGCTCATGCATTAAGAGAATTACATCTGGAAGGGACATGGCCACTTATGACTTGCCTTCAGCACATGAATTGATCCATTTATGGTCTTTTGGACCACAGTTTTGATTTTTTTTGTCCTACAAGAACCTGTGCACTTCAGTCTTCACTGCTCATACAGATTGCTTCCAAGATAACATATTCTTTAGCCCACAGATCCCAGTTTTGATAAATGAAACTGTTGTGCCCCTTTTTTTCTTTCGTTGTTTTATCTTTTAAGACTTAATCAACATTCCTAAGGTTCAATGCAGACATGCATTGAAATTATGGAATTAAAATAATAGGTAACTAAAAGCCATACTGTCTTCCAGAGACTGGATTAGCACACAAAATAGAATATGCCTTTAAAGGGTATTTTCTCTGTGTCAGTCCTATGGGGAGAGTCTAATCCAGTTTTCTGAGTTACACACTGAGATAGCCCCTTTCCTTTCACCTCAGTAGGCTTCAGAAAGACCACACGTAAAAAGACATTGGCCGCCCACAGGGATGTAGGTTTAGATTAAGTTTTCTCGAATGATGAGCTGTCTTCCTGAAGGAGGGAGTGGGGTGTTACTGAAGATAAGTGTAAGACAAATGCTTTGATTTAAAATGTCTTTAGAAGACAGTCTTTGGAAGACCAGAAATCATGTGTACTGGCAATAAGATCAGATATGATCAAACAGCATCTAGTGTAGTCCACTGGCAAATTCAGTATCATGAATAGTAGCCATGGTTTATAGAGCCATTTTCAGTTTTCCCAGTTGATCCCTGTAGCCACCTATAGATCTAGAGATCTCGGTAGAGTAACAGTAGATACACCTAACTGGAGTCACTTGCCAGATGCAAAAGTTTCAACTTCCATTGCCTATAGCTCGTAAAAATGACAGACACCTCTGACATCGCTGTATCGTTCCTTGGTTATTATAGTTTGCTGCCACTATCAAGTAAGAAGTGCATTTTTATTTTTTTTTATTTCACCCTACTGACACTCGAATAGATTAACCTCCAGGCAGTTTCTGTGGCCATACCTTCTGGCATATTGGAAATGCTTTACTATGAGTGATCAAATGCATGTGTAAATTCACTAACCAGTTAATTTTAGATTGAGAAATAAAATCTGACACTAGAAATTGGAAGAGTACTGAGCAAATAATTTTTCATAAATGTAGGGGATAAATTTACACACATTATTTAACACATGGAGAAGAATCAAGAAAATGATTGCAGGAAATCTGTATCAATTACAGCTAGTTTTGTTCTATACTAGAAGCCATGACGTGGAGCGATAAGGAAGAGCTCAAGTTTGCTATTCTGACAAGATTAGTCTTTTCTGGAAAAACATCTAACGGACACATGTGTGCATATGGTCAAAAAGAGATTAAATAAATACTTAGTACTTCCACAGGATATTCAGCCTCAAGATCTCCTAGTGTTTTGTGAACTTTAACTGGTTCTTGCATTACTTTGGCAAGATAGAAAATAAAATACTATCTCCAGATTGCTGCCTCATCTGTAATTACAGTATATCCTTCAAGGCCACATAGCAAAACGGTTCCTGAGTCAGGAGTCTGAACCCAGACTTTGTAACTGAGAGTTCCTGCTCTAACAGCTAGATGAGTTCTCACATCAGCAAGGCAAAGTTAAGAGTCCTGCAGAGGTCTGGTTGCACTTTATCGAAAAGGAGCACAGAATCTACAAGAAGTGGGACATGAATAAACTTCTATCAAGGCCACTGGCTTCTGCATTTGTAAATTCTATTCCAGACTCCCTTTATCTAACACTTTAAAGCTATTTAAAACTCTGAATTTTGGTTTTGATTAATTCTGTACAACACAAACATCTATTTTGTGGAATGATGTCAAGTAAGATTGCATTGTTTTCATTGTCAGCTACAAAGAATTTTCCTAGCTCTGAGATCAGGCTATAAAGTTGTGGTTGTTATGTTTTTTAAACACTTTCAGAACTCAGACAAAAAAGAGCAAACCCCTATTAATATACCATCTATTGTTTCAGTTTCTTTCACCTACTACTCCCTTTCAAATCATCATGGGCTCAGACTTGAGAGAAACTTTTCCTTTTAGAATTATTTTGATGATTAGCATTCAGACATGATATTCATTGTATTTTGAGGCTGAATTCTGACAGTAGCTGTACTTGCTAAAATTATGAGCTTCGTTCTAATGAAGAATTAACTCCAGCTGCAATGTGTGTGAAATACTCCCAACTCCTTGCTCAACATAAGACGCTTTGACAGAACTGTGTTTCACTGGACTGAGATGTGGTCTTAGTACACCAGGAACTATAAAGCAAAGCAGTCGGGGTGGGGGCCTATATATTGCAAAGGCAGCAAAATTTATTCCTTTTCATTCTTTGTAGATATTCCTGCGCTGAAACCAACCAATGTATAAAACAGAAACTAGCAATTTGACATTTTTAGTAGAGTTGTATGATTTCATAATTTTTTTCCTCACCCTTATTTACACTGGAGGAGTTTTTAATAGAAGTAATTTACATAGTTGCTTTCCCTTTAGAGCTTACTGACACAATAGCGTAAAATCTGTTATAAGTACTTATGAACTTGATCTAGATCTGATGGCACCTGGCAAGCAGCCCTGGAGTGCAAGTTTTCTGGGTGATAATCAACAACATTTTATCACATAAATCTCAGTCAAAATAGCTGGTTTTGGCCTGCAGAATTTTTCACAGAAGCTTCCATCATTACATCTGATCTGGCTTCTGTAAATACCAGTGTGGACTCCTGATGGAAGGCAAGCCTTGATCTGACCACATGTTGGCCCACAGCGAGCTACCCTTCCCAGCAGAAATACCAGGATTTTACTACTTGGTAGAATCCATCCCTCTGTCTCTCTCTCTCTGCCTTTTCAGCTGAAGCTACTGTCAGGGCCTTTTCCACAAAGCAGTTTTCATGTGAGTGCAGAGCAACATTATAAACATTTCAGAATTAATAAATTGAGCTCCTGTATTTGCTGCTGTCCTGTATACCGAAAAGTGTGCTCTTGTCTGGAACCGTACTGTCCCTCCGCACACCATTCCCTCTAAGCTCATTTTCTAGAATAATGCCTACAAACGTAACCAGCTACTAACTATTCTATGCAATTTCTTTCCCCTTGCTTCTGTTTCACCTTTGACAAATGATGACAGTAGAACACAGAGAAAGTAGGTATGCTTCTAGCGGAGCAGAGAAAGGCTAAATATCATCTCTGCATTAACTTTTAGCATCTGCCTTATGAGTTAAAATCTTTGTATTGTTGGAAAAAGCATGGCAAAAATATTTAGCTTCCATTTCTATTAGCCTCCGCTACCATACCATAGAGAAGTCGTGTGCCCTTTCACAGAACCCATGGTCTTTGTTTAAAGCTGTCACTTAAGTAATTTAGTAAAATCAATACAGTCACTCCTCTATCACCTTATTTAAAAAGAAAACTGGCTGTAAGAAGAGCTGCTGCAGCTGAGATGCAAAACCTGGATGTTCACTATTCTTTCTGAAAGAGTGAGGAGACCCAGTGTCTGTATACTACTCTCCCGGGAGCTGGTGCTGATTTGCAATTAAAATAGGCAGCCTAATGACCAAGCAAGGTCCTTTCCTAAGAAGGGGTTAGTGTCAAAGTACAGATGTTCTTAGTCTGTGGTTAAAAACCATAGCTTTTAGCAAAAGTACAGTTTTACACTTAAAAGTCACCAGCATTCAGACCTTTCTAAATGCCCAGGTAAGAGAACCTGGCCTCACCCTTTATCTTTTGCGTACTTCGTGGCTGCTTTCTCTTTAGGCTGACACTGCTTGCAGAGCCTTTGGAAAGTGTTTCAAACATTGGTGCCATGTCCGGGCAACTGATAGTGATTGTTTATACAAAAAACATTAAACAGAGATGTATATTTTTAAATACGCTATGTGGTTCTGGCTTAATCCCCTATTTTAAGCTGTGAATTCACTCCGGAAAGTTGTAATTTTCCTGATTCTAGCAGAGACCATGATTTATATGAGACATCATCTCCTTTCTCAGAAGGCAATTCAACCCTTATTTTGTCAGAGGTTGATTATTAATTTTTAAATATCATTTAAGTGGAAGGTTTCCTGACGTGTCAGCAAGGTTTTCTCATCTTAGTGACATCTGCTGTCTCTCTTACTTTTCTGTTTGTGTAATCTGTGGTGTATTTTCACCTGTTTCTTCCTGCTAATGTAGTCTTTATGCTGCTTTAGGTAGAACACTTTAAAATGTGGAGGATGTGCCAGTGGGTTGGCAGAATCAGGATTTGCACAATGTTGTTTTTATGTTAATCTGAAGTTTGACAATACCCTATTTATATTCAGTAGTGCCTTTGTATAATAAAATGCATCTGTACCTATGTGCATATTTTTGGCTAAATGGAGCACAGAATAAAAGTATTATTTATCAATGGTGCCAGATTTTTTTAATGTAATATGCAATATTCTATAGCTAACAAATATAAACAGTTCCATTATAATGTATTAACCACTAAGTAATTTAGCAGGGGGAGAGGCAGGCACATATATGTGTCATATATTATAGATATGCTCCCTTGTCTCTTCTATTTCAAGCTCAAAATAAAAATCAGTCCACAGATTGCTAACATGCAGGCACACAGCAATTGCTGTACCAAGTCAAAACAATCAAATGACTTAATGTAGGTGGGTTCAGATGCTGGAGAGGCAGATATTAACTTTTCATAAAGTACGCATTGCCCAGTAACAAAATGTTAAGGATTGGGAAAGAGAGATTTTAATTAGTTTATAGCCTGAAATAACTCCCCTGGTAAACTAAATAGCAAAGGTCCTTCTGTGACTGTGATAATTTTCATGGTTCATCCTTGGACCTGTATCTATTCCTAATACAGTTTATTTAAGAAAGATAAATGAAGTGAACAGTTTATTTGTTATGATGCTACTATTAACACGATGCCACTTTTCAGTAGTTTTATTATTATTCTTGAATACCAGGCAGATAAAGGTGCCTTGGGATGTTGTACTCTGCAAGCTGGACCCCTGCAAGAATCTATATTTAAAAGTTAAAATTTAAAACTGCTGTTCCACCTTTAATTTTTTTATTTTTTTTTAAATCACAGTCACTTCTGCCACTTGGCTCACCCTGCAGTCTCACAGGTTCATGGATGGGAGAAGACACTTCCTCGGGGCTGTGGAAGAAGTAGGTGGAAGGAAGGAATACAAGGGGAAGGTAGTTCTTAAGCTGAAGAAACACTGAAAACTCCTACAAACAATTTCTGATTGAAGTTTTCATGAAACTAAATTATTAATCAGCCTAATCATGCTGCTCTGATGATGTCAGAATGTTTCTTGATTTTTTAATTAACATCAGTTAAAGAAAATGCTGCAGATGAGGTGAGGGAGAGAAAGGGAAAGCATCTTGGAGGAGAGTGCTGTGGCCAGAATTACTGTGCTTTGGGAAGTTCTGTTCCTTACAGCTCTTGGGAAAAGAAAGAGCAGAAGCAAGGAAATTATGCTGCCCAATTAAGTGTCAGTTATTTGCTGAATTCTGATAGCTTCTGCTTGTTATTGAAGGCAATATCAGTGTAATGACAATTGTTACTGGATGTTTTTTCTCCCCTTCATATTCACCTGAAATAAGGCAATGCCTACCTCTCCATTACTTCTTTACAAATTAATAAATGTGAGGGATGGTCTAGTACACACACTTGTGAACAATCAGCAAGTGGGAACAGTTGCTTGGATTTCACTATGCATCCATACTTAGATCTATAAAACAATGAAATTAACCTCCTTAAATGAATGTCAGCTTATTGCTGGACATTTCTGGGTAGTGGCAAGTTCAATCTCAATTGATTCAGCTTAAAAAAATGGGGAAATGGTGCTGACTGAACCACCCAACAAGAAATCTGAGAAACCAAACTAGGCCACAGAGGGCTCAGCGAGTGATACTTCCCTACTCATCAAACACAACTTTGCAGTACAAGGAAAGAGGAAGGCTGTGAAGAAGGGGGGATGGGAGGGGTGAGAAAAATACTGATTTGGAAAACCTGATAGGCAATGGGAACTTTCTTTCCCTGGGCCAGAAAGATGCATTGGCTGTAATCCCAAATCAGTCTTCCTCCATTTGAGAGATGCTCAGGAGTTAATTAGCTGCCACCTTCTTGCAACTATCACCTAATCACAATTTACAGTCCGTGCTTAGGAACCCCTGATTTTAGGCAGCCTGAATTTATCATTCCCAAGGAATGCAGAGATTATTATCCCTGCTGTACCTAAATTACAACTCAAAGGCCTCCTTCAAAGCTGGTGCAGCTGATGACCCAGCCTGAAGATCTTTTACCCCAGTCATTCATCAAATGCTGTCAGCACTCCCACTTTTCATTGGATCACCTCTTTCAGCAGCTAAATATTTTCATTGAGACTTTGCCTACTGAAGACAGATTTTCTTCTCACCTCTCTGGTTACACAAGGCTCTGTGCCCTCTCACTGTGGTCAGGCTGTTGCTTTCTGTGTGCACAATGAAAATAATTCTCTGGCCAGTGCATTTTTAAACATCAATGCAAGTGTTTAAAGACATCTCAGCTTTAAAAATACATTTGTATAGTGGGTTGTCTTGACTTTTTTTTTTTTTTCTTAACAAAACTCCCCAATTCTTGCATAACATTTAGGCAAAGGTGTCCTAGCCTCTCTGATTGTATCTTCTAGCTCTTCAAAAAGGCAAGTAGGAGAGGAAAGGAAGGAAAGATGAAAAGATATTTGAGTGTGCAGTGAGAAGGAAGTACAGCAACTAATGTACAGATAAGCACATGAGCAGAAGGTTGTAGCAAAAAGCCAAGTTTTTGTCACAGGAGTGAGAAGTTCCAGTCTAAAAAAGCCAACAGTTTTGTTCTGTAGGAGGGGTTGCACACTAAAAAGTGCTGCTACTGCCCAGCTTCAATTCCTACTTGATTTTTCTCTACCATCTTTGGTAAAGACGTCAGGAAACAGCCATTGCTCTCAGTATCCCAAACCAGAGCCCCTTGTACAGATCTGCTGTGATTTTGGTATGGCTTTTATACCTCCCAGACTGGCAGGCATGCATCTGATTCCTTCCAGTTCTGATCCAGAGACAGCACACTCCTTAAATTAGACTTCCATTTATCTTAGTTATCTTGATTTATGCAGTGTTTTGTGGACCATTCATCATACAGCTAATCTTGAGTAACCTTGAGTAATATTTTAATCTTGCTGCCCCTAAATTTACCCTTTCTTTTCTCAGCCTCAGCCTCGAAGACTTCTCTTTCTGCCCTTGAAAAAATACCTGTAAAAGCTGAGCAGATATCTCATACTTTCCTCCTAGGTTTTTCTTCCAAAGTCTTTAATTCTCCTCAGTGGGTGCATTTCCCCACCATAGTTAAAACTGTTGGTAGGTTTGAGTTGTTTAATGGGACACCTCACTAGCGTGGTAATGACTCTCTACAAAATCTTTAAGCTAAATTCACAGCACAAAGTGGTAAACTATTAGTTCTTGCCAGTTCTCAATATATGCTTTATTGAATTTGGGGTTATAGAGGTATTCTTTCATTAGCTTTATTTTGCTTTTCTAGAACCTTCTAAATGTTTAAAACTTTGTTAAATTGTTTGGCAAACACTTCTTGTGTGCCTCTAGACCAAATTGCTAACCAAGGCATCAAAAAATACCTCCCAGCCATTCTATTTCAGGTTCTTTTCTTCATGGATTAGGTCTTATTTACTTAAAGTTTAACACATTTTAAACTCAGCCATGTCCTCTGTTATCATTCTGTCACACTCCCACGATCTGTAAGCTTCTGAGGGCATGTCTTTAGCCAGGTTTCTTCCTAGCCAGATCCCCTCTAGGCTGCATTCTGCAGACCATCCTTCCCTTCAAAGCCAGCTATGATAAACTAGGATGTTTCTGTATCCAGACTCTCTGGCAGCAGCTCTGCAGTAATCCCTGGCAGCAGAACTAGTAGCTTTTCCTTGTGGTGATCTCAAAGCTCTCCTCTGGTCTGGGGCCACATGAACCCGAAATCAAGCCTGCCTTCCTCAGAAAGGGGTTACTCCACTCAACCTCACTGATTTACATTGATTTACTAGAAAAGTGCTCTCAAACCTATCAACAGTTTTGCACTTCTTTCTTTCTCCTCCCTGTATGTCCTTATTTTTATTCAGAAGAAAACTGAAATAATAAAAGGAGTGACTCTGTATTTAGTTAGCAAGTTTATGCAACTGAAGTATGAAAAATTCAGAGGCCATGCTAAAAATTTGTTCTGTAGCTCAAGATAATGTGTGAGGATCTGAAAGGTCTCCAAACAGCAAGTG
Organism: Microhierax caerulescens; assembly: GCA_035590215.1. Lineage (NCBI taxonomy): Eukaryota > Metazoa > Chordata > Aves > Falconiformes > Falconidae > Microhierax > Microhierax caerulescens. Next base: position 114,942,939 of record JAVJGJ010000014.1, on the reverse strand, counting down.
ATTTCACAAATTGTGCTCTATGCACAGTAGTGCAGAATGTACTAAGGACAGAATTGTAGCCTTAATGCGTTGCGCGCCTTGATTTTTGCATAGCTTAGTGCTTTAATCTGAAAAATAGCCACAGACAGACAAATTCTGTAGTGCTTACCATCTCTGTGAAGCCATTTGATGAGAGTTTAGAATGGGAGTTGTTGCCTTTGCTTTCTCTTAAGCTCAATTCTGAGCACTTATTGAACCCAACTTGAACACAGCAAAGGTGCAGCTTTGTTGCCTCCATGTTGATGAGCTCCTGCTCTGGGTTACGGCAAAAAAAAAAAAAAAAAAAAAAGAAAAAAAGTGGTAGGGAAGGTTTTATTGCGAGATTTCCTACAGGAGCATTGTTTGTAAGTTGGGATATTCACCAGCAGTACAATATACAAATACTTCTCCTTGGTTAAATGCCTGAATGTTACTGATGACTGAATGTTTCTAACATGTAATGTATGCTTAGGGGTGTAGATGAAACACAAAGGATGCTCTTGTACTGTTTTCCCAGGCACTACATGTCTACTTCCCAAGTAACCACCACCACAGCTGGCACATTCGTGGTTCACTCTAGCAAAGAAGAAACATGACAGTGATGACCTCACTTGCCAGCCATGGCACATGTCTTCCTGATCACAGATGAGATATGTTGGTGGGACTGCACAGAGAGGTTTCTCTGAGCAGCACTCTCCTGGACTGCAATCTGCAGACCTGGAAGTCTAATAGGCACTGAATTCACACACGTCTATAAAGTATTTTTGAACACTGCAGGGCTCCTAGTGGGAAGCAGGAAACAATGTTCCTGGAGACATTCTGGCAGTCATAAAAAACACTGCTGCCCTAAAGACTTCTTGCTCTAGGGGCAAACCACTGCACTCGCTTGCCTTCCACCTGATAGCTTGGGAATGTAACTATTCCGTGCTTCCAAATGCATTAGGTAGATTCAGATGCTCATTTTAACTGTCAAAGGTAATAAAACTGGGAAAAGTAGATTGTAAGAATTTTCAAGTGCCTGTTGCAGGACACTTGAGTTTGTTCACTTTTGCCCTCATTTTCTAAAAGACTTAAAAAAAAAAAAAAGTACTTGAGATCCTGAATTTTCTTTGTTTTTTTTTCCTACTGGGAAAGGAAACAACAAAGGTGAACATATATAAAGAAAGAAAAGCTCCTACACAAGTACTACATGGGTTTGTCGTGGGATAAAGCAAGTAAATAAAAACTTCTTTGTGGATGAAATTTTAGTGTATTTTTTTATAGGAGAATTTCTATTTGAGGAAAGTTTTATATTCAAGAAACATACAGGACTAGCCAACAGTGTTGTTTCATCTTTTTAAAAAAAAAAAAATCCTCCTTTTATATCAGGTAATTCAGAAATAGTATTAAATATTGAGAGAAATTAAATACCCGTTCAGCAAACACAAACATTGAGTAGAAAACATTACCAGCCTTATAAATTGGATCAGTTTGAATATGATAAAGTACATTTATATTCTTTGTGGAAGATATGAAAGACATTTGAACTGTTCATCAATAATTAAAGTAGCACTGAATATGGTAGTACTTTCCCATCTCACTGTGGTAGACAGTTGGATAAATCCACCTTATTTTCATTGCCTTTTCATCCACCAAAGGGTCTGCTCTTTGTGTCTAATACTTGGCAGCCTAACCAGAATGAAAAACTATGCTGCAGTCCCCTAACTCCAATTAATAGTTTTATGGCTTTCATATCTTCTGAATGTACCAAAGGGTTGGAATAGCAGCTAGAAGTGAGTAGTACTACCTCCTGCTCAATCAGATAGGCTGGGCCAAAGTAAAAAATTGGTGAAGTATTCAGTTCATTTCACAATGCCAATAGCAAGGTGTGCCAACAAAAAGCTGTTGAGCCTAAATAAATGTATGCATTTACCGAAAACCTAAAAAAAAAAAATAAATTAGGTTAACATCAAGACTTATGTCCACTCTAAATGACTTTTCCACAAAAAGAAATCATACAAGTAAAAATATGGATGTATGATATGGAAAAGCAGTAACTTCTATACTCTTAAGGAAACTTTTTGAGATGCTGAGGAGTGCTGATATACAGTGATTTGGGGAAACTGAGATTTTCTCGTTAACAGTTTGTGTCAGCTGTTGATGGTGTAGTGAAAGAATGTGTTATGTGGTGTCATGTGGAAGATGACTGTACTGAAACAGTTACTGATTCAGCTCCGTGGATTTTGACAGGAATCTTCCTGACATAAACTTGATATTGAAGGATGCTGAACTACCCTTCTGTTACTCCAGGGAATGGGGTCTCAAGAGCTTCGCTGGAGACTATTTCTTATTAAGTCTGCTTGTTGTAATGTGTATCACGTTAATCTTGCATGATGAAGCCCGCAGAGCAGCACCATAGCAGATGCGCTGGCCATGCGGGTTGGCTGCACTTGTGGTACAGTCCATTTGCACTGTTGTGTGCAATCCGGTCTCCCAGGCTCGCAGCCCGGCTGCATGCAGAAGGCAGGCATCCCTCCCCAGAGGTTCCCTCTTCTCAGGCCCCGAGGATGAGAGCTGCAGGGTGCACTATGTGCCACCTGATGCATGATTCTCTATGCACCAGCAATATGTAGTCCAGAAAATAATTGGGTATTAAAAGGACTGAGGATATCTAATTGTCTTTAAACAGAGCACTGCTCTTCTGTGAAGAAACTGAAGTGAAAAAAAGTCTCAATGACTTCAGCATGTTTCCATGAGAGGTAATGTTTTCTATCTTTATATCACATTTTATATCTTTAAGGTAGCATTTTTAAGGTATCAAAAGCCAAAAATAAACCCTGGAACTGAGTGCTAAAATTAAAACAGCAACTAGGAACTATATATGGTTTAGAAAAAGATATACATATATGTAACATAAAATATATTTGTTAGTTTTATATACTTGTATACACCTTTTCCATCAAGTCAGTCCCATTTATTTAGCACATGCATATGTGTTTCTGTGCACATAACCCTCCCAGAACAAGTATTTGATAAGTAAAGTCTTACTATATTTATGCAGCCAAATAATAGTTTGTATAATTTTCATTCTGCAATTATTTAGCTACTCCACCTTTTTTTTTTTTCTTTTTTAAAGATTAGAATTTTATGTTCCGGAGCACAACTGCAAGTTACCTGCCACGCTCACAATGGATCATATCTTTGTCGCCATGCATCAGTACTATCGTAACTCTTTTTATAAAAATTGGTTTAGATCTCCAGATGTTTTTTTTAATGTTCCATTACTTTAGGATTCTAATGTAGTTTCCCATAAACATTTCAAGTAAATATAAATAAATAAATAGATAGATAGATAGATAGATAGATAGATAAATAAGCAAAACCCAAAAAGTTAGCTGAAAAATTCATACCATTTCATTCTCCTCTGTTACTGTAATGCCTGTTTGTGGTCGAAATGATCGGAAGGCGTCCGTGCAAGACTGACATTTGGGGCATTTGGGCACTGCCCAGGGCAGGGAAAAGCTGGGGGCAAGGGGACACTGCAGGGGCTGATGACCCCAGCAGTGCAGCACTGACCCACCTCACAACGCTGTGCTTACCTTTGCCCTGGCAGAGCCCCTCATCAGCCCCTTGGACAAAATGGAGAATTGGATCAGTTTTTTTCCTCTGCATCCATGACACACCTGTGGACACAGCTGGGTTAGCTGCCATCATGAGGGGGGGGAAAGGGGAAGAAAGAATGGACAAAAAATTCATTTTTTTACATCCAAGTTTGAAAAACAATGGCTTCAGGTGTTAAACTACTTTGGTTAAGAACTAAGTCTGTTATAGTAATTTTGTTGTTGTTCTGTCCTGAAGCTGACTAGGCCTCCAGGGAAAACAGCCCCAGCACCATTTGGTAGCCCCTCACTGGGACCTGAAGCCCTTGTAAAGTTCAGGAACCTTGGGGACTCCTTAGCAAGAGTAGCATGCAACACTGAAGAGGCCTCCTGAGCCCTTTAGTTGACATGTGGTAAGTCACCTAAATTTGCCTTGGAGCCACCATCTACAGAAGATGTAGAAAAATAGGGCAAACCAGGTAGAGGGAAGTAGGGACTGTTCTCTGAGAACTCACAGCTCTGGGCACAGGGCTCTGCCACAGTCCTGCCAGGTACCTGAACGGGTGCCTAATTCAAAAAACTCATTTTGCTTGCGACCATGAATGATGCTCCACATGCTCTTAGAGGAAAGTGCTTTAACAGAATAGATCTGGGAGAAGTGAGTCCCTTGTCACAATCAAATCCAACAAGTCTGAAACCGTTCATGCTGAAGTCAACTGGAACAGTTATTCCCATGTTCCTAACGAAATAGCAGAAGAAGACCTATTTCAGATGGTACCAAAGAATCAGCCAGTGACTGATTTGCTACTTTGGCATTACAATTAAGCTTTCCTCTGTAACGTATTTCATACATGGATTTTTTCTGCCAGTGTGAACTTTTGCTAAGAAAAAAAAAATATATCTGCTGTTCTCACTCAGGTATTAACTGATGGCAATGTGAAGCTGATCATTTTGTTATAATAAGAGGAAAATAAAATGACAACTGAGCATTTCTTCCTCATAAAGTTTCAGCTGCAGTGGCTTTTCTGCAGAATATTGTTGTGTATCCACAGCAATGTTTATAAAACCCTTTTTAACCTCACTTATTTTCAAATAACCAGAAAACAGTGGTTGTCAGACGAGAAGTAAAACACCACAGTTTAATGCTAAGCAAATGAAATGAGAACAAGTTGAACTAAAGTGCACAGAATTACGTTTGGCAAAAAGGAAGAAAAAAAGCACAAGCTGAAATATCTGACAGGCTATATGAACCAAAGGAAGTCTTTGGAGAGGCTCCTCTGCATCTTTTCTGCTGACGCTGGTTTGCTATGTGAGAACGACTATTAATTGAAGCAAGGAGTTAACACTGGGTGAATAATACTTGGATAAAAATTCCCCCCCTGTAGTGGGGGAGGACTGGTGGTTAGGACACTCACCTGGGTTCAGGCCATGCTCCAGTGGACGCTGAAGTTTGCCAGCGTTGACAGGAAGACCTGAGAGGTCCCTTTTAGAACAACATCGTCATGGGGGCATTTCACAGGAGGGAAGACATACAGCTCTGAAGTCCCTCGGAGAGTGGAGTGACAGAACTGGGGATTCCCTGCATCCCAGGGAACATCCCCACCCCTTAGCTGTTGAACAAAAGGCTGAGACCAACAATACTGTCTTCTAACCCCTGCATTCAATTAGTTCTTACTGCCCAATAGATTTATCTTTCTGAATGGTTTAGGGACAGCTGAACCACAGGTTTGGCTAGCTATCATAGGCCAAACACATTTCACGGGTCTAATTGGTGTGCTCTTCCTGGGTGTGTGGGGGACTGGATGTGTGTCAATTCATCTGGAAGGCTGTTACTGTTTGATTTGTTACAATCTTTTATCAGATCAATTACTTATGCCATCAGCTGGAGGAAAAAATAATTGTAAGTCCTTGCCAACTACTCAGCCAATTTAATAAATAAAAAAAAAACCAACCCAACAACAAAAGAATACTTCAACAAGCTTGGATCCAAATAATAATAATAAAAACCCCAACTATCTGTCTTCAAATTCTTCTACAGATTTATTAGTATGCTCAAGAAATGATTTTGTACAAAGTGCCATTGTATTTCTTTAATTAGATAAACATACAAGTCACCAAGAACTCCCACATTCCCTACTCCTTAATTCTGCTAATAGAGAACAAAAGTAACCACAAATCTATCTGGAATCCTTTTCCCATCACTAATAATAAAGCAGGTATATGTTAGCTAGTTTAAAGGAAGAAATAATACGCAGATCTTGCACACAAATGCAGCCAGTGTAACGGCCTGTAGGCAGTACATCCATGGGAGCCCATCACCAAAAACCCCATCACCTGCTATATACTAATTGGTGATAAGGTGAAAACCAAAGGCAGTATCTTTAACAAAAAGGGAAAACCTCTAATAAATGTTAACAACATTATAGATTCGTGGCCTTTTATGATTTAAATTACTGACCAAGAACCGAATTTTCAAACCTGCTGATCAATTTTGTGAAGGTTTTTTTCATGTTTCTTATTCCCATCAAATGATTTTTGAGTTGTTCTTCATCTCTGAAAAGAAAGATGCATTAATATGAGATGCCTAAATGCAAACTCATCTAACCAGATACAGAAATGTAAATTAAAAGAGCTCATCATTCTTCAGTGTTTTGACAGACAAAATACACTGTTTCACATAAAAATTAATAGTGCAAGTCAGTTTTGGTGGAGTGTTGGGAAAATAGGGAGAAAATCTCTTTCCAATTAAACATAACAAAACACATCACTTGAAGAAAAATGCCATAGGAAATACAGAGACTGCATATCATTACGTGTAAACACAAACTTGAACAGAAACTGTCAAAACAAGCCAAGTACTCAATCTTCTTCCCTGCAGTGCACATCCCACTAGAATACTTTGGAGCATATTTTTGTCCTCCTTCATTTTTTAGATTTTTTTAAAGTAAAGCGGATTTTGGAGAAGGTGCCACGTGAGGTGTCCTAGCCAGTCCTCTAGTGACAATTGTGTCTAGCGGCCTAACAGTACAGTAGTGAGAATCAAACCTGTCTATTTAGTAAACCAGTTTTAAAATTCCCTCTGTCCAAAACCCCTTGTAAACAATCAGTAACAATTCCTGTATTACAGACTTCATCTTCAAAGCTACAAAAGCTGCCAGTCCTGCACAGTGCCACTTACATTTTGTTCCCTTTTGCTTTGATATGGATCAGAAACTAATCTACGCCCTAAACTAGCAGATAGAAGAAATGTTCTCAATTTTATCATTTGGGTCTGAGACATGCCCTCCTTTTCTGTGTCAGCTACTCTTCTGTCAGATTTTTATTTAGCTCTTAAAAAGTTATAATACTGGTAAGTTATTTGAACTTTTCAGTGAACCACACAGTGTGTAAGTCCTGCGTGTAAGTGTGCTGCACTCTCAGCTCCACTGAAATTAGGGCACTTCTGAGAGCTCAGATGCATAGGCTTTGAATTTGAAGACCAGTAAAGATTTCAAACACAGTATTGCTATTCCCAGGGGGAGTGGGCATTTTTTTGGTAGGGCTGTAGAACACCATAAAAATCAGACTCTGTAAAAAAAGTAAAAAGAAAGATAGTAATATATGAAGTATAAAACGTGTCCCCAAGCCAGAAGCCAAGAAGCTGTGAATGTGAGTCTGGACTAAAACAGCACAGGAGAATGGTTAATTCAAAAATTAAATTTCAAAAGACAAAAATATTTCTTTTCCTCACCGAGCACATAGATACAGATTTCAATTTGGCACAGCAGATAAGAATAATGTATGAGAGAGGTGCAGTGATACTAATCTTCCAGCTGAGAGGAATGCTATTGCATGTCCAACTGTGACAGTTTCTTTTGCACAGAACAGCAAAAATCTTTTGCTAAAGGATATCAGCTGGTTTTTCCCCCTTAGCTGAGAATTCTTTAGATGGTGAGACAACTCAATTAGTTTCTTCGAATAAGTTTTTGACTTGTTATGATCTAAATAGCAATGCTAATTCAGATCCTTCCCTGTTTACAACATATTTTCTCCAGTCTGTAAGTGAATAATAGTCTCACAAAAATCAACTAACCAGGTCAAAACCTAAGTCCTACCTTAGTTCCCCACACCAAAATTACAAAATTTAGAAAAACGCGGAAAAGAGAATGAGGAAGAAGATACCAAATTATAATCAGAACAAAAAATAAAATAAATAAAAAAAAAATTGAATTAGTTTCCATGGACATGCAATAGATTGGTCCATACTGACACTTCGCTGCCGCACCACGCTCAGGTTTGGTGTAAGGGATGAACACCAAACCGAAGCGGTGGGACGTGCTGGGACGGAGCTTTCCGAGCCTGCTGCTGCATCACGGTGGCTGCTGCAGGAGTCAGCTGCCGGCAGCACAGAAATTCAGCTTTGCACCCAGTCTTCAAAATAAACAAACAGTGGAATTAATTTTCACCTGACAGGAAACACATGCTGCAGACTACAAATTGAAAAACAATGTTTCAAGAATCTTAAAAATGGTAAACTCAAACTTTAGCTTAGTGTAGCAGTCATCATATGAGACAAGGATGACCTGTTCTAGGTTTAATGCTTTTAAAAAATAATTTTAATTTTAATTATTAAGCCTAACACTCCCTATTTCTAGTGGATCTATACCTTTTCCTCTCTGAATCTATAGCAACAACTAAATATGGCTCTGTACCAACATCAATTATGTTATTGCACATTAATCCTGTAGAAAAAATGAGGCTGTTGACAATCAAAAGCTGAAGCTGTTGACAACTTAAAAACTGCTGTGCTAATTTCAGATTAATTCAAACAAAATCTTGTTTACCAAATGGAATGTTATGACTTTAAAATAAAATAATATGGGGTTGAGGTTTTGTTTATTTGTTCTCTGGGAGAAGGGAGGGCGTTTGCCCAAAGAACAAAAGTGGCAGGCTGAATAAGATATGTTCTAAATAATACCTAAATAAATATTCAGACTGAAAACTGTCCTCAGCACTGGCATCAAAAACTGTCTGAAACAAAGTGACCCAAATGGATCTGGAGTTAAATTGTGGACATTTATCTTCTTTTCTATTTGCTTTTCCCCTGTTTCTCCACAGATTTTTCAGGGTAAGTTTAAACTTCAGTGAACAAAAAAATAATCTAAACAAAGAATATAATTTTTAACAATTAAGCTAGCCTGTGGAGTGGTACTAAATGCTGTATCTTAATATTTCTTTTAGAATTGTGGCCTCCAAACAAATACACTAACCAGTTCACCAGTTTCCATTTGGTTTCATAACACCCTTTTCTGCAAAAAAAAAAACACTATTGGCATCGGCTGTCCCTACAGAAATGGTCAGGATGAACTCCTGAGGCAAGGTGACAGTGTATGACCCCATCCTTGCTCTCTGGTTTCCTTTCCTGTTGGTGGGAATGGACCTATTTCACAAAAGCACTAAGTTATTTGATTCCTTTTGCAGGCTTTGACTTGGATTTCCAAGCTACCCAGTTACAGAAGTATGAATTATGCGTTAGGCCATGCTAGTTGGGTTATTTAGGGTCCCCTGTATTTTTCCTGGCCCATTGATCTGGCAACAGTGTTAGACTGACAGGCACTCTGCAGGGAGTCTCCAGAGGGTTTTAAATGCCAAGGTGTACTCTGGCAGTCATTGCTGTGGTGTCCCTTGTGATAGGATAGAGCTAAACTGGTAAGTCTTAAGAAGTAATCAGTTCCTATTAAGCAGCTTCACCTTGTTTTTCCAAAACCTGACCCCTAGTCTAGGCAAGGACGACTTTAACCAACTTCTTCACTCAACTGAAAAATTTCCATAACCCATGTGCAATACAGCCAAGCTGCAGGAGGCACTGAAAGGCAAAGGTGCTTGGTCCTAAGGACATATTAAAAACCACTCAGAAAGAGCAAATTCTCTGAGGTTCGTAGTGCCACCCTCAGACAACCACAGCTTGGAGTACGTGGTGCTCAGGATTTTACAAAGAGGTTTTACTCAATACAAACCTGTGTTGCATTTTCCTCTACTATGGTCCTTTGGGAACAGCTGTTGCAAAGACCAAAATATGAGTTTGTGAAATCATTTCAGTGTTCTTTGGAGGTTGGTTCAGTCACAGGAACACTGAGAAAGCTTCTCCCTGTTTCTGCAGATCCTCATTTGAACCCCAAGGAAGAAGGCTAGGCAGGGCGGCTCTTGGGTGATGTCTAGTGCACAGTGCCTGAGCGTGACGTGTGGGTGAAGCCAGAGAACTGACTCTCCACACACGCAGTTATTTCTACAACTTGTTGATTACTGTGTTCTTCCTAATGTACTCTTAACATATTGGTGGTATTGCCTAGACTTGGAGTCACTGCCATTTTGTCTGTGTATCTATCAAGAAACTGTTCCTTCCAGCTTCTATTCAAAAATCGTATGTATTTTAGGCACCCTCTGTTGCTGACCCTGATCTAAGGCTGTTTTTTTATTCTTGACATATGACCAGGCAGCTATAATTATTGCTTTATGTGCCTGATATATTTCATTTGAGATAAATCTGTCTATTTCAGCTGGAGGCTGATCTGACAAAGGGAATCCAGAAAAACAGATTTGTTTACACTGTCGGGCTGGCAGCTTGACTTTTGTTAAAAAAAAAAAAACAAAACCCCAGAAAAACAAGTCACTTGGTAAAGTGGTTTACAAAACTACTGATATCAAGGTTCAGAAAGTTAGTCTTTTCTACCATTAAAGAAATGTGGCTTTTATAGCTTGCTTGCTGAAATATATATTTTCTTTTTTTTTTTCTAGTATAAGTGTAGCTCTCACCACATTCTGTAAAAGGAGAACTTGAAACATCCATTACAAATAATAGAAACTGGGGGGAAAAAATCTGGACAGATAAAATAACTAGTATTTTAGTTCTGTAGAAAAAGGCCAACAAGGTTGTTGCAGGACAATAGCCAAAGGAAAGTTTTTAAACATAAAACTTCTGAAAAGTTTGGGGCGAGTGTCCCTCAGTTCAGCCAGATAACCAGATCGCATGCACAAACACTTTCAGTTTGGAGCAGCGCTAGTTAGGTTATGTGCTCTGAGTCAGTTTTCCTTGGGGCTTTTATTACTGATCTATGTACTTCACTGATGCATAACATTGAATACTTATTCCATCGCCGTGCTGAGTCTTTGACTTCAGATTATTTTATTGCTATGTCTGTAAATCCAATTTGCAAAAATATCTTTTTATAAATAAATTCTTCTCAAACGCTTCTTTGTCCTGTGCTTATAAAGTTGCAGGCCAGTGGGCCATGTACCATCTTTCTTGTTTCATACACACAATCTCACTCTGCCTTTTAATGGCCAATATTGTATTTCTGTCAATTTCCTGACCAGGAGCATGACTGCGCCGTGCCATGTAGGACCAGTCAAGTAGTGGGCTTAAACTGCAGCAGGTTCAGATGAGGAAAAGCTTCCTAACGATAAGGGCAGCAAAGCCCTGGAAGAGACTAGCCAAGAAGGCTTGGGGACTCAGTCGGAGATGTTCAGGGACAGACCAACAAGCTTCTGCGAGGATAGTGGATCCCCTTGGGGACCTCCTGGTGCTTGTTCCACTCTCCCTGTTCAGCAGTTTTCTGTGGCAATACTTCCTTGGGTTTGTGCTGACGAAGTACAGTGTGGAGATGAGAGTTACCGCAAGACTGAGGTTTAACACCCACACAAGTGTGACATCCTCACATTGCTGCTGTTCCTCCCGTCCCAAGGAACAAGGAGTTCCTCCTACCCACCCCCCATAACCAGCCCTCAGATAATCCTTTGAGCCCCAAATACCCACCTCTACATTCCTGTTTCTCCAGACAAAGTGCTTTCCATCCATGCCTTTCCCCAGGTGCTCCAGTCTCTGTCTCTGACAGACCCTGACTGCTCTTTCTTCTTTTCAGCTTCACGTACCTCCTCCTAAATGACACCCACCCCCCACCCCCACCCCCCATGCCTCCCTGCTGGGGAGTGCCAGCCCCGTTTCAAGCCCGGTCACCCCCCACAGAAGGGCTAAACCAGTTATTTAAGCCAGTGCTCATGGGGGGAGCCTGCCCGAGGCTGCCAGCAGGCAGGCAGTGCAGGGACATCTCAACGTTGCTGTT
>JAVJGJ010000014.1:114912646-114931144 GCA_035590215.1 Microhierax caerulescens | reverse complement strand
CATCTCCACGTTGCTGTTTTTCAGGCAATGTCCTTTGTCCTCCATCTCCTTCAGCTTCTTGTGGCAGTGCGATCTTCCAGGGGACTGCAGAGGAAAAAAAGGTGGCAGCAGGACAGTGGAGAAAACAACATCCCCCAGTTGGAAGTGGTTGTTTTTCTCCAGTTTTCCTGTGAATACAGCGTTCTTCCTGCAAGTCCAGGTTGTCTTTTTATTTCCATTGGGCATTTCTCTGAAAGCTCTGGCTTGAAGGTGATTAATTTTTAATTGTTCATGGGATTTTGTTTCCCAATACTTTGCATTTTTATAGCCAGCTCCGTGAAAGGATCTTAAAGCACTTTCCAAATGATAAATTAAGGCTCTTGAAAACTGTATGAGGTGGAAAACAAAATAATGAGGAAAGGGAGACCAATTCACTTACCTCTAGCTGAACAGTTACTCCTCAAAATACCCAGGAGGAGGACCCCAGCTTTCACTGCTTGCTCTTGTACTTTAATGTTGCTTCAACTACGGTAGTTGTGAAACTGCAATTGAATATTCTTCTCCGATAATTGTGTTGAATCATGGGGTGGTACTCATTATACTATCAGTGAGAAAGCTTTGTGCATCCACTGGAGCAGGTCTACAGACCAAATATCCCCCTCTAGTCTATTCCTCCATTATTTCTTTCAAAACTAAAACCTGCAAAAGTATCTCACTCTCATGAAACATGTCTGTATAATTGTATAGGTACACTATATATATAAAATAAAACCTACATTTTCCTATTCCAGTGAAAATACAACATAAAAAATGAACTTTTCTAAAATGCTTTTCAGTAAAAATTAATAGGCCTGTATCTTACTTTTTAATAAAACTGTGTTAGGGAAGATCAGGTTCAAATCCCAATTTTGTGGCTTGGGAGCCTTTTTTCAGGTTAAAAGTAAACATAGGTGATAATCAGTTCTGCTCCAATAGATCAAATAAAAATAGAAAAAAATAAAAAAAATAGATCAAATGCAGGGCATTTGCTGTTCTGGTCTGTGGGGCACCTGAACCACAGGTCTTCCCCTTTCCCAGCCCAGGCAAAGCTGCCATTGCATACAAGCTAATTGCTGTCATAAAGGGCGTACTTGTAGCTAACTGTTAATTAGAGCTGGGATGGAGAACAATGTGCTCTATATAAATTCAATGGAAATGCCAATAATTAGGTAACGAACACAATTTGGGTGGTATCTTCTGTAAACCAGACGAACCTGAGTGAAGTCAGCAGGAGATATTGTAGCAAAAGCCAAATATGAAACATCAGATCAGTTTGTTAGATGTTTTAGGCAATAAATGTAGTAAAGATTCAAGTGTACTCCCAAGTATTTCTTCTGGCCTTCCCTTTCTCAATTCATTTCGCAAATGAAAAATTTCTTTTTAGTATATTTGAGGCACTTAGGAAAGCTTGGAGGGAGAAGTTAGCTTGAGAAACTATTAGAGCTGCATTTTGACTTCATTTCATGTTTAACAAATTAGTAAAGGAAGCAGAGAATTAAACATACAATTGACCTTTAGGAAGAAGAGCAAAGCAGCTGCACCTTTCTGCGGGAAAGAAGTAACAAATATGAGACTGAGAAGCTAAAATTAGAAGAGTATATCATTGTGGATTCAGTCATGTTCATCTGCTGCAAGTCATAAAGATCCTTTGGGCACCAGGTAGCTGCTACTTAGCTGCTGGTAACAGCTCTTCCAACACCAGTCTTGCTACCTCTGCCCTGCTGCCAACTCATACAGTCTTGATCAGTTTTTTGAAGGATGCAGAAACTGCCCCAACACCACGGTGGGGCAGAAGGAAGTTTCCCAGAGGGCACAGTCAGGAAAATCCTCAGTCCTTACCTGCCCACTCACTGATGACAGTCCTGTGCAAAGGAAGGCTCCAAACAGTGCCACAGTCTCCGAGCTATTAGACTCGCATCACCCAAGCAGTGCAGCTTGCTAGACCGTACTGGTGGTTTTAACCTTCTGACAGATTGCACCAAAGTGGACAGCTTTCAAACTGCAACCCAAACAGGATTTTGTGGTGGTCATAGCAGAGTGTGCAGGGTTTATGAGCCACAACACAGTGATGCCCAATGCTGGAGGAAGCTGAAGTCCAGCACCGCATGTCATCAGCAGTGTAGAGCACTCCCACCTGCCAGTGGAGTCATCTAGAACGTTCTTTAGCTGGTTGGCTTGCACTGAGAAACTTCTTCTCCATAGCTGCCTTTTCAGAGTCCATTGTGTATTGGGAGGAACAAAATGCCATGCCACCGCTGGAACGCACACTCCCTTGGGAGTTTGTTCCTAGTAAAGCTCCTGATCAGCAAGCCGCAGCCTGGACACAAGTCACTGCAGCTGAAGCGCTAAGCACACCACCGACAGCGGCAGGACCTGTTGCACGTTTAGAAGCATAATCTGAAGCTGTCACAGATGTGGCTCCATTGCAATTCTCTCTGCTGTTAACAAAAATTATTCAACACTGAAAACGTGTTCCTCCGTGGTAATGAAACATACTGCTTCATTATCTCACATAAACTGGCATTAAATATATTAATTTTTTTGTCGAGTTGATTATTAACATTGTGTTACAATGAAACCGGTGTTTGGCTAAGGGAGAGCAGCGTAAATACAAGGACAAGCTGCAGGGCAGAAAGAGATCTAACTGATAGAAATCCATTGGCCGTGGTAAATAACGGTTACTTCTGAGAAACATGACACATGAGTTGTTGAATGTCTGATCACAAGGATTGTGCACGTTAAGGGTATGTTTTTCATTTTGTAAGAACTGAGGGGTTTCTGTTGGGGCATAATTAGGTAGAGGTCTGCCTCACGGAGACACCCATTAGCCATAAAGCAGAACAGACTCTGCGTGTGAACGGCTGCAAGCCACCAGAGCTGCTGCCTGCTGCACATCACCTGTGATTAGCTCTTAACAGGAGATTATTAACAGGGCAATTTTGATACTGCAACAGCCATTGCTAAAGCATGTGCCAGAAACGTAACTTTTTATCTATAGTTGTCCATTTTCTTTTATTTTTGTCATAGAACAATTGGGTTTTTTTTCAAAAGCAGGTGGACTGTTTGGTCCATGCACAAGCTACAATTGGACTAAAGGGGAAAACGCTTCCTAGTTACTGGCAATATAAGTCATAATTTAAAATCTGGTGCCAATCTGACCTTCCTGGTAAGGTGTATTCTATCCAAAATCGCAGCAGAAGCAGCACAGAGTGTAATGAAATTGAATGCAGTCAGTCAAGCAAAAAAGGCAGATGCTGCTTATGTTCCTGTCTTCTAAAGTAATGCATGCAAGTGCCACAGATGTACTGATGACATAATTTCTACAAGCCAGAAAGGGTCACCATAAGTTAAGATATAACACATATATAATATAGCCTAAAACGAACTACTGCCTTCTAATACTGAGAGATCTATTCTGAAATATTTTGCTAAAATACTTATTTTCTCCTCCAAAAGAACTGACGACAAACCTGAGTCTCAGCAAACAGTTTGTGGCACTTGGATGCTGGATGAGGAGGTAGGAGCTCCAAGCTCTGCGACTGCAGCTTGACCTTCAGCAAGTCATTTGTCCTTGTCGGACTTCTGTTCCCTTCGGCATTTACACTGGCAGTCCTTGGGGACAGGAACTGTCTTTTACCATGTAATACAAAGATAGTTTTATCAAAACAGTCCCCTTGTCTCCCTGCCCTCTCCCCCTCCAGTAATCTGACTGTTCTATACCTATTATTTCTATCTATATTTCTGTTTCCAAGTTTATTTTTAGGCTCATCTTAGGTTATTCCTTTGTCTTTTCCTTAGCTCTTCTGAAGGGAATTAAAATCCAAATGTAAATTATTGAGAAAAGCAGCCAGGCAGGGATCTTTACTGTGATGTATTTGTGTGGATTTGCACTGGCAGAAGGATGCACCTGGAAGTGTAGAGTGCTAATGGGAATTTGGCTCACAGGACAGAAACCCAGAGGCGTTTTCCTTTAGCAAAGAGTAGTTCACCCTGCTGGAAGTATGCAATCCATATGAGGGTGTACACATATATATTTATCTGTCTTTTTTATGCATTCACATAAAGATGGCTTTCTAGCAGCTGTTTCAAATAAAAAAAGCCTCTGGAGCTGACGTCTTGGTAAAAAGCATTTGTAAAGATCTTACTACACTGGTGATCTGTGTCCTACAGTGAACACTTGCCTCCGTTACAGCAGTTCTGGGTTGCAAAGTAGAGGAAACAAAGTATAAAAAATATCTTTCTAAAAAATATCTCTTTTTTTTATGGAAAGCTGATCCAGATGGTTTAGAAGAAAATAGGAGAATGCCGAATGTGGAGCCTTCAAGCAGAAACTTGATCTCAAAGGCAGGAAAGTTTGGGTCCTGGATGCGAACTTGGATTTGTGTGTTTTGTTGTCAGAATAGTATTTTTAGCTCAGAGGCAGGCCAAACCCAATGAAATAACTTCACTGAAGCTGCATAAAGTCAATTTCTAAGGCTTCTTGAGCATCAAGTTTAGTCAAATTCAATTTGCTGTAAGCCACAAACCATACAACTTAGTAACGTGTTTTGGTGCACGGGCAAGAGTTTGCATTTGACAGAGACGTTCATTCTACGTGAATTTTCTGAGCTTCTGGCATTCCTTGGGTGCCTTTTTCCCTCTCCTCTCGACTATTTGAAAGAGATGCAGACTCCTGTGTCATGCTGCTGAAGTTCTAAGTGCAGCCGGGCTCCTCCTTAGGTGCACAGAGCAGAACTGGTGGGAGGTGACAGAAAACACCTCATTCTGCTGGGAAGCTGTCAACCGTCTGCAGCATTTCTGAGCTGAAAACTTCTGCAGCCTCTGGACTTTGAATACGTTAACCACATGATGACTTGGTAAAATTATTCGGGTTTGAATATTTATTTTTCCTAGGCTGTGGCAGTAAATATTCTATGTAACAAGCAGATTTTTCGCTCATAGTCTACTTTAAAAATTGGCTAGGGGAGGCTATAGCTGGCCAGGCTACTGCATGCGACGTGGCTACAATCACATTAAAAAGACAGACATTTTCTCTAGTATCAGAAAATGTGAAATATAAGATATACGCTGTTGTAACACTGCAAGTCATTTCAACAGTTATTCTAGAGTTACCCTGGTTTAACTTGAAGCAGAAATGGGAACAGAAGTTGACTTTCGATTATTGTCAGGGAAAATTCATTACGACAACTGAAATATGCAGACAATTCCCACATAACTGTAATGAGACAAAATCCTGCCAAATCCTGCACTGCATCTAAAAGTGTAAACATGTCATGACACAGAGACAAAACTACTTTGATTAGCACAGGTCACCACTTGTTTCTTCCAAATCCTTTCATCTTTCAGGATCCTCTAGTGCACATTCAACCCACTTTTGATACTTCTGTGGGAACAGAGGCAGATCCTACACCTCTGCAAGAAGTTATTTCTTTTTCAAAACTCCAGGTGTGGGTTTAGGTGATGTTTTCAAGTTTGTCAGCATGTTGTTCTGAAAAGGATGAATAATAAAGCAGTCTCTGACTCCAGCGGTGTGTTTTCAAATGTGATGCATGTGGGGAATGAGGGAGTGACCAAATATATTGGAGTGTAGGGAAAAAGAGAAGGTGGGGAAAACATTTAATTATTCAGGCATTTTCTAAAGGTGTTTGTCATGATTTTGAAAGGCCTACCAAGCACAACAGCTGTGGATTTATTGCACAGGCGTGCCCTTCATTGCCTGATAGAGTGCAGGTCATGTGGCTACATTGCTCTACACACTCCCGAAGCATTAGATCTACACCGAGTTCTGCACAAGAGCTTGGATGGCTTAGAAAGCAGAAAATAAGAAATAAATAAGCACCCACTGAATATAACTCATAATATACCCAAAGATTTTAAAAGAAGTGTGTGGGAGAGAGACAGAGAGAGAAACATAATGGCTTTGGGGTTACAAGCTAAGACCTGTTTTCATTTTTCTCTGAGATGCAAATGTGTTCAACAACAAAACCCTCATTCATTTTTGTCAAGTATTACAAATGTTGCAAACGGCAACGTTTGAGACTGCAAGACATGAATATTTCTCTAAGGACTGGTAAAAGCTAAGAAAGGTGTAATCACTGTCTTGAAAAAAGACAGTGACAAGCTTTCTTTTGACCCAGCAAGAGGTGATTGCAACTCACTATATTTTGAGCAGTGGAAATCTAGTAAAATCCAAACAACTTTCTCCCAAGGTTCCCTGGAGCCAGAGGAAAGAACTCCTGCTGATTTCAGCAGCTTGTGGGTCAGGCACTACTGTTCTCAGATAAGAAGAAAGATGACCAGGAAGAAATCTCTACTCAAAGCCTGCCATTAAGGTCTGAACCTTAGAATAACATTGCAGAAATTGACAAAGAAAAAGATAATAAAAAAATTAATATGTTCCTGTCTTTGCTGAACATTATAGAAGTTAAGAAATTGGGGAAAAAAAGTAATGGTATAATCAGGTGTTGACTTCTTTTCTTAGAATTTATTCCATGGTATCTTCCTTGGTACAACGAATTTCTGTGTAAAGATAAAACTGATGTATTTTTTTCCTTTGGGAGTTAAATTGTTTTCAGCAGAAAGTTTCTTTCTGTTGTCTCATTGCCACTTAATGATAAAACAAGATGCATGACTTGTAATAAATGCTGCGGGTTGAGGAGAAGGAAAAGGAAAAAGAAAAGGAAAAAGAAAAGGAAAAAAAGGAAAGATGGGAGGGAGGGAGGAAGGAAGAGAGGAAGGGGGGAAGAAAGGAAGGGAAACAAACAAACAAACTTAAAAGACTGTGCCGGTTACTGCTGTGAAGTGAAACAGTGTCCTCGTGGTGCTTTATCTCCAGAGGCTGGCTAGCCTGCATAGTGGTTTTGGTTGAAAGGGTGACATTACAGGATATCTCACTAAATCCTGAGATAGCCTGGAAGGAAGCAAGTTGACAGACAGTTCACAAATGCATATTTGTACCCATCTATAAATATGTTTGATATTTGCAGTGGTCACTGACTTCAAAGCAAGGTTGCTCTATTAACAGATGAAGTTTAGAATAAGAATCCCTTTTGAGCCCCAGTAAAGGGCATATTATCATTCCTTTCAGAATTACATGCAATGGCTGATTGTACAATCATTTTCATTAACATAAGACCTTTAATAAACCTCTCTTAAAAACAAGAAAACATGCACAGCATGCGGAAGGCTTTTCTCCATGTCTCTAAGTTAAACATTTTCTCTCCTTTTGTCTTCTGTTTTCCCAGAGGTGTCGGCAGCATTGTGAGAAGGGTTCCGTCGGCTTCAGAACAACGTGAAATCTTGACTGGTACAGCTGCCTGAAGGCAGAGCTCAGCAGTGCTGTTTTCTCTCTGAAATATGTGGCAATCCTAGTTAAAAATTGGCAGGAGAGTTGATAAAGCTGGCAAATTAAATCTAAAGTAACATAATCTAATAACTTTCTAACAGTGCAGCGAGCAGCGAAGTTGCCTGCACCCTTGCACTGGCTTCCACATCAGGACAGGTTTTCCCTGGTCAGGATCACCATTATTAGTTGTGCAAAAGAGTTTCTTTCTGTGAAAGAACCGAACAGAAGGAGATCATATCCATTTTCCTTCCATTTAAAGACCATAAAGAAAACATGCTAACTCAAAAACATTCAAAGTCTTTTTTTTTTTCAGCAGCTCTTAACCTAATTAGAAGTCTGGACAGATGAAAAAACAATGATCGTGTAATAAAAACAGATGACAAATAACAAGGAGAAAGGAAATTAAAATCTGTCCAGTTCGTTTTGTTCATCAGAGCATTTAGGCAGAACCTTGTACCCCTTGGCTGCTGGCGCTCCAGGTTAGTCTCTGGGTTTAGTTTTACCTTGGGGTCTCCTATTAGTTTCCTTTTTCTCTTCAGGAACTGCTTCTTTCTTACTATTTTTTTTGTCACAGGTGCTATACTATCTGATTTTAGTTATACCATGTACAGCTTTCAGATCAAGCAGAATCTAGTGAAAGGATGAGTAATACATTGCAAAATAATCGGAAAGTAGATGAAAAGGAGAAGAGTTTAATGGAGGGCTATTTAAAATGCAGGTTAAGAGCGATTCACTACCAATAAACCTTAGTTTTAATGAAGATGGTTGTTTGAATTCCAGTTCTTCCAGTTCTGGAGGCTCCTGAGGGACAAGCAGCTTGCAGAAGATGGAACACCAAAATAAAATCAAACTTTTAGAAGGGGAACCATGACTGTATCCTCTAAACAGATTTATTTTCCTCAGAACAGATGCCAAATACTGTTCCAGCCTTTCCCAGCAGTTTCCATAAAATATCCGTATTTCCCTACAGGATTCAGAATTTATTTCCAGTTAGAGCACCTAGATCTTCATGGATAAAAAAGGAGACTACAAAAATTGCCTGCAGGCTGTGTTTTCCACCGAAGTACTTTGCCTGGCTCTATTCATCACCTCTCAGGTGCTTCGCTACGATACCCACTCTCAGCATTACAATTTCTACTGGCCACTGTTAAAACCCTACCCCGGCCACCTTCTTTTCTACACTTTTCCCAGTCCCGTTGTTGAATCTTCATACTTCTAGCTTCATCAGTCCTTCCTCGACACCTTTTTTTTGTTTGTCAGGTCCAGGGAAGTTTCAGCTCATGTCCCCAGGCTCATCAGGAGTGCTTTTTTTCAGCTCTTTCAGGTTCTGAATGCGGAGCTGATGGCTCCTTGACCATGCATAACTACTCAGGCTTTTACCGTTAGAAGGTGCAAACTACTACAGGCTCCAAGGCTGATGTGAATTCCCTGGCTTTTCAATATACTTATGGGTTGGGTGGGGTTTTTTTCTTACCCAGAACTGCTACACAAATAGGTCTTTTGTTTCCTTGGTGTTGTGATGAGGAGCAATAATTTGAGAGCAATCATCCTAAATGACAGTTTATTGTGCCTCTTTCAGCATTTGTCTCCAAACCGAGCAGTCTTCACAGCAGGCGTGGCTAGAAGGTGAAGAGAAAGAATCTGGACTTTCTTCTTATTGCCAACGAAATTCACCATTTTCCCCAAGGAATTAAAAGGACAATTTTGTAATCCTGCACTGGAACTTTGGGGATTTCTGCAAAGCTGCTTGGATAATTTTATGCCTTGATTTCCCTATCCAGAAAAAAGCCAAACCAGATGTAACGCCTTGGTCTGCATTTTTTTCTCCCTGGCCTGTTTATCAATGAAACTTCACGTGGCAAGGTTTTACTTTTTGCTATGAAAGGAGGAGATGGGGATGTTGCTGTTCATGTACATATTACATAAAGTTTAATGAGGTCATAATCTCAGTTGGGCTAAATTACAAACAACTCCTATGAGCGGTATGAGTAAATCTAATAGGCAAGTCCGTTTTATTATAGGAATCATGATATAGTTGGATCATCCAAATTAGTGAAAAAGGAACAACTTCTCCAAAGAGAGAAATCATAACAATTTGGGAATATACAATGTTCTTTTACTGTTAGTAATCTTCAGGAATTTTCTAAAAATTAGAAAAACTACTCGTCTGAAACACAGGAAATTATCTAGACAAATCCAAACTGAAGTTTGCTGTTTGGGCTAAAGTACTCACTGAACTAAAAATAATATTTACCAAAGTTGAATGGCTTAACAAGTCCAGTTTCTTGAAGCTGGTAAAGTAGAATGAAGAAAACTGAGAGATGGAAATAAGAAGAGCTCCTTTAAAAACATATTTAAAAACATACTATTAGATGTCAGACAGCACAGCCAGGCAATTACATGGAGAGTGTCTTCAGTCAGTAAATAATCACAAATATGAAATATGAAACATGAAATTGCTTACCAAAGAAAGCACAAAACTTTGTGCTGGGGGAGAATATTTATTAACATTAATATTGTTGCCTTCCCTAACCTTGAATAATCTCCAGAATACACAGGGACTGCCGATACAAATTTCTCTCCAAATTTCTCTCTGTTGTGCATAGAAGAAATCCCCTGGGGACTGAAACAGTCGGTGGCTATGGGTGCTCCATATGCTCCTATGCAAAAGGGATCTTCTGCATTCGGTATGAACCCTCCACCACCATTAGGAAACCTGGTGACCATTTTGTGGACCATGGCTCAAATCCTGGGTAAGTTCGGTCTTAAATATGCAACTGAAGTCGAATCTCCTCTCAGGTCTTGGCTGGCAATTTGCTCTACCCTGCTGGGCCTGGCCAGCTAATGTCTCACTGGCATTTCTTCCCTGCTTTTCCCCTGCTATTGCTCTGGTCCGTTGGGTCACCCCTCTCAATGGGATTTCACTGCGCTAACTCCATTCTCGGCAAACACACCGTGCCAAGCCAGGATTAGTCACGCTCCTTCAGCTCTGTAGAGAATCTTTTCTTCTTTTTCAGACTCTGCGCTGTCCAGAACTTCTTCACAGCAACTTTATGAGTTGAAGAATTAGTAACTCTTGTCAGTCAGGCACACTGGATACAACTGAACTCAAACCATCCTTTTTACAGCATTTTAATTAAAAAAAAAAAAAAAAAAAAAAAAGCAGCACTATTCCTTCAAGTTTAGAGCATACACATTGTTAGCAGGTGTACCGTAAGATTTTCCAAGGACAAAGATAATTTAACAGATCCAGGCCTGCTCCATGGGCTCCTCTGGTCAGCTTCCTGCGAGGAGATTGTAAAATACTCACATCACCTAATCTTTATCTTTCTGGTGCTGCATGTGGCCAAAGCCTCAGGCTACCAGGCTACAGAACCAAACAGCATCCAGACTGAGATGAAGAGGGACAGTAGTATTTGTGGCTTACTGATAATTAGGAAAAAGGCAGAAGGTACTTTGGCTGGCTAACACATATTCAATTCCCACTTAGACGAAAGGAATTGCAGCTGAAACAAGGTAGATGCAATGCAGAAAAAATATCGTGTTTTTAGGGCATTGTTAATGAGTGTGAAAGTTAATTTGTCTTTGGGGAAATGCTGAAGGCTTTGAACTGGTCCTTCCTGGGTTAAGCATGTAGGCTCTGCTGCTAAAGACTTCAGCAAACCACAATGGATTTAGGCTGTGATTTTCAGCCTCTGTATTCCACGGGGAATGGGTACTGCCGGTCTCATAGCAGGTCTATTATCTCATCCCCGAGATAATTTTTCATTAGTATTTTTATTAATTTAAATCAGATATGTACTGTGGAGGAAGCTCTTTTAATCCCTCTGCTCTCATAAAGCTGGTTATATTACAATCTAAAGAGAGTGCTCAGTTTACAGCCCTGTTAACATGCTAACAAGCAAGATTTCACATTCTACAAGCTCCTTATTAAAGTGCTAAATTAATTAGCTTGGCCAGACAATAAAGGTCCAAGATCATCAGCTAATATGAACTTCATTTTTCCAGTGTTTCAAACATTGCCACATGCATTCCCATGACAAAGCTTTCAAGGTCAGGTTAATGGGTGCCAGGACTAGGTTTCTGCTTGGCCTCTCTTCAGAAAAGTGGAGTTTGTCCTCCCTCCCTTTGTCTGTCTTCTCAGCAGGATAAACAGTTTCAGAAGAACTGACAAAATATGGGCTAGTTTGGCAGTGACTTATTTCTGCTACTATCGTTAACAGATTTAACAGTAGTATTTATTCTTGTCTTATTACATACTCTTTTTCTTCAGGATTTTTCAGGCTGTGTTCATCACTGTGGCTGGCGCTGCCATTTCCAGTTATCACTTTTATGAGTAAATGACCGTCACAACCAGAAACCCCAGCCATCACTGGAGTTGTTCTTTGCTGCTATAAAACCACTAGTAAGTGATAATTTTCTTTTGTAGGATAAAAGGTTTCTGTAAGTATTTGGCTCTCAGTAGTCAGTGATTTTATTAGTCTTTTATCTGCTTCCACTCTTTTTATGCCACTGGAGAGAAAGTTCCCCACTTGTAATTGTGAAATACGGGATTGATCTACATCTCCTATTCCTGTCTGGAATTTCAAAAGTTTATCCTTCCTTCTTCTCTGCCCCTATCTATTACTAGAATTTCTCCTGCATCTTCTGAAGCACAAGATTGTTCACCCCACTGTTCTGGTCTCTCCAACCCCTTTTCCCACCCTTCCTTCCCCAGTTTTTTTTTTTCTTTATCTTTGCACTTTTTTCAAAATCTATTGTTAAGAACTTAAAACTCAGAGCTCAGCCTGAACCTTACACTTGCAAACCAAGTCTATTCATTAGCTTCACAGAAACACATTTTTCATACCATGCAGGGAAACCAAGCAGTCATGCAGCCCCAGTCTGGAAGGAGACATGACTGGATTGTTGGCAACTGGCAAACAGAGAAGCGAAGGATTAAAGAAATGCAATCTATTCTGTATGAAGTAGAGGCATGAAATATTATAACCTCTTAGCATTAGCAGCTAAAACATCCATAAAGCCGAGAAAACCTATTGGAATCCTGCTCATTTAAAATTTAATGGTGTTTCCCTGTATTGCAGATATTGTATAGATAGATTGGAGTTAAATACATTATAGGATTCTAAACTGTAGGCATCAGTGGAAACAGACACCAAAATCCAGAAGGGGGTATCATTTCCTAAATGAGGAAAAGAGCTAATCAATCCATGTCTTTCTAAAATCTAATTATAAAGTCTAAATACTTTATGGGTAAAAGATTCAGATAATGCCCAAGCTGTTTAGCAATTGGAAACATACCTCGGGTGATAGCTTTACTAATGGGTTTTCAGCTGCACACAGTCCAACTGAGGCTACAAAGTTCTAGAATTTTGTTTGTGTATCCCATATTTGTTTATTCAGGGACAGAAATACTGGAGCAAGGGTTGTTTGGTTTGTTTTTTTTTTTTTTCTAGAGGTCTTAAGCAATTTATGGTAGCACATGAAAATTTCCTTCTTCATCTAAAGGCAGGCAAAAAACCAAGAAGACTTTCCCACCCTAACCATTTATTGTTTACAAATAAGCTGGGTCAGTAAAATTGTCTACTTGCTGACAAATCTAGTTCTCTAAGCAGCTAAACTAGGTTTGGTATGAAATGCTTGTTCAGCGTTTTCTTAACAAATCTTGAAAAATTCTGCAGGGCCAGGAAATCACATGCATGTACTTCAAAAAATATGAGCAAGGGCCCCAGGAGCACCAACAGGCTCTGCAGCCTCTTCCCTGATGGCTGGCCCGTGCCTGCTCCGGGTTACTGTCACCCAACCTGCTCTGCCCTCCTAGCTGGGGTGCTGCGAGCTGCCCCCACCGGCTCCCGCTTGCCTTCCCTTGCCAAGCAGCCAGCCCTCGCTGCTCTCTGACAATGCGATTTGCAATCACTTGTCCCTCGGGTTTGGTCTGTCATAGCTCTGTGATATCAATTAATTCATAACTTCTCTACACGTTCCTTGAATGCTCATAGCAGACAGTTCAGAATTTGCCATTATGTATTTCTTCAAACACGTTTGACTCTAAAAGCCTGGAGAAGTTGGACAGCACAAAACAACGTACATTTTTCAAGATGGTGATTCTCAGCAGGAGCAAATAACTTATCTCTCAGAACACCAGCCTCTTCCTCTCAAGCATCTTCATGTAAGAAATGGAGTTCTGTGCCTGCCCAGCACTGAGACACAACATGCACAAAGTCTGAAGAAAACAGCACAGGCTGCCTCAAACATCTTTTCTGAGATTGACGAGTATGTCTTAACAAGTGTCTGCCCACAAGGATCTGCACTGAGCATCATCTGTTTAGGTGACACAGAAACGCCACCGATCTATCCCTTCTCTGTCAAAAGCGAGTGAAGAGTCCTGTAAGTTTAGAGGAACTGAAGTCTCTGAAGGCTGAGTTTTAAATTTCTTGTATTCCATTATCTTTTAACTAATTTGGAAAAGCTAATTAAATAATCAGTGAAGACATGAGAGCTAGGATGAAAAGCAAAATGAAATTCAGTTTTGAGATATGCCATGTTGTGCCTCTATTAGGAAGAATTTATGTTGATTGTTCTATTTGTCAGACAGGGTTAAAAAATAGTTTTTCACTATATTAAAAGGAGAAAATTGTAGACTGAGTAGGCAGTAGGTGGATGTGCTTGGAGTTCAAGGTTTCCTTGTACAAGGAAATAAATACATTTGAACCTTGAATATGGAGAATAAAGGGGGCAAGAGCATGTGATTGAAATGTAAGAGTTGTTTAACAAATACTTTAGAGGTAGGCTACAAAAGGTTGGGAGCATACATCAGCATAATTGCAACTGTAACATCAGGATAAGAGAGGCTTAAGTTTAGAATTATTTTTTTCTTCAATAAAGAGAAGAAAAAAACAGCTTTTAAAGGAAGAATTAGTCACAAAACATTGTACAAGTGAGAAATGAGAAAGCAAGGTCATGTCAGATTCTTACCACCAATGCATGTTAAAAGAGACCCATTCTTAACAGGTTTTTCAAATCCATCTCCCCCCCTCCCCTTCCCCCCTCAATGTCAAACTAAGTACTTGTAGGGAGAATTTCAAGAACTAGAATCTGGTTATGTCAACAGAGTCTTTCATCTTTGGTGTGCTTAGCTCCATGATCAGGTCCTTTGCTTTCAGTAAGAGCTTTGGTTTCTTTATGATGCTCTGCACATATCTTGACACCACTTTGGTGATATGTACCCTCTAAGGTTAGGAAGGCAGTTTCCATTCTGCATGCAGTATATATTCAACCTGTGTTTTTCAACAGAGCTGGACTTCTGTATTTTATCAGCGTGGGCCTCTGTCCACCAGGAATTGGCGTAGGCTCTGGTCTGACATTGTAGGTCACTTGTCAGAGAGTGTTGTGGGCAGAAAGGGGAGGAAAGAACAGTTGCTGTCAGAGTAGAATGTATAAGCGATCTGCAGCTATCTTTTCTCGTTTCATCTGAGATGTCCCCTTTTATCAAGGTAGATAAGTTTTTTTAAAAGTTTTTGACTTGTTGGCAATCTTGAGGGATAGCAATGTTTTCAACACATAATCAGTCTAAATCAGACTAAATTCTTTTTTCTTCAAAATTTCCAGTGATCTGTGAGTTGCCACACTTGGGACATTTCAGTGGAACTCTATTGTGATTGTCAAGAATGGAGCATCCACTTCCCCCAAAGAAGTATTAGGCCCTCCATCATCCTTGGTCCAGGCCACTGTGATACTGCCGGGTGCCTCCAGAGAGGATAGATGCCTGGGCACAGACCTTGGCTCTGAATTTGGGGAACGCTTGTCAAACATGAGTCATTCCAAATCAAGTGTTTTGGCATTAGAAAGCTGGTGGTTTTCCATAGGAATAACTGCACTAGAATATTAAATGTGCATAAAGCCAGGCCACACTTTAAAAGAAAGTTTGAATTCTAACCCTGTCTCAACATATAAGAGATATGGTCTGAAGATCATATCATGATATTCCAGAGAATCAACTTATTATATTATATATATATATTATATTCAAGAAGAAATAATCACCAACATAAATGCAATTGACTAAGTATCAGTTGTATAGAAATGGTTCATGAGCTATTCCATGGCTAATAATGTCATCCTGTTGGCAAAAGGAAAAAACTCAAAAAACATCCTGGGACATACAAACAGGCTAAATAGGACACACACCAATCCCCTGTTTTGCTCAGCCTTAGCAAGACCTTGGTTAGAGTAACGCCTCTGCATAAGTTAGGATATTTGAACAAAGACATTGACCACTTCGTTTTCACAGAAAAACAAAAGGAGTGATCCAAGATCTAGAAAACATGACCTGTGAGGCAAGATCAAACCAACTGGATTTGTTCAGTTGAAAGAAGAGACAAAAGTGGGCAGGGTCATCTCTCAAAGTGCATAAAAGGCTGTTGCACAGAGGTAGGAGATAGTTTGTTACCCATAAAGATGGATGCAAAACGGTCAGTTTGTGTTTAGAGCTAGATTTAAGCTCAGTAGTGGGAAAAGTAGCACAGTAACAAGACAGACAGCAGGAGATGTTACGAACTTTTCACTGCAGGAGCTATACTAAAAAAAAAAAAAAAAAAGGCTAGGCAAAAATGCCTAGGAATGGCAGTGGTATTTCTCGCCATGTGCTGGGGCTGGGAGCGAGCTAGACAGTTCCTGCTATCTGGTCCCTCGTCCCGACCAGCCTCTGATTCCCGACCAGCTCTCTGTGCAAGATAAATCCGTTCATGCAAGGCTGCTGCAAAGAAATACTCTTGTCCTTAATTGAAAGAGCCAGATAAGCTATCATCAGTGCTGCAAAGAGCAGCCTGAGAGAAAGGGAAGGGAAGAAGAGGCAGGTGAGCTCCCTGCAGCCTGGCTGTCTGGGGTGGCAGGAGGGCAGAGCCCTAATTCTGTCTCTCCTCACTCATCCTAGCTATGATGACTAACTGGTAGCTGCTTAATTGCCTTCCTTTCTTCCCCCTTACCCTAACAAACAGCCTAGACGTCAAGCTGCTGAGTAACATTAAGCTTTAGATTTTCTGGAAAATATTTGTTCTTTTTTATCAGCATATGGTAAGGTAAGAAGATCTGATGTACAAAAAATGAAAAAATAATTGATGTTTTATCTAGGGATAATTATCTGTCTTTCATGTTGCTTCTTCCTATGTAGCAGCTCAGCTGAAGAAGCTATTTAACTTTTCAATTATATTTCTTCTGGAAGACTTTTGCTTGTTAAAGCTTTTGAAAATGTGTAACAGAATCTACATAGTAGGTCTAATAAAAAAAAAAAAGGCTCTATTAATCATAATCAGAAATTGCGATCAACTCCACTACAGGTATAACCTCTCTCTCAAAATGCGATAAAAGATAGGATCAATCATCTAATAAGCTAGTCACTGAAGTATTTTTCTTCTTAGGCACATTCTCTTAACTAGATATACTGAGTATCACAAAACCCACATACTTATTTGAAATAAAACCTCTAAGTATATAATATTTATTTGATGGAAACAACTAAAAAGGAATCTGACTTAGTTTTGTTTTCCTCCTTAACCTTTATCACATTTTAACCTTATGCTAGAGAAGTAACAAGACCCAAATTTCCTGTTGAAGTTCCCAGCTTACAGATGCTGAAATTTTTAGAAGGGGATCCTTACCAAAACATCAAGTTTGTTCATTCTTGGAATGTCATGAGGGACATAAATCAGAATCAGGGTTTTCTGAAAGGCTTTTGTGTCTGTAATACATGGAAATAAAATCCCAGATTTACACACCCCTGTGGGTAGATCTGTTAAACTGTGGCTAAAATGCAGCTATTTTGTACAGTCCTCATTAAAAATATATTTAAAAAAGAAATTAAACCTGTTAAGATACTAGTTTTACATCTATGATGGGCAAGAGTCATATAAAGGCACTCAAATTTCTGCCCAGTTAAGTAGTCTCAAAGATACACATGGTCATAACAGTAGTCATTTCTGCTATATCAAAATGCTATTAAAACTATTAAAATTTATAACCTTTCCTTTGAAAATAAACCCAAACAAACTCATTAATCTCATCTACAATGACTGAGCCTGATCATTAGGGTATTCTATGATCTTGTCAACTTGTATGTCAGCAGTTTTTCCTGGCGCAAAAACCTTTGAGTTTCCTTTTAATTGAAAATCAACAATTTAAGCCGATCACTCAGGAGATATGTTAAAAAATGCCTCAATTTGGAAGGAGAATCTGATCTAATAGAAAATCCATCTGGACATTCAGTGGAGGTTCTTAACTGACAAATGCTCATGCTGAAGAAAAACAAAAAAAAAAAAAAAAGAAAGAAGAAGTAATCACTTAGTTCACAGCACTTAAGTCCTACCAGGAATACTGTATTCCATTTCGGTTCTCTCAAGTTCAATAGAGAAAGATGGGAAACGGTCCAGTGGAGGGTCACCAAGGTGATCAAAGGTTTGGAGAAGTGGCGTGTGAAGGCAAGCTGAAGGAATTGGTTTGGTTCAGCCTGATGATGGGAAACCTCATGGCAGATGTTATCGTAGTCTTTCACTACCTAAACAGCACGTATCGTATCGCAGATGAAGGTGCTCTCCTCACAAGGATGCATAGTGACAGGGCAACTGGCAATGGCTGCGTCAGTGGAACTTTTGCCGGGATATAAGCAAATAGTTTTTTACCACAAAAACAATTTAACACTGGAAAAGGCTGCTGGGGTAGGTTGGGCCTGGCTGGACAGCAGTTGCCCACCAAGCTGCTCCATCACTGCTCTCCTCTGCTGGGCAGGAGAGGGAACGTGAAGAAAAGCTCCTGGGTGGGGATGGGGGCAGGGAGGTCACTCAGCAATTACCGGCACAGGCAAACAGACTGGACTTGGGGAAATTAAGTTAATTTATTACCAATCAAATCAGAGTAGGGTAATGAGAAATAAAGCTAAATTTCACAGACACCTTCTCCCCCACCCTCCCATCTGCTCACACTCACCCTCAGTGTCTCCCCTCTCCCCCTCCCCACAGCAGCACAGGGGCCGGGGCTGGGGTCAGTCCCTCACACGCTGTCCCTGCTGCTCCTGCCCCCCATGGGGAGGCTCCTCGCCCCCTGCCCCAGCCCGGGGCCCTCCCAGGGTGCAGCCCCCCAGGCCC
>JAVJGJ010000014.1:114894186-114912616 GCA_035590215.1 Microhierax caerulescens | reverse complement strand
CCTCCTCCTGCCTTGCCTGGTGCCCGCAGGGCTGGGGCTCTCACACGGCCTCACCCCGCGCTCCGGCCGGGGCAGGGGGATTTTATTTCCCCCCTCACACCCGCCGCCCCCGAGGCGCTGCCACCGTGGCTGCTGGGCTCGGCCCTGGCCAGCGCTGGGGCCGGCCGGCTCCATCGGGCACGGGGAAAGCTTCTGGAACCTTCTGGCAGAAGCTGCCCCATAGCCCCCACTGCCAACACCTTGCCTGCAGACCCAGTGCAGCTGCCCAGAGAAGCACCAACATTTCCATCTCTGCAGGTGTCCAGGCCTTGGCCAGGAGGACCCTAGGTAACCTCATCTAAGGCACTAATTCCAACAGCTGGTTGGACTGGATAACTTGCAGAGGTCACTTCCAATCTAGACTTTTCTATAGTATCTATCAACACTCTGAAAGAATAAAATTGAATGTTCAAACAATTAAGAAGCAGATACTGTTCTTCTCTATATACAGGCAAATAAGTAACTTAGGACTGAACAGCAACTTTCCATTTCCATGTTTATTTGGATACAAGTGTCTAGTAAGAGTAGAGGAAGACTTAAGCATAGTCATCAAATGGAAATAATTAAGAAAAGTCAAGAGGAATGGCAGATGTTGCATTTTTCAGCTATTCTGCAGAGGTCTCACATGAGAAGAAATTGTACATCTGCTGAAGGAGAGAGAACAGAAGAGAGAAAAAGGAGAGAGAACAGAGAGGAGAGAGAATGGGGTGGAGGTGGGGGAAGAAAACAGTCTCTGGGTTGCCTTTCACCTGTCTGACAAAAGAAGAGACACTGCTGTCAACTGTGTTGTCAGATCATGAGCAAATTGCTGGGACTGAGGGAATCTGGAAAGCATTTTGTTTATGCCAAATTTGCTCGTTGTTTGCAGGACACTTATTGCCAATGTGACATCCTTGAGGGACTTCATAAGATTCTTGTGGGGAAAAAATCCTCATGTATATCTAACTTTTTTATAATGGGCAATAGGTAGCTGCTCCTGCCTGGGTAAAAGAGCTAAGGTAGTATAAATGAGTCCAATTGAATTTCTGATTTCAAAGGCAAGCTTTATTCCACACACATCCCCGGAACATGACGTCAGTTTTCAAAGTGATGAACAAAAGTTGCCTGTGTTCTGGCTAGTCTAGAGGCATCTTGAATGGAGCAGCCAAAAACCTGTAAACACCTTTTCAAGAATCCAGGCCTAGAAATTTATGAACTTATGAAGATAAATTCATATCTTCAATGTAATGTATCATCAGTTACACTGGTATTATCGTGTATATATCTACTATGTATGCACATAATCTATTTATACTCAGGAAATGGATTTTGCTGTCTATTTTTGCCCACTGACATTTTGGGATCACATGCTGGAATAAAATCAGAAGACACAGATGGATGCATACATAGTGGTGCCCATGTGCTGCACTTCTGAGGAGGGCAGTGGTGTTTCTGCAGACACTTTTTCCCAGCTGAGAACAAACAGAGGGCACCACACAAGCTTTCCTAGAGTTACAGTGTGGAGGCAAGAAGTGATGCTGTATGGGAAGAAACTGAGTTTTAAACCCAGTAATCTTGTCCCTGGTAGAGCTGTGCTCAACTCCAATTCAGATCACCAGAGAAAGTGACTAACAAAAAACCATTCTAGTTCAAAACTATTCGGACACTGGGTAAAAACTTTAAATGTGATGCAATATTTTTATCTACATGTAGACTATTACAACCATCAACATTATTGAAGGCAATATTTCCAATTTTGACAATAAGATTGTAACTTACATATGTTCTAAATGCAGTACACGACCTACTTCTCTATATAATGTCCTAGACACTGGCTCTTTAAATAATTTGTTTTCTGCTTGGATTATTTTTTTCCTGTATCAAGTGTCATTTTTTCCTCTTCTATTTACAGTTTTTCTCTGACATTGAAAGGTAAAATTAACCAATAAAATATGTATACGTATTACAGCAGACTGTAAGCTTATATGTTAAATAAAAGCCTATATGGCAACACTCTTTCTCAGTGAGCAACTGATACACATTGCCTCTGCCAAAAGACAAAAAGGCAACCTTCATGTGCCAAAACTGTATTTGAAATTGTATCATTGATAATACTACAAAACTGCACTTTGTTAGGTTCAGAACTCAAAACTATGATGCTGCAGGATATATTCATGAAACTCCCATCACAGAGGATGCTTGGCTGTCACAGCCAGCCAGTACTGCTACAGTGCAACAGGTACGTTGTGTTGCCTCACAGCCCTAGCAAAGCATTCATTTATGATGAACAAACTACAAAGTCTTTAGCCCAAATTTATCTCACCAGACTTTAGACACCCAACTGAAGCACACACAAAGCTCATAGGTGTATTTTTACATTAATGCCCAGCAGTATTTAAGAGAAGCTTGCTTTCTTGAGCCAGTGTTTCTAATAACAGTTCTTTCCTGAGAAGTTTTCAGGGTGTGACAGACTCGAGACAGTACTGCTATTCCTACAGGGTCTCCCTGCCTTAGAGTTTGCTTCATTCTCCTTTTTACCTAATGTCCTTACAGGTTCTGGTGTTTCCCCACACCATCTTTGGTTAACGTGTAAATGTAACTGAGGGCAGTAGAAGTGGAGATTGGGAATTAAAGTTTATACAGAGATAAGAGAATCTAGATCTGGCGAGCTAGAAAGAGGCACAAAGATACCTTAATAGATAAAAATAATATTGCATCACTTCATTTCTATGGAAATTGCTAGATTACAATTTTACAATAGCTTGAAATAAAACTTACTAAAAACCGAAGATACCTAGAGGCTCTCACAGCTGTAAGGTTAGAGTGACTCAGTCCTGAGTGCATCGCTCTCCTCCTGTCCTCTATGGGACGTGAAAATACATTTATCTCCATTTTCACAAGTAGACATTTGAGTTCTAGAAAGACAATCTCCCAATTACCATCCAGAGAAACTGGTGTCAGAACAAAACAAAGTCCTCGATACTTCATCACGTTGTAATGGGTCTTCCTCACTTGTTAAACTGCAGAGGACTGAGACAGATATTCAGTTAAATTTACTCAAACTTCCCTTGAAAAATCATATGAAAGACTCAAATGAATTAGTATTCTCTCAGAAAAGAGAAAAGAGAGAAAAGAGAGAAAAGAGAAGAAAAAAGAAAAGAGAAGAAAAGAGAAGAAAAGAGAAGAAAAGAGAAGAAAAGAGAAGAGAAGAGAAGAGAAGAGAAGAGAAGAGAAGAGAAGAGAAGAGAAGAGAAGAGAAGAAAGAAAATATTAAGTTTCTGCTATAAATCAAAGAATTTAGATCTACATTTGGAGCTCCAGATCACCACTCACAACCAGCACATTAGGGTTATTTAGATCCATGCATTGTATAATTGAGTGCTGGATTTGAATACATGCACATACCTAACCATTCTCAAATCCAGTAAGTTAGTCTTGATCAGATTTTTTGGCAAAAAACTTATAACAAATAGTTTCATGCTTTAAAATATGGGGGGGAAACTAAATACAATTTAGAATTTCTGTTGCTTTGCTTACAATTACTGAGGTACTTCACACCAAAAATTTATCATACCATAATCAGTGAATGCTTAAATCTACAGTCTCTATACTCTCTAATAACTGTGATTCCTGTTGCAGAACTCTTTGCCACTGGAGATGAAAATGTAATTTCTGTCTTCCGTTTAGCTGAAAGCAATACTAAACATAGATGAGTTATGTTCAGTATTCTTTTTACTCATACCTTGGTTATCTAAGGTGTCTGATAAAATCTTGATTTGGAAACGCTGAGAAAAACTTGCAAAGTGTTCTTTTTGCAAATTAAATTAATTTCACAGAGCTGGTAATTGAAAAAGTTGGACCAACTTGTGTACTATTATTTTCTTCAGTTATTCAGAGAAGAGTTGATGGCAGTTTCATGGGATTCAAATAAAATAAAAAATATCTGTTGTTGAACTAGCTTCTTGGATAAGGTTGGATACTAAAGAAGTTTCTTTCTTACCTCCTATAAAATGTCCAAGCACAAAGAGAAGATATGGTTTAAAATTAAACATGTGAGTAAAGCAATTAATAGATACTTATGACCTCTGTTCAGGATATTTTTCTTAAGTAGTTTGTACAAAACACTGCTTTTGTATACAAGGTATAACAGAAGAGAGTTACGCCTTTCTCACCTAGCCCGTCTGGACCTGCTCGCTGACAGATGGATTTACTGTCAGTATTAAAGCTGATTTTTATTTTTCTTTTCAGGTATGGTGATGAATATTAAGGCCTTGTAAAAAGAATGAGCATGCAGGTAAAATGCACTACTATTTGTATTAATTGCCTGAAAGTCTTTATTAAAAATTTAGAATTTTTTATGAATGATCTTGCTTTAAATTGGAAGGAGAGAGAGAAATGTTCTAGGCATTAATTCATAATATTTCATATGAGCATGTAACTGGATCTATGCATCCTTTAAGCTTTACAATATGTTATTCTGCAACGGGAACATCATAATCTAAACCAGGGGTCCACAAACTGTTTAACCAGGGGGCCGGCGTGCAGATGAAGTGGCAGGCAGTCATCTGCGGCTGCTGGGTTCCCCCCCAACCCCCGGCGGGAGGGGTGTGTGTGTTCTGTAAATACCGGGGGGCTGGATTGAGGACCCTGGGGGGCCATAGTTTGAGGATCCCTGATCTAAACTTAAGGATAAGAACAGCTTCTAGTTTTCAGCACAAACATTTACAAAGAAACGGTGAGACAGTGGCTACAATTACTTTTCCCAAAATCTTTCACTTTGCATTCTGTTGGTTTGGTTTTTTTTTTTCCAGTTTTTTTTTTCCTTTCTGTTATTTATGCAAATGGTTACGCTATATCCAAACAAGTCACAAACAGGCTCCAAATCAAATTTAACCTCACTGCAGAAGAAATCTAACCGTATCTGTCAGCATCAGACAGCAAGTCAAGCACAAACAGATTTCCAAAAGACCTCAGTCCAGCTCTTCCACGGTTAGAGGCCAACACAACTCCTCAGGCAATGGCTTTATCAGCGAAGGAGATGGGTATGAAGGAAAAAACAACATTCTCCCTCAGGTAATGTGATTTTTTTATATACTACAACCTTGGATTTGGCTAAGCAGCTTGTGGTAGAACCAAGGATTGAATGTGCTGCAGAACCCAGTCTCCTCTGGTACCATAGCCCTCTGCTCCAATAAGTCCACCAACACGACAGCATCGCTGGTTTTAAACCTATGTACTTCTTCAACTGCCACTGCTTCTGGTTACTCAAGCATATCCAAGAAACCTGTTCTCTTACCCCTTACTTAATACTCCCGTCCATATGGGGACCTGTATACTTGACACCTGAGGTTTGTAGAGACGAACTTATCAAATTGCACCCAAGAAGCAATATTATGGAAGACCTTCAAAGTGTCGTCTTCTCTTCCAAGGGCAGACATGCTCAGACCTGTCAAACTCAGCGTGAACTCTAGCACAAGGCAGACACATGAGAGACATGCTTTTTCCCCAGAGCAGTCAGAATTTGAAGTACTTAACATTTCATGTTAGAAAACTAGCACCTCTGACTTCAAAATTGGCACTACCTGTCCATTGATTTCTGGGTGGAGTGCAGCTACACTATTCCTTATGAAATCAATACTACTTGTAACATCACCCACTGTGTTTTGTACAAACTACGGCTTACACATTCCTTAACCTGTAGCCCCGCTCAGCAATCCATCTTCTGAATGACAAATGCATGGGTAACTTTGACATGTTTCTTCTATTTTGACAGCTTTTGCTGGTGTTCCAGCAGTGCTTGTAAATGTAAGTACAGGCGACCTCTCCCATATCGATAGATCTTGTCAAAATAGGGGTAAAACACCCCTTAATTCATCCATTGTCCTGGAAATACAGAAATAGTCCAGGGAGCTAATGAGATCATCAGGTCAGGAACCTTAAATCGAGAAGTCAGAAAAAAACCCTGTCAATCACAAGCACTTTCTTTTTCTTTTATCCTATACTAAAACCATTTTTAGTTGCAGCCAGGTTGATTCTCAGTCTGTGAGCTCTCATCTGCCGCAGTGTCTCTTCACGAGCAGATCCACTAAAATTTAACTAAATATGAAGAATTACACTCAACAGAGAGGCTAGGAGACATTGTGGTATATGTGTGGTTATAATTATAACCATAGGATTTTCTCATGGTTAGTAGAAATGAGCAACAAAGATAAACACTAGCACCCCAAAGACATTTTCTTTCATGCATATGTGAGTTCTTATAGAGTCTCATTATGTCTTTACCCAGACAAAATGCAATGAATTATTCTGTCATGCAGTTGGGGTTAGACTTTTTAGTCTCAGCTTTAGTTCTTCCTGCTCCCAGCCTCCTCTCTCTGTGCGTGATATGGTCACAGATGAGTCTGCAAGGTCAGATACTATACAAATGTAGCAAATATTAAATATATAACAAGTATTAGATATTTATTCAACATCTGTTCTCATTGCCAGAAGCAGGTTGCCTGTCTGCGCGCTCTCTGTAGGCAATCTGCAGACAAACAGATCTGAGCAGCTGAAGCTGAAGCTTTCCAAAATCTTGCTCCCCAGCTCCCCAGCTTTACCAATACCTTCTCTGAGGGCACAAAGAAATTCGCTTGTTTAAATACCCCCCAGCTGTGTGTTCAAGTGAACCCGCCTGGCTTTGCCCTGGGAGCCCTGGCAGCCTATTAATGAGTCTCGGCTGAGAAGCACGGACATGAGCTGGCAGGTACGTGGCGAGCTCTGCCTGGCTGTTTGTGCCTTCCTAGCACGTCTCAGCAAACACTTGAGAGCTTGAGTGCACCCACTGGTTCAGCCTGTGCTGTCTCGCCCAGGGATGCCCAAGCCTTGCATCAGCAGGTGGCCTGCAACAGGGCTGGATGCAGCAGTCACTGACGGGGCAGAAGGAACCTTCCCTCCCCCTTTTAGATGTCACGATATATTTATCCGATCACAAAGACTTCATTGCTCAAGACTGCTGCAGAGTGAGTAGTAGGTGACAGCTAATTATTTTCTCCCCAAACAAGCTCTCGCAAACAGAAGTTTTGTTGAGGAAGGAAGGTCTTTGGTTGCAAACTAAAGGAGCCAGCAGCCAGCCAGCCTGGGGAACAGACACAGCCACGACAAATTCCTGGAGCTTCTTCTGACTGCTGGCTTCAGTCCAGATCTATTTGGATTAAGTTTCACCAGTGAGGAATGAAATAACACCACTTAAGAGCAAACCTATCCATTCTTACAAGTAACTCCAGCTGTCCTGACAAAATTACAGGGTTATTCTATGAAATCAACAGTTATTTCATTCTTATTTATAGCCACATCAGTTAGCAATCTCCTCCAAACATGGTTCTCATTCAAAAGCAATGGACTGAGATCCAGAAAATCTGGGGTTTACAGAAACCACAACGGTTGTTCTGCTGCAGCCCTCCTCAAAGTGCATGCTATCTATAAACTGCAGTTGCAGTTGTAATTCATGGGATCTGTCTGTATAGAAATTGAATGACTATAGCTAGCTGTTAATCTTTTTTAGAAACGTATTTCCTGCCTTTAGAATCTTATTTAGAAACATATTTTCTTTAGGACATCCTAGTTTTCAACTCTGTGACATTAGAGAAAGGTCTACAGAGAGACAGTCAGGATACTTTGGAGACAGAAATATGACGGACAACACAACGAAGGAAATTAGCAATGGCTTGGGAACGTCAGTGACATAGGTTTTTCTCTTGAATAAAACATATCATTGCAAAAAAAAAAATAATCTTAAAATCGTTTCAAAGCATTCCGGTACTGGAAATTTTAGGCTTGATGTTTCATAAAGACTCAGAGGAAAGTTCAGCATCTTTAGACGTTAATGGAAATGGTGTTATGCATCAAGTCTAGTTGCTCACTTTTAGCTAAGAAAAGATACTTCATTTGTGGGCTAACCTCTCTCTCAGGTATTTCAGGGACTTTCAACTTCATATTGATCCTGTTCCTGGGTTGTCCTTAACAGCTATTAGCGTTCTGGTATTTCGTTTTTCTCACATTTGTAACACTAGAAATGGAAGTTGCATCTACAAGAAAACTTACTGAGGTTTTCTGGCAGAGGTGAGATTTCAGGGACTGTGACAAGCATCTCCGTGCTGTAATCAGCACCCACTTGCTTGTGAAGAGTTGGGAGAAAGAAACAGAGCCACAGCCTGGTGGCAATACGTAAGCCTTCTGCGCCCAAAAAAAGTAAAAAGAGGGGAGTACATGCCTACCATAGGAAATTACATTCAGCCCAGCAATCCTGGTAGTCCTGCAAAGTTTTAATGCTACTCAGCTCTTAAATTTCCCTTTGAAATGTCCTAATATTGGTGTGCAAACCCCTACAGGGATACGCTCCTAAAATTAAATGTAGGTCCCTCAGGGCATTAGTGATGACTTTGGGATTTATTCAGAGGGCACCAAAATAGTTGGACTAAAGGAAACCTAATAACTCATGCATTCAAAAAGTCAGTATGCAAACTTAATACTTTGTGACTATCCAGGAAAACAGGCTTCATGAACCTCATGGAAGGCAGTGGCAATGAAAACATCAGTAAATTGAGTGACAAGTGGATAAATTAGTTTGTAACGGTTGGAGAGAATCAGATGCCAATAACTTTACATCTTAGTTGCAAATTACTGACTGTCAGCTATTTGTTTTATGATTGTGATGTTTCAATTGCTGTTGACAACTGCTTGTTGCTCAAAATTGCATAGAAGTCTACATAAAATATGGTATAGCAATTTTTTCAAATAATTCATTCTTTCTTTAGTAATAAATTTATTCAAAGTTATATAGAGATCTCTGTATTTTTGTTGACAATATAAGAAGTCCATTTTGGCATTGATCTTTTTGCCCCTTTTAGCTGGGTCTCTTTTAGGAGGAGTTTGAGATTAGCAGAGTAATCCCAACACATAACATTCAACTGTAAAATATCCCCCCTTTTCCTTTCCCTATCATAAATTTCCTGTGGAAGCAAGATCTTCTGAACAAACTGGTTGAATAATTAAATGGCAGTGTAAAGCAACATGACAACACAATACCTGATCAGCAGGGTCTATTTTTAAATCTATTTTCATCTTTACTCATTTGTCTTATTAGCTGCACAGCGTGGGGTCTAGGGAATGCCTGCTCCTCTTCCATTTAACCAGGAGGCAGCAGGTGCAGAGCTCCCATGCCCTGACAGATGAGAAAATCTGGCAGCAGGTATAACAAGCAGCGCCTCAAAATCAAACAGGGGTTATCAAGAAAAACAGGTGCTTTTTTTTTTTTTTGAACCACCACTCCACCACCACTGCTCCTCCACCCTGCTTCTGAGCCCTGCCTCCCCTGCCATCACTGGGAACCACCACTCCACCACCACTGCTCCTCCACCCTGCTTCTGAGCCCTGCCTCCCCTGCCATCACTGGAGGTGACCAAGCTGCAGACTAGCGAACGGTGGAGATGCTTTTATCAAGTCCCGATAGCTATTTGAGATATCCACTATCATCAATAAGTTCAATAGCAGAGAAATAAAATAAGAATTGAAAGGGCTAGCCCACTTACTACAAAATGTGGCAACTGGTGTAAATCTGATGTAACGTGTTCATGTCTGTCTCACTCCTAGGTAATTTATAATAGCCTCAAGTTCCAATAGAAAAAGCACATAGCTGCAGGGAGACACGTCAAGTTCCCTTACACAGGCTGTCATTCCCTTGGAAACATAATAATTAAGATGTCTGGTGTAACTGCTTCTGCCAGAAATATTTTTAGATTTCAGCCCATTTCAACAAACTCAGAATTTCAGGGGAAAATCATTAAATGCTGAATGACAAACTAAGGAACATATTCCTACTGTCAGGAGAAACACCTGAACAGACACTCACCCCAAATTCCTTGCCAACAACGTGAAAACTATCTTCTCCGGAAAGAATATAAATAATAACAAAACAAGATAAATATAGCAATAGGAAAGGCAAGTATTAACTTGACAAGGAACAAAGGCTGCTGAAACAGAATTGAAATGGTTCTTACTGCTAGGAGAGATCCCCACCTGCTTATTTTCACGGGTCTGGGGGTGCTGGTGTGACCCACAGGCTGCCTCTCCAGTGATGCCTGTATTGGCCATTGGTGGCTGATGCAGGGCTCCCGAGCATGTACTTTCACAGCAGGGGAGTCAGAGGCTCTTACCTGTCTGAGAAAGGACCACAAGGGGTGAAACAAATGCAGTGAGACAGTTGCACGGTATTTAGTGTACTGCTAGGCTGTCAGAAATAGTTAATTCTCATATAGCGTTGATCAGTGAAATAAGACTCAATTAAACAAGTTGTAACCAGGATTAACGAGTGACATGGCTTTGCCAGATAGGAACGGAATATTCTTCCGTTCTGTCAGACACGCACTGTGCAGGTTTCCATCTGTGGAACTATTTAAAGGGAGGTAAGTCTGCTTGTACTGCATTCCTAGGCTTTCCTCTGTAAATATCACCACTGAAAGGCTCCTAAATTGCAAAGGTCTATATTCTAACATACATTAAAAGCCAGAGAAGAAATCTGGCAGTTTATTATGGACAAAAAGCCCTTTAATTGCAAGTGCACAAGCATCACCTGCTTGCAAAGCTGACCAGATGAAGCACTGAGCAAAGGGTCTTGCACGTATCACAAAATTTTTGGATCAATGAGACCTCATTGTATGAATTGCTGGGGGCTGTCACTCGTGGGGTTTGGTGGGTGGCTAGGGCTGGGACCTGGAGCAGCCAAAGAAACAAATGTGTCCATTATTAAACTTCAGAATCAGGGGGAAAGAAAATAAGAAAAATTAGAGAACAAAAGATTCAGAAAGGAGAAAAGAGAGAAAAAGTGGTAATTTTCCAGACTGACAGCCCCAAATCCACAGCTTTCCCGGAAGCTCTTCACTGAATTCCAACTGAGGCTAAGTATTTAGTCCCAAGTGGAGAAAAATTATTATTTTGCAAGCTTTGCATAGGCAGTCCCATTTATGTACATTATTTTAACACTTCTTCTTGCAAGGGCATGCTACCGGTAACTCATGTTCACCTGATAATTGTGCTTTTTTCTGAAAAACTAACTCCCAGTCATTCTCCAGCCTGCATTGTTGTAGATAATTGCTGCAAAATTTTCTGCCTCACACTGTCTTCACTGTACTGTGCACTGCTTGGTCCCTTACTTTAGTTCAGCAAAGGGACTGAATCTGATTGGCATTCTCCATGGTGCTTGAAGGATCCCTCGTTACACATCACCTACACATTTGATAAGTATATTCCATGCTCTACTACCCAAGTCACTAATGATCCTTTCAAGGCATATTAAGATCTGTTGAACTTCATTCCGTTGCATCCCTCCATTTTGACAGAAAACCTCAATGATTATTTCATTCTGGAATTCCAAATACTTTTGCACAGAGCTTACTTTTTTTTTCTGTTTGATGATGTTCCCCTATTTTGTGTATAAGAATGTCATCTGGGACAATGCCAAAAACCTTAGAAGTTTCTGACATCTGTTTCTTCTCTCCTTTCCAGTGACATATGATTCTGTCTTAGAATTAAATTAAGTAGGTTTCAAGTGTCTTTTTTATTGATACATGAATACAAGTTCTTATCTCACCTTCTGGATACTAACAAATATTTTGTTGCACCATGAATTTCAGTATATCTCCAGGAAAGATAGGTAAATCAGTTTAACCTTTACACCTTAAATCATTCTTCTTCTCCATTATGAAAAATAGCTACTTTTTT
This sequence comes from Microhierax caerulescens, assembly GCA_035590215.1. Classification (NCBI taxonomy): domain Eukaryota; kingdom Metazoa; phylum Chordata; class Aves; order Falconiformes; family Falconidae; genus Microhierax; species Microhierax caerulescens. The sequence goes on along the minus strand of JAVJGJ010000014.1, from coordinate 114,900,841 downwards.
TTTCCTTTTTTTGTCTTCCACTTTTTGTAGTGGAACAATTGTCTGCACAACCTGTTCCTATTATTAAAAAAAATTATTTCAAGTTTTAAGGGGCTATCTTCAAGTTGCCAGTACTCTACTTGCATTCAGTACCCTAAAGGAATTTTCTATGAAGAAATATTTACTTTATAATGAGCACCATAGGTCTGGGTGATAACAGAAATAGCATGACATTCTCAATGTTATTTCTAAAAACTTAGTCTTGAAGGAATTAATTTTATTTCTGCAAGCATGGTGAATTTTTAAACTGATTTTTACAACTTTTTTTTTTAAAAAATGTTTGTTTGTTTTTGTTTTTGTTTTTTAATTAAAGATTCACAGAAGGCATAACTGGATGCATGTGCCAGGAATGTAAGCACTTTGTTTCCTTTGATTGAAGTTTAGTGACATGTAGAAATGAGCGTATGACCCCATCACAGTTTTTAACTTTGGTATAATCACATTATAACTTCATCAACACAGTTCATGAATTTTACAGCTGGCAGGAAGGCCAAAAGGAGAATAGCCTTAAGAAGGGTAGCAGTTGTTCACTCTTTAAGGAGCTACTTCGTGGAATATTGAAACAAAACAGATGTGGGTAGACACTGCTGCTGTCCATGCTGCACCATGGTTCTGTTCTTGTCAGCGTGGCTTGGTGACTTTGCAAATACTAAAAATCTAGGAAAGAAAAGTTCTCACCTTACAGTGGGCCACAATCATGCCAAAATGTAGAATAGCTGTGACAGGGTTTTTTTATGAGTTAGCCCTCAGTAAAGCCAGACAGCGGTGGGGACACACGTATGGCAATTAGCACAGGTTGCAGGCTAGTGTAAAGAAACACTTGGGAAGCCAATACACACACAATAAAAATACGTGAGGTTTTCCACTTATTCCTGAAAATACTAACCCTAGGTCATTTAGAGAACTGACTGAAGCAATCTTAATGCTATTCACAGTTACCCTAAACAGCCTGTGAAAACCAGAATATCTTGCATCTCAAATGCCTGTGTCATGAGACTTACCTGTAGATAATGCAGGAAAGGAATTTTCCCTTATGAAGGATCCAAATATTTTACCCGACCCTCAAAAGGAAACCTTGCAGAAGACAGTGATTTGTATGCTCAGACTACTGAAAAATGTCCAGGCTTTTCAACTGTTGGCCTTGAAGTCTGGACCAGTCCCTGCTGGGTTGTGGGGTCCTATGGAGTTACCCCTGGAAGCAAAGATCTACCCAGGCAAATTCTTACTGGAAGTAACCTGAAATGCTTCTAATGACTGGAGACCTTTGGATGAGATGATAATAAAAACTTTCTCCTACAATCTGGGATTCAAAGAGCTCTCCATCTTGCAAGACAGAAGAAGAAAGAATTTCATTAAGTAGATACCAATTTTTAATAGATTAATATAGTGTTATGTACCTTCTCCAGTCATAGATCTCCATAATTAAAACATCCCTTTCAAAATGACTGATAAATTCAGTTTATTTTTGTCCTCTATCTCTCCGTCTGCAGAATATTTTTTTAATTTAACCTTCTGTACTCCCATCTGCCTTTATATGATTATTCCAACTGAAGAATTAAATTCTCTGAGCTGTCCATAAATAAATATTTTGTTGGCTTTATTTTGCAGCTGCCACAAGCTACTGAGCAACAGAGAGTAATCTAGTAGCTGTGCGAATTCCATCTTCAACTACCACGCAATTAATTTGTTCAGTTTTAACTACTAGGAGAAATTCACCAAACTTTTCAATTTAAAACTAAATATGCACTAAATTATATATATCTAAATTTTTATTTCAACTGTATATTCTGCCACACTATTTTCTTACAGTTCTTGTGATTGCCTACTTTGTCAGTGATCTGACCTTGCCGCTACAAGTTCATGTCCAAAAGTACAGTAATTCCCACAGTATCCTCTTTTTTTCCCCTATGAATCCTCCTAGCTACATCAGAGATTCCCAGTTCTGTGAATAATGAATGAATAATTTAAGACTCAATTTCTTAATCTGTTGCATTCATTCATTTTACAATGACTTTGATGAGAAATGAAGGCACTAACCATCTTGCAGGAATGAACATATCAGCTGTGATTTTTTTAAAGACTGGTTCTCAGAAAAAACCTCTAGATATAATTCAAAGTAATAATTGAAAGTGAAAGCCATGGGCATACAGATATTAATTAAAACCTCTTTCTTCCAAACCCCAGCAGATTAAGCCTGTAGTTACAGTTTAACACAAAACTCAGTGAGTTTCACATAGTGATAAATCTTATTTTCACCACCTCAACAGTAAAACACTAAGGTATGCAAGGACAGCATCTGCCATGTAAACAATTTTCCACTCATATCCAATCTGTGAGGAAATTAATATATTACAAACTATATTTTCAAAATGTCCCATATCTCTCTTTGAATTCTCTAGCTTTATTCAAAACAATAACCTGTATAATATTTTCCAATATAGAGGCATTTCTTTGTTTTGCTGTCTTGATCATTTAAGTAATTTTTGATAGAAAGCACAAGATTTTTAAATATATCATTAACAATTAATATTTCAAGGATAAAATCTCTTAGAAGTTCTTGTTTTAATTCTGTTCTTTGGAGTTTCACAGAAAATGGAAAGGAAGCCAATTTACTGCAGTTAACACACATAAATGTTGGAGGTGAGACTCATTAAAACCTAACATTTTTTAGTTCTTTAATTAAAACTGTGCCTGTCTATTAACAGCAAATTCATTTTATTTCCCACATTTGTCTATACAGGCTTGAATTTAGCTAAGAAAAGTTAGAGGGCAAAAGAATTGTGATGGAAAAAATAAATAACAATTTGAAACATAAAGGAGTGGGCAATTCTATCCCATTATATACAGAAATAGCAAGTCCAGTTTCCTGTAGCTTATAAATGCAAACTTATTTCTCAAAAAGTATTATTGTGTATGAAAGCCCCTGATATACACACAAGTAACAGATATTTAACATTCAATATGCATTACACAATCTCTTCATGTATTTGAAAGGTGAAAAAGAATAAGGATCACCAGTTACTTATATAAAAACCTTGCCAATAGCAAATATTTGACAAGCCTATCAATAATATAAAAATAAGCAGACATGGTTCCACGAAATCAAGCTCTCTCTTCCACATGTAACAGCATTTAATTGCACTAGCACTAAGTAGGACAGTCAAAGAGCAACTGGTGCTGCAGAAGTAAGAGGAGAGGTTTCTACTTCCAGCTCCTCTGGGCTGAAAAAAAAAATAAAAAATTGTCCACTGTAAGTGCTAAGAGCTGGAGGAAGGACTGATACATATTTTGGCTGTGACAGGACCAGATCTCTGCCAGTAGGCAACTCAAAGGAAAACGACGTTTAGGGTACCCAAATGATTCTGCTCTCCATCAGATTTCATGTTTGATGTTGATTCTGTTAACATCTCAAATTTATTTGTCCTCATGAGGGTCAGCAGACCTCGAGTTTTCCTTGCTCTAGCATACAAACTGTATAATCAGCAACGACTCTAGGGACTGAATCAAGTGCTGAGTGTATTTACCCAACAGAACTTGTGTGGTTACATTTTATTAGTTAGGGGAGGGTTTCTTGCCTAGAGCACTAAGCTTTAGAAAAAGAAAGACAACAAGCATAAAAAGAATGTAGGGCTGAAGACAGTTATTGGCAATAAAACAGCACTCTGGCACAGAAAATTAGAGTGCCGAGACCCTCTCCTCACCCAGGGCAACGAGGACAACCACCCGATATTTATCAGTACTGTTGGTGTGGTTTCACTGATGGATAGTTGACTGTCTTTAGCTCTCCAGAACCTGACTTTTATTTAGAAAATACGTTCAATATATTAATCTGCCTAACAAGACCGCAGCATCTGTCTCCAGTCATATTCTGGGTATACTGTGCTTCCAGCTATCCAAAAATCTTCACATTTATCTTTACCTTCCTCAAAATGTCCTTTTTGCTACAGGTAAACATTATCCAAAGGTAGTAGGCCATTCCTTGTACTAAATAGGAAACCTTTCTGCTGAGTAAGAGGCATAGAGCATTTATTAACTGATACTAAAATTAAGTAGAATCACTGAAGTATGAAAAATATAGTGACTATGCTCTGCCTGTCCGCCAGAGTAAAGCATCGTCCATCCATAGTGGACAAGTCCCAGGGGCTTCTCCACTATCTGCTTCCCTGCAGGCTACTTCTATGAGCAACAGTTAGGCAAGCAGTGTGAACTTCATCCAGCTCATACCTGAAGCAGGTTTTTATCTGCTAGAGCAGTCATTTGCAGGCTCTTGGTCAGGCATGAAGTATTACGGTGTCTGCTGAAGGTACCTAGTCAAACAAGGCTGGTGTGTGGCTGTTCACTCAGCTCCTTACATACCAGTGAACCCAGCTCAGCTCCGGCCTGATGTGTGCTGGGAGCAGCACCATTAGGTCAAAGCCAGAGCACCAGGTAGGCAGGACAGGCCCAGGAAAGGCTGAAGGGTCATTATGCAGCCATGATCACCTGCAAATTGCTGTCACCCGAAACCATCATCTTTTGCCTAGCCATCTCCTTAGAAGCCACTAATTTAAGGAAAATGTATAGACCTCCAAGCTGGAGGGTATAAAACATCAGCTTATCCAAAAAGCTTCTGAAGTGGATCCAACAGCAACTGGACTGCTGAGGCTTTTGTACTTCCCAGTGATACAGGGAACACCCACACATGATGGAGAAGGAACAATAAGCCCTCTCACTGTTGGCTAGGCAACCAATTCTTTTGCACGATACTAAGAGTCACAGGTTATAAGCTATGGAATACTATAACTTGAACGGTGAATAAGTGAATTAAATGATAAGCTGGTCTGGGCAAAAGGGGATTGAGCCCCTCTTTGTCCTGCTCGTTTACTATATTTCCTAATGAGCTCAGGAAATAAAGTTGAAACCACAGGGTACATTGTCCTGTAAATCTGAGGGATCCAAACGGACCTCAATGTGCTGTCATTTTTAAATTCCTTATCTAGGCTCTTTACAGGTACTGCAAAAAACCTGGAACCTATAAACTGAAAGACCAGTTGAATGCTGCTGCTCTAAGATGTCCTTCTCTTCCTCCAAGCAGATCTTCAAATAAACTTCTGAGTGGTTTTCTTTTCACAGTGATTTACCTCACTGTTTAGAGAGAGCAAACATTCATGGTTACACAAGGTTCAGCTAATTAACCTACTACACATGTCATTTTCTAAACTAGCCTTCCAAAAAATTAAAAGGCTTCCAACTTAGCCTTGGCATTTGTGTCCAAATAAGATCCATGCCCTCGATGACCCTTTCTTAAAATGTGACAGGCATTCTTACTAGTGCCACAAGTCCAGTGACTTTTCTCCTTCCCACACATAAAAAAAACCCAACAGGTGCTGATGGTTTGTGTGTGCATTGTTACACCTGATAACCCAGAGTTCTGCATAACTGTTTTGAAACATCACCTGAGGGAATTATTTTTTTTTTTTTATGAACACACGATCCTTATTTACTCACTAGACTTAACTAGTACCTTTGTCACTACAATAGTCACACTAGTGTTGGGTTTTTTTGACTGACCATTGCCAAAAATGCCTCAAATTTCAAGTTGTATAATTAATGTTACTAGTTTAGGGAAGCATGGATCTCAGTACGAAGAGTCTGAGCATTGCAGCTAGTTTCCAAAGCTCAGTGTGGCTTTTCTGGCTTTTACATATTCAGAAAAGACACTTCTTGTTAAGGGAAAAGATTGTATTTGATTCATTTACAATAAATTCCTCCTGAATTTTGCCCACTTTGCAAAGGAAAACATCTGCAATGCCCACAAAGAACATAAACAACAAAGGCTTTAAAAAGGGGAAACTATCACTTACAGATTCTGCTAGGATTGTTAAACATCAAAACCAGATTCAAATCAACAAAGATATTTCTTTCAGGTTCATCATCATAACTTCATTGAAAATTCCCAGATCTGTCCTTCACATTCCATTCATACAACCAAACCCCCCAGAATGATTAGTGACATTTCGACAAAAGTAAAATTTTCTCTTCTAGCATGGTTGGAAATCTGCATTCAAACTACCCATTGCATGAAATGATTTTACTTTTAACATTCCACATGGCCTACAAAAAGCCATGACCTCTCACACACCATCAACCCACCATCTTCTCTCTGTTGCTCTTTTGCCAATTCTTCAACACACCTTTCACTAACTTGGAATATGCAATTCTGACAATTCAATTGTCTTGCTCTTTTTCAGGCAGCTAATCTCTATGCCACATTATTTTTAAAAAGAAAATAGAAAATGTTCAACCAAAAAAGAAAATAGTTTATGTTATACAGCATTACTTCATACTGCTGGGAGAAATATCAGTGTCAGAGGATCATCCTAGGAAAGTGCAGGCTTTTTTCAGTAAAACATAAATAGTCTTTTCACTTTGGTAAGACTAAGCCTGATATGCTTACCTAAAATAAAGCATTTGACAGTGATAATGTGCCATGTTTCAAAAAGCTTAACCCAAACTTTGTTTGGAAAAAGAAATTCATGAAAGGTTATTTATTTCCATCATCCTTTTTTTCCATGTTCTCAGTATGCGCTACTCCAACAGTGAAATAAATGAGGCACTGCCTGTAATGGATGTGCTC
>JAVJGJ010000014.1:114869593-114894086 GCA_035590215.1 Microhierax caerulescens | reverse complement strand
TAATGGATGTGCTGTTATACCCAACAAAAAGAATGCAAAATCTGTACTTGTATGTAAACCTAATATACATGTTCAAAACATAAAAGACACCAGATTTTGTAGTAACAAAGTGGCATCATTGTACCTCTTTGTGTCCGTTTCTCCTGAACAATTGACAGGTGGTATAGGTTTCAGACCAAAGAACTGTCGCACATCAATCACTTTCCAGAAAAAAATAATAAAGATTGAGCTTGCCTTAAATGTTTCCTCATATATATATATATATATATATATATTTAAAAGCAGGAGGGAAAGAAATTTCTATAGTATAGATAACATTATACTCACATATTTCTAGCAACTTAGCTTCATATTTTTCAGTTGCTAGAATGAAAAACAACAGCGCTTTCAAAGGTTTATCCAAAATGATACATTCAATTATACAGTATTACCTACATTCCTGCTAAAATTTGGATTGTAAAATAAAAAAGCCTACCAGTATTCTGAGTAAGCTAGCTCATCTTTCTCTGAGAGAATCTCTATGAACACAAAGCCCTGTAATATTAATGTTGTTTCTAGTTCAATTTAAGATGCCCTAAGTAATGAGACTTTCCCCATTTCTCCTTGAGAGTTTATTCTACCAAGTCTTGCCGCTGCAACATCATGCTTTGCAATCAACCTACACTCTAACTTTCTAAATTATGCAAATTTGTATTTGCTCAGCTAATGCATAGTTACAGAACGTACAGACACTTATTTGCATTTCAGAGCTAAAAAAATGACTAAGTTGAATTTTAATTGATTTAACTTAGTCATTATGATAATCCCAAAGGAAATAAGAGGGGAAACAAAGTGTTTTGTACCTACTAAAAATAAAAAATGATTAACAGATAGATAGATGGCATGTCACAAGAGAAAACCAGAAGCCACTGCTATAATGACTATACCATTAAAAGCAATAGTTTCAAATGCAAGAAAAACTGCTGTGAGAAAAGCAGGTGTGTTGTCAATATATCTTCAAAAGCCACCTTAGCAGTTTTTCCATCAGTGTTTCACACGGTCTTACTTGGATCGATTTCCCCCACGTGCAGAACTTTTGCAGATAGATTTCATTACTTAAATTCAACAAAGGGGTAACAATTTGTCTATTTTGAGCAGGTGGATTTAGCAGCATGTATATTTTCATCATGACAGTAAACAGAAACACTGAAAAGGCAGGTGCTAGGCATGTGGGGGTATTGCATAACAAGTTTTTGCTTAATTTTTCTGGATACTTTGGAAAATGAGTGTAATTACTCTCAAGTCCAATGAAAGAGCGGGAATAAACCTACCTACTCAGAGCTAATTGGTATTCAAGTTTATAATTACTGGCTTTGTCAAATACATCTATTCTGATTATTTTGCTTTATTAGTACTGTCACTCCTTTTAAATTTTAACACTGTGTTTAAATCAACCTGTCTTTAGTAATTTACGTGAGTTATACAATTACACAGGTAGCAATTAGAGTAGCTTGGGCATCAAATGCAGCTCTTGATAGAACTGTGGATCTGTATATTCAGTTCATTAGGTGATTATCATTGTTGGTGTAATTACAAATAGACATATTATTTAAGGGATTTTTTCTATGTGCTTTAGTACTTTATGTAATACTGCTACTTTTGAAAGTGTATTTTAATAAAAGCCACAGCCATTTATGTCCTTTTTAATAATAAATCTGTATGGGGAAAAAAGCTCAGTTCAGTGAAGTCACTTACAAGACTGTCAAATTTTCTGATCCTCATATGAATTTTTTAGACAATGTATCTGTTGTGTACACAGCACATATATTTTCCTCCACTACATCATGATAGGGGATTGTATCTTTTCAACGTGAAATCTAGTTGACTACTCAAGACAGTAGAAGCCAAGAGCTCTCAGCTCTGCCCTCCCACTGCCTCAGTTTCCCCGTCAAGGCTGCCAAAGGCAATACCTCTTGCCTACAACAATGGACACGACGTGCACAGGTTACTCCCATGGTTAGAGCATTGATAATTTGGCACTCAGACCACTGCCAGGCTGCCAATAAGCTGCATATGTGTGACAGAGAGAGTGTAGCTATATATGTTTGATTTTGTTGTTTTTTTTTTTTAAAAAGCATGCTGCAAAAAAAAGTGAATTAATGGGCATGAAAAGTTTCCCACACTCATTTGTAGCAGGATCCATACACTCCTGAGGCTACTTTCAACCTCAACCAGAGAGATTAGATAACCAGCAACGTGCCCAGAAATACCATGACTGAGACATACCTCCTCTTCCCCTCTTGACTGTCCCCTGACGAGGAATTTTTTCCCTCGGCCTTCACAAAAAGCAATCCCTTATGGGACCAGACAAGGATGCCAACACACAGGGCTCGGGAGGGGGGCAGGGCTGGCAGCAGCCATGCTGCACTTAGGGGGGATTGCACAGGTCCGTAGGTTTTCCCGAGCCAGTGGGCTGGGAATTCACACAGTATTGCCACAGGTGCCTGGGTACAGGAGGCAAAGCTGGTGTAAACCCACTAGCTCCTCCAGAAAATCTCTCTCTCAGGTATATTCAAGCATTGCTTGTTTTTTCTGGCCTGTTATCCCACTGTGCTTTACCTACACGTGCAAGGAAGATGATTGCATGGAAGTGAACTCTTCAGGCTCTCTAGAAAACTGTTCTGAAGAAATAAGCAAGTCCTAACACCTTAGTGCTCCTTGCCTCTTAGATTATAGGCCTGTCAGGGGAATTCATCGTCGTGACTTGGATACACACGCAGCATGAGATTCAGCTCGTCCAGTTTTACATGTTGGCAGCTGAATATATTCACATATGAGCTGGTTATCATTAATTCTTTTTATAACTGATATACAGTTTCTTCCAGAGTGACATGCATGGGACTTAGTTCTGTTATTATATACGTCAAAGTTATTCACTGTGTGCTGTGATGAATCCCACGAGCACTTGTGGCAGAAGAGCACCGGCCGATCTGCACAGTCTCCAAGGCCAAACATATCTCCTACTTCCCTGGTACTCACCAAGGATGAATACTAGAGTGGAAAAGTGCTGTGAAAAAAAGAAGCAGATATCACTGCATTTTGTGCCCTTAATGGAGATCAAGGACAAAGAACGTCTCCCAGATATAGCAGCCAGGGTTTAGATGTGAACTAGATGCCAAACTGCTCAGCCCTATCAACATTAGAGTCCTTCCATCCAGGCCTACTAGATGAAAATCCTTACAGGACTGGACTAGTGATTTTCTTTTTCTGTATCCTAATTTTTGCCAGATCACAAGCTCCTTTTTGTTTAGCAAGTGAAACAAGCAGCGGCAGAGGTGTGCAGCGGCAAAGAACACACTAAGGGCTGACCACTGGAGGTGTCTGCCTGCAGCCCACAGGGGGGTTTGCAGCCCTCAGTGACCTGTAGCCAGCTAGATGATGCTTTTGCCTGTATCAGAGAGGAGTTGTACCCCAGTTACAGTGTGAACCTACGCAGGCTAATTCTGACCAGCTTCCCTTTGCGGATACGGCCCTCGCTCCCTCACAGAAGTAAATCATCTGGCCCCACAGCTTAACACCTGATGTAAAATCATTTACTTTGCAAAGAACAGGATGAAAATAAATGAACGTGTTACTGAGACTACCTCATGCTCTTTCCTGAACCAAACAGAAGCAGCCACATTCCAGCATTCTAATTGAAGAGACAGGAACATAAATGAATCTCCCACAAGATACGAATACGAATGTTCCAAGGGCTTACAAAGAGCGGAGCTCGTCCTGCCTTGAGGAGGTTGCGGCCTGCACTCAGCCTGTACCCGGCAGAACGGTATTGCTGCAAATTTGGAACAGTTTGCCTTGTAACTCAGACAGTTCATAGCTAAACAGCGCTTTTTCTTTTTCCCTGAAATTAGTAATTCTTCCAAAGTTACCTATAGGAGCTTGGAAACCCAAAGCTAAAGTAACATTCACTTGTGCAAACCCACTGTAACCACACATCATACACAAAACCCCACCTCCACCCACAAAAAGCACATAACCTTATGTTTATTAAAACCAAAGGCAAGTGAAATCTATCCACGTCTTCACAATTTGGACATATTTTAGGCAGTTTTACAACACTAGCTTGATTTAAAATAAGCAGCTACTCCTACATTAGAAAATGGCTGGTATTACATGGAAAAATCTATATAATTTTCATGTTGATAGATCAATAATTGCTGACTAGAAAGTGGTATAAAAGACAAAATGATATGACAGATTCATTTGTAGACAAAGCATACTGTTTTGTATTAATAGTAAACGTTTTCACACTGAGGGTAGTATTAACGAGAATCTCATTGATTTATTCAAACCTCCTTAGTTTTTCTGTAATCCATATTGAACTGGATTTAAAACTCACCGTCTTGTCTATAAATATTTTCATAGGAATAACAATAGTTGATCTGTAATATATGTGGGCTTTTCTGTGTAAGTTGTTAATTTTAATTTTTCTTAAATGTAGAATGTATGTGTGTACACATCTTTTAAATTGATATGTTTGTATTAATGCTTAGGTTTGTAATTGCTTTTTTTTTTTTTTTTTTGGTGCTGGCCATTTCACAGAGGGTATAATTCTCCAAGCTGCCATCAATAACAATTAACAACAACAACAAAAATATCCATCACAGCAAAGAAAACAGTGTATTAAACATCTAACAGAGAAGCATCTCTTTAGCTCAGCAATAAGAAAGACTGTGCCAGATTCACCACTGGTACCAGTCCTATGTAAGCCAACAGATTTAAATAACATATTATTTATATTAAGATAAGTTGGAAAAGGATGTGTCCAGAACAGGTGAATAAAGAGTTTTTTTCTTTTGTTCTGTTTGTTTTTTTTTTTTTTTTTAAATTAAAAAACATACATCCAGAACAGTAGCCGGAGAACTGTGAATTTAATTCATAGGAAGTCACAAGAAAAAAAAAAAGAAAAATCAACAGCATGATTTATATTATCAAAAGGTTTTAAATAGCCAGTTTAAATTTACAAACATATGGAAAAATGTTCTCCTAAAAATTAAACCACTCAGTTCACACTAAAGCTGATGCCAGCGTACAGCCCATGGGTTCCACAGTACCAAACCAATCTGTTTCTCTGGCAGTGTAGAAGAACAGGGCATCGACGTGCCTTGCATGTGAATCACTACATTCCATAAATAGGCTACTGGCTTCAATTTATGATTTTCCTCTCCACCACCTCCCCACTATCATTGGGAGAAATTGGAATACTGTCGGCACAGGGCCACAAAAGCATTTTGGTTCAGGAATTTATTTCTGCAAACAAAGAGTACAAGTGTGCATATCTATTTTCCTTCAATTTGTGCTGTATAGTTGGCACTAAATCAGTCTTCAGTTAAATCCTTGGTCACTGAAGTCTGCATAGCTGTGCAGAGGTAGAAATAAGTATTATTTGTGATTTGCTCATTCTGGGATATATCATTTACTTGTTGTTTACTTGTAAACACACATTCTTAAGCGTTGCTTAGTCTCCCAACCATACTTCCTCTCTTGTAAGCCATTTCAAACACAATATACTTTAAAATACACTACCAATGTTTTTAAGCACACAAACAAAAGCACTGAGATCCATCTGGGATGTAGATCTTTGCTACCTTTATCCACCACAGTTGCTAGCATAAGGATATAAAAGTGCACGCTCACAAAAGGCACAAAAATTTTCAGACTATTCCAGTATTGGTACTAATAGCTGCATCACCTTAGCATGAGAAACATTTAAAAAGAAAGAGAGAAAAAAAGGAAAAGCGTTCATACATTTCTGGTTTTCGGAATCCCTGGTTATATCTGCCTGCCACAGGCAATAGCACAGCACAACAGCAGCCAGTCCGCAGAGCTAAGCACAGTGCTGAGGAGCTTCTGTCCATACCATGAGCATTTTGAGATGGGGGCGATTGCTCTGGATGGAGCCTAACCTGACCTTATTGGCTGAATGCCTACCGGTCCGTTACCAGTTGAGGTCATCCCATGATACCTCACATCAAGTGTGGCCCAGTTTGTTCTGGCCCAAGTGAACTCCAGTTCGTGCAGTCCATGGTGCAAAGCGTAGAGAGTGGGGAAAACTGGAAGAATTCTGTCCAAAGCCGACTTCTGGTCTGAACTAAGATGCTAATCTACATTTGCAAATACAGACATATGTACCCAAGTGACACTTAAACCAACTAAATCTCAACTTGTTTAACAACGAAATGCACAGTACCCTATGATAGCTCTTGGGATACAAGTTTGGAAATTTTTGGATTTCAGAATTACAAATCACAGCGAAAAAACCAGAATCCTCCGAAACCTCTTGGAGAGGAAAGGCAGATTTGTCTATGAGCAGTAGGGTCTGGTTTTCCTGTTTGGCAGCTCATCCACAACTTAAAGCTTGCAGTGGTATCAGTGAGAGCCAGCATGAACGCTCCGTACCGCCTCGTTGGCAGCAGCTTGGCTTGAGTCAGCAAGCAGCACGTGGAATCCCTAACTTCACTAGATCAGAATGATAACACAGAAGTACCGGTATATTAGCGTAAATTAGTTACTTTCAAATACTCTGTTCACATAAGAAGTACCTGATCAAAATTTCTAATCAAAATGAGTCAGGAGACTAAAGCAGCAGACTTCCTTAGCATCTGTTCTGGTAGAGATGGAGGGATGGTTCATGGGCAGGAGGCTGAGCTCCCAGTCAGCTTGATGCGGTTATGGGAATAATCACCATGGCCAGGAGTGTTTCAGAGAAAATAGAGTTCCAGATTAACAAATTGTCTGTGAATCATTAAGGGATAGGGCATGAAATGATATTAAGCCATGGCAACAAAGGGCTTCCAATTATTTATTAAAAAAGTCAACCGAAACAAACTGCTGTAGCATTCATTAAACTAATGAGGGGAAGCACCTTGAATTGCAGTTTGAGGATAATACCTTGAGGTCAGAATGCAATTTGATGCAGCTCTGGTTTGATCTCTCTGCTGAGAACTATGACACTGTTTAAAAATTAAATTTCATAAAAATCTGAAGCAGCAGATGTGATTGCCCTTCAGAGAACAAAATGGAGAACACGTGTATGAAAAGCACCTTTAAGTGGTAATGTTGTAATCTGAAGGACTACATATCTAAAAAGAAAAATCAGTATCAAGTGAAATGATTTGGGTTTGATATTAATACACTTGAGGAAGATAGGATGGAAAACGGAAAAAAAATAAAATAAAAAGGAAATGAAAATAAAATGCCTGCAACCTCCTAAACAACAGAAGCAAAAATGATACCTGCAAACGCCCTGTTCCTAGATGCTGCAGGAACAAGTCGCTCCCAGCCAGAAGTAGAGCAATTCAGCCACATTTGTGCAGCACTGCGGCAGATGAGGCAAACCCTGGCAGAACTGACCTGGCTTTGCATCTGTCCCACAACACAAGCACAGCCACATCCCCAGCCTCTTCGGCCTGACAACAGCCAGGGTATGCCAGGGCCAGCCTGAATTTCCTTGCAGGCTTGGTCTTCCCATCTTTGAGGGATTCAGGGTGTTCCTGTCCTGTCTGATATTGCTAGAAAAATGCCTCCAAGATCTATGCAGAACATAGGCAATGTCCTTTCCAGTATGCAGTTGTTGCTATATGTTCAGCATGTTTAAGATTGGGGATCTTTCAGAATCCTGTTTCCATCCCCTCCCCCTGCAGCTGCATTTCGCCATTGCCCTACTGAGGAGGGGATATCTCAGACTCACCAGCTGATCTTCTCCACCCTGATGTTGGGGACCAAATTCAAATTAAGTCATTTTGGTAATAAGGTCTTTGCTAGCCTATGGAGTGACTGTTTAATGGTGGTAGCATACCCAGGGAGGCAGTAACTTCTAGAAAGAGGGCAAACATGAGTTGTGAACCAAGGTGAAGAGGGTTCCCCATCCTGTACAGCTAACAGGAGCCCAGAAGAATTCATCTTCTCAACAACCTTACATGACATCCTGGCTAAAATCCAGACATGGACACGAGGACTTCCAAAGCCAAAACAATGGTCACATTCTTCACAATTCTTCGTCTTACCGCCAAGTTTAAAGAACAAATTATTAAGTCAGAATGATAAAATATGTATTGGATTTGTGTAAATTTTGGCATCAAGGATTCAAAGCTGGGGAGAAGGGTCTTAATACCATATGCCCTGTATGAGCAATTACAAGCCTGGAAGCCCTGCTTCACATATTGTATTTTATCCAAGAGATGAGCAAGTAGGAAACTTCCTCACAGCCTGCAGCTGTTTGCTCAGGACGAAGTTTTCTAATACCAGAAACTAGCAATGAATGATGCAACAAGGTTCACAAAAAAGGTCAGTATTTGGTCTAGACAAAATTAGACAAAGGATTATGACCAATTTTACTCAATGCTAAGACTATAAGCATTAGAAAGAAAATGGCAGGAAAGAAACAGGTTTAGAAGAGAGGAGGTGGATTTTCCATGGATTACTGTCTTTCTGAAAACCAAACAAAAATAAAATTGAAGAAAACCTGCTCAGGTTCCAACAAAATCAGCAGCTTCTACTTTACAGCTTATGCCATCCAGGAGATCAGACCAGGCAATCTTAGTAGCCCATCTTGGATTTTAAAATCTTTTCACCCACAGGACAAGAAAATTAACATAACACCTGGGCAACCCTGGAGTAGGAGCTGGCTGAAACATTATGCGCATCAGCTCTGAAATCAACAGGCCTGCTGTCTAACAATCAGCTGTAGCACTGGGATCCCAGATGAGGATTTTTCATTCATCCCTGTGTCACAATCACTTCTGATATTCTAAAAGTAACAACGTTGTTATTTCACACAAGAGGGAAGGAGACAAGATAATTCATTTTTACAACTACCGCAAACACAAAGCAACCCTCCCGGATTCGGCTGACTGTCAAGAAGACATTTATTCTAGCACCAGTTCATCGCATCTTTCAAACTTCTGCTGAGCCACTGAAGTTGAACCACTTTTTTTTTAAGTTTGAAACAGATACATGTCCTTTACCTGTTATGTATAATATACGTAACTATTTGAAATCTTAACATTAAACCAATATACCCATTGTAAATAATATTTGTTATACACTCAAGCACTACACAAGGAATATTTCTGGAAAGAAAATACCATCACAAATTATTAAAAGCTACTGAAGTTGCAAAGCAACTATAAATTGCTGGAAATACAGAATAAAGAAAGGGGGGTTGGTCTCTAATGGGTCATACCATTCGTCGCTTAAGACTGGTGTCCTGTATCACATCCCTCAAGATGAACGTCCTTCAATACACCCACTTTGTCATAGATTTTTTTTTTTCCTTTGTAACTTTTGAAAGAACCATTCCCCTCAGATGGTTAAAATAACAAACCCGCCTTGACAAATGAGGTTTGATTACTTCTGCTTCAGCCTGAATAACAATAAAATGCTATCGCAAAATTATCCACGCACACTGTCAATTCAGGGATAATATTTGGACCAATTTCACTACTGATGTATGTTTATTATCTCCACATGTTATGGTAGTTTTAGATCAAAATTGAGTTTGTCCCTTAAACCTTTAATTTTCTCCTTCATGAGCTCACAGTAATGATCTGGCCATGCTTTAAATTATTCAGTTATAATTTGCAAGTAAGTAGTGTTTTCTGTGCATCCGCTAGTATCAGTGAAAGATTAAAATAGAGCATGTTGTGCTGCAGCCGAAATATGCTTTGGTGTGCTTAGACATTGCTTGAAAGAGCACAAAATAATATTAAAAGTGAACATAACTGCTAGTTATTGATTGACAGGATCAGTATTGCAGAAGAAAAAACATACTAAATCGGATTGTACTCCAAAAAGAAATGAAGGGAAGAAATCAACCCTTGCCAAATGAGAACAAGGCAGGAACAAAAGAAAATATGCTCACATTTTCCAGAAAACATGGAGGGGTTTGGTGGTTTTTTGGTTTAGGTTGGTTTTTTTTTTTTTGGGGGGGAGGGGTTGTTTGGGGGGGGTGGGGTGTTTTTATTTTTTTTTTTTTTTTTTTTTTTTTTTTTTTTTTTTTTTTTACAGACACTGAAAAGTAACATGAAACAAAACCCACAGCAGAATTACTTGGCCATATCCTTTTAAGTGCCCGAGGTACTGCCACAACTTGGATTATGATCTCAAATATTCCTGCCGGAGCGGCTGTCCTTCACATTCTGTGTTCACAGTCCTCAATCATTTGTTGGAGGGGAGAGCTGCTGCAAATGCAGAGAGAGGATTGGAAGTCTGGGGGTTGGATACATTTTTTATTTCTTTGCATTTTCAGTAGTCAAAAAGAAAACCCCTCATCCATCACTTTGATAGAAGTCCACAGGGCATCCATTTATTCTATTCAGAACAGGATCCGATGAGTTCAGATCCTTATTTATGTTCATTCAATGCTCAGACATTACATTTTCTTGGCTGTTATCTGAGCATTACTATTTATTATTAGTCTGCAATGGAGATCCTATTGTAATGAACTGTGATACACAGACATATTTCATGTTTCCTGGTTATATTAGATTTATTGCAATTACTCTTGAAAGGGATAGTGTAATTTACTGAAATCTCATTGTGGAAAAGGGAACTCCTGCAGGAGGCTCTCACTGAATTTTCTATGAGGCTCTGCTAAGATCTTCTGTTCCAAGAGCTTGAATGATTGCCAGTAAGCCTAAGACTCATGCTTTACATAATAGAAAATTTTAATTAAAAAATAATGAGCAATAAGTTCATGATAGATTTGTTTCATATCAATGGAGAGAGCACAGTTGTGAGGTTGTTTGGTTTTTTTTTTTAAGATAAGCCATGTGTTAAAATGAAAGTCCAAGAAAGAAAATTAAGAAAAGGCTTTAAAAGAAACCTTTCTTATGAAATAAGGCTGTCTGTTGGAGCTGCTTGGTTTCCAAAGAGGTGCTTTGCTTTGAACAGGTTCAGCTGGTTATTGGATACATCAAGGGGACTTTCTGGGATGAATTCCTGCCCTAGGTCTACGTTAGGTCTGCTGAGCCCATCCTAAATGGATGTATTTGCCAAGGTGAGGAGAGTAGGGGACTTCAGCCTAAGATCCAGTCCGAAAGCAGAAACACAGGAGACGGCAGGAGCAATGGCAGGAGGCTGGAGCGTTCACGTACCTGCGGTTGGCTCCAGAGCTGCGGGTACATCTCTCCCCGAAGGCCCGGGTCAGGCATAAGTGCTGCCCTCGATCGTGCACCGGGAGAATTGTGCTCCTGGCCAAGTTTCCAGGCAGTGCCCAGGAGCAGACAGCCTGCGGGTGGAAGTACATGGCAGAGGTTGCTCCCAAGAAGCAGTATGGAAGAGACCAGCCTGTTTTGGTGGCCAGAGCTTAGTCCTATGAACACAAGCCACGGGTGGCACTTGCCCCTAGAGCCAGAGGGGACCCTTTCCTTTTCAGTTGACTGGTAGAGGCCGTACTCTGCAAGGGCTGCTGTAGCCCCTTTGCCAGCTCACCCACGTCTCTCAGTTACTCGAGCCTCTCCCAGCAAATCCTGTGAAAATCCCCCACTGGAGGAGACTGCATGTGGGAGCTGCCCAGACATGCAGAACGTGGCCATGGCTTGCTTTTGAGCCCTTAACAATACACATCCCTGTACATTATTTTTATATATACGTATATAACACTGTGTGTGCGTGTATGTACATATACACACAATATGTAGGCCCTGACCCTGCCAAGGCAGCACTGAGGTCAGCAAGGTTCTGCGTTGTATGAATAAACTGCCACATGTTCATAGACTGATCCTTTTCCCAGGCTGAGCTTTTGGATAAATATTGCAAGATTTAGTGTCATTAAAAAAGGTGTTTGGTAAATTAAAAAACATGCTGTAAATCAGAACGATCATGCAGACACATAGCAGTGATTTAGGCAGTTTTCTTCAGCAATATTCATTACTGTTATGTTATTGATTTTGTTGATGTTGCACCTGGGATGAATTTGGCTGCTTCTTCCTGAAAATACCATTTGAAGTCTTATTGATAGTAATCAAGTGAGCATCTCATTATATTATCCCCTAGTTTCTTAACAATAGGAGGGAATAACCACCAGGGAAGGAGGAAAAGGCTAATCCATAAATTTCTCATTAGCCGAAAGAGAGAGAAACATTCACTTGAATAATTGAATATGCTTAGCATCACAGCCTGCAGTTAATCATGTTTACTTACCCTTACTTTTCCAATATTCACAGAATGATACTGCATGGGTTTTAACACAACATTAACAGCTATCAACATGCAGACTGACTGTTCAAAAGCACATCTAAAGATGCATGTTTTTAAAGCAATGAGGGAACCTGTATTCAGAGTGATAATAAAAACAATTAACTTTGCATATAGCACCATTATTCTAATTAAGGATCAATAATAGTTTAATTTCTAAGTTTTGCTTAAAGTGAAAGATTCACAGCAAATAATGTACCCTATTAATTTGCTCCAATTTTCTCTTGGGAATATCTTTTTTTTTGTTGTTTTTTTTTAAATTCATTCAATGGTTTTAAATTTTTTTGTTTACATAGATGATTAGATTTACCAAAATGCAAAATCTTTCATTTATATTGTTTTATAAACTAGTCAGAACATAAAAGAAAGTCTTTGATAAGACAAATACAGCACCTCATTGCAAATAATTTATCACATGAGAACTGCTTGGAAACAGAAGAGCCAAGGGTAATTCTAGAATTTTAAGATTTTAGAAAATTTTTTTTGAGATCTCAACTTAATCTTCCTTGCTGCAAGTCATGACCATCTATGCTTGTCCTTTTCACCATGCATAGGGAGAACAGATTGTTCTCTTCCTCTGCATGGACGAACTTACTTAAAGGTTTAATTTATCTTTTCGGTTCTGAAGCTGACTCAAGCTTTCCTTGCAGCCATTGTTTTCAAGGTTTTCAGTTTTGTAAACTTTGTAATTGGTCTTCTACTGACTAACCTACATCTCTTTGGAAATGCATTTCCCACACTAGCTTCCAAGTTCCATGCTGGGAGAAGCATACATTGCTCCTACTTTCTATATCCCACTCTAGCCTTTGTTTTCCTCGCGTTGATTGTGTTGATTGCATTCATTTCACAATATAGCACAGGGGACAAGTACCGAGTCTGTTTCTTAACCTGTATTTGTGCATTAGCACTCATCCCTAACCAAAACCTACTCTAAGTCCATATCTCCTATATGTCAAGATCACCTGAAATTCTAATCCCATCTGCCAACTCACTCTCTCATCCACCTGATGGCATAAGCAAATTTCAGTAATCAAATATTCATCTAAAATTAACAAAACATATGGAGTACAGTTAGAACCAAGGGAAACATACATGCAGTTGCATTCAATATATTCTTTCAGTTTCACATATGCACGGATGAGAGGTCATTCACACTTTGATATTTTTTGGGTTTTGTCCCCTCAGTTCCTATTTTATTTCATACTGGACTGCTATCCTGCCATGAAGTATCCTTTGCAAGAACTGGAGCTACGTTAACACTATGAAAGAATTCAAGTAAATTCTGTGATTGGATTTTTCTCATACTTTTTTTTACAATTTCCCAGCAGAAAAATAAAAGTGAAACTGAAATAGTGAACATGCAGAAATCTAACTATTGAAATACCAGTTGCAAATGTAGAACATCTCAGGCATTTTTATTTGCCAAACAGCCTCATATTTCTTCCTAAATACTCTGATTTCCATTAGAGAACCACATTTCTGGGGCACAACTTCTATTTCAAGTGAAATATCTTGGCAAAACCACCCTTATCAGACCTCTAAGCGTACAAAGTATATGGCAGTAATGCCATTTAATCCCTTCACCAAACAGTGCCTCTGATACCAAGGTAATTCACATTGCTTCACCTTTCCCGGTAAATTTTGTATGTGACGACTTCACTAAAGCACTAGGGTTTATTGCCTTAAAATTCCAACTCCATGCCTAGCAGCAGGAGGATTGTAAGTAGCAAGTACTACAGACGTACTGATAATGAGAATACTTACAATACTCTGTACCACACAGTGAAGCAAGCATGCTTTGTACAGTCTTTCAGCCAAAACACCAAGTACATGCTTACAACGGCACAGGGTTAAGACCAAGCCAAGTCAGAATAGTGCTGGCAACACGATCCATCCTCCCAGAACAAGCTAGTTGCTCCCAAGGCCAAGACACATGATGAAAATACACCCAACACGCATAAATACACCAAGCAACACATGGCCCTCCGCGTCCTTGAAAGCAGGTTTCACACTCCAGCACTTCCCTGCACTAAAAAGGTTATTGTCTAATTTAAATGTAATAAACTGGCAATGCGTTGACAGCTGGTGGCCCTTACAATACATTAGGCCATCGGGTTAAAGCATTAATTTTTTTTTTTTTTTTTTTTTTGTCGGTTTGTATCAAAATGGCGTCATTGGCATTATCTAAGTAGCTGCTTATCTTACATGAAACCTACAGTGTCAGTCTTTCACGGAAATGTGATTATACAACATCATAGCTGGTAACATGCTGTTCTATAGAAAAAACAAGACGTTCAGGTCCTTTGAGCAGTGTGTGGGACACACAGAGAGTATCTGTGGACCTAGAGCATGGATGTTTTCCATTAGTTTGGTATCACATTTATTGAGACTAGAACCAGCACGGTGGGTAGCCTAGAAACTGTGCATTTAGTTTGACCTATTTTTCATACATAAATGGTGAGAACAACATTCATTTTTACTGCTATACAGACCACAGTTAGTTCTACTTGTGTTTTGAATTATAACCAGAAATCCTCATCACCCATTCTGTGCCTTTAGAACTGCATTTCAAAACAGGAAAAGCTTCTGATGGTATAAATTAAAGTTGAGCAAAGCCAAGATTCTGGTACTGGCAACTAACTGCTGAATGAACTATGCCTCCTTTAAGATGTTTTGTTCTGTTTTTTTAACTTTCACTCTAGCTTTTGCTCTGGAAGCAACAAGTGTATGTCAGACTTGCACTTCTTTTGATATATGCTATTGAAGCAGGCTTTTTACAAGGCGAGGGGGAGAAAAGCCTAAACCAACACACACAGCAAAAACCAACTAGAAATATTTTACCTCAAATATTTTTTTAAGCAGCCCTTCAATGTTTTTCCTAAAGAATTCAGTCATTTGCTGATGACAATCTGTTCACAAGAACAGAGACCTGGAATGTGCCTCCTGCATCAGCAGGCTCCCTGTTCTGCTATTTTAGTGGGTTTACCCTTTTCATGTAATCCCACTTATCAAGTTATCAAACACTACCTTCAGAAGTGTCAGCTTTCTTACCTCCTCCACTACCCCCGCATCTACTCAGTTTTATTGGAAAGATGCTGCGAAGATGATCCCTTCGTTCTTGCCAGGGCTGCACAGATCAGGTGCTGTGTGTCTCCTGGGGTAAGAGAAGCTCACTGCTCCACTGATCAGCCTGCTGGCCCTGCCCTGAACGTGGCTCCTTCAAAAGCTGGTCTTGAGCAAAGCTGGACATAATGCTCTGCATGACACATTACTCATGTCTTGAAGAATGGCAGCAGTTCTTCCGGCTTGAATACATCTACCTTCCCTTTTCCTGTTGCCCTCAGTTATTCTGAAAGAGAAAAAGGAAGATTTTTTTTTTTTTTTTTTTTTTTTAGAGATTGCTTCTATGTAGCAAGATGGTCTAAAAAATGCTGGTATACCTAAAAATCTTGGTTTATCCTGCTACATGAAGAAGTAGTACAATTTTAGTTGGCCATATATGTAGATGGAAACGTTCAGAATAGCTGGGACATTAGCGCACATGTGCTAAATCATTGGCCTACATTTCTGCCGTGCAGTAGGTCACCAGTCATCGATCACAAGTGTAAAGGTTCATAAATACAGGAGGAACTTTGCAGGAGATGCATTTGTCCACCACACTGAACTGACTTCATTATGTCTGTGCTCTGGACTGCTTTTCAAAGCTGGTCTAACAGCACTGGAGACTTAAATGAGGTAGTATGCACCAACAGAACAGTATTTATTCAGTATTACAGAATAATTGCTTTTAAAACCATCAGTGTTCATTAGTTTACATTTCAGTGATTTTTAAGTTCACTGGTTTGAATACTGAAGTTGGTAAAGATCCATATTTATTTTCCATAAATACAGAAACAGCTTGTCCTAGAGACTAATTTTTTTAGAGTCTGGTTTTCCACTGTAGTTTAAGCTACAGTGTAATATCCCTGAAAAGAAAGCAGGTCTTCAGAGATCACAAACAACCAATTTCACAGTACAAGCAGTTGTAAATAGAGCTAAATTCCCTTTAGTAATAAACTATTCATCTTTGTGCTTCATTGAGTTCAAAGAAAAGCATTTTTCAGAGTTTAAGCAATTAAGTTTACATTTTATTTTCTCCTCTAGAAAGGAAGTGATCACAAAAGCATGGGATTAAGAAGCCACCCTGCTACTGGAAGTATTCTCTGTATAAGAAATTGCAATTTAGCAAGGCATGTAAAACCCTAAAGGCAATTAAGGTCCAATATGCTAAACCCATTTTGTTTTCACAGTGTATTTATTTTGTATCATCACTGACCCAGTTGATTAGCTGCTGAATTAGGATGGCTGAACATTAGAATCATAGAATTATTTAGGATGGAAAAGACTTCAAAGATCATCGAGGCCAACTGTTAGCCCAGCACTGCCAAGTCCACCACTACACCTTGTCCCTAAGCACCAAGCGTACGTGTCTTTTAAACACCTCCAGGGATAGTGACTCCACCACTTCCCTGGACAGTTCACAAAGTCGACCCAGATTCAGCTTACAAAGTCCAGCACCTCCTACCAAACCAAACGGACAGTTAACAAGGCAAATAAGCTAAAGTATATTTTTAAATAATATATAAGTAGTATTCCAAAAGGTGATGTCCCAAAGGGTGCATTCACACCAGCAATGCATTGCCTTTAAAGGGGTGCTGGGGATGGGACCTGCCAGTTCTCAGTGGACCCCAGGGACAGAAGTTCCCACGTGGATGCAGTAAGTGCTCCTGGCTACTCATTGCTCTCTTCCCTCCCTCCTACCCATCTGGCCTGCAGACCAAGCTGCCTGCAAGATCAGCCTGCGGTTGTTCCAGCCAGCATGTGCCAGAGCACTTAAACAGCTCAAAAAGTCTTTTTTTGCTAAATGAGGCTCATGTTGACCAAAACCAACTACATAGCATTTGCACCAGCAGGTCTGAGAGCATTACAGTGTCCTGCAGAGAAAGCAGCAGGTAACACCTGCGCTGGTGCACCCCCCTGAATTCTGCATCAGCTGCGTTCTCTCTTTCAGATGAAAACAAGCTATAGTGACAAGAGTCCACTTTCACTGGCAAAATTATCCCATTGCTTTGCTTTTTAACAGCACAGCTGTGCAAGTCGAGTTCACGCTTCTCCTGCACAGCCTCATTCCCTGGAAACACCAACACGATTCCTGTGTCCCAGGATCAGGAGCTAAACCCAGGAGGCAGGTGGGGCTCCGGGCTGGGCACGCTTGATCGCTGTTGGGTCAGTAGGAATACAACGACATCTCCCTCTGAAAGAAACAGAAGATGATGTTAAACCAAGATCCTAGCCACCTGTAGATACTGGTAGAGATTCCATGGCTCTCTTTATAAGTGCAAGATCGTTAATCTCTGTGTCTTGGCCAGATTCAACCTCCAGTATTGACAGCTTGTCAGAACCTTCCCAGGCGGATCAGTGGGTTGCTGTGCAGCGAAGCAGCCAGCAGTCCCTTTGTTTCCCAGCTGTTCAGCAGTGCATGAAATGAGCCTTGCCTATGATTTGAATACCTTTAAAGTTTGCCTTCAGTACAAAAGGAACTGCACAGAAGTAAAACCATCAGTACTACCACCACACGGTTTCATGCTAGATTTAGTGACGACTTTTTCTTCTTTTTTTTTTTTTCCTGGTTCCAGAGTGTTAGAACTGCACTGACAAAAGATATTTTTCAACATAAGCAAAGATGAGTTTTAAATCGTGTCTTGCAGAGGCCAGTTAAAATCCCTTCAGATATCTTCAGTCATTTAGTAGTAGTTGGGGTTTTTTTTACACTGTAATAGACAAAATGCAGCTGACCAAGTTGCTTTGCAGAGACTCATTTTGCCCTCTTTTCAGGTACATGAAACAGATGTGGACCAACCACAACTGTTTATTTGTTCATGTTATTTGCACATTGCTTTGGCAAGACACCAAACTAGTAGATTTGGGCAGATTTCTCTGTTGCAGTTGGATTTCACCATTCGAGCTGTATAGGTGCTCATCACCTACCCAAACCAGATGAAACAGTGGTTTAGAAGCAGGAGCAATGACAGGAGAAATTACTCAGGGAAGTGAGCCATCTCCCCAGGAAAAGGCAAATGAAGACAGGGCACTGGTACTGTGCTATAGATGTGGCCCATTGAAAGAATCCTTAATTCTGAAACAAGCCAGAATTTTGGAAACACCAAAGGAAGGAACTGGTGAAGCATGTGACCTTGGTGTTACAAAACTCAGTCGTGCAGCAATCAAAAGGCAGGTTCTGTTAGTCAGGGAGAGGGCTGTGGGGAAGCAAAGCTCCTAATGAGCTTTTTCCACAAGGAAACATGAAAACTAAAAATGTTGATGCTAGAATCCGGGAGAGAAACGTGGGAGCAGCTGTACTGGATCAAAAATAAAGACATAAACGTCAGCGTGGAAGGGACAGACAGAGGCAAGAGAAATGTGGGAGTCCAAAAAAGGCTGGGACAGAAGTGAGTTAGCAGGCAGAATGACAGGCTGAAGGCACCGTTTATTTATTCAGACACATGAACTTACTGCTGAGACTCTGAGATGTAGGGACTTCTCTGGGGTCGAGAGTTAGGAAAGTCTGAAATAGCTGTGAAACTTGCCAAGCAGCTGCGGTGCTGCATTCAGCACAGTGCCGCATGGGAGAAGGGAAACTGAGGTAGGGGGAAAAAAGGAAACCTGGGGGGGATTAGGAAGATGGCCTTCCTTGTGGGAACACTTTAGGAAGATATATGCCTTGAAATATTTTTGATTTGTTCTCACCACGTCTTACAAGAAAAGACACCGTGTTTAATTGGATAGATATATGCTAGAATTTAAATTAGCTCTGTCCTCTAAATGAGGAAGCCAGATTTAGTCTTTGTTTAGCGGGTACCTTGCAGTTCTTTTTTGTCACAGCTGTAGCAAGTAGTTACTGCAGCAGACTGAATAAAAACTCCTCAGCCCACGACCCCCCTTTCTCCCTAGTATGGGGGCTTGCCAGCTGCTCATTTCACCACGCAACCAAAGGTCTCACCTTCCTTCGGTGACCTGTCCTTACTGCTCCAGCAAATGTTTGTGGGGGCTGGCAGAGGACACGTGGGCAGTGGCCACACACACACACTGCTCTGGAGCTGCTGGTGCTCAATGCAGGGAGGCACACTGGCGGACAGATGTCCTGCTTCAGGGTTACCAACACAGTATCAAAAAATTTGTCTCTGAACAAAGGGCACATCTGCTTAGCCATGCATCCTCCCTGGTGCCTAATGATACCTCCCTCACCAGCGCTGGCAGCAGGCACTCACTCATTTGTATTTTGTCAGCTTGTTTAGAAATTACCAGATGTCAGACTTCATGTGGCAAACGATCACAGAAGAGGCATTTTCTAATCAACCTCTGCTTTTGCCAAATACTTTAAATGAAATGGCTAACTTAAAGCTAATTTTAACTTAAAGCTATTTTCTAAGTGCATTTAACCATGTAAAGTCCCGGGGGGATATTCTTACAGTGGTTCAATATTTGCCTTAATCCAATTAAGCAGCACATACTAGGAATTAGCTACACAATGGACAGGGCACAGGCTGTGGTAGTTCATGGAGTTACATGGATCTTCACAAAATGTG
Organism: Microhierax caerulescens; assembly: GCA_035590215.1. Lineage (NCBI taxonomy): Eukaryota > Metazoa > Chordata > Aves > Falconiformes > Falconidae > Microhierax > Microhierax caerulescens. Next base: position 114,874,224 of record JAVJGJ010000014.1, on the reverse strand, counting down.
AGAGTAGCAATCCTCACGTACCTCACCGCTGACTCAACCGCTGCAGTTTAAGCTGATTAAAGAGATCCTCAAACAATCACTTGAAAAGAGAAAAACAAAACCATCTTTTTAAAAAAATTCTTCACTACAGAGGGTGATTTTTGGTGTTTTTTTTTTTTTTTTCTTCCAAATCTTTTATCATGTTTTAGGAGTAAGTAGGAGTGGATGCGGTAACAGATCTTTGGTGGGTGCTAACGTATGAAATCACCAAAGCCTTTTCTGCCCGCATCACCTTTAAAACTAAATAAATCTATTAGGAGCTTGTATATCTTTAAATGTCATTTTTCAAAACAGAACAGCATCACTCAGATTTTTTTCTTAAAAACAAAACAACTTTTGAATCTGCTTTGGTAAAGAAAGTTTGCATTGCTGAACAACCTATAATAGATACATACACATCCTCACATCTTCCCAATTAAATAATTCACTTCTCATTTTAGCAAAACAAACAAAAAAATTCAAGTACTTAAAAGAGACATTAAGGAACAAGTTGAATCACAGGTTCATTTTGCTATACATCCTTTCAGTGTAAGTATGTAAGGATGTATTTACAAACCCGTACAACTGGGGCTTATTTCTTGTTGCTCTGATTCAATGGGGCATTTTGTTAAATCCAACACATCCTAGATAATGTACTTGTCTCATGTTCCTCTAAACGGCACTGGGGTATTCTGACTTACTGCTTTGGCTTATCTACTAAAATACTTTTCTTAAATCAAAATAACCTCTCTACCTCCAAATCAATGTTAACTTTTCTAGAGTAATTCTGCAACTCTTGAAAACAGAATAAACAAGTTAGCTCAGAAGAATTATTTTTCAAAGCAGAACTCAAATAGATATCGTTCAGTCTTCCACCTCATATTCTCCTTTCTACATATGATCACAGATGACACACAACATGTGTGCGAGGGGTGTGTATGACCAAATTAAAAAGTAAATATTTCTTAAAAAAACTATATTTTAAAAATACTGGCAAATACATTCTTAGATTTCAGTATTCTACCCAAGCCAAACCAGTTACTCGATCATATAAAGCCCTGAAGAAAATGTACGTTGCTCACATGGTATTTTTGGATTAAAAAGTTTATAAAGTTTAACAAGCTAAAGTTTTTATACAAGTACAGTATGTATCCTAAAGAATAAAAATACTGATCTTACAGTTAAGATGATTTACTATAGTTAAAGAATATCACATCAGCCGTGAATGTTGTTTACAGAATCTATGAGGTGCCAGTAAAATACAGCCCAGCTTTTCAATAGCGTTGTGCAAAGTAAATTAAAGGCTAGTATAAATCCTAGATTAAAAAAACCCTAGGAATAGCCATTGTCCATTTATCCTGAAGAGGGGGAGGGGAAAAAAGTACAGTGCTGTTCCCTCTCTTTCCTTTCCTCTTTTTCCATTCCTCACTTTTCAGCACTGCCCGACTCCTCCAGAGGCCAGAGGTGAGATTCTGATGCAGCAACAGCACTGAAACTCTGCTGCCACCACAGACACACTAAAATTCCCTACTACATTGATTCCAAAAGGTTCGTGTAAGCCAGTGGCACCTATTCCCCTTGCTGCTCTTGGTGCCTTTAGGAGGGAGGGTTTTTTACCACAATGTACAATTTCTTGGCACTATACTAACAACATCTCCTTAAAGTAAGGACCAGCTTATTGCACTTAAGAAAGGTCATTTTCCTGAAGGATTTTGACAGGGCCAACATAAAATACATAATTAAAATTACATAAAGTTTAAAATCATGAACTTATTCTTTGAAGTCTAACCAGCTTGCTTTTTTTAAATTAGCTCCTTGCCAGAGCCTATAGCGAATACTAGAAATTTATGTGAGTTAAAGGACTAGTGGACAAGTTCACAGAAGATAAATCCACCATAAAGGCTTGTGTGCTCCTCCTGGTCTGGTATGTCCTTGCTCCACAGAGCTTCCGAGCCCACCCTGGGAAAGAGTACTCCTATTTAGTTTGAAACGTCTGAAGCTAAAGCCTTTTTAAAACGGAACATGTATCGGACTACTCAGCAAGGACCTAGATCAGACTGGATAGCTGGAATAAGACCTCTTTAGAGAGGCTGAGCATGTATTTCAGTATGGGTTGTCAAGAAGTCTTACAGTCCAGGCGCAGAAAAGGCAGAGCGATGCACACATGCCAAGCTTCGAGGCTATGGTGCAAACTGCACAGTCCTGCAAAGAACTGATTCATCTCAAAATCTTTTATCCACCTTAGTCTTCTGCCTGCCGTCACATTTTGATCAGGATTTCTAGCAGTCTAAGCAACTTGGAGATTTTAATCTTTGCTATTTTACTTGGGGTGCTTTTTTTTTCCTTTTTTGTTTTGTTTTAAAATAAGAAACCTTCAATGGCATCATCTCCTTTAACCCTTTGCGTAAGAAATAATTCTCAAAGTTACACCTCTTCTAAGTGCAAAAGAGATATAATTCAGTCTTGAATCAGGTAACATTTTTATTTCCTCCATAAAAGCATCACGGTTGAGCCTTTCTTCTCTTAGCCCAGCAGACCCCAAAACAGGACCTGCAGACCACTGGAAAGGGAAGATGTCCAACCTTCCTGGAAGTTATAACATGTGCTTCTGCTCCTAGGAGCCACTTAGACACTGGGCTTAAAATCAGACAATGCTTTAGATTTTATACTTAAGCTATTTGAAATAATCTAGAGCAGTCTAAGGTCTCAGAAACAGTAAGTATATTTAGCTCACTATGGCTCTTCCCATCTGAAGACTTCAAATGACTAAAGCCAAATATCATCATTTCCATTTTATAAAGAAAAGACACAATTCAACTTGTCCAGAACCACAAAATAGGTCATTGCTATGACTCAAACAGCTGGATTTATGGAAATTCAAAATCACACAGTTTAATGACACAAAACTCATTTTGAGGGGTCTTTAAAATGGGGTTCCTCTAATCGTTACCTCTCTCTCCATACAACCTATGGTGTGACAAAGCAAAGATTGAGGGCAGTTTTTTGGTTTTAATTAATTCTTTAAGTAACAAGTAGTACAATTACATCAAACATGCCAGTAAAAGCTTTATACTGCAACTTCAAGCCTCACATAATTCTACAGTTAAATCAAAGGCCTTATAGCTGTACATACACACTGGCACAGCACAAGCACTGAAATCCATGATAACCCTAATAGACGAACACTACTTGTACCTAGACATATCCACCGTATTGATGCAGCCTCTTGCCTAGACACAGTTACACCACTGCCAAACTGCTCCTGAGACATCCCTAGGGCAGATAATGTTCCCCACCACCCTCTCCAGTCAATATGCTTCTCAACTAGTTAAGCAGCAAACCTTACTGGATTTTTTTTACTTAAGATGAGCCTGAAGGACCTGTGACGTTGCCTTTTTTGTTTGTTTGTACTTCCAGAGAGCTGGCAGATACTTAGGATTCTGGTCCTCCTTAATACACTTTCAATTTCACTTTTTACCCCTTTCATCTGCTAGGGAGGAAAGGGTAACGTGACAACACAAATTTATCTTTATTGTGGAAAGCCATTACCAGGAAAAAAAAAAAAAGTTATTTCATGCTATACAGCACCGCAAACAGACAAAAGCCTTAGGGCTTTCTGTAGGCTAGAATCACCAAAAATCTGACTACGTTCCAAACCAAAACAAAAATCATTATTTTTTTCTGCAGGCAAGACTGGGCCTTCAGACATGTTCGTTTAGATCCCATGGGACCTGCACATGCATATCTGAGTTTAGCCTTGGTGACAAATGCTTCCCCAATCCAAGACATTCTGTTATCTGTTATCTATATCTTCCTGTTTCTTTTTCTATCACACCAGAATCTTGGGGGACACTATAAAAAGAAGCGTAGCATGTTCTATTTGCTGACAGTTTCATTTGTAAAAGAAGATTCAATAATGCTGTATCTGTGCTGGTCATCGGTAAGTGTAAATGGGGTCTTGCTGTCAGTGGTATACCTCAGCGGCTTTTCTTTCCTCCTCTCATTGTGCCTAAAGATAAAAGTTGAAAATGCAGAAAGATAAAAATAAGAGCAGGGGAATACGAGCTCACCCGGCCAAGTTCATGAAAATACAGTGATCTGCCAGAATGCTAAATTAAGCAGAAAAATCCCCAAAGCCCAGATATTACACAATAAGATTATTTCCTCTTTACACACACAGATACAATAAACCCCAGGGTCCAGCTCTCCTCCTCCTACTCCATCTTTCTGACTTAATAAATCTCCTCAAGATTTATTTATTTTTTTTTAAAGATAAATAACCTCCCCCAATATTAAATCAGTTACCAGTTTGTTAGTTGTTTTTTCTGTTTGTTTGTTTGTTTGGTGTGTGTGTGTTTTTGTTGTTTTTGGTTTTGTTCCCCCCCCCCCCCCAGCCACAGCCTAAAAGCTTTCGACCATGTGCTACAACACCAGTGAGTGCCCTTTACTGTTTCCTCCCTCATCCATTACAGTACCAGCTACACACTAACAGATTTCCACTGACCACAAAGAGAGGCAGACTTTTAAGTTACTGACTACAAGCAAGTGTAATCTACATCCAAACATTACATTTTGTTGTGAATTAAGATGCTGAGATGGGAGGCGATGGTTTA
>JAVJGJ010000014.1:114853143-114866197 GCA_035590215.1 Microhierax caerulescens | reverse complement strand
GATTGATTCAGCAGGTGTAACTGTTACTTGGGAAGACAAATGCCACAAGTCCCCACTTTCCTTCTTCTTCCCCCAGTTTATATACTCAGCGTGACGTTCCATGGTATGGAATACCTCTTCAACTAGTTTGGTCACCTGTCCTGGCTGTGTCCTCTCCCGGTGTCCTGTGCCCCCCCAGCCCTCTGGCTGGCAGGGCCGAAGGAACTGAAGACTCCTTGACTTGGTACAAACACTACCCAGCAACAACTAAAACCACCAGCGCGCTATCAACATTGCTCTCACACCACGGCCAAACCACAGCCCTGCACCAGCTACCGAGAAGAAAATTAACTGTGTCCCAGTGAAACCAGGGCAGTGAAACCGGGACAGCCAGCCCTGAAGAGCTCAGCTGTTTCTGCAGGTGGGCTCAGCATAGAGGTTCCTTCCACCTGTACAGTGCTCTGCCTCAGGCAGTGCCGTACCCAGTGGCTGGAGACCAGCCCAGCCGTCTGCCCGATTTCCCCGCAGCACTGCTGACCCGAGCTGCAGCAGCCTTCCTCGGAACAGCGTGACCCTCTGCAGCTCCGCCAGCAGCCTCCCAGTCACCATGCCCAGCACGCTGGCATACCACCACCCCTGCTCTCCATCCAACCCTCCCCAGGGGAGCGGAGGCTGTATGAAATATGTTGTAGCAGCTGACTGAGAACACGTAGCTACAGCACTAAATGGACTGTGGAAGAAACCACTGAAATAAGTAACTCCACTGAGAAGCTTGGGGACTAGGAAGGACAGCAGGTGAGCTGCCAAGTGTGACCAGTAGCTGCCCAGCACACAAAATGCTTTATTCTCCAGTTCTGCAGCATGGCAAGTCATGATTTCTGGTTAAAAAAGGAGACAGATGGTGGAGCCAAAATTTTCTGATTGCAGGAAGTCTTCAGAGGCAAACGTTTACCAACACACATCCACAAGTAAGCAGTGCTTTGTTTTAAGAGGTCCACAGGGTTTAGAGAAAACCAAAGGTAACTGAAGAACAGCAAGAGCAGCATCGCTTAAGTTAGCTTCAGAAAGACACAGTGCTAACTACTTCTTAATTAGCCAAGAATAAAGTGATAAGATGTTTTGAGATACTTCACATGATACATATACTGAGGATTTGTCTGCTGTACAGCATGAGGTAGGAAGTATGCAAGTCTGCATTAGGGTTGCCAAAATGTTGCATGACTAAATAGAGACCTTGTGCCTTTAAAAGGTTTGTTCAGTGTTTAGTTCTTTATAATTCAGTTTCTGAAGTGGGAAGAAACAGTTAAGTTGTTCTGAAGTAAAAAGTACCGTTAATATTTTCATAGACTACAAAAAAGTAAATCTGCTTAAATTTAAATATGGAACAATACTTCATCTCAGGATATTTGCCCAGTTACTGGGGAAGGACTACAGCAAACATTTAGAAAACTGCACATTTTCGAATTGAAGGTTAGATAGAAATTGAGCTTTTTTATTCTTCCCATGCCTATGGAAACGAATGTTAACTATACTTAAAAAACCCCCGAAGTTAAAATCCGTATTTAAAAGCAGCATCATTGTATTTATTAATAAAACACAGAGTATCAAAAACTTGCACACTAAGACAAATTTTATGGTAATGTAAATGGACCACTGGTCTTTACAAGTTTCATAGTTTCCAAAATTTCAGAAGAGTTGCCTTGGAATAGTAAAACAAGTGCTACTTGAAATGCTTTTTTTTTCCCTCTACCCAAATTGCATCAATGAATGGAATTAAATGAAAAATACATAAGATCTATGCCAGCTGCTGTCAGCTCTATTTGTTGTACTCTTTCTTCTTTAGATACAAATTCCGGCTCCATGGTAAGGACAACAGTCAGAAACTAAATAAAGTTTCAAGAAATATTTCTCCATTCTTGAAAACTTCTTGAAATATTCTTCAAGAATAATCAGCACCTATCAAAAATAAGACTTCAGCCAGAGATTATTCTCTCTTTATTAATGCCATTAGTAAACCACCCAAAGTGTGAAATGAAAAGTAGGCGTTTTCACATGTGTTTCATTTGAGAGTGTTCTAAGTTTTTGTGCACTACAGCATAAAGAAATACTGGATTAGACACATCCAAGACACATCCCTGATACAAGTCACCTGGCAGACATGTTTCTGTTACTTTAAAAGCTTTAACACCACCATTAATCATCCATATTTGTCTTTTGCTTTTGTTATCTGATACCATTTTTTAATGCGGAGTACTTACCCATAGTGTCAGGACAGATGAGACCGAGCTATTTCAGACATACCATTTTAGAAGAAGAGAATTAAATAAATGATTTGTTAGCAGTAAAGGTGTGTATTCTTTTTCAAATAACACATTAAAAATTACAGTACAAGAGGCAGAATAAATATGTTTTACTATTCTATTCTTCTTGTAAATAGTAAGCACCAAAAAAGCATGGATTTCTGTTATTACTCTTGAAAATCTCACTGCATTTTACCAGTGCTGCTTTGGACTCCTTGACGAGTCCTGAAGTCTGCATGAGACCTGTATGAATAAATCTCAACTCACATAAAAATGCTTGGAAACATGGGAAGGCACTACCAAAGACTGAGAATATTTATCAAGCTTTGATAACAAATCAGGACTCAGATTTGTTTGTGATCTGTTAAGCCTCGCTTAGTTTACAGAATATTTTACAGGAATGATAGTTTGATGTACTGAAAGTTTTCAGTAAATATAAACATTTATAAGGAACCATTAAAATTAATTACTATTTGTAAAAACAATTTATAACTTATGATCAAATGCCTGATCACATACAAGAAAAAAACTAGGGAGCCATCTTTAAATTAGAAAGAATATTTTATTTGTACAATATTGTACAGAAACATGCATGGCTGAAGTACTGATACACAGTAAGACTGGGCAACTACTTTTTTCCCCTTGTTTCATTTAATAAAGTCTTGCATATTTTGTGCATATTCAAGGTTTCTAGACCTATTAAAAAAGTCTAATTTTGCTTCGAATGCTTTGCACTACTTATTTGCAGGAAAAAAATATTTGTCCTCCAGTGGAAAGAGCGTGCTGCATTGGGTCTTTGTGCATTTTCTGACCTTCTAGAACTATAGTCTAAAGTACAAGCTCATACACCCATAACTGTAGCAAAACCAGGATGTCACCACAGGCAAACAAGAACACTGAAGAATGCATTTTAGAAAGCTATCAGCAGCAGCTTGCCAGGGTGGTTTGTATTATCTTAAAAGAACAGCTGTTAATCAAGGTGATATTTTCTAGAACGTTCAAGACTCTTTGCCCTGAAGGTGAGGTCAAAGACCAGGATGAAAGATCTGTTGTTTGTGACACAGCCAATAACCCCACTCAGGGAAAACACTCTTTTTGTCCCTCAGTTAAAACTCTTACCCTCTCAGCATAAACACTTGTAAGGGTTGGGGGTTGCCACATGAATAACAATTTTTTGTTAGATGTTCTATGTTTTATTTTGCTTGTGTGGGAAAACTACTTGGCAGAGGATGGGGGGAGGGATTAAAGAAAACTGGTACCTAGTAGAAGAGTAGTATTACAGAAAGGTGGTTTTTTAGGGTAAAATACAGCTATGGCTTTCAGGATGGTTGGCGTGCACAGAATCTACATCACCTCAGCTCCCTAAGCAACACACCCTGCTCAGCACCTGCTCGTGGGGGTAACGGAGGATGGAGCGGAGTGGAGACCCCGCGGCCAGGGTCTGCTGTGCTCCCTGCAGCAACGGGAACTCAATGGTACCACACAGCTGATAAGCTACAGAGCAGTTGTCACATGAAGATGAGATGTCTATGGCTGAGCCAACCACTGTGGCAAAATGACTTTCTTCAGATAAAATAATCTCATTGTAATACTAACGCACACCTCCATCCCAAAGTTACCTGCCTCCAGGGTACCAGTGCACCTCACTGGGCATGTAACAACAATACGTATGACCAAAGTCACTCAAGCTCCACCTAAATATGATGGAAATGGACTAGTCCTGGACTGAAGTAAATCCAAAGGGGATGAATTGTCCAAACTCCTGGATTACCCAACTCTGACTCAGTGTTCGCTAAATTAGGTCAAGCTGACACACTATTTAAGTTATTATGAAAGAAGGGACTTCCAGTCAAGGGAGTCAGCCTTGGGAAGGAAGGATGAGAAAGAAAAAACAGATAACTGTGTTCTTTTAGCCAAGTTACACAGAAAGAAGCCTTCAAGTGATGAAAGTTCTGGCTGCAAGTGGAAACAGGATGATAAGGTATTGTGAACCACTGATATCAAGACACTTACTTGAAAAGAGGACAAAGATAATGGTGGTAGTGGGAGATCACAACCTCCAACTCAAATAGCACCCCTGAAGGAGGTCAAAATCCCTCGAGGAGCACGTGCAGTTAGTAGAAAGTTTCAGTAGTGCTACCTGAGGATTTGCACTAATTTGTGTTAGAAACCAGAAACTTGTAACCAGGCCCGTGTATAATTAATGAATATGCGATGTCCTATGGAGCATAAAAAGTGGCAAATGAGGGGAAAGTTAGGGAAGACTCCGTCATAACTTCTGGGGTCAGTTGACAGGCTGGACCTGTCTTCTCCCCCGTAGGGACACCTGTTGGGTACAAACTTTATCTTACATGCGTTAACAACTAACTCATGCTAGCTATTATTAGTGGTTATAGTTTGGTTGTATATAGCTTCAAGCTTGTTTTTGCAGACAGTCCCTATCACCAGCAATGATGAACCTTAATTTGCCATGATTTTATATTAATAAAAAGTGTTATACTGTAAACTGTTAGTGTTAGTCCTTCACGGACGCTAGCAATTGCTGGCAGAGGGTCACATATTCGAATAAAGTGGAAAGACCTGCAGAGGAGTCCCCCTGATGCTGTTGGCACATTTCCCTGAACAAGTCACCCAAACCACCCTCTGGTCCAGCAGGACTGTTCAGTGAAGGCTCCCTGTAACGGGATGCCCACAGACTGGTTGGGCGCAAGGGTCTCTATTTTCCTGGGGCGCTGATCAAACACCTGGGGTCGAGAAAATCTCCCCCCCCCTTTCACATGACACTTCTATGCTTGGCTTTTGCTTTACCTATTAAACTGTCTTTATCTCAGCCCAGGAGTTTTCTTCTACCCTTCTGATTCTCTCCCCCACCCCACCTGGGGGGAGCAAGCGAGCAGCTGGGTGGCGATTAGCTGCCGGTTGGGATTAAACCACAACATGGTAACGGGTATAACTCTATTTTAAGGTGGTTTATAAAAATAAGACAGCAACTTGTTTCCATATTCTCATCTTGACATGGAGGAAAGCAATTGTTTTCAATCCCTAACATTTGTCCCTGAAGGCTACTTTTACAGAAAGCTAAAAATAATAAAATAAAACTCTTACAGCATGCAGGGTTACTGCTGCTATCCAGCTGTGCATCTCAAAAACACTTCACTACAGTTTTAAAAAAAATAAATAACCTCAGATCAATGCAAAACCCAGTAAAAGGTGATTACAGCCCCACATCCAATTCATTAAAGAAACGCTAAGTTAAGTAAGTGGGTTTGCTGTCTTGAACATCTCCTTCCCTAGGCAGAGTTTAAACAAACCTCTACACCAAAGACTAGGTTTTGTTTCAGTTTTCCACCCTATCCCAAGGCACAGTGTCTCCCCAGTCCTCCTGGAGCAACAGCTGTCTTTTAGGTTTTCAGATTCTGAATTTCATGCAGAAACAAATTAAAATCTGACATTTAAGGAAGTTACTGAACATGCATTTTGGTGCATTCACCCTTCTCCCCACAGACATTACCCCCGCCATAGCAGCTGCTGTTACTGGAAGGTGATAGCTGGCACTTTTGGAAGAAGGGATAGGAATCTCAGGAGCAAAGGAAAGGGAAAAACAAACCGGGGAATGACTTTTAATATGCTAACGTTTGTAAACCAGAATTCCAGTTTATCTGAAGGCAAAACACAAACAAGACCTTTAAGTCAAACTTTGTGTTTTTTAGCATATGGCATTTTATGTGCAGAAAACTGCAAGGCTATTATTACACAAATGTAATTTAATGAGAATTTAGATGGATTTGCTGAAGCCTGCGTATGAAGTCCTGTACAAACCAATGACGCTAAGAAATCAAGACATTTTATTTCTTCCAGTTTAATGGGACATTGGAATTTGGATCCCTTAGACATCTTCAAAAGTCTCTTATTGTTCATGTCTACCATGTTTCAGAAATGCATTTCAACCTCTGAACTTGCTTTGGAATACAGATACAGCACTTAGGTAAGTGTAATAATAAAAAACTATTAATATATTTATAGGCATCCTCTACAGAACTTACCAAGTCACAAGAAAATAATTAAATAAATCTGAGGAAGAGATACTCACACAATCTAACCTAAAAGGTTTTTTGTAACACACTGGTGGTAGGTTGAGCAGATAAAGGAAGATAGCATGAATTTAATTAAACTGGATTTTAGCAGGGTCTTTATCACAGTAGCACATGGAAACCTCAAAGAAACTGGCAAAGAAATAGCATATACTACAATAAGGGGTAAATGGTGATGGGAAGCAACAGCAGTTACTACCAATGATGTCACATAGGAAGGTGGAAAGGTATAATATGAAACTACATTGTTCTTACTACCAAGACCAGTATTATTCAATATGCCAAAAACGGGACCTGGGGGGAAATTTCATCTCAGTAACATTTTCAAAGCAGCAGCAGAGATGACTAAGATTGCACATTTATCTATTTCCAAAACTTACATCTTTACTCAGAATTTTGAGAAATTTTTGTCTCTTCAAGATGTGGGGGCAGGGGGAAATGAGCTGATGTATCAGTTCAGAGCAGCAAGAGGCATTTAAGGATTACCACCATAAGTTACTTTATTTAAAAGTGTTAGTAATCATATGGTTAAAGAAAGGAAATACCATCTTTAATGGATGGCACCTTGCAATATTTGAGAAATACTAAGTCAGCAAGTAGCTTATTACTGTATGATGATGTATTGAATAACTTTTGGCTGACATACACAGAACATTTGGAGTTTGCAGTTTTATTAGTTTTGGAGCTAACAATCTTACACCCTGAACTGCACTTCAGAAGAATGCTGTGGTGTATTCATACACAGCTAAATTAACTTCAGAGTTAACAACCTCACCTCCAAACTGAAGATTTTTTTTTTTTTTAAAAAAGGAGCTATATTGCTAGTAGAACTAAAAAGCCATCTTTAATGCATAATAAAAAGCAAATCTATCAAGATACACGCTACAGCAAAATGGTATATATATCAAATGAGGTCAGAATATACAAATAGTTTCACCTTAATAATGAAAATAACGTCTGCCAAGTGTGGAAGAAGAGGCAAAAAAATATCCAGATACTGCATACTGTCCCCAAAACAGTAATGAAATTATAGTATTTTTTCCCCCATGCCCATGTATTCTCATTGTACTGTGATCTTCACTACCACATAGGTAGAGGTAAGCTTGTAAATACAGAGCCCATTAAGTATCCAGCTATAAGGCTGTTAACATACCACTATTTTAAAAGTGCTTCATTTTTAAAACATTTTTTTCAGTTCAAGAAACAGCTTTGGAAACATTTGTCATCTAGTGCTTGCTAGGAAAATAAAGTTAATGTCAATGAAGCTAGAGACTGAGTTTAAACCTTAGGCAGCCACGTTCTCTAGGAAGTGTTACCTATTGCAAATTAAGTTAATCCATTTTTATTAAACATGTTTTAAGTAAGTCACCAGCAACAACAAATGAACAACAGACATTGCATGTTTCATCCTCTGATCTTTTTTTTTTTCCTTTGCATATTGCTGTCTCATTATATACGGGAATTTTTTGTTTGGTCACTGCGTAGTACAACCTGAGAAGCACATATACGTTCTTTTTTCAGCACATGGCATAATGGTGCCTCAATAAACATGATCTAGAGAACAGTACTGTCTTGTGCCCTAGAAGCACTTTATAACACTTGCCTGCTTTGAAAGAACGTTCATTTTAAGGCCTTACTTGTTTAACCTGTTCAAAGGCAATAAAAATCCAAGAGGAAAAAAAAAGTTAATTACATAGAGCAGCAACTTTTATTACCGCTGTTTTTCGGAGTGTGAAAACTGGAAAAACACATCTAAAACTATTAGGAAAATTATTTTTCCAATAAGGTTTATTAATTCATAACTTCAGCAGAATTACAATCAAGACTTCACATAAAGATAGAGAGAAAAGAAAAAGATAATGGTGGATAATGAGAAGCATATTCATATCGCAAAGCATATGATCATTGACTTTACCTATTTCCAGCAGTTTTATGTGCATGAGACTTTCCTAAGCCTTATGGGTAGGTTAAAGATATTTTTTTAAAAAGATTCAACAAAGATCTATTTTTAGAAAGATATTTAAGGTGACTGACTTTCCCCTTCCATCCTTATATTACATTGCATATAGCAAATTTAGAATATGTGATTGAGTCCAGTTGCAAACATGTACTTCCCATTTAGGGGAAGGCAGAGACTTACTTAGGCTTACAACAGATTTATTACACTAAAACAAAGAGCTATAGGATCTTGAAACATCACTCTGATGTCAGCAAACTGTCTGATACAGCACCAACCACAGAAATAATTCTTTTCTAAAATACCTTACCAGAAATTCCTGAAGGCATTATTAAAAAAGCCACAATGAATAAAAATGGATACAAGGGAATGTATCAAAAAAGCATTAAAAAAATGTGACATTTCAAAGAGCTATGGAAGATTTGATTTAAGGATGTTATTTAAATGTAAAAAGAAATTACTTGATATGTTTACCCTGAAAAGTTCTGAAAGGTCTGCTGCCACCGAGATCCATCTCACAGTGCCATGATTTGATAGTCATAAAGAAACACTGATTATCTAATGTGATGATTTGGCTTTTCCCCTATGAGCTAATTTAAAATATAAAAAATAGGTTATGCTTATGGATGATGGTTGTTGTTGATACTTTACAAGTGCTTTAGAGTTTAATTAAGCTCAGATGTGGGACACTTTATATTATTAAACCTTGAAATTAAAATGAACTCAGCCATTAGCCCCTGAACTTTTTGGTAGTTGTGCGAAATCCCCAAATCTAACAACATTCTTGCATTTTCAAAGTCCAATATTCTACAATAAATCAAATAGGACAAATTTCCAAAGATACATAATAGAAAACTCATACCCTAGTTCCTTAAATATGTTAGATTTTAGCAGCTTGCCTTTTTATAATGTCTAGTATTCTCACCCAGCTCTTTTTTTTTTTTAATTCAAAAACTATACAGAGTAGTCTCAACTCAGAAAGATTTAAGCATCATCACTGATGAATTTCCAAAAAAGGAGCGAGAAAGAAGCATGAACACTATTGACAAAGTTTGATTCAGTCACCCCATGTGTATAGCCCATATCCTATGCTCCGAAATGAAAATTTACACAGGGCAATATTAAAACATGTGTTGAATTACAGCTGAACAACCCAAGAATTAAGTCATGTTATAACAGTAAATCTGACCTGCCAGTTTTGGTTAATAACAGTACCATTGGCTCAGAAAATTTTCTGGAAGAGCCTCAAACCTCTGGCTGTTGAAACCACATAATTCACAACCATTTTTGACATTTTTCAGCAATGGAGCTTTCAATCCAGGTTGCTTGTAGTTCGCTTATTCTATATAACAAAAACTTTTTTTTGTTCTCAAACAAAATACATTCATAGAAATTCAGCCTTACTATATCAATAGATAGATTTATCTCTGGTTTTGATCAAAACTAGGTGTGTGACAACTCTAATTCCTGATACCTAACCAAATATAGCAACGTTACCATCTCCTTCAGAGTAAGGGCTTCCTTTTTCACAGGTTATTACTACTTTTAACCACAAATACCAAAACTCCTTTGTGGTGTTCTGACAACCCAAATGTTATCTTATAAACTGTAAAAAAATCTTGATTTTTTTTTTCTCCCCCTTACTTCAGTGGGATCTCTGAAAAACAGTTACTTTCAAGGGAAGTCTTTCTAGTGTTTAATTGTCCACACTACAATAGGAAAAAACATAGAAAGTAGAAAAAAAAAAAAATCATTTAAGGATGGGTTGGGGTGTTTTTTCCCCTCTCCCTCATTGACTTCATATGGAAAATACCTGATTATTTCAGAGAAATTATGTAAGAAATTAATTTACCACTTATTTTCATTCTGCTCCAGGCTAGCGTTATCAAAATTGTGATTAAACCGTATGCCCAGAACTGAAATTTCTGCTTTCAGTCTACAAACTGGGCCTCTTTTCAGCATACACAGCAATTTTTAAGAACCAGAAATAGCCTTATAACTGCTTTTGCGATCTCCAGCATATGATTAGTGAAATGATGCAATGGGAAGTTTCAATAAATGTGGGTATATTTATATGAACTCTTCTTGTTGACTTTCCCAAAAATGTCTCTTAGCACATATCATAGAAAGAATGAGAAAGAGAAATACCCATAGTTTTTGTTGTAGCTTTAAAAGTTCTTTCCCTGTAGGAATATATTTTTAAAGTTTCAAGAGAAAGTAGGCACACAGCTCGCCTGCTCTCTTTTCACATTTAACCTATGAGTCCACATCTACAATTTTGAAACTCACCCCCTAATACTGAGGTCATTTACTTCCCGCTAATAGTAATATAGAAAAAGCAGTACATAATACATTATAAGCATTTTAGAGACATTCAGTTATATTGTTGTATGCAACTCCCACAAGAAAAGTCATAGAGAAGCCCAAAGACATACATATTCAACAAAACTCATTTTCTATTCGGAATTTTTTCTTTCTAGACTAGTGATTGACCTAAATTGAATAAGATCCAATTTTAAAACTGATTTTAAAACTTTTTTTTTTTTTCTGATTTAGAGGTTGTTTTTAAAAGCATTTCCTTCCAATCCAAAGTACTACAGACAAAACAAGTCTCTAGTTCTCCATTGTTATGCAGGAAGGCAGCCTGCAATTTGACCTGAAGTTAATGGAATTCTGCAAAGGCAAAGAAATATGTACCTATGTAGGTTTGGGGTGCAGAAGTACAACTAATTAGGAGAAGATCTGAAAACTCCTATACATCATCTGTAAGCAGTAGCGATATATCTCAGTAAAGACTTGTATTTCACTTGCGGTGATCGGATCGCACCACAAAGCAAGCATGCAGTATCTCCATTCTGCAGATGGCAAAATGGAGATAACAAGAAACAAAATAATTTGACCAAAACTATCAGACAGATAAATGGCAAACCACTCAGTCCAGTGCTCTTTCCATTAAGAAATCCATCCTTCATAGAGAAGGGCAGAGTTCAATAAGGGCTGACCCCCCTCCATGCTCCATAATCTTAGCCACCAAGGTATATAAGCCTGCAATTTATTGAATAGTGACATAGTTCCGAGGCACCTCCTTAATTGTTCTTTGATGAGTTACCACCGAGCTCCACAAGTCCTCCCTCGTAGCCCACAGGGCTTCCCAGAGCCAAGTGGCTTATGAGAACTCCACCCCACAATCTCAACTTCCCTCCTCTTCAGCCAGAGCGAAACAATAATCACAGCATATAAACAATAATAGTCCTTAATTTTATTCCCCCGCTACTCAAAATCCTAGCTAAGTAGGGGATCTTTCAATAGCCCTGACTGTTAAAAGTGAGCTCAAAAGGTAGAGATTATTGCAGGAAGCATTTTATGGGCATCTTCTTCTACTTTTATACTTTTAGAACTTTGCCTCAAGCACCTGCAGCAACCTCTATTCAGGCAGTGCAGCAAAGGTAACATCGTGGAGAGAGAACTGGAACCAGTTTTTCCTTTGGGAGAATAGAAAGAAGAATTTACATAGCATGTAACACAAGCCCAACAGTTGTTAGGTCTCAGACCCCAAATACACACTGTACCACTTCTTCACTATCAAGGGCGCTGTACCTTGCATCTTGACTCAGCATCGTATGTTAATGTTCACTTTTAAAGCTTCACCTCTTGAGCAAAGTAATTTAAAAATGAAATAAAAATAATTTAAACAGTCTTTCTTCATGTTTTCCTTCAAAAGATTAAAGGGCTGAAATGATAGAAGATAATGTTTTGGTTTTTTAAAAAATATCCATACACAGTCATAGGTACAGATCCCAGGTTTACAATCTCATTACGTTTAAACTCAACATTTGCGACTAGCAATTCTGGAACACAAAGTAAATTTGAAATGAACTTATGTGCAAAATGATTCACATTTATTTTTGACTGAGATGGCAGGAAGTTATGTTCAAGCTGAACTGGCAGAAACAGCGTTAAAACTATCCTTCAAACAGCCAGATGTTCCTGCAATTAACTAACAAGGATGGGTGGATTACTGGGTGATCCATGTAGCAATGTTAATGAGCCTCATTGCCAGCAGATAGGTGAGTCTAGGGAGGTGCCAGGAACATACAATTTTGTAGAGGGAGTGCAGAGTAGTCAGTGTCTGTGCAGAAGTGAAGCTATTTGCATTCTAAAAGTCAGCAATATCTTGCCTGGCATTCAAACTGGCTGAAACAAGTCATATTTTAATCTGTATTGATGTGCCTAGAGCAAGCCTGGCTTTATCCCAAATCGATCCCAGCTCAGACCAACATTATCATTTACATCAAGCTATAGACAGATGAAACCTGTTTATGGACCCAATCCTGCTCACAGGCAACAGAACAGTTTCTCCCCCACTGCTTCAATAGTCAATAATATTTTTTATGATTTAAGATCTGTTTTATACACACATACAAGCATTTGATTTATGAGTCTTGATTTACAAATAAGCCACAGTAAAGGAAGTGTGAAATGACAGCTTCAGAAAGTTATGTATACAAAACCTCACCAGCTATTTTCCATTCTTTATTCTTCATACATGCAAGCCAATTCAAATACACATTTTCAGAAGAAAATATTCTCACCAATGGAGAAATTGAGCTTTCAAGTACTGGAGATCTGAGGGCTCCAAGTGTGTAATAACACAAGTACAATTTAGGACAGGTCAGACAGAAGCTTTATTAGCTTTGATCAAAGCGAGAGAGCCTTTGGACAGCATT
>JAVJGJ010000014.1:114833897-114852990 GCA_035590215.1 Microhierax caerulescens | reverse complement strand
TTAATAAAGCCAGATATCCATCCCTAGGAGGGATGGACTCAAGGAACTTCAGCATGGATAGCTGACAGTTGGGAGCAATCACAGACTGTTAGCTTTTAGACAAAAGAAACATTCATTTAATTAGGTTAAACTTCTTAACCAGACTTCTCTGATCTTAAATATTACTAATTTTCTCACCATACAAGACATTCCGAACAACAACAACAAAAAAACCCACAACAGTGAGAGAGTGAAAAATTACTCTTCACCCAAGCCTCCCAAGCACCCTTTTGCTTGCCATAATAGCTCTGCCATAAAACAAATAGCGTGAAAGGGAGACAGAGGTAGCAAGTCTTCAACCAACAGAAACCAAAACACTTGAAGCAAGAACTGAAAGGGTGGGTGGGTGGGAGGGAAATGCTGTTGGCTTATTTGAAATAGTAAAACTTGCTAAGGATTATTTGGAAAGCCTCAGTTGAAACAAGAGAAACTTAACATAGGATTTTGTCAACTTACATTGTCTGTCAAAAAGCTTGCTAAACTGAATGTTCTCACACAGCTGATTCACCCTGTGGTTTTCAGAAGGTCCAGGGAAAAACAAATAGTACCAGTTGATACCTGACTCCAGTCATTTTTAGTGGAAATCAGGCCCTTAACTAAGGGCATTTATGGTATTTGGGACCGACAGATGGGAAGAAAGAGAAAGTCACAAAGTGTTGGAATGTAAGAGCTAAGCCTGAGAAACAACATTCTGCAAATATTTAGTGCACAGACAGCATTTGCTGAGGGTTCCCCTCCACACAGGGCTTCACCCTGAAGTAACGTAGAGGAAACTCCAGCTAATAACACTTTCTCAAGAAACAGCTCTCGGTCAGATTACACCTCTCTTAGCTGGCATTCATTCCTGGATGTAGCCAGAACGCTTAGAAAATATAACCCAAGGGCAGATTGCTGTAGTTCTGTGCTGAGTCGCAGATGGACAGCCTGTTCAAGCTTACACGATGTGTTTGTAGCGAGGGTTGCCTGCAGCAGGGGAGCCAAGGGGCAGCGAGCTGTGAGGAGAGCCAGGGTTTTGAGCATGCCTGTGATGAGTGGCACTGCTATGATAATGGAACCACACAGATCTCTCATGCTCGCCTGTCCTAGGAAAAGGGGGTTAAGAGAGGGCTATGCAAGCATCAGGCCAGCAGAGCCTCTGAAGAGCAAGGATCTGTTGGCACACGAGAGGTTGAGCAGTTCTCTCTCATAAGTGAGGGTGACATTTCTCTCCTACTCAGCAGCTTCAAGTGCACCTTCCCACTCCAAGCAGTGACTTGGAGCAGCACACCATACAGCCTTTCTAACAAGCCCATGTTTTGAAATTCTCAGAAAGAGCTAATGGAAATAAATGCATCTTTAACATAAGTCTTCCAGTTTCAGCTTAATATTGTCACCTATGTGACACTTCCAGTAAGTAAATAATTTCAAATGGGAAATCTCGGATGAATTAGTGTAGGCTTATTGATTGTCAAGGTAATAATTCTGAGGCACAGAAATCTGAGACCTCTTGACCAGAAAGGGAATAGAAAATACCTCTCACAGAAGCAGGTTTTTATGAAAAGATAATTTAGGGGCTTCAGGGCAATAAAGACAAGTCTGAGAGCAGTTACAATCCATTTTTAGATTATATTACCTCTCAGTCCCGTTTCCTGAAATAACCTGCCTCTCTGCCTCCCTCTGCTATAATCTTCCTTCTTTCCTTGTCTTTCTTCAGAGCAGCAAGAGAATGAACATTATGAATTATTGATGCAAGCAATACAGAAATCTCATCAGGAGAATATATATATATATTTATATATATAATTCTCTCCCCGCCCCCCCAAGTAAAAGCACAGGAGAAAGGCTGGACAGAAGCAGAAAGCCTACTCAGCACAGGAACACATGTACATAACCAACTGTAGCAGCTCTGTACTTCCACTGACTTTCAGAAACCAGAGGCAAGTGGCATGAGCAGTAATCAGGAGTAGACAAATTCCACCAGAGAAAAAAAAACAAACCACAACAAAAAACCCCAAACCCTCACCAAACTCCAAACCGGCCTACATCCAGAATATTCCTCGCAGGCATTTGAGTGATTGTTAAACTGATCTAGACTCTTCGGGGCCCAATTAGACCCAGCTGAGAGTGTCAATGAAATCACATATATGCTTTTAAGTCATATAAATATCAGAGACAGTCGTACCAGTCTTTGGAGTTTTACATTACCAGCTTGCTCCTTGTATTCTTACAAAGGGAAAGAATTTTTGTTCACCTTTTTTTCTTTCAGCAACCCAGCCTGCATCAAACATCCAAGGCTTAGTGCCTCAAGGCTTTAGCATTTCATTTCTGTCTTACAAAGCGACAGTTACAAATGGGCATGTGTATGAGCTGAGGCCACGTCTGTATCCAAGAGGACCTTTAGAAGGCCAGGATACTCGAGGGCTTTGGAAGGTCCAGTGTAACACTAATATACATATGTTTGCCAAGTACCTATAAACTTCTACAGACATCATTGGTAGCAATTGGTTACTGGTCTGCACTGGAAGGCCCTAGGTCCATATTTTACCTCTGATATTTCTGAGCAAGATTTCATGGGCTGAAGAATGTAGAGCACGTCCGCTGTTATCTCTATCCCAGAAGTCTCATGCAGACAGAAGTGTAGAAGATGATATGCTGAATATTTGAAGGCATGGTATCAACTGTGCCTTCCAGTCTCTGGAGACTGTATTTAATGTTTTGGATATACATTACTGGGACAACATTTTGGGGGTTCATCAGAAGTTCTTTAAACATAAATGTATTTCATCAGTCTGTTAACTTCCCTTGTTTCACTAAAGAACATCTTATTCTACACTAATAGCGCCAAATAGTAACTGTCAAAGCTGGTGAGAAGACTCTCAGTTGAACTTCACTTCTACGTTTAATAGGAAAGAGGAAGACTCTACTGATAGGGAAGAAAAAAAAAAAAGCAAAAGGTATCAAGTACGCAAGTCACAGTCTGCAGGTTGACTGCTCAGACCATTCAAGCCGATTTGTTCTTATATTTTCAAAACCACTTAGTTTTCCTTCTCATCATCGCAAGCATGTCTGCCTTCACCAAGAGTCTTTGCTTCCTTTCCCCAAGATTACTGAAACTCATTTCTTATTTTCCTTTCCCTTTCACCCACATCTTCCGTTGGTGTCTTTATGTCAGATTTAGTCTCCTTATCTTCAAGTATAAGTCATTTCACCTTAAATTCTACTTTCATAAAGCATGGGTAGAAACCCATAGCTGTAATCTGGAGGATTTGTTAATAATTTCATCTTTATTTTATATATTCAATTCTTGATGATTACTCCTTCTTCCTAACTGTTCTCTCACCTCAAAAAAAATATTATTTTTTTTCCTTTTTCTTCATTATCTCCTGTTCTCTTTTATTATATTGTTTTCTATTCCAAGACTATGGCTGGTTTTGTACTTAAGCTTCAGAGCTGTTTCAGGATAACACTTACTTTATATTTGTGAAGTGCCATGTAACTTTACAGCCATATCAGTTATTTTTAGTACTAAAACCAATGATTAGGATGCTCCATTTTACAAGCCTATAAACTGGTTTCCACTTAAAATGGAAATGAGTAAAATCTTCAACATATATCAATAGAACTTGTTTGTAAAGTTTCATGCTCTAGTAACTTTCATCTTTATTAAGGCTGAAGAAGTCAGTCCCATGTGTCACATTCAGAGAAACACTGGCAGAAATGGCCCTGAAGACATAATAACCCACTAGCCCAAATAATTTGCACTTTAAATGTAAATGTCTATCTTTCAAACCCCTGAAGCTTCATCTCTCAAAAGCACCTCTAGAGATTTATCATCTGTATTCAAACATGGATAAATACTTTCCATAGCTTGGGGGTGGGGGGAGTGGGGGTGGTGCAGGGGTGTAGGGGGAGAGGGAAGGGAAAAAACAGAGAAGTAAAGGAGGGAAAAATAGCAAGCCTGGCAAAGTGATGAACCTGTTATGGCTAACCTGTTTGTGGATTAACTGAACTAAACCAGTTGATATAACTGTCAGTAAGCCCTACAAGAGAGCGTGTGAAGAGCCCAAAGACAATTACACATCTTACGCAGTTTCTGCTTTGGTTCTAGTTACATATTTTCATCACTTTAATGAGAAGTTAACTTTTACTAACCAATCACTTTGGACTTTTCAGCTGTATGGAGTTACAGGAGGAGCTCAGCTGAAATTACTTTTCTAGATCTTATATATTCTATATTTAATATAGAATATATAGTCTGTAAAATTCTACATATTAGAAATCAAACCACAGCATTGCACATGCAGCTTAGAGTCAGCAAGAGGAGTAGAAATATCATAGGGAGACATATATTTAAGTAAATCCCTAAAAATTGCTAAGCTTTGACAGTCAAGTATGTCTTCTTAAAACAAAGCTCACAAGCTTTCATAGTTTGGGAGCTATGAAAAAGTTTGTTACCATAAACAGGAGGAGATTGAGCTTAATATATAAAAATCTATGTTTTTAACAGTACAATGAGCAAAATAGACTGTGCATAGCTTATAAATGTAGTTTAAATTGAAAATTAATCCTTCCCTCCTTTTCAGACTAGATTTGCATTGACACATGAAGAGAAACACAGCAAGATACCTTAAGAGAATTGTTGGTCTACCACATTTCCACTTCATGTTCAGTCAGAAGCATTATTTAATCATACTTCTCATCTGTTGTTCAAGAGGAGCAATTGATTTTTGGATCAAAATCCACTTTTAATTAATAAAAGATATACAGTTGCAATGTACTCTATACAAAGCACAGAATGAACTTCCATAGCTTAAAATCTACCAATTGCTACTGAGATGCAATAATCAAAGAACGTCCTCATTATGAAAGGTGGTTAAAAGTGTTGTCTCCTGCTGGACCAGATGAAGCCTGGAATTGTTTCTTAAATGCTGTATTGCTACAGAACAGCTACAAGTCACTTCAAGGAGTGATTACTTCACCTGTGCTAACAGTGCAGATGTCCAAATTATTCGAGCTTTCTTCATGAGGTCACCACCCCAAGTCCTTGACTGAACCAGGAAAACTAAATTGTACTGATATTGAAGGTTGTGGGGCTGTAACTGTAACACAGAGAAATTCTTCCCACTGTAAGCAGACCTATTCCAACAGGAAAAACAGAAGTCAGATGCCAAGCATGGAAGTAGGGAAGACGGGAAATCACTGCACTTTTGAATGCTCAAAGTTTAGACTGCTTTGGCTTTTTCAGCCTAAACCCATGTAACTTGTTTTCTGCAAGACTACCTGAATTCACAAGCTCCTCCAAACTTCAAGGCAGTACCAAGAAAAGTGGGGGTGATGTCCTCTGCCTCACATGCTCATTAAGGCCTGCATTCAGAGAAAAACAGGTACTAATCATCTTAACTGTTCTTGCCTAGTGCATCTGCCTTCCTAGCCATGGCATCTGGCCACATTCTTCTTCTGTATCCTATTTTCAGGGAAGTGCATAAAAGATTTTGAAAAACAAATTGCACGAGGAAGGGTTGAAAATATGAGTGAGTTGCAAAGCTACAGTCTTGCACATCTTTGAATACTTAAAAGTCAACAACTCAAAGAAACAGGCAAATAATGTATGATTCTCTATATACCTATATGTATATACACCTACATACAAAACTATTTGCAACTTTTAAGCAAAAAACCTTTGGTCAATTACATTATGAAGTTCTCCTACATACCTGTTCTTAAGGTTAACAGAAAATTAATGAAGTTTTCAATAAAAGATGAACTGGTGCAAAGACATTAGGAGTTTGATTTAGAAAGTGAAGCTTCCTATTCTCACATCTGCACAATTTTCCCACTTAATTTACATAACAAATGAATTCCTCTCACAGATTAAAAGATTTCAGCCTCTCTGTTCTTACTGTATTTGATCATGAAGAATTACCTGGCACACTGACATTTTGGAGAAAAATCATATTTTGTACTTTTCCCAAGTTATTTCCTTTCATAATATTTTCAAACAAGCTCTATTAACAAAATAACTGTTACGCTCACAATGACTCACAGTTTTGAATGCAGTGTCTAGGACAAAAAAAAAAAAAAGACAGCTAACTATATATTTCTGTTAGTATGATATCTACATGTTTTATCTGACTAAAATATGAAGGTCAGTGCTACTCCCACAGAGCTGGTCTCAGTATGTAAAATGCATAAAGGTGCCATAACTAAGTATAGGGCAGCTCCACCGACACCCAGGGTAGCATCTGTCTGTTCCAGATTATGCCCGAGTATGCAAAGGAGTCAAATTCAAAGCGCAGCCCAAACGCAGCTTTAGACCACACATGGGCTGCCTGAAGAGAGGTTAATTCAGTGTAACTACCCTTGCAAGCAGAGTATACCAAAAATAAAGGAAAAGGACTGCAAAATTCCTATAAGCGAGTAAGAGCAAGCAAGGTGGGAATAACTCCAGACCTCCCTCAATATTTTAAACAATAAGTATTAAGGCAAAGGAGAAATCACCATTACGTCTAGTCATTTTATATTTAGAGAAAAGAGGTGCATTTGTGAAGAAAGAAAGATACAATGGTCCTCAAGATATCATTTTTCTACAGAAAAATGAAGCATGGGACTTTTTGTCATGTTCATGTGTCTTATTCCTTTAATACAGTTTTTGCATTATGATACCCAAAAAGGAAGAGGAGAAGAAGCTGAAACTCTCGCACACACAAAATGATTTTTTTTTTCCAAGGTCCAGGTTCCAGTACAAGCCTATTTATGTTATGCAGCAAGACTAATATTAGCAAGACTGAGACAAGGCAGTCAAAGAAAAAAGCACCTATTATCACCAGGATTTAGGGAAAAGGGTGAAGGTTTGGTCAGGTAGAATGATACATGGCTCCAACAAGATCAGGTATTCAGTCAAACTATTTCCTTGAAATAAAGAAATAGGTTTAACAAGATGCTGTAAAAGACCAACTCCTTGCGTTACACAGCGTGACTGGGATTCCAGCTTTGGGGATTTGGTTTTGTCCCTGTATACAGCATTACGGTTTTTCTGTTTAGTTTTTAAGGAAGTGTTCGAGAAGGACCTGTTCCTACCAGACAACAGATATGTGAAAGGGTTGAAGACATAAAACAATTGAAAAGACAGGCTTCAAAAAGAAAGTAAGTAGCTTTATTTAAGTAGAGCAAGAGAAGCCTGCTTACTGTAGGCTAAGCTGATTTTCCAGTATACAGTAGCAAGATAAAAATGTAACAGCAGCTTTCTGGAATTAGAGCAAGTATGACAGCAACAGTTAAGATTCCTAAAGTGAGATGAACTAATAACTATAGAGCTCGGCTCTGAACCAAAAGTGAAGAGACTGCTCCGCTTCAGCCATTGGAGTTTGTAAGACTGCTCTATTCCTCTGCTCTGCTGAAGGCTTGGTCATTTCACTTGCTGTAGATGAACAAAGCACGTAGAAAAGCAGATATGACGGATCTGTCCATAGAAGTGTTTGTTCTGTGTGTCAGGTGAATAACTCCTTTCTCATCATGAATATTGGGTGGCATCCAGGCATGAACATATTAAAAGAGAAGTGACCATTGCTTCATGGTATGTTGTTGACAGAGTGGAACTAGTATTTATTGTTCTAGAAACACGCTTAGGAAGACATGTAATCAGAAGCAGCAAGTCAATTCAAGCCTGTGGAGAAAAACTTAGGACAGAAAATCTCAGGAAGTGAACAAGGACAGATTATCAAGAGGGTTTTTTTGTTTGGTTTTAAACATATATTTTCAAAGCTCAAGTCATTCAGAAATATTAATCAAAAAGGACAAGTGGAGGTTTCAGACCTAAAAGCAGCCCTGTGGCTTGATTTTGAGTTGGCAGCAACTTCTACAAGCAGCTGGAAGTGAGACACACTTCTTCCAGCAGACCAGGAACTGCCAGATGTAACCGAAAGGAGGTGGCTGCAGATAGGAAAACATGACACTTCAGTAAGAGCAGACTTGTTATTCTTGAGAAACTCACAGTAATTCCCAGAAATTATATTCTCATTATATACAAATGATTATAATGCTCTCCTTAGAAAGCCAGTGAGTCTCAGACAATCATTCAGCTAACCCTGAAAA
Organism: Microhierax caerulescens; assembly: GCA_035590215.1. Classification (NCBI taxonomy): domain Eukaryota; kingdom Metazoa; phylum Chordata; class Aves; order Falconiformes; family Falconidae; genus Microhierax; species Microhierax caerulescens. The sequence goes on along the minus strand of JAVJGJ010000014.1, from coordinate 114,844,881 downwards.
AGTACCTGGGACTTTTTATGTTCCTAATAGAGCCTGAAGCCTGATCCCAGATCTAACTGGGCATACCCAAGAGGTCATCTTTCTTGCAGGATCACTCTAGACTAGCACAGTCACAGACAGACTTGCAAGTCTTCTCATTTGGGATTATTTCACAAAAGAACTGTAACACACTACTTATTCAGACCTCTCAATATTGTTTTATTGTCAACCACAGCCTGACCACGAGCCCTGAAGAAGTTCTGTGAGCCATCGTTACTTTTCTACCACAAGAACACAGCCCTCTCATCATTGACTGGAGTTGTCAGAAACATTAAATATTAAGCACCTTTATCAGGTTTGCAGTTTCAACAAGAGAAAAAGTGCCATCATCTTCAGAAAAATGATTTATTAAAACACTTCCTCACAGCTGGGAATCAAACAAAAGCACTGACACAAGCTCTTAATGAGTTATATTGGGACACACATTTCCATAGAAAGAAAAAAACCCAAAAAACAAAAAAACCACACACAACACCTCTACAGTCATAAAAATGAAAAAGAAAAAATTAAGACTGCCAGTATAAAAGATTCCACAGCAGGAAAACAATAAAAGAGTACTTAGGCACAAAAAGTAGGAAATAAGTCATTACCAATAAAAAAAAAAAGCTGCTTAAAAATCATGAAGTCATAAATACACAAATGCAAAGTTTTTGGCATTTGTTTGTGCCTGTCTTTTGAAGAGCTTGCTATTACAGTGGGTGCTCTAACTGAATGGGCAAATTTACAGTGACATCTGTAAATACAGACGGCTGCAATAACAAACTCATGCCAGCATTTGTAACAAAAGGCCCTTCTGAGGAGTTTAACTGCTCTTTAACACAATTTGTAGATATTCAGCTGAAAAGGAGATTCATCTGACCCTGCAGTACAAACAGGGTGAGGAAACTGTATGTATTTTCTGCTATAGACACTGACATATCAAAACCATTTTTAAATCAGGTGAGAGCAACAAAGACAACGAGAAATCTGTGAAGATGTCTAAGGATGTGACTATGGTCTTTCCATTAGTGGGGTCCCACACAGTCCATGCACTTTTACATTGCGTAGTATGGCTGGACAATAGAACATGGACAGGTTTTCCCCTCATTCCCACCAGGCCTGCACCAGCCTTACAGCAGGACAGCACAGCGGTACCACAACAGAGCTTGTGGCTACATCTTCTGAAATACAACTCGTGCTATGGGGTTATCTAGACCTGAGCAGGGTCCTCAGGTTGCAAGGGCTATGAAGAAAATGCCAGCCCAAGACATTTTTATTTATCCCACTGAGTATCTGCTGGCCAAAGTACCCCAAGGACAGTCAGAAACCAGTTATTAAAGTGGTTTTCATTTACAGACATCTCAAACATCAGGAAGTATATGAAAAGCATCTCCAGCTTTGTATGCATTACCAAAAGCGGGCTGGAAAATGAGGTACAAGTCATTTGGATATCTTCAGCCAGTTTCTTGGGGAGTCATGGCACAAAAAATAGTTGGCAGTTACATGTGGGTGCAAGAAGTTTAGAACCTTGTTTGTAGCTCAGCTGAAGTAGAAGGCTACTTTAAGGTATAGTTAACATTTCACAGAAGACACCCTGTCTGCTAATACTGAGAAAAAGTGAAAGCAAGTTTAAATTTTAAAGTTATCTGGAAACTCGCTGCAATCCAGAATCCAGCTCGAGCCAATCTTACTTTGTCAAAGGCAATTGCGGTCAACAAAAAGCAAGAAAAAAGTTTAAGTGGCTAATCTTTTTCTTTCTCTTTAGATTAAGTATATTGCATTTCCCTGTAAAGATCCAAAGTGCTCTGATCCTTGTTTTGAAAGGCAAGAGCTGACAGTCCTATTGAGATCTCAGGGGTGGGTTGGTGGCAGAATTATGCACATTTGATTCTTGCTGCAAGAAAGTGGACAAAAAGTTCTGGCATACATATGTATGATATTAACAACGGGGCGGGGGGGGGGGAGGGAGGGGGGAGAAAGAAGAGGGGGAGTACATCAAGCTCAGTGCTTCACATTCACATATTTTCAGTAGAAGAAAGAATTTGCAATGTCTGCCCAACAGATTTATATTCTCCTAGCACATACAGATTTAAACCCGAGATGCAAGCAAGGGAAAGGTAGAAAGAAAAAACAAAGTCGTCAAACATTTGTAGTGTAAACTAAATGGGCACACAGAGAGCGCTCCAAAACATGTACAAGTTTATCAAGCCTGTCAGGTATCAGCCAAGTCAGGTCTGCCTGTACTAAGGCTCTCATTTGCAATGGAAAATTTTTTATGTGTATCAAGACATATGCACGTTGCATAACCAGTGACTGTAACCAGAACGTCGGGGTGGGGGTGGGAAAAAGCACCAAATTTCCACTAAAATTCAATTACATCCTAACAGAATTTAACTACTAAATCAGTTGCATGCCGATCATGCATTCCTTTCCAAAATGGCTATCTGAAAACGAAAGTTGTGTTAAGTTGAAATGCAGTTTTCCACCCTCCCAGTTCAGGGAAACAATTATCACTGAATCACCATGGTGACATTCCAAAACGCACAGGATGACTGATCATACATTTCCACAGTTCTGAAGTTCTGTTGTACAGGAATTAGATTTTAGAGGAGAGGGAATTATGACATGGAACTATTTAATTGATAATAATTTTTACCCATATTAGTATGTGTCTTCGGTTAAGTAATTAAGCTGCTTTATCTGCTTATGAGTTCAGGATTATGTCTGAGGAAAATTATGGAAACCTCCGAAGGCCATCCTGAAATCATCAGCAGATTTAGTGCTTCTTCCACAACCATTCCCTTCCATTCAGTGGCATTCTCTGGTAGTTTTAGTTTTTTTGCTATATTATTGCACAAAGCTAGAACAAGGCAACCATTGCTTAGGATCGTTTTACAGGGGGGGAAAAAACCCAAACCCCAAAACAGACAGAAAACCAACAATTTTTAAAATCAGAGCTGAAAATGTTAGGGTTTTTTAAAAATTTTAAATCTTTGTCTAACAGGCTTTGCATGGTAAGACTGCTTGGTTTAAGAAGTTTCCACATGTGATCCTCCTAGTTAGTTTTAATAGTTTTAAGTCAAGAACATGACATTTAAAACAGGAGGTATACTGATATTCTCTAATTTATGTCAAATCTTTAATGTGTTTTGCATGAAAATGCTACTACAAAATTACTTGGCTCAGTGCCCAAGGTAATTACGCTCCTTATACTGCTGTCTTGACTTGCTGCCAAAACTGGCAAAGTAGGCATTTCCCTCAGACAACGCTGTTAATGAAAACTGTCAAAGTCCTTTCAACACTCCTTATTTTGTTATACTTAAGTTGTCATCTCAATTGGGTGGCTTGCTAGACTTTTTGTTCTCAACAATGTATTTCTCAGCAATATGTTCATGCCTTAACAATAGCACGCTGAATTGTTTCCCATTCCTTGAAAACAGCACTCTGAATAAAAGAGCTTTCCCTTTGGTTTTGAGGGGGGGAAAAAAAAAAAAGAAGATACAAAACCAACCACAAGAAACCAAACAACCCCCCCCACACACACATCCACGAGTAGGACAATGAAAAACAATTCCTAGCAGACCTTTAACTTCAGCCTTTAAAGGTGGAGGTACATGAACCATTATCTCCCCCCATCAAGACAAAATTCAGGACAGGAAGCTTGTGACAAGGGAGTTTTAACCCTTCTGATACCAGAGGCCTGGCCTTAACACAGCATAGCCAGTCTTCTGCCACTGGATCTTGCGCTGGATGGAGAGTAAAACATCCCCTTCTCACTTCTGTACCAGAAATGCACAGATGTCTACAAAGCCAGCTAGGGCAAAAGTAATTTTTTTTTTTTTAAAAAAAGATGTCTTTTCCTGAAGTATTGATATAAAAATTGAACACATTGATGAAGAAGCACACATCCCTGCAGCTGTGCAGGATCACAGTGACATGAGGATGTCTTATTAATCCTGTTTCAGAAAGTCAAGTATGATAGTGCAGCTCTGCCTTTCCAGGGAAGAAGGTAATTTCGTTCAGACTATACAGGTGTGCTAATAACTTCTACGCGTTTTCTCTCACCAGTGTGAGTTGCAATATGAGGCCTTAGCATGGAACCCTGAGAAATGAACCTGAGAGATGATCAGGGAACACAAGGGATGTTTACTCAGAGGATCCAAAAACTTTTGCTTGATTGCCTGTATGTTTTTCAGTTCTGCCTCATTTAAAAACTTGAGCTCTTGGCTTCCTCCGTGTGGGAGCATTTCCCTAGAACTCCACAACATCAACGCTATAAAGTTCCTTGAATAAGGGTGGCTGTCTACAGCTTTTCCACAAGGAAGCATTTGGCCTTAGCCTGATTGCAAACATTTCTCAATCAGCTAAAAGATGGTATCTCTAGCCTCTAGTTCCCTGGAGGAATGAGATATGGTACAATGCAGGTGCACTGAGAGGAAGTCATTGTTTTTTCCTGACATCTGGATAAAAAGACAGCTCTGTTTACTAGAGCAACCAAGTGCACCATTCACAGAAAGAACGTTTGTCAGACTGTCTCAAGGAGAAAAAGCATTGCTGTGCTCATATTCAATCATACTGGAGGCATGAAAGCCACAGGAGAATGGTGACTAGAGGCTGAGCATCTGTCTCACACATAATCTGAACACCACAGGAAAAAGAAAAAAGGGGGTGGGCATGAGGAAAAAAAATCCCAAAGACAACCTACTGACTTGAAAACTGCATCAGAAACAGATTACTACAATCATTTTCTCCCAATCCGTCATGTCACTAGGACACATTATCATTCTTCCTTTCCCCATAACTGCAGAAAAAAAATCAAACACAGCTGTGTCATACCACTCTTTGGTACCCAAGTCTTCCTACAAGGTCACAGCTGTCAATGCACACTAACAAGAGAAGCAAGCATGAATCCAGGACAATACACAGGGGCCTCCCTTCAACTTGCCAGCGTTCCTTGTCTATTTTCTGCCACTCTTCCCAACAGGAACTTCTTGTAGGAAATACCAGGTACTTTGATTAAATTGGAAAATGGAAAACTTTTTTTTTTTTTTTAAATAAATCCAACGGATTTCTGAGCTACTACTACATGGAAGAGACCATGGCTGCTAACAGAAATTAAACAAAATATATTTGGAAAAGACTGAAAAGGAGAACTTCTGGACATCTTCAGATCATTATTTGATTAGATCATAGTTTACATTTCATGTAAGACACCATAGGAATTCATGATTATGTCTCTGCCATAATAATAAAAAATTTAAGCGTGCTGATGAATAAATATTCCTTCCTGTGACCACACAGAATCTCACTGGCAAGTGAATAGAGAGCATTTGATATGCTTAAACTGAAGAAAAATACAAAGAGTGAATTGGGATAAGATATGAAACGCACACTTAGAACATTTATATTTTTGTTATTCCCATTATAAAAATCAATGCAGAGTATCAATAGATAACATTAAGAAGTCCAGGAAATTTTAGAAAGATGCTGTACACAGAACTAGATGAACTCAAGTTAATTGATACAGGCTGCCAAGCAAAAAGTAAATTGTACTCCAACCCTTACAGCGTACAAAGGGCGTGTTTTCAGCAGGAAAAAAGTTAACTCCTTTATCAAAATAAAGTTAACATTGGAAGAAATCTTATTTTGTTACAAGTGACTGGAAGAAAGCAAGATGATGTAACCCAGGCATTCATTTGCACATTACAGTGCTGCAGGTGGTATCACCACCTCAACCTACTCACCACATTTCTTCACTTCACTTCCAAAACCAGGGTCTTGAAAGGCAAAAAGAAATAACATCACTGTTTCTGTTTTTACACTAGTGAACAAACCTAAAAATATGGATCAATTTCCCATTATCTCTCTTAGGGGTGTCTATTTTCACTTAGTTTTCCTATCAGCTTCTGCTTTTCTTTTCAGATGCACCTTAACACTTTGCTGGATGTGATTTACTAATCTAAATGTGGTATTTGCACAACCTGACCCTAGTGAAAAATCTTCAGTCCCACAGATTGGTTAGAAGTAAAAGCTCTCCAACTACCCCAGATATGACAGATGAAAGAATTTTCAAGTGAGCTGCTTAATATTTCTGTGATCCTTTCAAAACCCAAAGGAAAGTATGAGAAACAGAAGCTACAGTTTCCTATCTGTGCTTTTTACTTCCTCTATTCCCTTATTTGTCACCTTCTGTCTCAAGAAATAAGACAATAGAACTGTAATCTGAAAAACCAAACAAACAGAAGCACTAAGATAGTATCCATACAGAGGACATTCAAAGAGGTTTAATCAAACAAGTGTAATTTCCCTCCTCCCTTAAAAAAAAAAAAAAATTCCACAAGATGCAAGTTTATAAATATTAGTACTTTTTTAGGTAAAAAGTTACTCAAGCAACTTGGTAGTTTACTGATATCAACAGCTGCACAGCTGTTTGCTAAGAACAAAGTGCTAGCAAACTGTAAAAACTTCAAGGAAGCTAATGTTAGACACTCAACTTTGGAAGTTGCTTTTTTTAACACCTTACATAAAAAAAATTTGGAAGCAAAAAGCCCCAAAGTCACGTGCTCATACATGTAAAACTACTTCTTTTCAAGATCTTACCAAAACTACCTTCTCCGTATTATGCTGGTAAGAAAACTGAACATTAAGAGAAGATAGTACTACTTTTGTTGCCAAGCTGGTTATCAGCATTCAGTCCCTGTCTAGCCCAATCCTACATAACCAGTATCAGTTAATTTTTTTTTTTTTTTTAAGTATAATGAAAATTATTTGTAGCACACACACTCTCAAGCTTTAACACACTTAGCTTTCCAGAAGGCAGAGATCACATATGCAAACAGGTATCCCAGAATGTTTCCATCATTACTGCCATCACTTCTAAACAATAAGGTCAAATCATATCTTTTATTGCTTCCGCTTTCAAAACCCTATATAGAACCCAACGTTCACATTTAGAAGGTTATTATTTTCAACTCTGTAATAATCTAAACACTGATCTTGCATTTGAGAAAACCATTGAAAAAATTTCATAGTTCCTGAATACTCACTGTACCACGTGAAAGCTCATCTTTCTTTTTATGCCCTTGACTTGACTTCTATCTTTTTTTTTTGGTATTTATACTTCCTGAAAATTCCTCATTTAAAAAAACCAAACTACTTACTTGGACATCTTCGTGACCAAACTTAAGAGTTCTTTCTACAGCTTGCTTGGAGGCAAGTTTTGTTTCATCACAAAGATCAAATCCACCTGAGAATTGAAACCCTTGAGATAGCAGTCACCTGAGGTGGGTTGGGGTTTTTTTTGGCAGTATGAGTCCATGTGTCAGCAATCTCAGATAATTACCTTGTTTGAGCAGTTATCATGACTGCCCCATATCTACCTCAGGCTAAAATGTCTGTAGGGAGCAGTGAAGTGTTGATTGTGATCTGTAATTACAGAAACTTTCCTTTAGATAAAGAGAGTGAATTTCTTTTGGAAGCAAGTTTCCCTTTCTAGTTGTTGCTGCTACCTAGTGGTGTCTAGTTATGTTGTTTTATCTAGAAAGTTGGTGGTGTGGGTTGGTTGGGTTTTGGTATTTTTTTTTTTTTTTTTTTTTTTTTTTTTTTGGTTATTTGTTTAAGTGAGTTAGTTTATTGCTATGAAGTTTGGGGCTGTTTCTAGTCGAGACCTTTCTTAGTTATGCTAGGTGTTAAAAGACAAGCTGTATTTCCTAAGGAAATAACAAAAGTAAAGCTATTTTAATGCCCAGTTCTTATAGCACTATCCTATATATAACATATGGCAAAAGACTGTTAGTTAAGAAGCTCAAAATGCTTAGATGGGGAAAACCCCCACATTTTATTATATAAAAAACTTTTCATTAATATAAGGCTTTATGTCCTAATTTAGAGAGCAGCTCTCTATTTGTTCAGTGTCATTAGTTATTCCACTAACACATTAATAAGCCTTTTCCTGGTAAAGTCAAGTATATATAGGAGAAATACTTTTGGGCTCAGCACTCTGCATAAGCATCAGGTAAGACTAATGTTATAAAAGTAGTTCCTATTTCTATGTTTTATTCAGTTATTAATCAATGGTAACACTTGTAGGGAATTTCTGGGTTTTAGCTGTCTCAAGACCATTGTATACCAAAATTTTCTACCACAGAAAGATCTGCAGAGCTATTCCACAGGGTGTGGTTCCATTAATATTTCACTTTAACTAAGAAGTTCTTGTTCCCAACTGGCGACAATATAAATAGCACTTTTAATGTTTAGGAGCTGCTCTAAACCTATATATGCCATTTTTTTTCTGATGCAATTCTTTCTTCTGGTTGGGCAACCTAACAAAAACTTGCTGTAGTGTTACATTTAATTCATAAGGAGATCATATAGTTTTGTTTCTTGAACAGCTTTCAGAACCCTAGCCTATCCCCATTCTTCTTTAGGAACACATAATGCATAAAAAATTTAGGCACTTCTAGAAATTAACTAGGTCATTGGTTATAAGTAACTTTTAATTTTATATTTGAAAATTGAGAAAATTTAAGAAATGTTTAAAATATGAAGGCAAATTAATCCAGCTTTCCAAGGGTCTCAGATCTTGACAAAATTTGTGATTCAGACACCAGAGTGTTGAAATGATTTTTTGAAAAATGAATCTGGGTTAATTAAAAAACAAATTAAAAATCTGTCGCATAATTATTTTAAAAACATTATTCCACTTGAATTACATCATCTTGTCTACCACTATCTTAAAAAAACCTGTATACAATTTCCAGAAGCCTTTTCATATAAGGAGATTTTTTAAACTTTTTGTCTGTCACTTTCAAGTTTATGCAGCAATTCATGCTTGAACATCCCTCTATAAGAACAGGATATAGTTTCTAATTTTCAGGACTACTGAAGGAAATGGAGGAAGCTGATCTATTACATCTAATGATTTGTCAAGTGGCAGTATGGTTATTTGGGAAAAAAAGAGGCTTTTATTCTGCTCTTAATGTAAGAGATGACTACTACCAGAATAGGCATGAGATTTGTTTCTTTTGATGTTTCAGTAAAAGTTAATTATCAATAATTTAGAAATGTAAGATGAACTGTTTAGGGTAACGGACTTCAGGGGTTTTTTTTTGAGTGATCATTCCAGAAAACTTGCACTGTGGCTTGAATTGTGTGGGTTTTTTTGTCGGTATGTCTTCAGAAAATAATACAAAGTATTTCTGATAATGTATAGCAATTTGAAGTGAAAAGAATAATACTTTGGGTTTTAAGGGTTTCACTGAAAAATTGTACTGAAGACTGAATGGCATGCAAAAAGGGGCCATTTAAAAACTATTGTGTATTAGTATCACAGTTCTTTCCTATTTCTTACAGTGCTACGCAGTAGCATAACCTGGGTTTTGCTCTAAGGAAGTTGATGAATACAAACTACTTAAATAGCCTTTTATAAATCTATATTCAAAACTGCTGAGTGCTTAATGAAAAGCGGGAGAGGAAAGACAGTTTTTGATCTCCACAAGCCTTCCTCAACTTATGTTATATGCAACATAAACTGATTTCTAAAAGCATCGTTAAGTTGGGCTACAGACTTAAGCTGTTTCACAGATCCTGTGTACTCCCTCTGTACTCCGAGCTAGCTGGAAGCTCTGTGGTTTCTGCTGGTTTTGACTGAGGCCAAGTTAATAAGTCCTGTTCAGTAGCAGAATATATTAGATAGGCTATGGCACCACAGTAACGAGGCCATGTGCCCCTGGGTGGCACAGGACATCCGCACGGGCAGGCAGTGCCTGCTAGAATGTAGGCAGGGCAGGCTTGAGCCTGCCCACTAAAAATCATAGTGACGTGAAAGCTGAATGATAAACCAGCAGAGTACAGCTCCATCTCCCTATGGCCAGTTCTGGAGGGCAAAGGGTGGCAGGAGTTTGATGTCATGTCTTAGGAGATCACGTTGGATGGTGCCAGGCGTTCTCTGCTGGTTATTTGCCACTTGGTTATGTCTTGCTTGCTTGAGGGCAGTGAATGTGATGCTTAGGGACATGGTTTTATGGTGGACTCGGCAGCACTGTTAATGGTTGAACTCTATCTTAAATCTTTTTCAACTGAAATGATTCTATGAATACATTCTTGCTTATGGAACAAATTGGGATGGAATTATCATGAGAGATCTAAACTAGTCTGCCTGCTGGAAACCCAAAATGTTACCTCTGTGATTTTTCCAGCAGCAAAGGGAAACTTACTCTCCTGTACTAGAACAGAGGCTTTGTTGTTCTTCCTCAGCTGTACTCCTGACAGCACGAGGTAATTGCATTGTCTTGCATGGAGTTATTTATTTATTTTATTTTCTTCCATATCATAGCCTTAAATGATGGGAGGGAGAGAGATCCTCAGAAGAGAGTGCCTGCACGTTTGTGTGTGAGGCAGAGGATAGCTCTCCAGCCTCTTCTCCTCTGTCAAATGACATGGCTGTGCAATAGCCAAGCCGCTTCTAGGTCAAACGCAGCGCAGCTAGGGCAAGCGCCTAAGACAGTGATAGCGCAGGTAGCAGAGAAGGGTGGGAGGATAGCCTTGTGCCTGTCAGAAGCCTGCAGATGCAGAAGTGGCAGAGGTAAGGGCAAACAGCTGGCTGACAGAGGTGTGTAGCTGCCCATCGATGCAGCTGTTCCCTAAATGTCTCCAGCTCGGGATGCTGGTAGCCAGGAAGCTTACAGCCAAGCTGACAAAGCATGGCGAAAGGCTCGTGAAGAGGTATAGAGGTTGCCCTGAGCGTCAAAAAGCACTGCCAGGATTCTCATTTTTCTACAGTCATTTCATTATACTTACTGGTACGTTGTTCCCAAATAGGTTTTTGTTTTTGGAAAATACACAGATAGTTGCTAGAACATGCATTTAATAGTCTTCAGAAGGATCTGGAACTGGATCATTTGGAAGTGCAGGAGCTGACCCAGCACAAGCAGTACTTCCTTTTCAAGCAGGTTTAATAAAACAAAAA
>JAVJGJ010000014.1:114818348-114833797 GCA_035590215.1 Microhierax caerulescens | reverse complement strand
AACAGAGTTAATCCTTGAAAACTATAGAATGGATCAGCAAGCTTCCAGTGATGATCGAGCCTTGGACCTTGCAGACAGAGATTCAAAAGCCTCCTAAGGCTTTATGATGTCAGGAACTTTTTCTGGTTTATTGTCTGTCTAGTGCATTACAACGATAAAATCATAAGAAAGGATATGAAATTGGGTACTAGGATGTTTTTCTGAATGTAGTCTAGAAATACTTAAATTTAAAAGCGCAGCAATTATTTCTGTGTAACAGATGCATACTCTATTAGATTCAACCACACCAAGAGAAAGTTCATGTTTGAAGGTTTTCTCAATTTAAAATTCTATATAATATTGTCCACCAGTTCCGAGCTAGCTGGTTAAGACTATCGGCTCTTTACCCTTCAGGGTCTAATTTTTTGTATTCCTTAAATCCTTAGGATTCTAGGAGTTTAAAGGCTGAAGAATTGGTTAGGGTTGGGCTCTGAGGTCTTTTTGACCTTCTGTCCTGTGAAACAACTGCTGAAACAACTATGTGTTTCAGGGATTTTAAGTGATAATGTTTTATGTGTGCTTGTGTTATAATTTTCTAGTTGGAGATAATGCGTCTTAGGAAGTGACATACATAGTTTCATTTTTCCATCAAAGAAGAAACTAGTTAGGGAAGCAATAACTGTCTTGTATTATGTCTGCACAGTATATCCTTGGCAGGCAAGCCTCAAATTTGATAAAGTCTGAGATGTAAACCATACAGATAGGTTTTATTAGTTCTGGATTGATCCTGTGGATCGGATTAGATTTCATGAGCAAGGATCTCTGTGAAGAAACAACTCTTCCTCCTAAGCAAGTTAGAGGAGCTTCAGCTCCTGTATTAATGATGATGGAGCTAAATATAGACAATTTCAGAGATGGTAGGCAACAGGAAAAAATAATAATCAGGAGTTAAGTTGGGAATATAAGTTAATTTGGTTTACTTGTGTGGCAAAATTCAGTGTTTGGCCGGGTTGGGGAACCCACTAGGTGTGTTTTTTATGACACTCTTAACGGCAAGTTTGATGTGTAGCTTGCAGAATTGAAAATAATAGCCTTCTAAATGCAAACCAAGTGAACACAAGGGTCTCTACAGGGAGTTTAGAGCAGAAATAGGAAAGGAAGATATGACTTGACCTCATTGTTTGAGCTTAGCAATAGCAGTGTCCTTGGCTATCATTGCACAGCAAAGCATACAAATCATACACCTAAACAGCTTCTGGTTTTAATGTTAACTTCACATTGGCTTTGGGAGCAGCTATTCTTTGGGAAGAGCTTGTATTATGTATTCTTCAGCATACATCTCTGCAAAGTGAATTATGGTATGTACTCACAAGCAGCACCAACGTCCCATTCTTGCATAGTAAATTATATCAGTCAGCACATAAGACCCCTGTGTCTTGAGATTAATGCCTTCCAACTAAGACTGGAATCTGCATTATTAAGTAGTCAAAGCAGTAGGTTAAACTGCAGCATTTTGATGCTTTGCCTCATTCTGAGGCATTATATTCAAAATAATGCATCGCCAACACTTAACTGTTCCTATTACACATTTTTAAAAGTAACAACCTGATGAAACTTTTGTACAAAAGCCACCAAACTCAACTTCTAACATAATGACACAGTTCATAAGGTTCACAGTAAAGGACTTTCCTTTGCAAACAGCATCTTTAGGTTCTAAAAATCATGCCAAAGGGTACTTAAATATATGTATGTATTTTGGCTTTAGCTGTCTATGACATTGTTTTTAACAGAAAATACATTGAAATTATAGCAAAATTAATAGCCAGGAAAAATTCAATCCTTTCTTAAACATCGGCTAAATGAATAAACTATCTCCCCTACATGATTTATTCAGAAGCCCTGAAAAAATGCAGAGGCCAACAATGCTAAGCAATGCAAAATTTTTAAGACACACACTAGTATTAAGAAATGTAATGAAAAATGAGAAGTATAAAACCTTTCTAATTTTAAATGAGGAGCTGTTAGTTTAGGAAGATCAGCCAGTAGGAGGGAGGGTGGTGGTTGGTTTTGGGGAGACTTTTAGACTAGAACCACCAAGACTAGAAATTTTATACAAACTTTTTTTTTTTAAGCTATATTTGTGTCTATTCACTATGAAGTTGAAATGTGGGGTATCAACACCCTAGACATGAAAATCTCCTAGCCCATTAGCAGTCATCTCAGTATTTCAAATTACTCAATAGGGTAGTCATTTAGAACTCTGACATGGTTAAAAGCCTTAAAAATTCTTTTGGTAATTGAATATTCATTCACCAGGCTGGTCTCGGGCTCATTTCAAACACAAAGAGGGGAACAAGAAGTCCTTAATACTGCAGACACCTTAATCTATCACCATCCTTTAAATCAGTGACACAAAGTCAACTATTGGAACAGCACATACAGATTTTAGGGATATGACATTATATTTTCATAACTAACTATAAATTTAATAAAAAAATACTTTCGTTCTACCTTTGTTTCATCCATTTAGTACAAATATTCCTTTCTTCTTCATCTTGGACTGTTCCTGTAACAGCTTGCCTCTTTCTTGCTTTTCACTGAATGGTTGAACTGTTTGAAGGAAAATAAAACAAAAAGAGAAACATTATACACCATCTTCTGTAGGATTTTCCACCAAAATAAACACGATGGCCCACCATCTAGTACTATATTCTAAAATGCAATTAGCTAAGTCACTATACGTGTCACAACATCATGTCCAAGATTTTGTAGCCATCCAAATTACTGAAGAGTAGAATAGATTTACATTGATGAGAGAAGAAAAATACAGGCATGATATTTTTGCATAGCCATAGTAATTAGCCACAGGTTTAGATCCTGAAGGCTTGGAATTTCAGATGACTTTTTCTTTGCAAAACCAAACTTTTCACCTCTCCACTCACCTCCTTGAAAAAAACTAAACAGGAAGACTAAGCTCCCGAAAGACAGATCCAATATTCTTTATTAAATAGAGACAGAAACCTCAAATTTCCACAGGAAAACAAACAGATTTCCTAAGGGATTTAAGACCCTGTTTTCCAGTCAAATTTTTGTGTCCAAAATTATGGAGAAATTTAAGATGATTGGCAGTAATTGCAAGGAGACCAAAAGATGTTTCAGACTCTGAATGTCAACTCTCTGTAACATATATCTATCAAGTTATCTATCAATGAGTATTTCCAAACTCATTTGTTGCAGAATACATAAGGAAGGAACCTGTTTTGACTTTCCCAGCTCCTAACTACCGATCTGCCTCAAGGTGCTGTCTTACAGTGCTGCTTTCAAAACGATTAGAATTGCACACATGACAATTGTAAATATGACAAGTTAAATGAGTCATAAGACACAAGATGACAAATTCTCCTTCCTTATTTCCCAATTCAACCAATTATTTTAACAACGTAAGTTCAGGCCTCAGCATTTCAAACTCCATCCTGAACAGAAAATTACCACTGCATGATTAAAGGAAATATAAATAATAAAGTCATCCTTTTTTTTAGAGTACTTCAGTCTATTTGAATTATAAAGGCTTTTAACTTATTGGACTTCAACTTTTCGGAGGTCATAAAAACCTGGTGTTTCAATCTCCACAAGAAGGTTTAAGCTGCTCATAAAACCCAGAATCAATGTGATGCTGTTTGTAGATTCCTTCTTTGGATTTTTTCCCTTCAGGGAAGGATATTTTGTCAAAATTTCTCTAACCTATATTTTAATGAGAGAGCTAAGACCTTATTTCCAAAACATGTAAGGTTAGAAAGCTCAGAAACAAGTAGCTGCAGGTAGGGAAATCCTCCTAGGTGAAGGCTATCTACCAGTATCTCTTCAGCTGGAAAAGTCAACTGTAACTGTGAATAAGTATTTTGGAACAGAGTTGTATTTTAGTTTTCAAATCAAGCTCATATGAACTTTAAAAAAATATAATCCATGTCTTGTTTTATAAACCATCTCAAAAGTGGCAGAAGTTTTGCATAGTCTGCTTCTGATTACAGTGATGCACGTTAATGGTATGGCTGTAGTGCCAGGCTGCTCAGATAACAGCAGCATATGAGATAAGCCTCTGATGTATGTTTAGATAGTGTTCTAGTTCAACACATACAGTCAGTATTCGTTCTTGCTAGGAAGAACATTTTGTGTTTTGAGAACTCGGCTTATACTGGGAGAGTACAAGCCAACTATTCTTTCACACTTGTCTTTCAAAGCATCACCCAAAAAGAAAAGATGATGAATAGATCAAGTACTTGGTAAATGACATTAGTAAATGTGTGGAAGACAAAAGGACTCAAATCCTGGCTGTCAGTCCCATATCAAATTTTTCCACAAACATCTTCGAGAACTTTTCAGAATGTCATGAAAATAGAGCAGTCCCAGGAAGGTGCCATTTGGTACTCCAGAGCATTCTCCTTCTATTTGCAAAGAAATATCACAGGAACAGCCTGTTCTCATAGTGAGATGGGAACTAAACCTCTCCATAACATTTTCAGTGCCAAGCAGCCCGTCCCCCATCTGTCTGCCAGCAGGAGAGAGAGAAAACAAATGAAAAATGGAAAGGAGAAGCGACCAGAATTTGGGCACAGGAAAGAAACATCTGCTAAAGGGACAAAAAAGGAGGTGAAGAGAATTAAAGAATCATAAAGCAGGTAACAGAAAAAGCCGTGGTAGAAAAGTTCCCCCAAAAGAGATGGGGGGATGGGGGTGGGGTGTGGGGCATAAAAATGAAGTTTTCAAGGAAGGGAAACATAATACCAGAGGTACTGTAGGTATTTACCTGTATTACTAACAAGAGATTTGATGAACAGAACAACTGAATAACACCTGTGTTTTCATTATTCTAGTATATGGGTGTTTTCACTTGGTTTGATCCTAGTTTCTCAGCTTTTGAAATCCATGCCATAAAAAGAACAAATTCAAGATCACTGTATGAAAGTTATTTTTTACATTTGAATAGGCATTGTGGAGGGAAAAAGAATCAGCCACTTAAATACAAACTTTCTAAGTTTTCCAGTTATTCCAACACAAAGAGATGAGCATTCCTGTGCGCCTGGATGAGAAGTGTGGGTAAAATCAGAAAGCAAGGAAAAGAGAAGAGAATGAAATGGAATTTAAGAGCTTTAATCTTAGCATAGAAACATGCAAGTAGCTGCCACAGATAAGGTGACCCAGTAAGATGTTTTAAAGATAATATTGGTAGGATGGACTGCCAGTCCTGAACACTTCGGAATTAGGAATTGGACTTTTTACAATTCGGAAATTGTCTTTAAAATAACCAGACATTTAAAAAGTAAAGAACATTTGATTTTAATTTTTTTTTTTCTTGAGATCGCTACACTTTGAGCTTCTAAATGTCATTCTTTGGAGTATTTTCTCTTATTTTTAACTTTTTTTTTTTTTAATGTAACAAACATAAGACTTTGCTTCTATATATAAAGTCAGTAGATAGCACTCGCGCTCCCCTGAAAATACTTGGTGTAGTAAGGTGAGCAATACAATTCTAGGAGATGCTAAACATGGTGAGAAAGGGCTGTAACACTGAAAATTGGAAAGCAGAGGAGCAAGGAAACTATTGGAGCTGTTGTACCTCTGAAATCCTGTGTTGTCTTCCCTCAGAACACTTCAAGTGTGACTGAAACAGGAAAGAATGACCTTTAACAAGCAGTTTGGTGTTGCACATTACAGAAACACATGCTATGCTGTTCCTTGCCTAGTTTCAGATGAAAAATAGGGACTCGTAGCTTTACCAGTTATTATTCTCAACACTCGTGGTATTCTCATCTGTCATCCAAAAGTCAAGGCAACTCCCATTTGTGCTAGGTGTCTGGGGATTTAAACCATTATTCAGCAGTGAGAAAAATTACCAGAACACCTGTCTTGACACACATGATTCAAGTGTAAATTCATGTTTGAACTTACTTTCTTCCATGTCACTGACCTGCCTTCTGTTGTTCTTCAGTGACGGTGTATAAGCAGTTGATCAACTATGCCATCAGGAAGATAGGATTTCTACCTTCAAGTCCTGACAGATTTTCTGGCAGTTAAAGCATGTCTTTTTTATTTTCTATCTTAGTTTTCCTACAATCCACACAAGATGGCACAATAATTCATGGTTACGTCATGCACGCTGTCATGAGGATGATTAACCTAATGCTTTCCCAAGGCGTCACAAGGGAGAAGCATCATTCAGCTGTTGAAGGCTTTCCATGACCGATACGGATACACAAATGTAACAGGTAACAGTCATGAAATTAGATTATCATGCAGTATATCCCTACTAATACTTTTTGTTCTGGGTAATTAATTCGCTAACTCTGTAAGTAAGACTCATTCCTGGGAAATGTTTATCTTGGTTACTACAGAATCTTTTTGTGTTTGTTTATATATTACCAAAACTCTAAACTTTTAATAAAAGTCTAGGACACAATGAAAATAAAACATTCCAACAGGCAGTACAGTCTCAGGAATATACTGCCCCGGCAGATGTTTTGTCCCACAAACTCAAAGGTGGCATGAAAGTCGCACTTAAAATTACTTTTAGTTTTAGAAGTAGTACTTTGGCTACAATAGGGAACCAAAAACTTCTTGCATAATACACTTCAGATATGCATTTTAAAACTAGCTGAATCACCAAGAATCCATTATTCATCAGCCATAGTATGTTACTTGAAGATTTACTGCTAGTTATAACCCATTTAAAAAGAAAGACATATATAGCAAGCATAAGCCAAACAAGTATGGCAGTGGCAATATAAGTATGTTAAAATGACTCATTATTTACGAACAAAATCCTTTTCCATCATATTTCAATGTGATTTTCCCTTACCCTTGTCTATATTGTCCTAAATGGACCATGTCTTCTCTGGCTACAAGGTAGAATAGGACACCACAGAGTCTTTAAGACATTGATTTTCTAAATATTTTGTTGTTCATTTCTTTATATTGTAATACCAGCTCTACTGGTTTATTCAATTAAAAAAAAAAAAAAAAAAAAAAAAAAGTTGCCCTGGTTTGGCCAGGGCAGCTCCTAGTACTTCTTAGCAAGTTACCACAGGTGCTCATTTTAATATTAAAAGTGCTCCCAATTTGTGGTCTGTTTTGAACAGGCAAAAATGTATAAAGTGTTTAGTAAAGGAGAAGGAAAAAAATAGAGATAGATTTCTTTCTACACCCTGATCTTTAGTATTTTTTATTCTCCTACAAATTATTATACCTCTCAGTGATGCTGTCCCAGTGTTACATCAGAGATAATTCACAGAAGAAAATATACTTGCATCAAGATATAGCAAAAGTATTTCACAGAAGATTTCTATATAGATACAGTCACTGGTGTTTATTATTCTCACCACATATTTAGAATTCACATCAAGGTATTGGAAAGATCTTGAGACAAATGTACAATTAATATTTTATATGTATTGTACTCGTTGTACAAATTATATTTATTTTTATTTATTTCTGTTCATGAAATATTTGCAAAAATCATAATATTGACAAGATGATTATATATTCTAATTTTTAATCTCATTAATTTCTTCAGAGCTGACATCTATAATGGTGACATTGTAATTATTTTTACCTTAACTTGCGCTATATTGGTTATTTTACAGATTGGTAGATTATATAGGGTTGTGGGACTTTCTGAAACACACATCTGAATATTTGTCCGATTTTTTTTAAGTGTTGTCTTTGTTCGCAGACTTCAAGACTTTCATAACCAGAAAATAACATGCAGTTTTCAAGAACAAATTAATGTATTCCAAACTTATTTTTGTTTCTCATTGCTGAAACAAGTATGCTGCATAGATTAACAAAAAAAGAACACAACAGTCTTCTAACCACGTTTAATTTACTTAAATTTGCAACTAAATTTAATATTTGCAAAATATTTTTAATACTGTTCATTTAGTTCTGTTGAAGCAGCTGTAAGGTCAACATGTACGTCAATGCTTAAAGATGTTTTAATACGCACTTATCTTCTCTATATACTTACAATTTCCTTGAAACAGAGCCACAACCTGCTGTAAGCCAGACAGTAAGAAAGCACTACCCACTGTAGTAGAAGAGTAGAAGCAAGACTGAACAGTACTTATGTTCCTGTCCTGCATATGAAACTTTGGGACATACATCCTCCCCCTCATTCCCATTTTGGGGAAATTAAGTTTTAAATTTTACTTTCTACTGTTTACAAATAGCTTTCATTCAGAAACTATTTTCCAGTTCCAATATCATTAATATTCTGTTTATGATTGTTGTAGAAAAATGTAAGCATTCAGTATTTATTTTTTGGACAGTATAGTACAATTACTGTACATTCATCCTCAAAGATTTTGGGAGAAAGGCTATAGGTGGTAAATCAAGCTATGTCCCCTGCAACTTATCAGCTCGAGAACAGGGGCTAAAGCAACACTTTTAATTCTACTTTGTACTGCTGACAGAGTCTGTGATGATGATCCAATGTTATCATGCAAGGTAAGGGAAAACACTTCTTCAGTTTCTAATCCAGTTTACATCTGGATTAGGGCACTGCTAGAATCTAGAGTTACTGCAACATGTTATACCTATGGTGTCACAATACAGATTCAGCCAAAAGTTAGTGGGTTCCATATTTAGTGTTTAAGGTGGTTTTGACAGCTAAGAATCCCTTTCTAAAGGAAAGATGTCCTCTTGCTTAAGAGGCAAAGCAACCCAGAATATGTAGATTAGAGCTTTGATTTTGGGAACTTGTCTTTCCTACTCACTCTATCTAAAGCTGACAATTTTTTCTTACTGTACCATAGCATAATATATCAATAGGGATGGATATTTACCATTCAGTTGTGACCTAAGAAAACTGTTTAATATACAGCCGTATGCCTTAAGCAGCTTTACTGTATTTTGGTTCTCTTCCATTTACCCCATGCTTGATGACTGAAGTTTAGTGTTTTAGAACAAGATAATGAGCTGTTGTCTCAGACAACTGCTATTGAGTACTTATGCTTTTGCACCACAACCGATCTAGCTACTGGCCATGACAGACATTCAACCATGCATCGCATCCATCGTCAGTTAAAACATATGCAAATACTGAGCATTTTATCAATTTATGCCTAACCTTGCCTGAAGCATGGGAAACCTTCACTAGTTTAATACTGAACAGAAATAATTGTTAGCATGTTAAACTATAATCTAGCCCTTCAGCCTCTGTCCCATCTCATAACTTCTCAGACTGTTGATTTTCCTATTCAGTTTTTACTGCTCTCTCACATTTTTAATATTTGTTTTCTAACTAGGTGTTTGCTTTTAAAGTTTGCGATAAGGGAAACTGTTGTTGTTATAGATTTGTCTGTCTGTATTTTTTGCCTGTCATTGTCACTATTTGGTATGGCAGTTTCCATTAAAATCTTACTACACTTGAGAAAAATATTTAACAATAAAAGTACTGTCAGCCTGACTGAATCAGATGCTCTGAAAACAGTTGTACCACTAGTAGATTTTACTGTATGTAGACAGTGCTATAGAGAAATCAAATTGCAGATGACGTGAAAGGAAGTAAAGAAGTGGACTACAAAGTGAAGTCAAATTTCAGACAATGTTCTGAAAGCCTTCTCTAGAAAAAAATAAATCTGTGTATAAACCTGGGAATAAGACGAAACCTTCAGCCTTTACTCACAGGACATTGGCACAATATTTTCTGTGATTCAAAGACAGCATTAGAGCTTAGTTCACTTGCACTAGATTTACTGAACTTCAGATATAATAATATATACTATAATAATAAAACTTGACTAATTATGAAGTAACCTTTAATTAATCACAGGAATAAAAGACTTAATACAATGACTTTTAAGAAAGCTGATGGAATTAGAACTGGGGTTTCAACCAAAACCTTCCTACATTTTCATTAAAAAATATCTGAGAACCAGTTTTTAAGCAAAATTGGGAACCTTATTTTCTGAAATATATCTAAAACATATATAGGATTACAGTATGAGCATCTCATAACCCTATTATGTGGGGAGAAGGAGTGGGCTGGAATCTGAGAATTTGAACTACCTCTGCTTTTGATTTTTGAGGTATTATAATGCATTTTCTATTCTTATAAGAATTAGAGATAATCGTGCATCAGAACGGTAGTCTGATGGAAGGATGTGGCCAGGAGGTGGAAAGGTGAAATAAACGAGCTGTAGAATGAGGATTTGCAGCTGAGTCATGCAAATTTAACAAAAAGTCTCCGAAAGAAAATCAAAATTATCTAAGAATAATTTTCTTATTAATTAACACTTCTCAACCATCCTAAAAATGCTAAAGAAAATGTAAGTTATGCTTAAGCCAGCAATTTTCCAATTGAACTCTAGTCCAGGTAGAATCAGTTACTTCTTTCATATTGTCTGTTAGATCATGTTTGTTACTGCTGACCAGTTTCCTATCATTTGTTTACAGAACAACCAACAATTAAAAAAACAAACCCTAAAGTAATTATTTCCTCTCATAAAAATGACAAACCCCAGTATTTTTTCATGTAAATATATTTATCTATACACCTATATATGGTGGGAGGGAAAGGGAGGGAGACAGACAATGTATTTTCAGTGTTTTGAAGTTCAGGGAAGACATTTTCATATAATGAGTTAGTTCATGAGTAGAATATACAATATTAAACAAAATGAGGATTAAAGGATATATTTATCTGTGGTATTAATTCATAGAAGATAACAGGCTTATTTGATACAGGATTCAAACTTCATTCAGTCATAACTCCAGGAGTTCTGAAGATAAAATGTAGTAAGATTTTTATTCATACTCATATTTTCAGCAATCCACAAAAAGGCCCGGTTTGCTGTAGCATCAGTTCTCTAAAATGATCTCTGCTTTCTGTAGACACTCATGTCTCAGATGCAGTATGACCAGGAAGACAATAAAGACGTACAAATTACAGTGCATAACTCCTCAGGTCCTTATAGTAGCATTATGTGAGTCTTGGCATTCACCAGACATTAAAATAAAATTTTAGCCAGTATCTAAAAAAAAACCTCTTTGAACTGCACTTTTGTCCATTACTGTGATCATATAACCTGCCTTATAGCTATCAGTTCTTTAAAGAAGTGGCCACATTTTAGAGTAATTGACAATTTTAGCATTTCATGTTTAGAGGGAGAAAAGCACAATGAACAGTGAAGACTGCTGCAGCTTTGTCTTTCCTTGCATACCAAAAATTCGAATGGGGTTTTCTACTTAGTCTCTGCAAAACAGCTCGACTGAACTTGGGTTTGTACCTGCACTTGTCCAAGGACAGCCTGATCTAGCCTGCAAGGACCGGCAGAACTCCCACTGACTCAAAGGGTACAGCTCTAAGATCTAGTATGGCAAACGAAAAGCCTTTTGGCAGAAGCCTATGCTCTCGTGATGAGGAGCATCAGTAAAATTTTTATGAAGTTATCTCTATGTATAGTATTTGCTGAAAGGCATGAGTATGCTCCTTCCCTCATTACTAGTGGTTTACTTGTCTTCTACCCTGAGTTACTAGCTACAAGACATTGTTATCAATTTCCATACAAGCAACAGCTGGCTTTTAGAAGACTTTAATTTTATAATCTTGTCCACTTTTAAAGTGTACTTCCGATGGATATGGCTAAGATGGCAGTATCTGTATTGACAGAAACTAAGTTTTTAAAAAAAAGCTCATTTCAAATCTGAGCCAGCTTATTTATCACACTCAAGCTGCCAAGAATTGCTGTGTAAAATCTGTCGCTTTTTAAATGCTAGCTACTGCATATTCAAAGTCTCTTCAAGGAATATTTCCTTGGGTTACATCACATGTAACCACCCACGCCCCCCACCCCCATCCTGCCTACACATTCAAATAATTTAGACAGGAAGGTGACAGAGTGATATTAACCTACCACATCTGAAGTGTTATTTAAGCTTTTGTTTTGATTGGATTTTTTAAGACAAAATAAGAACACAAAACTTGCCTTTTCCAACTTTATCTTTCCAAACATCTATATTCTCTCTTGGAGCCTACTTCCACTAAGAATGCGTGCTGACTGCTAGGGGCCCCGTAGGTAAGGGTTTCTGCAAGAAGTCATGTTAATCAAAAATTTCACCAAAACAGCTTCACAATTTCACCCACCAAACCTCCAAGTTGTGAACATTTGTAAAACACAATTTCAGCAAGGATCCCATTTGGTCACCTCAAATCTGTAGAGCAGTACTTGGCTCAAGATGAGCAGCTCCCACTAATTGCAGGGGTAGGTTCAGGGGGGAAGGATTATTCACCCCCTTGTGAGAATGGCAGAATTCAGCTGGAGAAGCCAGGGCAGCCTTTGCAAGGTCAAACCAACACATTATTTTAAAACAGCTGGGAAATGGGTATTTCCAGAAACAAAAAGAGCTACAAAGAAGGAACAAATGCTGTCTTAATTCAAGTAGGGCTGCTGGTTTTAATTCATCTAATTGTGTTAAACTGCTAATAGGCTAATTTGAAGAGCCCAGCGCATTCAAGAGGCTGGTATTTAATTAACAATATCACACTTTACACAATGCCAGACAAGGGGTCAGTCCTCGAATGAGCAACTCCCTAGCAGGGAAAAAGCATGATTAATGCTGCAGAAATTTCTCATTCATTCTTCTTCTGCTAAATATCATTGATTGAGAAGGACACTATTGTTTCTTAGTCACTCCATTTGGCACAGCTTTCCTTCTTTTCCTGTGCCAGCTTGTCTCTTTAGCTGATCCCCACATCCTCCCTCAGCTAGGTTTTGACTTGTATCTGGCTTTATGCATTTGCAATTATATTTATAAACTCAAATAGGGCCGGACGCTGACAGTGTTATTCATGTAGACTTCTGCCATGGTGACAGCAGTTTCACAGATGCCAATTTAGTATGCCTCTGGAAGTTCCAACTCTGTGTCAGGAAAATGGCTGCATCTGGCTTTGAAGGATTTTACATGCCACTAATAATGCTGGGCAGACTTCAAAGGATTCATATAAACGCTTCAAATTTCAGCTACTATCCCAGTCAACCCAAATGTCTTAGCTTTAGGATGAGACCTTGTAAGAGCTGATTACCTCAGTTCAATTTTATTTCAAGGGATTGCTGAGAATGACTAAAAGTAGCAGAATCCAGCCCCCGTTTGGACAGCGTGCACACATAAAACTTAAGCAGTGAGGATGTGGGCGATATTGATGAACAAGGAGACGAGGTTGTTTGAACAAAAAGCATTTTAACAAGCAAGGAGAGACCACTTGGTGAACATATTCAAGAGTCCTGGCAGGCATGATTTCATAGGTAAAATCCAGAATAATTTTCAGTCAGGAACTTTTCTTCCTTACTCCTTAAATCAAGGCAATTTAAGTTTGCTACTGCTTATCTGAGGCAACATCCAAGAGAATATCTATAAATAGTGTTGAGGATCTTTAAAGGTAGTTTTTGATAGTGCCAAGGTGTTTTCACTCCTTGCAATTATAAAACTATGCCTGGGTCTGTATTAACAACAATAGCCTTTGGTCAACAGCCAGACTTCTCAATTAGCAATAAGAATTGCTTCTGGCTCCATACTTCCCATAGCTAATATTGTGCTTGTTATCCTCAAGTGTTAAAAGTTAAGATTAGTGAACTTCTGTTATTTATCAGGTGACAGTTACTTGGTGTTGACAAAGGCCTCAAAGGGCAAGTTTTTTTAAATGCATGTGAACATATATGCATAAACTTTAGGATGAAAGTTTACATTTATCACATGCAAAGACTGAAGCCTTCTCTCTCTGCCTTTTCTAGCTCTTACAGGCTTCAGTCTGTCGACAATATTGAAGAATTAAAAAGTATAACACCTCTCAATTTTTAAAAACATAGCACACTTCTACATCATAAGTGCAATATATGATTCCACCTTACAATTCAATCCATACACAATACTTGTGCAAAAGATCAAGTATGTCATTTTTTAAAAAAAGAAAAATAACTAAGAACAAATTAATAAAAAGGTGTGTGTGTGGGGGGGGTGAGGCAATGGTGAATGTGTGAGTGTAGTATTTTAGCCTTTGATAGTACTCTAAGTAAAAGCCAAATTACACTTACATTCTATCAGCAAATAGGTTGATAAAAAATAATCATTCATTGGACACAATCTAATTCCTTATAAATTTAAATGGCAACTAGCAACATGGTCTCCTCACTTCCCAACCAAAATAATTTAGTTACTTCACAGTTCTGAAAGGAACTCCCTTGAAAAATGTCACTTCTCTTTTATTTAGTGTATTCTTATGATTCACCATGAATGCTCAAGCAATCTTAGGCATATTTATAACTTTGGTTGCATCAATGCAGTTGTAGGAAAATCAGTTTTATGGTATATCTTGGGGAAAACCCCAAAATTTAATGAAGAATATGGGCATTATTTTCCTTGGATACATCTATGATCTAACTGTAAGAACTATGAAAATTCTTTAATATCATTTGTGAATCATTATGTTAGAACTGACCAGCAGAATTCAGATTTATTATTATGAGAATAATTTCAAATGGAAATTTCAGTAAATCACTTCAGAACAATCACATGTTCCAAAAATAAATCCTTTATAATGCTGTACACCTTTAATATATTTAAATAGAATAAATATCTGAATGAAGGGATAAACTCTTTTCAACCCTTAAACCCCCTTAACAACCAAGATTATTTATTGGACATTTCATGTTAAACTAAGCCTTCTACTCCCTAACTGCAAACACAAAACCTCTATGATCCTGAATGACACCTTTAAAAGTCAGATTAAGTGATTAAAATGCATGTGTATGATCCTTGCTCAGCACAGTATGGTTTTACACTTTTTCTTATAGCTTAATTACAAATCAAGAAATATGTTCTTCCTGGAGAGTATGACACTCCATCAATTGTTAAACAATAATTTACCATAATCCAAAGCCTCCCTTTCAGGCACCCACATAAGCAAATGTGACAGAGCATTACTACACTTTTCTTTCCTGTGACATCACTGTCAGGTGGTATTTCAAACTTCACTCTAAGAAAGACAACTTTTTTTACCAAACTGGACTGCAGTGTGCAAGCAGACACACGGAAATTATGCTTCAATGAATTTAACTTACACTGCAGCGTTAGCTACTAACTGGCTAAGTTTCTAACTGTATTCTTCAAACTGTTACTAAACACCATTACAAAGCAAAAATCTTAGAAAGGCAATAGATGGCATTTTCCCTATAGAGCAGATACACAATCCTTAAAAATGTACACAGTCTTCTATAAGGGAAAAAAAAAAAAAAAAAAGAGAGAGAGAGAGAAATTACATAAGCAAATTATATAGGGGTTAGGTTTTTTTTTCCACTGGAGGAATATAGATTTTCAAACTTGCGATTGACACATAAACCTCTATTCAGGCTTTTAAATTTAAAGGTCATCTTGATTTTTTTTTTTTTTTATTTTTTTTTTTTTTCTGAGATAGCAGTCAG
>JAVJGJ010000014.1:114788608-114809383 GCA_035590215.1 Microhierax caerulescens | reverse complement strand
CAGGAAGAGTGCATGGCATCACCTCTTGTTCCAGTCTCCCAGCTGTCAAAACTGTGAACCTGGCCAGATTATGCCATGGGTACCTTCTGGCTGAGGTAGCTGCCTTCTCGAGGGAATCAGGTGTAGGAGGGGAGTCTGAATACCTGAGCTTTGTCTCACCTGGAAGCAGGATAGAGCTGGAGAACACATGCAGGAACCTGGAAAGAGCTTGACAAGCACCACAATCCCTTCAGGCCCTGCTTAAAGACTCACATATTGTATCCAGAAAATGTATTAAACTCTGTAAGTTGCATTTCCCATTGGAAGCATAAAGAATTTCTGAACTATTGGAAAAAGGGACTCTTTCAATATCTGTTACATAACTTTACAGAATACTTCCATTACAGTATTAGAATAATATAAGAATAGTAGTAAAAACCTACCCAGCTTTAAGGTGGCCACCCCCCACCTCAATTTAGTAGCCACTTCCTAAGTCCATCAGGTACTGAAACATTCATGTAGCTGCTTTTATTACACCTGATAGTGATGGACAAGAAATTACGTTTCTGTGAACATTTGCTAGCTTTCTCCCATCTAGCTTTTCTTGCTGATATTTTGAAAATTGATTCATCACTTTAACTTCATAGATTGCAAAATGTTATTAACTGGGGAAGTTATCTTAACTTTTCCTTTTTTCTCCTCAGGTATTGTTCATGGGTTTGAGCAATCATCTGACTTTTAAAATTAGCATAAGGAGAACTACAGCTTAATTACTTATTTGAATCCACTACTGATGACAGTTGAGTTGGCTGGTGTATTTATGGGCTCTTTATTAACAGAATTTAATGGTGTCTTGCTATTGACTACTTGGACCCTCTGTCTATTACAGCTCCAGGTACACCTGATGCTGGGGTGGGTTTTTTTGTTCCATTTTTTTACTCTATATATGTTTTTCTTTCCTCCCTCTTACTTGAAGAACACTAAGAGAGACCTGGTGGTCTTTCTCCTTGATTAGTGGAGTGTCCTCTATACTACCCATAGTATCTAAGTCAGAGACTGTGTAAACCAGAGGCTTAAACACATTGGAGCTTCTGGACCATACTCTTTTTTCCTTTAGTACATCATCCCCAGAGATCATACAGTACTAAGTACATTCTGTGCATAAGTATTGTGCCTGCATTCTCAAAACATCCCAATCTACTGCCCTAAACATAGAATGTCAGGTAAAGTGGAAAATGAATAAGCAAGTACAGCACAACAAGCATATTCTGCTTCTGTATCTCATCTCTTTAACTGTTGCCAGAAGATTCACAGAAGCACAGTTCTAACCCAAAGTATCTTACATGATGCTACTGCAGAGGAGTCTTAATTTGAGTTAGGAAAAAGAACAACAGCCTGTCTTGATCCTTGTTTTATTTTGTTGTTAAAATCATGTTTAAAAACTGAAAAGGCAAGGTAAAAAGATAGCAATGTAAGGACAAAAATATGCAACAGTCTTGCACCTTTGTGACACAAGTATCCCTACACACCTGTTTGATTCTTATTTTGAAGAATTCAAGGACTGAAGTCACACATATTATAGTTTGTAATTTGACTTGTTGCTTCAGTGCAATAGGGTGCAGTGGCAATCAGGTTAGCAAAGGGTTAGACAGCTATTAATTCAGATTTTTAGTAGTAGCTTTTCATAAAAGTAAAGTGGATATTCCTTTTTCCTCTATACTACCTACTATTTTTTATTTTTAAAATAATTCAGCCTATATCACAACTGGATGAAAACTCATGGTACTTAAAAATAACAGTTTGGTCTTTATTTGGTTTATGGTATTAGAAACTTTAGGATTCTATTTCCATTCTTCTAATTATGTATGTAAAATGTATAAATGTCTTTCTTGAAATGAATGACACCAAAGGCTTACATAATCATGTAATCACTTGCACACAAGAAATTAAAAGCAAAACGAGAAACTTGATATGACTCATAAGGAAGTGCAAAAGCTAACAAGTGGCAGTGTCACTGCTCTGCCCGCTCACAGAACTTGGGGTAGCAAAGCCTAAGAAAAGTTCTTGGATGAAACAGCTTTATCTGCTCTGACAGTCCTCCTGAGTACCTTCCGTGACCAGAGAAGGATCTCAAGGGGATTTCAGGCACTCTGAGAAGAAAGTCAAGTAAAGGAGGTCAGGAATAACAAAGGTGGAGAGAGCAAACAGGCAAAGACAGAAGTGACATTCAGAGAATTAGGAGGCAGAAGACAGTGTTCAGGGTAAGCATAGGTGAGGAAAGACATGGTGTCTTTTGTCTAGTGGAAGCAATTGTGTTTCAGAAAATGTCAAAATGTTGCTAAAAAGAGGGAACAAGGACACAGAGAGGAAGTTTAAAGAAAAGAGTTGATTCATGAAACTGCCACACAAACTTTTTTTGTCTTCGATTGATCAGCTGCTGCAGTAATTGAGATGCATAACCATTGGCATTGCACTTCCACTAGATTATTTCCTTGCAGTGTGTTGCAAGGACATCTTAAAACATGCCCCCTTTCTCAAATCTGGCAAGTCATCTTTGGGACTATTTATTTCAAACACTATAAACTCAGACTTCTTTGCCATTGCTGCTGTCTCTTGAGATACTAGGCATTAACCACATTCAGTTTTCAGTTGCTCAAGTTGCTTTCTACACTTGAACATATACCACATCTCAGAAAGTTTAGCTTGTCTTCTAAGGAAGAAGAAAGATTTTCATTCCTACTTTATGGGGTTGGGGTTTTTCTTGTTTTTTTTTTTTTTTTTCTTTAATGGTTAGGTCAAGTATTAAGCCACAATTTCCTGTTACAGTTACATGGCAAAAAAATCCTGCATGCAGGTGGATGGGTTTTGAGTTGAACTGAATAGAGCAGCAGAGACAGGCTTCCTTACAGGCATTATGACTGACACCTTATCAGACAAGACACATGCAGAGCAGGCATGGAGTGAAGCATCATTTGATGCTCCTGACTGACTCATTTATCAAGGCTAGGATTCCAGACTCAGAAACCTACTAAACAAAAAATATAGGGATATAATGAGGCATCTGCCAGACATACCTTGGAAAGGCAAACTCTCATTATTTTTCTGAGCATTTCTGAAGGGCTTTTGTGATGCTCTGGACTCCAGTTCTGGAAAGTTCTGGCTGGACTTAGAGTCTGTAGCTGAAGAAAACACAGAAACTGCTGTGAAAAACCAATGTGGACCCAGGCAAATAGAGGGGAATTTTTCTGGCCATCTCCAAATACAGTAACTATTGACTAAGCTTTGCAATTCAGTGGGATTTTTTATTAGTTGTTTCAAAACTTAGCTATTATTTCAGGGCTACTGGTAAACCTGTGGCTTCCCAAAGGCCTAGTAAACCCAGCAGCACAGATTAACTTCCCCTCTCTGAGTAAAGCACTCCAAAATAATGTTCCCATAACTGTCACTCTCTCTAAGCTTCAAGGGTCAGTTATATGAAGTGCCAATTAGCGAGAAGATTCATCTTTGGCAAGGGTTTCTAGAGTCACTTTGGCATATCACATAGCAGTGGGGAAAGTGCTCCATGCAGTGGTTCTCCCAGAAGTTAATAGTTATCTATATTCTGCACAAAATGTGTCTGAATTCACTAATAAAGGCACTAGCTATCCCATAAAATTTTATTCCTCAGTAGCATCACATGAACAAAACTTTGCCTAAACAAAGATTTGCAGAAATGACTCTTTGGTGCAAACATAGTCACACCATATTTTGTATTTAGAAGTTGCTGAAATATGAATGATTCTTACTCTTTAAGGTATTCCACACGTGTGGTTACTGCTTGACAGATCCTGGTGCAACTGTGTCTGCTCTCTAGCAAGCATCTCTTAGACTGTCAATTACAGTTCTCTCATCCATTCTTTGATTCAAAAGAAACGTGTAACTACATTCTTGACACATTTTAATTTTTTTTTTACCATCATTAAAAGCGGGGCAGGTTTCTCCATTTTTAAGAAAATACAATTATTTTCTCAAGAGAAGTTATGTAAAAGAAAGAGGCATATTTTGCTATATCAAACAGTGCAAACTAAGTGGACTTGAGGAGAGTAGTCATGGTGAAGTATTAAAGTACAACAAAGATCCTTCCCTATTGATGAGGTTTGGAGTAGAGGTAGTGAATGTGAAGGACAGGCTGATACAAAACATATTGTAGAAAGATAGCATTAATACTTCCATTTTGTATATTTGTTTATTTATCTCTGGTGGTCTGCAAAACCATGCTAATTCTGGTCATACGTTTTTAATAAGCAAGGCTGCCAATCAAGTTATAATCTGCAGAAAGTTTGTATTGGAGAATTAATAATTTTTAAAGTATTATATAATAATTTCTGTGGAACATTTATCAGGTTACAGAGTATTTTATCTATCTGTTAGAAAGTACATAAATCAGTGGTTTCAACATACTGCAGAAACTTGGTAAAAGAATGTAAGACATTCCCATTTTCCAAAATATACTATGGGCAACCAGGCAAATAAATGTTAGAAAGATAAGTGCATTAGCACTTAAAGTGCCCGGAACAAGAGAAGTTAAGGCAAAATCTTTATTAGACAGAAAATATTATCTTGCCAATGCTTTTACACAGAATTTTAATTGGCTGCATAGTGAGTGCAAATTACCATTTGTGTTTTGTTGCCACTACTACGATGCTTCATTATCATAGTTTTTTGGAAGTAAAGTAGTTTTTTGGAAAAACACGTAACAGATCTGCTTAATTTTCTACATCCTAGTGCAGAAGCTCTATGACAAATGGTAATTACTGTATCAAAAAGGTCTAACTAATTCTCAGTGTTCCACATTCACACTGCTATGCCACAACAAAGAAACTGTTAAGGCAATTGTTTTACAATATTGCATTGAAAAATAACAAATAAAGAGCTCATTCTGATTTTTCACTGACAGAGGTGGGAGAAGTGAGGGGAAAATGTTGTTTTAATCTTTCACTGCTGGTTTGTGCTGGAAGTGACACTTCTTTTTTTCTTCTTTAATACGCAGCTTCAGGGGGAAAATGCTGGGAAGAACCAGCCAGAAATTCTAGCCCAGAGAAACTGTTGTAAAAATAGTTGAAGTACAGATCTCTGAGAGAATGTCTTGATTATATTTTCTGAGCCTTATGCTGACTGCCCTCTAAATCCATCCTCCTCCTTTCCTGTTCGTCAGTCATGGTGGTTTTATTTCTCACTTCGACCTCTTCTTATCCTCTTCCTCAGTCTTGTCACATTTTTCCTATTTCCCTACAATGTCTCACTTCATTTTTACAGTATCATCCCTTAACTAGAGCGGGCTGAGGAAAACATATTAAAAATGTCAACTTTTTGTCGAAAATTTACTTTGCTTTGCCCTGCTACTTTAACCCCAACACTTGGTCTTATAGTCTGGAGATGTCCTCTATTCCTAAAAGCTTACTTCTCCAAACTGGCATAAAGCCCTGTGATCACTAGGCGGTGGTTTTGGTTACTCTCTATCAATTACTGGTATGCTGATCAACCTGATTATTCCTTGATATCAACAGTAGCAGCTTAGTAAGGGATTTGAAATGCATCAGCTAGCGACTGTAGTAGGTTATACACAAAAGATTCAGAGAGCTACAGACTTTATCCTGGAGAGAGCCTGGCCTGTCTATTCAGGTTATGCTGCCACAGAACACAAACAATGGTTATAAATATGCCCCCAAAGATTGGTTCACAGGATGAGAGAAAGACTCTTCCAGTATATCTAGCACACATACATGACATCAGATGTTTTAACATGATATATTATTGTATTCATATTCTAAATAATTTCTAGAAGAGAGCAATAGTGATGTTATCAAACTTAAAGGTAGAGTCTTCTTTCCTTGTAGCATGATCAGCTTCCAACCTGAATGGTATCAAAGAAAACTATCTATCTGAAAACAAAGCATCTATTTTTCTAACAGATTTAAAAAAGCATTTGTTTGCTAAAAGCATTTTAAAACATCCCTTTGTACAGACTTCATTTACTTGGACCTTGCTGTCACCTCATCTTCCTCTGTTCATCATCAGCCATCATTAAGCTCTCTTGAACTCTAAAGGTTAATTACAACCTAATTATTCTTTTTTACAGTGACTGATACGTACACTCCAAAGATCCAGAGGCATATTCCAGTAAAAATATACACATTTGCTATTGAAGTTATGAAATAAGGAACATATGAATAACACAACTTTTTATTCAGATGGAGAATCAGGAAAGCAGTGGAGCTGGCAAAAAAATTCCTGATGCATATCATGACCTCAAAAGACTTGTTAACCATGAGGTACATCCTCCTGCAAGTCTCATCGCTTTTCTCCTTTTCTTCTTTCCCTCTGAACATGAAAACGTTATGAAAGATGTTCAGACATCTCTAAGATTACCAGCTGTCCCCTTTTAAGTAATAAATAAATAAATGATTAAATAAAGTGAACTCAGCATTATCATTTAAGATCAATTCAGAAAGAACTTATTTAAACATTGATAAGCAGTTACTATGGTAGGATTAAATAAAATCTAACCAGTAACTATAAAACTTATATTAAGCAGTGGACTGTCTTGAGAAAGGGGTTTAAAGCAAATGTGGGCAGGGAGATAGAACTACCCTTTGTGATTCATATTTTTCATACCACAAAATGCAGCAGTAACTGTCAAATTGCAGCTGCAGCAGCTGAACAGTTTATGAAATTTCTAACTAGGATTAGCTGTGGGTTTCAACACTCTTACTCACACGAGTACACTCAGCTTTAGTCTTAAAGTGGAGTTACCATTCTGTTCATCTGCATATCATCAGATACAGAAAAGTGCAAGTAAGTTGTAACAGAAACAGAAAAACATTCCCTTACACATATGCCTTCAGGATCCCAGACTCTTTTTTGTTCTCTGGCTTTACGTTTACTTTCTTGCCACAACAGATGATGGATTCAGAAGATTCAGTAGGTTAGCGCTGTAATGCTTAGAGCACTTTTTGGTGACAGACTAAAATTTTATGTATAGTTTAAAATGTTGAATTATTTAATTATAATAGTTAGCCATTTTTATTAGATCTGTGTTTTATTTTCATTATAAGTTGCATGTAGGACCAATTTGACTTTCAGTCTTAACAGAGGTTGTTTTTGAAGAAAAATGAGTTTTCTTACAGAGCCAGTGCATAACATTTATTGTCTTTGGAGAATGAGTATCTAAGAAGAAATCATTTTGAATGAGTAAAGTTTAATGTCATAGCTTTATATTTTGATTTAATAACAAAATCAACTTGATAAGGGCCAACAGATACTATAGTAAAACCAAACATATCTAACCTCCAGCTTGAGATCACAAACCTTGTTTAAGGTTGGGTTGGCTAGTCAAACAAAAAGAATATCTTGGTAGCTTT
This sequence comes from Microhierax caerulescens, assembly GCA_035590215.1. NCBI lineage: Eukaryota > Metazoa > Chordata > Aves > Falconiformes > Falconidae > Microhierax > Microhierax caerulescens. Next base: position 114,802,004 of record JAVJGJ010000014.1, on the reverse strand, counting down.
AAAAGGAAGGTATCAGAGAGAAAGCACAGATTCACCATATCAATAACGGACTTCAGTGGTCCAGGGAAGTCCAGTTTCTCAGTACGCAAAATCTCCTCATAGTACTAGTCCAAAATACTAAATTTTCAAGTATTAAACCTTATCTGACCCAATTATATCTATTAAATCCTAACTACAATAAGACTTTAGATTTCCATGTGTTTCAGACCCAGATGAGGGGAAAGAGAGAGATCTAGAGTAGTAGAGTGCAAGTCACCAACACATAAACAGCAGTTGAGTTCAGGGACAAAATTTCATATTAGGGAAGGAGAAAAAAAAAAAAAAAAGTATTTTTTAGGAAAGACTAAAAGTTATCTATAAAAGACACCTATATTCTTCACTTGGCAACTGTAGTCTAGGGAAGGATTGAGTGAACATAAGGGAGATGGAAAAAGGGGAAGGAATCATTGGAAAGGAAGGACATCTGGGAAAGACAAAGACCATATGGTATTTTCATTGAATTTCCTCCCAGTCCTGTGCAGGAAACCAAGAGGAAGCAGTGAATGAGGAAGAAATGACAGACAAGAAGGAAGCAGCTGAAACTGGTTTAAAGAAGTTTTTTGATAGGAAGATGACCAAGAAAGAAAGAGAGGCGCGTGTCTGTGTGTGATATTGCCATCACAGATGCTTTACATTACAAGAGTAGGAGAAGAGCAGCAGATGTTCAGATGAAGCTGGAGGTTGCTTTAGCAATCTCTAACATCCAGTAAGAGCTCAAAGAGCCAGAAACAAGAATCTTCTAAGGAGTCAGAAAACAGCTGAACCAAAGCAAGGCCAAAAAAAGAGCTAGGCGAGATGATTAATATGTGATGTTCATGCACCACAATATTAGAAAGGCTATGTGACAGGAGACTTGAAAAGGCTGGTGGACAATGCCCAATAAGACCAGCTGATTAATAAGACAGGAAGCAGGAGTCATGCTTACTAAAGCCCAATATCCCCAATAAAATCAAATAATCATATTAAAACAGAGCTTGAGATTCAATGACAGTGTGGGCATATGTTCAAAAGTCCACCTGTGGGGAACAAAATGACAAGAGACAAGCATGTGGGGTAGTAGGGACAAAAAAAGTGTCACTGGTAAGTTAGTGGGAGACAACATAAAGAGCTCCTGTGTATTAAGTGCATTTATCTGAGTAGTCAGTAAAAAGACAGTAGCTGGTGCCAGATGTAAAAAAGAGTGTGAATAATAATCACCATTTTAGAGATATAATGTGTATTCTACACACAGCAAGGGAAAGGGAAAGTCTGACAATGAGAGAAGCATGAAAGGTAGAGAAAATGGTGAGAAAGAGAGAGGTGAGAGGAAAATGGAAGCTACAGACATGAGATATAAAATTGTGTAGTAGGCTGGAAAGGGAAAGAAATAAAGGTCACAGTATAAAGAAGCTGAATAACTGGACAGAAAATAGACATCACAATGCAAAGCAAAAGTGTTGAGTACAAAGCATGGGTGAGTACAATACAGACAATGGTTGTAAAACATGTTGCCCCAAATAAAAGGAATAAAAAAGCCATCCATTAGACAAGTGGATAAGGAAAATGAGAGAAGTTTTGGGGGAAAAAAGTTTTGTCATTGTCAGCAAGCATTTTTGATGTTTGGTAAATCTAAATTAGCTTATATCTATTGGTATCAATTTTGGGAAATGACATTTCCATTGGAAGTTCAAAATCTGTAAAAAATTTACTTTAGATAAACAGCATTTCAAAATATTCCTATCCTGAATTACAGATTGTAACATACATCCAGTTGGACATTACTCCTGAATACTGTCAATGTAAATAAATATTTCAGAAAAGAACATCTCAAGCTCCAAAAACCTTTACAATCCAAGAGAAAAGATAATCCAATTAAAATATCTAGAAAAATATTACCTCCGGTGGTCTTTTTCCTTTCTAATTCAAGGAAAATTTTAGTTTCCAAAGATAGGTTTTGTTTTTCATTTCCTTTTTGAATTATTAAAGGATGTTGCCTGTCCTTGTAATTCCTGAGCTCAATGAAGACATGGAGTTCAAATAGTCAAGCTATTCATGCAAGCTGCGAGTGTTTAGATTTAAGTTTCTGGCAGAAACCAGGTCAATTCTGTGTGTCCACTGTACTTTTTGAAAGGTGTTCAAAAGTCTCACTAATGTTACAAAAGATGTGGAAGAATACAGATGAAAGCATTGCACTTAGGTGAAAAAAAAAAAATCACTCAGTTATAGGAAAGAAAAAAAATCAGTAGATATTGTTCTCAGTCTTTTCTGAAGAGCCTTGATCAATAGTACAATCATTTTGTCCTTCATGTCTCAAATAGGAACACCTTTTAAGCAGCCATTTTGTGCCATATATTTAAAAATCTCACATTCATTGAGAAACCTTATCTTCAGTTCTAAAATTGTTTTCAAAATAAGCATAAAGTTTGCTTCTACTAAAGTTAGACACAAATGTTCTGTGTTGCATTGCCAAATCTAGCATATCACTTGATTAAATTAATAAACAAGTAGTCTTGTTGGCATAACACTCTCTCAAGAATTTTGATAAACACTTCAGTTGGGTGTCTATTAAAACTTCTGGCTGCTTACAATTATTTTCTATTATGGTAACATGTGTCAAGCATCAAAAAATATTGCTTGTTTATTTCCCATGTCAGTCTGTCTAGATATGCAATTTTCATTTTCTGTTTACCACTCCTAAAAGTGAAAATACAAAGTAAGAGTGGTAGAGAAAATTAACACTAATTGGTAGTGAAAACGGCATCATCATTTAAAATCACACCATGTCATTAGACTTTGTTATGATAAACTACTGGTTTCATTTAGCTTGTAAATCAGTTAGACCTTTCACATTAGATGAAGAAATGACAAAGGTAGAGTTCATGTAATCAGCTAGTAATACATAAAAATTAACTAGTCACCAGCTGCTCCACCATAATTAATGAAAAGGTGGAATACAGATTTCTTCTTGAGCAAAATGAGATTATACACTTGGGAATATGTTTAATCTTACTAGGACAAGGTGGTACAATTGCAGCAATAAAGTGTAAAATAATTGGAAAATCCAAAAGGTACTTAGAGACAAACTACTTCTCTTCACAAAGGAGAGAAATGAAAACCAAGTACAAATCCCTGTTCAGTTACTAACTATGAACTCCCTTCAAGTCATCACACTTTACCTTGAAGAAAGAACACCACTGAACTGGTGGCGTACCATGCAATAAGAGCTCAGAAAGTTATGGGTTCAGAAAGCTTGTTAGAACTGGGCATATATAATCTCCTTAGAAAAGACAATTATTCAAAATTCACAATTCAATAAACTAGTAACTCCTACCAACCTTTTGTTGTACCATTTAATTTGGAGCTGTTGAATATGTGCAAAAGCTATGGTTTGTAGTATTTTGTAATGTTTCATTAAGGTATCTATGCAAATGAACAGATTTCTCAAAAACATTAACAAGCATGTACAGATGCTTCTCCATAGCTTTCTCATTATAACAAATGATTTTGCAACACTTTCTTTAGTACTACCCAGATGTCCCATTCACCATGAAAGGGAACGTGCACTCTGTTGATTAAATCCACCTGAAAGGAAGCCAGCCCAAGTTGACCAGAAGAATAAAGTTAATGGCCTAACTACAACTCACACTGTCTAAAGACCCATGGGTTGAAAAAAGAACATTCTGTAATAATGTTGGCACAACGAATTCAGTTCAGTGACCATTTCACTGCTTTTAGCATAAGCATATGGAAGTCTACGGTGGGATCTCAGAACAGTAACTGGTTATACAACATCAGTAAAATCCTCAGTGGGTGTTGAGAACTACTACTGATTTTACAAAAGCAACCATCCAGTCTTGAAAAATGACTTTCCAGGGAATTATTAGGATCCAATTAGAGTTAACAATTAAGGTGAACATCGCATAATGATCTCCAGGTGAAATTAGAACTCTGTCACAAGTGTCAGGGCACTGAGGGTTCCAACTGGCCTTATGGGTCCTGCCCAACTTGCCACACTGGGCCTGATGCTGACCCCAACATGGCCTCAGAGGTGCCCAATGCCCAGGGCTGGGGCTTTCCTCAGCCACCCCCCAGCCTGCTCTGCTCCCTGGCTTTGTCCTGATTCTCACCATGGGGACCCCCACGGCCACTCCTGACAGCCCTGCCTACAGGGAGCTGTCATCCTCGCTGCACGCAAACAGGCAGATCGTATCAAGGTCTTTTTCTCCAGCCTTCTCCTCTTCTTTTACCCACATACATCAAACATTCAAGATACAGCGATATAGTGCATGCTTACTCCAGCTTGATTTCTTGTTGCTGAAAAGGCTGCCCTATCAGGTCCTCTAATCAGTATAATCAAGAATACACCTATTACTTTCTAAGCACGTATTGCATGTCCAATTGTTAGGGTAACAAATGAAAGAAGGGAACAGTAAACCCCTCTGCTAGTTGTTTTCAGTATTCATTCATTTCACTGTAGTATTTTTAGCTTGCTGCTTACTATTATTCACTTATTCCAGAGCCAAGACTTGCCAAATCTTTCAAGAACAGTGGGTGAAAAATTATTTTCAAGACCTTCAGCTGGGAACAATGACAACTCTGGCTTTGCCTTTCTTTTGCAAAACACCTCTCAGGACAAGCGCAATGCATTTGTAACAATTCAAGTAAAACTGTTCTGCTCCATGCTGCAACTTGTTTTATTATTGTACGAAATGTCATTGTCTGTAGCCTTCAGAAAGACCTAAAAAATGCAGTTCACTATAATAATCTTATTCACAATGTATCCATTTTTCTTTTTCATTTACATTTGAAAGTACTGCTCCTAGACTTCTCTACAGCACAGTATTCACCGGATTAAGTACTTCTGCCCATTGAAAGGATTGAAAAAGTGAAAACTTTGGTTCTAATTGAAGAGAATTTCTTCAACATGCCCTGTTATCTACCTTTATAAACTCTGTTCCAACAGCCCTGATTAGTTACCTTTTTAAACTAGTTTTTCTTTACTGAGTGGTTGTAAGACAAGTCATTCAGTACTAGAGGATATATCATGTAGGGAAAAAAAACATTTAGGCTTGGGAATACGTCTAGCTGTACAACAATTAGGGAGTTAAAAAAGAATGGCAAAACCATTATGCTTAGAGACAAAAGAATGATGCATGGAAGTTGGCTAAATCAATAACTAATTGTAAAGTATCTATCCAATCCTAGAGTTGATGAAATCTGCTGCTGGTCACCTGAGTCCTATTTAGCAGGGTCAGCTCATAATTCAGGTGACTTTTGTACTTCTCATTGATTTTGGTTAGCAGCAGATTTGTGGTTCAGATAAGACTATTCATTTCTCAGCACTGATTCAGACTCAATGAGAGCAATTACACTTGATTAAATACTCTTGTATTTAAACTCTAAAAACTTGTAAATAATGATATTTTTTGACCATATACTAAAAGCAAGTATTTGTGCAGATTAAAACTGCTAGTTTTATTTTCCTTTTTAAGCTCTCAATATTCATTTAAATTGTATTACAGTAGCATCTGTTTATGCACTCCTACTAGAATACATGCAACTATTTCCAAGTAATCCCTATATTTTTGGGGGAATATAATAGTTATCAGACCCATGGACAGTTAGAGCAGTAAGAGATGCAAGTAAAATCAGAACAAATCATTAGAAATTAGAGAAGTTATTTTGGTTACAGAAGAAAAAATATTACTAACTTACTCTTTTTGTGTCATGAAACAGTACAGTATTCCTATAAACCAGAGCAGAAAGGTTTTCCACACCAGTTATGAATCTTCCAAAGACAATCTAGTTATGGTGGTAAAGATGAATGTCAAAAAAACCCAGTAGATGCAGTAGTGGTTCTTGATTCTAGATTTCATTAATAAAAACATACTGCATTTTCAAAAAAACCTGGAGTCAACACCACAAATCAGTATCATCTCTGTATGTCCATCCCTACCCTGACCTGTATCACCTAAATTAAACCCATTTGTTACTTACTTCCTTGGAGATTTGCCTCATTTATTCTCTACAGCTGTTGTTAGCACGGAGAAAGGATAACCAGAGTTATTCTTCAGTCTTGTTAAATGGACTTCCCTTGCACATACAAGCTTCATTTCCCAGCTGACCATGGTAAATCCAGAAGCACATGCATGCATGGGGACAACTCTACAGAAAAACTGCTCCTGGTGGGTCAGAATGGCTTCAGAAATTATCTAGTTTATTCTTGCTTCCCATGCAGCACAGGAAGTGTGAGTTAGCTGGAATAACCCTGTCACATCTGTGAAGCACATCTGGTCACCAGGCCTAAGTCAAACTACATATCAGTTTAAGATAAACTTCAACAAAATGTGATTTCCCAGGGTCATCCTGTATAGGCAAGTGCAGCTCCAGAATCAAGCACACTAGAGTACCAAAACTAATAGAAACATATTTATAAAGTATATCATGCTGTTTCCCCACTACAAAGCAACATGTTTACTTTTTCTTTAGTGAATTTTGATAATTCTATTTTACATTGCACGAGTTGAAGGGACAAGATAATGGGGGAGATGCTGTCTTTGGGAGTCATCCTCACTGAACTGCGATGGGACACTCGGTCTCTTCAATGCTTCACTGTGTGTCTGGAATATGAACTGTAAGATCAGGGCCTGACTGTAGGGAAGGTTATTAACAAGATTTATATACATGTTTTGTAGAAAGAATGTATTTCACTTTGCACTAATATGATGAGAATGTATTGCACTTTTCACTCACTTGTGATAGTTCAGTGGTGCCAACTGATGCTCCCTTTCTGTGTCCCTGTTCTTCCTGTTTCCACACCTTCAGCTATTAAAACTTGGATTTTATGCACACACATGGCTGTAGTTGTGCCTTATACCGTGCTTGACTTGACTACTATTTATAGTTGTGTATCAGCGGGAGAGGGCAATGTAACATCTAGGAATTGAGATGCTGATGTTGAATTTTTCAACAGGGTTTCATAATCCAATCTCAATTAATTTTGTGATTTGAAGTAACATGGCAAAACAAATCCAACATTAAGAGGGATCCTTTTACTGTTGTGGGTCTGTCAGGTGCCAGGTCTGACTCTTTCCCTATTTCCTCATTAAAGCTGCTACGTTTCACAACTCATTCAATGCAACATTTAGTATCCATGATGTACATTCTCAGAGATCTACCAGGTACTCATTCATTAAATGGGGATACAGGAAAAAGCAGAAGTAAACTCTTTCAGATACTGAAAGACATTGTGACACGTCCAGCATAGGCAGGCTCTCTCTGCCTATTACTTCTGCTTTCCTGGGTGACTCCAGAAAGGAGACAAACTCCAAGGACCTAACAGTGGAAACACCTGCAACAGCCAATGGGAGGTGATGAACCGGGATGCTGAGGCACAGACAGCAAAGATCAGAGAGGGAAACAGAAAACTGTGCAACTCATAGGCTGCTGGCACTTCTTGGGAGTCCTAGCAATTCAACACAACAAGAAAGAGGGAAAGTTACAACAAAGTTGTGATCTGAGACAGAACCAAGACAATCATCAGGATAAGAAATAATAGCAACAGTGACTTTTTGTATCTTTCAGCCCTGTGGCATGGGCATTTCAGGCAAATGAAAATACCTGAACCAAGACTTTTTTTGCCCTGCTCTAAAAACCCAAACAATTCTCTGCTAGTACTTACTATAGGTATTTCTTGTTTCATTCTCACCTTTATTATTTCAGGCTGAAGGTTTTAGTGATGCTCAGATACAATTTTCTATTCACAAGACAGAAGTGTGCAACAGAGAGAAACAGAGAGGAATATCTACTAGTTCTGCATTTTCAGACCTACAGAAGCTTGTGGCAGCAGTGTAAGCTTTGTAGGTGATGGGTAACTAAGCAAATTATACAAAAGTTGAAAGATTCTGACTCAGAAGCAAAAATATGCTGTATGTCACCATGATCAGTTGTTTAGCAAATGCTGTTTAACTGCTTCACTCTTTAATTTTTTCCAGGAATTCATAGCCAACTTTATGGGCTGGTAAACTCAGTCATTTTTTAAAATAAAAACTCTCAAGTATAAGAATCTCCATGTGTTTTAAATACATGGAAAGGAACTGAGAATAGGATTGAATCTTGTTTTAGAAGACCATGTTCACAAAGTTTTCTTTGTAAATTGAGCAATTCTTATGGTTTTTTTTTTTTATTTTATTTATGCTGAGATGTTAAAGTAATGTTTAGTGGTCCCAGTTCTCTCCTATAAGTTAAGAACACCTCCACTAAAGCTTTTTCAATTTTCCTTTGTTTCTGGGCCAAGAAACAAAGGATTGAAAAGACTGCACCTTTATCAGTTTATCTGCTAGTAACAAGCATCAAGCTGTAAAATACATATCATACTCTGCCATCTTCTCTCTTTCTTTTGTTTTTTCCTCCCCTCCCCTCCCCACCCCCCCCCACCCCCCTTTTTTGGGGGGGGTGAGGGTGAGGGGGCGTTTTCTGCCAGTACCCACCATCCTACATACCTCAGATTCTCCTGCTACTTTCTTGTCTAATTCTAAAACAGATGAGAGCGGCTTTCTCCATTTTTTTTAAATGGCAAAAATTTAGACTGTCTATGCAGAAACCTTCCTCTAACCCATCTGGCCCTTTTGTGAATGATTCTGGATTAAACAATGTCATTTGATGCGCTACAATAATCAGAAATTAACTTGTTTGTTCACCTGAGTGGGTTCTCATAGGAACCAGTTGAAGAGAACTCTAGGAAATGCATTTCTTGGAGCTCTGTCTTGTCAGAACCAACAACTCAAGCAACAAAGACAGAATCTATTCCTAGTCCTAAAAAAACAGAGCTTCCTACTTAATATAGATGGCAGAATATGAAAGGTAATCCTATGTCCTGACTTGAAGCTGCTGAACACAAAAATCCCAGATACTTAATGCTCATGTGAGCAGAACATACAAAACCATTCCTGATTCTGGTGCCTACAAGTAAGCAGTTCTGATGCAATTTCTATTTGCTCTAGCTGGGAGGTACCCTTTGAGTCCTAACACAGAGTACGGGACTTCTATTGTCACAGTTGTGGCACTATGACAGGTAAATTACAGAGAAAAGTTTGGAATTATGCTGATGTAAAAAAAAAATCTATACAAAAGATCAGCAAGCCTTAGCATACTGTGGGCCTGCTGCCAATCCTCTGAACTCTGCAAATATAAGAGGTTTGGGGCATTAGTGTAGAAAGCACAAATGTTCCCTAGCCTCCAAATAATTTGCAGAAAGTATTGCATCTGTGAAATCAAAATTTGTGTTTAAATATGCCATTTTCTATGAATACAATATCTTTATTAAACTACATTGTGAATAAATAAACTGAGTTATTCCCCTAGAATTGCTTGCTTCAGGACTTTTAGGTCAAATTCTGTCACAGTAATTGATGCTAATAATAAGTGACATTACAGCTGTGTCTGTACAAACAACTTTACTTACTTTAAACCCCCAAAAGATACTTCAGAATGGCTTGTGCCCATGAATGAAGTCTCTCAGTTCACTTAAAACTTAATTCCAGTGCTTAGAAATTAAGACCCTCTGGGCTGTTATACTCTGCAGCTGTGAAAATATCCAGGTCTCAAATCTTGAATTAAAGTCTTTAGACTATGCTGTTCCACACGAAAAATCAATCATATAACTTATGCAGTGACCTTCTGTTTCTTCAAAACAGTTATTTTAAGTGCTTGCAATCATCACCTACCCCCGTTTGTACCTGAGGCATAGTGGTGGCACTTTCACTGTGTATCATTTCACATCAAGTGAATAGCTGTTTTGAAGAGTGCTTCACAACAGTATTTTTTTTCCTAAGGACTGTTGTTTTTAAATGATTTTAAAATATAAGGTCTCTCTCACTTTTAGAAGCTTTTGAAAACACCAGTAGAAAGACTTATCAGCACTTACTCTGGAGATCGAAGGGACAGAGGAAGGTGATTGTTAATCTAGAAAATCCCCTGCCATCTGTGCTTATTTGATGAAACAGAAGATTCAGGGCTTGGATGCAAATCTGTAGTACTTGATTTCATGCTAAAGCATGAAAGCAGCTTGAGCTCAGCTGCTTAAAGGTATAGCTGTGCAAGCGTGATGCCCTCTCTTTTAAATGAATGTGTTCCTTCAGCATGAGATGCTCTATACTTGAGGAAGGGAAGTATAATGCAAACTTTTGTTTCAGTATTGTGTCTTTTAAGAAAACTCATGCAGTTGGCCAATTTCCACACCAGACAAGGCTCATTTCTTTGTTGTCCACACAGACTAACATTGCCAAACAAAACCCCTCCAGCTACATATCACATCTGCACACAGCACAAACAAGGCCTGCACTCCATGATGATTTCCAAGATTAGTCTTTGAACACCAGCTAATACTCTGATAATATTTTCTTTTTGTCCAAGTACTGTACAGAATTAACTTTTACGTATTTTTAAGGCAAATATTCTCAGTTTAAATATTTTTTAACTGTCAGGCCTTCAAAGTCAGCCTGTACTCTGATTCTGATTAAGTCTAGCATATCTCTATCACCATATTATACCCTCAGTTGCACCTAGGATACTTCATGTTTGAAAAACATGTTGCTATATCCATACCACACTCTTAATAGGCACATGTGGAAAAGAATCAGCCATACTTTTTTGGTTTTGCTTATCTTTTTAAGGATAAAAGGCCTTAAAAACAGGCCATGGAAGGAACCCATGTATGCTTCCACAACATACATTTCTAACAACAAATCACATTATGATCAGCGTGACAAATGAGAGACAAAATGCCATCTATAGAATTACTTTTAAGGATGCAACAAGGTGTTGTTCATATTGTTTTGTGCTGCTATGATACAGGGTCTTGAAAGTACGATGCAGCATTTTGACACTTTCTGTTGCAAGCCCTAAAGATCTTATATGGAAGATTTAATTAATGTTTTCAAGTAGTAACTATGTGTATAGAAAGCTTCCATTCTGATTTACCAGTAAGATTATGTCAGAGCCCACAGACTATATCAAATGTCATTTTCTGCATTAACTATTGACTATAGCTCAATGGAATTTTTAAAAACTGACTTTCAACCTGCATTCCACTCAGGCTGCATTCCACTTTCCTTAGTATATGATGACCATCCAGGCTGTTTTCTCTTACCTTTCATTTCTGAAAGTACAAATGCTAAAACTCAAAACACAGGACAATTGTGTACAAGTCCTGCAACATTTGAGGCAATTTAGATGATCAAATAAGGACAAGTATTGTAATTGCTAATCCTGTGAATCACTGAACAATAAATGAATGGAAATAACACCTGTTTGCTGCTTGGACCAATTCTTCTGCCAGCTTTGATGTTTCCTTTACAGTGCTGTCTATGTTGGTGGTGGATTGGGCAAAATGTGATGTAATTAAAAACAAAGTGTTAATTAAATTGTATTGCAAATATCAGCAGTTTACAACACATATTCTTTATTAGCACAGCAACAGTCTTGGAAATACAGCTTAATCTAAAAACTCTTCTAAATTTCCTAAGAACTTTAAATAGTTTCCTGCCTCACAGTCTAATAGTTCAGCCTCAAAACTGTTCCCATAATATAGCCCTACAGCTACCATTGACTAGTGGAAAACACTTCATACTGCAGTGGGAAAACAAAATAATCAAATATTAAAGGTAAAAAGATAATGATATATTTAGATACTGCTGTGTTAATATTCATAGTTAAATGAAAATTTTACATACCCTGAGAAGTGATAAAAATGAGATGGCATGTGACTTTATATTCACATTAAATGCATCATTTAACAGTTTTAATCAATTGCTATGCAAGACTCATCTACAGAATAAAACATGGAGATTTTAAGCAGTTGATTACAATTAAGATAGTACAGCATTAATGCAGAATTCAGTAAAAATCTTTAAAATACAACAATAGTGTAGGTATAAAGCCTAAAGTCACATATATAGTCAGATAATTTAAATTGCCTAAATAATACAATATAAATACAACAAAATTAGATGTAGTCAGATAATCTGATAGCAACATTTTATCTCATTGGTGAAATAACGAACAAATATTATTACTAATACAGTGTAACAGTGTTACTTTGATAGCTATCTTAAAGTTACAAGAATCAGCTTGGCTCATCTTTTGAAAAATCACTGTAGAATTTGCAATAACAATCAGAAGTCATGTTACCAACCTAATGGGACATGTTAGATGTAAATCTGTGACCCTTTTTTTAAAGACAAAGCACAGGGCCAATGACAGTGATGTTTAGAGTAATTTTTATAGTTTAGTACCTGTGAAGTAGCAGCTTTTGAAAAGAATTAAATACATTGTACATCACTGCAGAATTGTTTGCTTGTTCTAAACAAAATAAATTCCTCTAATTATTTATGTATGTCAGTATATTGCTGATTCACAGCTTCTTTAATTTTGACTGCATTTGGCATTTTGCCTTGGATTTACTTCAGATCTCTATCATTTGTCTTTGCAATGTAGTAATCCTTTCCTTGGCAAAAGATGTGACACTTATTGTGAGATACTAAGTAGCCAAGCAGTTGTTTCCTTAAAGACAGTGGGAAAATATATTTTGAATAAAGAAGCTTTTAAAGAAAATAGAGCAAGTGTCAGGGGTTTAAGATGTATATTCCAGTTCACAAAGCGGTGTTACTGATATTGCACCATTTGTTTTCTACGAATATGAAGTAGTCCGAGAAGTTATTTTCCCACAGTACAATAATGAATGCTTTTAGGAATTTAATCTAGTAGACGACAGCAAATCCAGTGTCTGACAAGGACACTAATCTAAAAGAAGAGGGAGGGAAGACACTTGAAATAAAATTAAGCTTTTAAAATACAGGCCAGTGGGATAGCTTAACTAGGGTCATCATAGATGATTATCAGTTACTGATACTCTGAATACAAGGCTGACTTGCAATTTCTGAGAATATTCTCTTCCTGAACCAGAAGTCTGGCTGCATGGAACACTCACAGTTCTTGCTCACAGGTGACTGGGTGACATTCTACAGCTCTGGTGGTAAACAGCGTTTTCATCAAAGAAGAAATGATCAGAATTTGTGTATACTTTAGTAACTATATTGCAAAGGAATTCTATACAGGTGTCTAGAGTGTGTAGACTGATACATTAACACATACTGTCCAATGTTGCTCATAGGACACTACACTAACAAAATGTTTTTAGATATTTGCTTTGCTTTCAACTACTGGAAGTCTGAGTCGTTATGGCTGAGGAATGATTCCAGGTCTGCTTGGTGCACGCATGAACTAATGTTATTTTAATTCACCCAAAATAGCCTTTTTGCTCATATCTACCAGCAGGCATTTAAAAAGCAAGGTGTTCCATGAATTGTGTTTATGCATG
>JAVJGJ010000014.1:114765987-114788508 GCA_035590215.1 Microhierax caerulescens | reverse complement strand
GGTGTTCCATGAATTGTGTTTATGCATGTTACAGGCAAACCTTAGAACTGCTGTAAACAATGAAAGCAACAGACAAAAGAGTAATAGAACCAGACAGAATTGTTAGGGGTAATAACCTAAACTCAAACATGTCTTTTGCTTGAACTGATTTTATTCTTTGTTGCTAATCACATTTGTTATAGGGTTCTGGCCTGGATCTATGCATGCCAAATGGCTGCCAGTGTTGTTAGCTAAAGATCCAGCAAATAAAGCTACCACTTCCAGTAGCTACAGCAAATGGAAGAATTGCATAAAAAATTCTGGGAGGGGTAAGATGATCTTGAAGTATTATTTTGTGTAGACATTGTGGACTGAGTTCAGTAAATTGCTTTATCACTGAATATCCCAATGTCTAGTGAGGCAGATATAGAGTATATTCAGTCATAAACACAATGGGGATAATTAAATTTAAATATGGGTCCTCTTAAACAAGCACATTTTGGGAGACTGGTGACATTGTAGAAAAAACAAAAACAGTTTCTAATGCTTTGCATGAGACTGGGGTTTGGAGGCAGGAATAAACATATGAACACAAATGACAGCTTAAACCTCAGATTTTAAAAGCTACGGAGCCTGTGTAACTCTGGACAAACTATTACAAGTAGAACTACTAGGCAGTCTGGTTTTAAAAAGAAAGAAAGAAAAAAATAAAACCACAACATAACATGTTGTCTATACTCACACAAGGCTGCTTATTTCCAAGATGTATGAAGGGAGACTCCAGTGTGACACACGGAGGAGGCTGGTTGCTGAAAGGAAGATCTTGGACTTGTCTGTGGCCTTCACCTTAGATGGATGAGAGAAATAAGGGTAAATATTTATTCAATATTAATCTATAATTTATGATTTATTGTAATAGAAACAACTAGCAATAATTTAACAAATTATTTTTACATTATGACGCTGCTATTAACAGCAAAATAGTATTACGTATGGAAATATTTAACTACCCTTCTTCCTCTTCCTTGGTCCTTTCCTGTGGCAGCCAGAGAGACCCCAAGGGCTGTGCCATGGCTCCTGTGGAGGAGCAGCAGGGTGGGCAGCAAGCACCCAGGGCCGGCCTTCCCCAGGGCCCCCTGACCCTCCCCAGGGCCCAGGACCCCACGGCAGCCCCCCAGGGCCGCCAGCCCCTGCCCCAGTGATGGCAGAGCAGGGAGGCCTCCAGCTGCCTGGGCCCCGCTGAGCCGGGCCCACCCGCAGGCCCAGGGCACAGCCCGGCCCGCCTGTGGCTGCCCATGGCTCCCCTGCTCCCTGACAGGCCCTGGCCAGCCACCCCCTGGGAGCCCCTGGGCTCACCAATGCAGGGAGGGACCCCCATCTTGTCTCCGTGACTGTGCCCTGCCTCACTGCTGGCACCAGAGAGGCAGCAGCCACCTGCCTGCAGGGACAGGGAGGCAGGAGTCCCTCCTCCACACGGGCCAGCGCCTGCCATGGTGGTTGCCAGCTCCTTGCGTGGACGTAAGCTTGACAGGCATGGAGGCAGAGCAGGAGGAGGTTCAAGCCAGGGCTGTGGGACTGAGGCCATTTAGCCTTTGGGCTTTATTCTAAAACAACCCTCTCCCCTCAGTGCTTAAAAATTTAGTCAGAATTTAGGAGTTGCCTCTTGTGCACAGGGCTCCGCAAAACACACGCTCCCAACCGCTGAACGTGCATCTTGAAAAATAACATTTTCCTCTCCTCAAAGCTAACGCTAAGCACATCTAAAGCCTCGGCGATTTCAGAATAATTGTTGCTTGTATCCATTTTAAGTGCAGGAGGGGCAGTTCACGTGGCTTTCAAACTCCCTCCGCAACTGGCACATCCAGGGGCAAGACAGGCATTTCCCAGAGCCTTGCCAGGGTGCGGGAGAGCCACCAGGCTCCGAGTGCCCTCTGCCTCCGCTCCCACCCCCTGGGTGGCCACCAGCGGGCACACAGGCCTCGAACGGCCTGCGACACACGGGGCCACCTGGCAGCATGTGTGGCCCCTGGATGAAGAAAAGTAACTCTGCTCCTCCAAGTAATTTGCACTCATAGACCGTCAAGATTGAAAGGATAGCAATTTAAATCATGTCACGGCCGTAGTAAGGAGGATGAAACTACATCTCAGTGTACGGCCATAGTAAGGAGGATGAAACTACATCTCAGTGTACGGCCGTAGTAAGGAGGATGAAACTACATCTCAAGTGTTTTCTTCAATGCTGATTAGTCACTGTGACTAAATTCAAGTAATTGTGCTTCGGTTTAGGGGGTAAGTGACTTTTTTTCTCTGGGAGCCATATAGCTGTGGAACGACTTTATAATAAAGAGATAAACTTCTGAAACACCAGTCATAGAAGGGGTTTTGACATTTAAGCACTTCTCTGGCTTCTGGGTATCGTGTTAACTAGAATATATTTTCTCTGATGAAATAGGCCTGTAAGACAGAAATATGTTGTGCTTTGCATAAACAGGGAGGACAGAGTTTTTCATGTTTTACTGCCTTGTAAAAAAGGAAAGATGTGGCTGCCCAGACTCCTGTGGCACAGATTGGGAGCAAACATCCAGGCGCTTTATCCTTTTTTCCATAACTATCTCACACCTACTGGTGTGACATGTAACAAATCTAATCTTTTAAAATCTTTTGCTTGAAGTGGTTGTAGTGGTTGCTTTTCCACACAGTCCATGTGGAAGAGCAGCATCCAGAACTATGATAAAATTGGTATGAGTTAATATTTACCAATATTTCACTTCTGTTTGGATACAAATCACTCTGTCATCAGTAAACACCCATAACACTGTCTAATAAGTATTACAAGGGTTTTGGGGAACTATTTGCTTTGTCTAGTGTTGTGTTGTGAAGACATACATCTGGCAGTGTGTGCAAATTTCTGCTTTGTGTATTGGGAGACATTTCACCCTTCATTATGCTAAGCTGTCACCAGGGCCTGATCACCAAAATGAGCAATTTTTCAAGGCAGTAAAAGAATACTGTACACCACAAAATACTTTTTCTTGTGTTCTTTCAGGGAAACAAGTAGTAAATGTAAATAAATCCTCCTTATTGACCTCTTGCAACAAGAGTTGTCTCAGAGTTCATTTCAATGCTTGGATTCTCCTTTAAGAAACAGTTACAGGCATAGTCTTCAAGAAGGTGGACAGAAAGGATAATAGGGTAATAAAGACCATATTTAAGTCTGTAAAGGTAGTGTTACTAAACAAAAGTACAGGACAAACTTCATATAAGTTTCTGGGGCATTCACACTGTCCTTAAACTGCACCATGCTAAGATGCTTGTTTACTTCTTTTGAACTTCAGAATAGTGGAAGTCTAGATAGAAGTCTTCAAACCACTCTTTGATTATAATAATTGTTTAACACTCAGCTCTCCACACTGGTAAATCATAGGCATATACTGAATGCAAATATATCAGTGCTACAAATAACAAACCCAATGAATTCAATATAAGGTACTACTTGGGATCAACAGTATTGAAACCATCATAAGAACTAACAGGAGTGAATAAATAAAGCCTTGCTGCAGTAGTTCCAAATTACATTTAAGCTTTCTTAGCTGTACTTGACAAAAGATATGGTACATTCTTGAGATAAGGTAAGTTTCTTTCATCTTAAGGACCAGGAATCTTCTGTGGCTCTGTACATAAGTTCAACATTTTTATTTCTATATAGTTGGCAAATAGTGCATTAAGTCATTGTAGAGTGTCTAAAAAAGCTTCTGCAAACGTAATAATGCATTTAATGTTGCAACATATATAGGCTGCTAGTGATTTCTTGCCCAATCCTCTGCATCTAGCAACTTTCAGAAACAGTGCATTAGCACCTGGACAAATTACAGCCATTATAACTTCATCTTCATGCTATAGCATCAGCCCAGTCATAAGATCTGGTTTTGGTTCAATAAGAAGGTTGTTGGAAACAGAACCTTTTCTGGTCCCTTGAGAAAGACGTTCATTTCCATTTATAATGGAATCAAACACAAAAAATCTATATACTTAAAAAACCAATTCTGACTACAGAAAGACAAAACAAAACCTATACTAAAGCTTTCCTGCAGTAAAACTATCCATGAAATAGAATAATGTGGCTTTTTTTTTTGGCATTACTGTAATAGATATAGAGGTCTTTAAAATGTAAGGTCTGGCTTAAATGACTCAAGTTATACAGAAAAAAAGTCACTTCCTGGGGCACCTTCTTGGAATCCATACATCCATCACTATCATTATTTCTCCTGTCAGTAGATATTAACCATATTAACCTCACAGAACTTTCTTGCAGGCCCTGTTTTCCTCCCAGACACACAGAATTGTCAGCATCACCTTGGAAAATAAGTGGGGTTTTATTTCCTCCATTCTGCTGAGTAGTTTCTCAAACTGTGTTCTCCAGATGACTTCTCTCCTGTGGTCCTACTAGGCCTTCTATCTTCTCTTGCTCAATACTCTTCCAGTAGTCCTAACCTGTTGCCCAGTTTAACTCTTTCCTTGCTATAAGGAGCTTTAAATCTAGCAGTGGGATATACTTGTATCATTTGAAATGGAAAACTGTAGCTTGGCAAACATTGCATATCAGTTGCAATAGCAGTTTATTGATGAAAACAAGCCCTTAATATCAATCCTAACCCTGAACTCTTTCAGCATTGCTGCAGTAGAAGTGAAGGGGAATCAAAAGCTTGGAAATGGTACGTGGGTTTAATACCTGCAGGCATGTGTCAAGTCTTCTTTGGTTTCACAGCTTTCAGACAGTGTGTCAGTTTGAAAGCATTTTGCATGACTTATTCAGTGTAGGTAGGTGTTATCAGACATTGCCTTTTCTTTTCACCTTTTTGCAGTTTCACCAGAATAGGCTATCCTGGCTGTCATGAATAGCTAAAATACTTTGCCTGGCAAAAAAAAAATAAATAAACTGGCAGCACACAGCTGCAAAAAATGTCAGTTTCTGAAAGTAACTAAACAGCAAAGGTTTTACAATCCAGCTCCCACTCAAATTAAGCAGAACAATATTTATTCAAATATTATCAAATTAATCAAATTATCAAATTAACAAATATTATCTGTTATCAGAGTATTGGTGTTATCAAATGCTGAAATGAACTAGTTTTGTGACCTTAAATAATACTAATAAAAAATATTATGAATTCTCCCCACTGAAAAACCAGTGAATCAATTGAGGTCAATACTTATTCTAGTAAAACCACTAAACTTTATAGTACAGTCATTTACAATAGCCACTGTGGAAATAATCTGATCTTTCTACTGCTGTCTTTTGGAATGACCTCTTGTGCAGAGCATCTCATGTTCTTGCAGTGTTTCTGGGGTTTGGGTTTGCCATTCAGGGAAGCATATCCCCAAACCTATATGGCAGGTCTAAAAGCTTAGTGTCTTAGATCAGGGATGAATTTAGAACTGTTGTGGACTTTGTCAAACCTTTACTTTTTTCCCAGCTTCACCTCTTGAGTTATGACTTTTGGCATGTTTTACTGTGCAACTGTGCAAGATGCACCCATGCTTAACATTATGACAAAGGCCTTTGAGGATGCTCAGCATTTTCAGAAGCATATGCAATATTAGTGGTGGTTTAGCTCACTACATTCTGTCTGGATCCAAATTCTGCTCCTGGGTGGATGGTGATGTTTCATTTCAGTTCTTCAGAAGCTTTCAGGGAGAACAATTTTTAGATTATTGACATGCTGACTTAATATCCAGACTGTGGCTCCTGAAGCAATTCCAGCAAATAGCTTTCCTGACTTCTACATTTGCCCAAATTTCACTTCAGTTGAGTGTCTGTGCTTTATGATGGAGACAAAAATGAACATATACCAAAACAACTTCAATACCTCCACATTCAGCATAATTTGTTTCCTTAAAAAAAAATAATCTGGAAGATAGGCTGTGAAAAAAAAGAGATGTATATTAAATGGGTTTTAAATCAGGAACAAAAAAAGAGTTACTTGGCACCAGTTAAAACTCATAAACAATAATTATATCTCTGTTATTCATGATTCTGCTGGATTACAAAAGAAATGAGCATTTTTCTTTTGTAACCAAGAAAATCTTCACCCACAGAAGTAAAGCAGAAAACAACCTTCATTATGCAACACATTTTATACTAAGACAGACCATTTTAGAGATTTTTTTCCCATTGCTTTTGCCAGTAATTGCCCTTCCTCTATGGCACAGATGAAGAGTCATAGTTCTTTAGAAGCTATTTTGTATAATAAATGTTACTTGGGTTTTTTTGTTTATTCCACTTAATTAATGCTAATTCTATTTTTCTCCTCTTTTCTGTCAGTGTAATGACTGTTTATGTCTTTCTGGAAAAAAATTATTTAAATAGAAAAATTCCAAATATAAGTTAAGTTCCATGATGATATAGATGCATCTGTAGGAAGCACACAGAAGGAAGCTGCTTCTTTAAAATTGATTTGGCACTGTAGAAACTGAAAACATCCATTGAAATGGAATGGAGATACTCTAAAGGTTTTGTGTTTTCAAACAGAATAAAATCTTATGGCTTTTCTAGACAGTCCTTTCAGAGGGATATATTATTCTGTGGAGTGGCACAACTTGAAGTTGTAGAAGAAAAGATAAAGAAGGCGATAAACTACTGCCATAAACTCAAAAGGGGGTAAATGTTTTTAAAAGTTCTGTATAAATAAAACTTATTCTATCAGTTTGGTGGTAAAAGTAGCAGACATGTTAAGTTTTGCCTCATGTACTGTCTGAATGAAAATTAAACAATTTCTTAAGCCACGTTTCAATGACTAGACACATTTCTCCTGAGACTTTTAATCTGAGCGCATGGGTATCCATCTCTATCTTACTGAAGCTCAACATTAATTACTCATTGAGGTTCATTCACATGAAATTTAAGAAGACGAACAAGTTCTACAGTTGAGTAAAATACACAACATAGTTATCATAAAGTAAAATATATCTACTTCAGAAAAAAGTATGGCTTGAGTTTGAACCTGTGATGAATTTTGTTCCAGCACCCACTGAAATGGAAAGCCTATCACTTCCTGACAGAGGCAGACAGTGATTTGTTATGTTTTGTTCAGGGCATAAGACTTCATTAGGTCTCTTTGGTAGGAATACTTTGATGGATTTTTTAAGAAAAAAACTTCTACGTTTCTTATGACAGAGGTAGGAAGCAAAAGGAACTATACATGGCAGTATAAGTCTATCACAACCACGAGCCCACCTTGAAAGACACACTATAGAAATGAAATTAACTGCTTTCTAGGAAACCTTTCTCTTCTTTGTTATGCAAACAGATGTAAAAATGTTGAAGAATGTAATGCTCCATTCTGGTATTTATCCACTTCTTTTTTTACTTTCTTTCTCATATTTTCCATGAAATTTCCCCTGAATTACAGAAACTTTATTTGCTTTAACTTTGATTTTTAAAGCTGAAAGCCTAAAATGTAGAACAGAATGAAAATTTCAGTGCCTTTGGAACATGAGTGCTTATATTTGTGACCAGGGGTGTTGCTTCAATCTGATCAGTGTTGCAACAACAACAACAACAACAAAAAAGAAATAAGATGGGCAAGAAGAAATGACCTAAGTTGCACCAGGGGAGGTTTGAATTGGATATTAGGAAAAATTTCTTCATTGAAAGGGTGGTTAAGCATTGGAACAAGCTACCCAAGGAGGTGGTAGAATCACCATGCCTGGAGGTGTTTAAAAGACATGTAGACATAGCACTTGGGGACATTGGACTTGGCAGTGCTAGGTTAAGGGTTGGGCTTGATAATATTAAAGATCTTTTCCAACCTAAATGATTCTATGATTCTGTGTAGTCAGTCCTACAGGCTACAGAGACAGAGTGATTCTATTACACTGTCTCTATAAGCAGCCACCCTGAAGAGGAACAGTTCCACCAGCATAGACTAAGCACAAGCCTTGGTGGAAAGTTAGTTAATTTAAGTCTTATATCCTCCCATCCCACCCTGAAAGTGAGCAGATTTATTAAAGCAAAGTTTTTATTAAAGCAAAGTTACATGGTCCTGTAGAAACTTTCCACATTTCAAAGGACTGTGGACAGGATGGGTGATGTCATTTATGGGATGGATAATTTAGATATAATATCAATACAGAAGGCCGGGGAGCTATAGTTCCTCTAAGGCACTGAACATTCTCAGTTGCAGAAAGAAACACAGTAATCAATAATTTTTGGAGTGCAAGTTATAATGTCCAACAATAGCGGAGGTTAAAGACTGTTGAAAATGTCACCAATTACCTATATAAAGGCTAAATCCTCCAGGGATGAAATCAGAAAACAAGTATGTTTACAACGGTGCCTCATGTTTATGAATTCCGATCACATTTTCCTATAACGTCAGTGACATACGAGTGCACTTTAAAAACCCATGTAGCTCAAGGAATAAAAACAGAATATAGAAGAATAATTAAAATATATCCCTTCAGCTGAGGTTTGTAAGATGTAGAATAGTGGAATTGTCCAGATAAAACAGAAATGCTTATGCATTTACTATGCTTGCCCTTTCAGTCTAGTCTAAAGGATAACAATATGGGATTGCATTTTTTTGTGTGAGTCATATTCTGAACTCACAAACAAGCTATTCCCTAAACTACCCTGTATCTAGTGAGTATTAGATGGGGCAGGTGTCAGTCTTGAACAAAGCTTGAAACGTGCAGAGCTCATTGTAAGACAAGGCCTCCATCCTTACAGTGCAGAAATGCAAGGAGCTGTAACCCATATTTTATACAAAGGGGAAAATGTGTCATAATTCAGAGAACTGTTGAAGGTCACATCAAGAATTTTATATTGAAACTAGATGCAAAAGTCACATCTGCTTCCAGCTCAGTCTTTTAGTCATTCATTCTTTCCTAGTCTTAATTTTAAGAATAGCTTGTCTAGCTAACAAGACTGAAGAAATTGCTTTATACATTTTAACGGCATCATTTAGAAGAATGCTGCTTTAATAAAATGCCTTTCTAGCAGACCTGCACTATAGTGTAAGAGAAATTTGTAGACCAGGTAACATGACAAATGTGTTCAACCGTAAGGGGTAAATTCAATGTGTTGCTGTATTTGACAGAATAGTAATCAAATCCATACCCTGAGATACTGCAATAGGTGTGTACCCCCTCAAATGTAACAGTCTTCTCTAGGTTTAGACTTTGATGACTCACTAAAAATAGCTAGTTTTTTCTGACTTTGATCATTTTTCCAGTAGGCCTCTTGCCACAAGTAAAAATTTAATTTATCACAACATAGTCTTTTGTTTGACTTATCATATTATCTTATTTCCTAAAGGCTAGGGGGAAAAAAAGAGATTATTTATTCATTTTGATTTAATTTTCCAGTACTAAACTGAAGGTTTCATAGAGCAAGCCCTGTGAACAAGCAGTATCAGGGCCTGGTCAAAGTGTTTCCCTTTTCTGCTGCTGTGCTTTGTAGCATAACATAAGGTACTTGTGGGGATGGAGGGGTGGAAACACAGGAGAGACACATTGAACAGCACAGATGCTATTATCATCATAAACATCAAGAAAAACTTTCAGCATAGGCAAGGTGAGAGGTGAGAGACATGTATGTGAGAGAAAACAAACAGCACTTGTTTTATAATGATTAGGAAAGTTAAATGGGCCTAGCAATGTGAAAGAAGGGATTTATCCTTTCTCATAAAAACTGTAACTGAAAGTCCATCATAAAGAGGGTTTAGGGCAACTTGAGCTCTTTCACATGGGAAGTTAAGGAAGTACCAGAATGTGCATGTAGATATCTACAATAAAGAAATAGTGTCAACTAACAGCATGCACATTTCCATACCTATACTGTTTCATACTCCTGTTTTAAGAGCTTGCACTGAAACTACATGGCTTCCCACAGTTTGCCTTTGAAGAATCCAAAAGGAGATATTGTAAGACAAAAAAACTTAATTGTTACTAGGTTTTGGGTGCTACTGGTTGTCATTTTCCCTCTGGACCTAAATTATAGAAGAAAAAAATGGTAGATAAAGACCATCAGACTAAGTACAACACTCTTATCTTCCCTGATAAGCGAAAACTCTTCCTTTGGCGTGTCAGTAAAGGGAGTTCTTCTGATCAAATGCTGAAATTAAATTCTGGTCTTTTGCACTTAAACAAAAGTATTGCATAGATTGTACTCCCCATAGGGGATTTAGTCAGGATAAGTTTATTTTGTGCCTGTATTTTTGGGGAAACATACCAATATCTGGAGAACAAATCACAGTAAGTTGACTCGACTTGTATGAAAATATCTTTACTCAGATCTCTGCAATGCCATTTTCTATTTGCTCTTGTTATTGTTCTCATCAAAAGATGAAACTTGTTATGGAGAATTGGGAAATTAATGTTTTTACAGCTAAGTGATACTTCAAAGATTTTTAAAATTTGCTCTTTTCTAGCTCACCAGTTTATTTCATCGGATGTCTGTTCATGACAGGGTTATGATCTTAAGCAAGCAAAGTCGAGGTGGAGTGGAGTGGAGGAGATGCAGTGCAGTGAATACTAAAAGCTTGATATTTTGATAGTAGCATGATGAAAGCAGAGTATAGTGTGTTGCAGACTGTTTTTATGAAGTGATGCATGCCTGTGAGCTGAAAGCAGACCAGGTACTTCTAAATGGTGTCATCTTTTTCTAGACTTTGTGGGTTTCCTCAACATATTTTTGGGAGATAACATCCATTTTATATCTATTCTTTTCCCTACTTCTATAGAGTGTTATTACAAAATGGTTGTTAGATAGACTGTTTAATTATGAATGTAGTATACTAAGAATATCTGAATTCCTGTAAGAAGTTGTTATCTTTCACTTCCTTATTTTGTGAACTGGTTTTAATATATCCGTGATATAGCTGCATTCCATCTTTAAGGAATTGAAAATCCTCTACTGCAATTATTTTCTGAATGATTCTACAAACTTGAATTAGATTTTGTTTCAGTTTTGTTGTGTAACTTAAATTTTTTGTACGTTTTGTATGTTTTCACTTACATTAAAGGGTAGTAGTAAACACAGCCTATCATTTGAAAGCAAAAGTACATTAACACAGTAACAGATTGAGAGCTGGGTTTGGTTCCCATTTTTTTCATTGTCTACGCTGCATATAGCCATGTATAACATACAGCTGCATACAGATGCCTCCAGACTAACCTCTTGTTCATTTCTTCTGCCTATCACCCAAACTCCCAGATTAAAAAACTATGGTTCATTAAACAGGAAGGGAGGAGTATATTGCCTTAGAAATATTACAGTCTGTCAGGATTGCCTTGTCCTAGAGTGGAGACTTATCTGTAAAACCTGCACACAATTACTTTTTAATGATTTTATCCTGGCTCATTAGGAGAGCAGCTACCACTGAGACTTAAGAGTAATCATGCAGCTGTACCAGTGATACAGCTACCGTGCATCTTGGAGACTTACATCAGCATGTACTTAACTGGCTTTAAAACCTAGAAATTGTAAATGAGATAGAAAAGAGATAATACAAAGTTTGCAAAGTATGTCCATGATATTGTATGTTGTAACAACACCCAGGATTTCCCTGCTGCACTTTCATACACATTCACTTTCTATGATTTATTGAATAAAATTGTTGGACACTGTTTGGAACAGCATACTATGTAAGTGTATTGTAAGCCTGTGCTTGCTTTAAAAAGGATCAGGATGAGTTATGCCTTTGCTGAATGTATCTGGATTTCCTTCTTGCTTTTATTTTAACCTGTTTGGAATATAAGTTATATTTTTTCCGATCACCCAAGAGAATTTGGTTTCATACAATAGGCCTAACAAAAAGGCAGAATTTTGCAATTTCTCAGTTATGTTTAGGTTTGCATACACATAACTTACAGATAATGATTTAAATTAATCATCCTTCTGTGTGATTAAGGACAGGAAGATGTTTTCCATTCACTGCTCTCTATCTAGCAGGTAGCTTAACCTGGCTCAATTCTTGCAGGGCCTTGCAGGACCTATAATATTGCCCTCTATTTGAATACCTGTTGCATTTTGAGGTCCCCTGAATCATCTCTAACTGCAACCAAAGGAAAGTTGTTAGAAATGTCTCCTTCTTATGATAAGTTAATTCATGGTGTGAATGGTGTTTTACAGTTCACACGAGTACATACTCGTGTATGAGCATGTGCACAAACATGCACACACACAAAACCCGGACAGCAATTTCACAAATAGGGAGAAATGGAATAGAGGCTATAACCCTGTATCTTCAAAAATTAAATATAAAATTCTTGGAAAGAAATCAAAAGTTCAAGTTGACGGCTTATTATTTCATGATGCTGCATTTTGAGTCTTCAGTTTTTAGATTCTGTTTGGCACTGGGAGAAGCAGAAGCATCTTTAAAAAGACTTAATAAAGCCTTTTTGGAAGAAAAAAACCAACACTAAGTTCTGATAAACACCAGAGGAAAAATGTGAGAATTAGAGGCTAGTAATTAATTTTAACAAACTACCTTGTTTCTTTCTTTTTATTTAAAAAAAGAACAGTCATAATTTGCTATGAGCAAACCAATGCAATTATACTTGTAACTTTTACTAAATAGCCAATTAATCTGCTTGTTCATGTAGACTATATTAGCTACACACCGAAGGATGGTGAAGTTTGAGACTGTTTTATACACTATAGAATAAATAGTTTTTAATGAATATTACTCTTTACACATTATTTAATATACAAAACTATTTGTCATTTCACTAAAGGTGCTGCAGATTTAAAAGGGGTTATAGCTAAACCACACATATTATAGGAGTAAAAATGATAATTTGTTCCTTGCTGTAATTAGATGATCAGACTAATGGATGTGTAAAAAAATAAGTTTTCCCTATAAACAGTTCACATATTTCACTAATATAAGAAGGAATAGACCTAACAATGATCTAAAAGAAGTTGAAAGGTTGAAAGGGATGAACAGAATTTCTATTTAAAAATGTCAGAGCAGAGCTCTGCAGGTTTTCCCCCTTTCATTTCACATTGCCTTCTAACAAGTGCAACAATGACATTCTTACATTCAGAAAATTCATGTCACGCATTTAAGTTCTTACTTGCCAAGGATTTTATATGTTTTTTTTGTAGTGCATAGAACTTGAGTGAGTATAGTGAAAGTGAAAACTTCTCACCTCATTCATCTATCTTCAAACTACATCCCAAATAACTTTGCATCATTTGGTACTGTCATGATCGTTCTTGAGATATGGTGAGCTGATGGGGCAAAGACAGCAAAGAGCAGCAGCCAAGTGATACTGAACACTAAGATAATGCTTGTTCTTTTATTCTTTTTAGCAAACTATGCCAAAGGAAGGAGAGTTTTCTGACACAGACAGCTAGCACAATTGACACTTAGCGCTACAGATTGTTGTTGCTCGATCTGCTAATTCAAGTCCTTGATTTATTTCCTAAAATGCATAGAGCTGTTTATAGCTGGATACTAATCTCTGCTCTGTTCGTCAACTAGCGCAGGGCAGGTGCTGTCACTGGATCGGGTTTAGATGAAGTTTGTCTCCTACCTTCACTGCAAGGGACCAGTGACTTCATATGCCTCAGGGAGCCAGCCTCAGCATTAACATTCAGCATTTAATTTGTCCTCTATCCCTCTCAATATTTAATGGAACATGAATATTTTGTATATTCAGTAGAAGCATATTCAGATCCTTGTTGGAAATAATTTTACCGAGACTGTTTTCCTTCTGCAAGTAAAATTTTATCAGCAACAACTGTTTCCTATGACTTGAATGCCTATGAGTAAGTTTGACCAACTCAAAAAAGCCAGGGGACACTCTTCTTAGATTCCCTAAATACTACTCCTATTCAAGGAGGTGGCCAGTGGTGAACAAATGCATTCACCTTTCTTGCTTGGCTTTTCAACCAACAATCAGTCCTTATGTTTGTTTTATTGGTAGATGTTATGTTTATATCTGTGATATTTTAAATACCACATTATCCTACATTTTATTATATTGAACATTACAGAATGCTTCCTTCTTAAATTGGTGTTAGTAATGCATTTGATGCAGAATTTACTACTTCTCTCTCCAGTCTTTATACAACTCATAATGTTAGAGTGGAATATAAATTAAGAAAACACTGTTTATGCTTTTATATATTACAATAATATTTAACCATGAAGTGTTACGTTTTGATTTGAAAATCATGTTTAAGATAATATGTATTTGAAAATTATATTTAAGATTTCTTTTCAATTGAAGAACTGCATTTTTGACCAGGCCAACTATTCAGAATAGTTGTAGGAAAATATTCTAAACTAAGTAGTAGCTGTAAAAGTTGTATCTTTCCATTCAGTTGGAGTGGCTTCATCACTGGCACTGTACAGCTCTGCTGACTTGACAGGGCTACTGATAGTCAGAATATCTGACTGCAGATATATTACTGCACTCAGAGCTTGAACACCTCCCCAGGGTAGAATATCAGTCGTATAGAAGGGTTTCAGGTCTTTTCCCTGTCTTATCTGTTAAAGTATATATGTCAGGGAAGATAATATATTAGGATAAAAAGATAGTATCTGGCAGGTAAGACAGTCTTGTGGCCTTTATCTTCCAGTCCTTACAGATTTTCCTACAGCACAACCCAAACTGCTTCTGGATTCTTTCTTACTTAAATTCATGCCGTGTTTTGGTTTCATATATCTGTCTGATGGACTTCCATGAGGACCACGTCATGGCTTTGACTATCTGTGCAAAACAAAATGTTGCCTTCAAATAATTTGTCCACGTTGACCAGATCAAAGAGTAGGCACCAGACGAAAAGTGGTTCACTGAGGTCCCAGGACAGGGATTGAGCTGAGGTGGTAATGGTCACGCAAGAGCCACCACAGCCATGGGACTGAAGTCTGTGAGAGAAGCTTGCCCAGCACCAACACCAGTTCTGATAGAAAGATGTACAAATGCAGCTCCCACAGGCTAAGGCATTCCAGAAAATAGCCTAACAACACATGGGTGTTACCAGAAAGAACACAAGTCATCTCTGTTTTGGGAGGGATTGAGATGTATGTCAAATGCAAAAGGAACTAACAATTGCAGGTTGATGGCAGAAACCACAAGGATGCACAGACAACACTTTGAGTATCTCTTTCAAATTGTGTTTGAGAAAATATTTCAGGTGTTACAAAACTTTGATTTAGCCTTACAAAGTTATCAGTGAAATGCTGTGTTGCTTTATTCAGTGTACCATTCATAACATTGCCAGATAGGTTTTTTAGACAAGCAAATCTACTAATACACAGATTAAAGAATCTCAAAAAAAGAAAAACTAAAGGAAATATTTCCATCTCAAAAACACCACTAAAAAAATTCACTACCAGAAAAAAAAACAGAGGAGGGCTGTATAAAATAAAGGACTAAACATGAAGACGTACCTGGAGACGCATGGTATTATCAAAGAACGTGGAGCAGCTCTGCGTGAGGTGATAATAACTCAAGAGATTTACTCAGCCCAGCAATGCTTTAGTTGGCAATGCTAATATTTATACTAGCAATGGGACTAGCAAAGATAATCGAGAAAAGAGCAATGACAGCTAGGTTCCAAACAGACTACATAGACAAGACCTCAGAATATTATTGATTAAAAGAAAATAGTCATTCAGAACTAGGTCTTGTAATACCCAGCCTGTCTGGAAGTAACAAACAGGAAGATCAATTAAAATCTCTGGGGGTTATAAGTAGAGACATTTTTTCCCCAAAATATATATATATATATATAAATACTGTCAGAACATGTTAAAAATCAGAGAAAAATGGGATTAAATTCCTGGTGCGTAAAGTAAGAGGTTGCAGTGGGTTTGCTTGGCAAGGTTTTGGTAGCAGGCAGGCCACAGGGGCAGCTTCTGTGAGAAACTGCCAGAAGCTTCCCCTGTGTCCGATGGAGCCGGTGCCAGCCAGCACTGAGATGAACCCAGCACTGGCCAAGGCCAAACCCAGCAGCAACAGTGGTAGCACCTCTGGGATAACTTATATAAGAAGGTTGAAAAATATCTGCACAATAAAAATTGCAGTGGATGAGGAGTGAGACCATGTGAGAACAACTCTGTAGACACCAAGGTCAGTGCAGAAGGAGCTGAGCAGGTGCTCCATGTGCCGGAGCAGAGATTCCCCTACAGCACATGGTGAAGACTGTGGTGAGGCAGGCTGTTCCCCGCAGCCCGTGGAGGTTAATGGTAGAGCAGATCCCCACCTGCAGCCTGTGGAAGACCCTACACTAGAGCAGGGGGATGCACGAAGGAGGCTGTGACCCCATGGGAAGTCCACACTGGAGCACATTTGCCAGCTGACTTGGGGACCTGTGGGGAATCCATGGTGGAGCAGTCTGTTCCTGAAGGACTGCACCCCATGGGAGGGACCCATGCTGGAGTAGTTCATGAAGAACTGCAGCCCATGGGAAGAACTCATGTTGGAGAAGTTCATGGAGAGCTGTCTCCTGTGGGACAGACCCCACGCTGGAGCAGAGGAAGAGTGCGAGAAGGATAGAGCAGCAGAAATAATGTATCATGAACTGACCGTAACCCCCATTCCCTGTCTTCCTG
The DNA here is from genome assembly GCA_035590215.1 of Microhierax caerulescens. Classification (NCBI taxonomy): domain Eukaryota; kingdom Metazoa; phylum Chordata; class Aves; order Falconiformes; family Falconidae; genus Microhierax; species Microhierax caerulescens. The sequence goes on along the minus strand of JAVJGJ010000014.1, from coordinate 114,771,958 downwards.
CTCCGTGCAAGGGGAGGAAATGGAGAAATTGGGAGTGAGCTGAGCCCAGGAAGATGGAAGGGATGGGGGAAGGTGTTTTTCAGTTTCAATTTTCAGTTAATTTCCCCAAGTTGAGTTTGTTTCGCCCATGATGGTAGTAATTGCTGAGTGATTTCCCTATCCTTATCTCGACCCAGGAGAATTTTGTTATGTTGTCTGTCCCCTGCCCAGCTGAGGAGGGCAGTGACAGAGCGGCTTTGGTGGGCACCTGATGTCCAGCCAGGGTCAGCCCAGCACAGAGGTTATGTAACTTTGAAAGAAGTGGGAAATGCGCGGTCCAGAAAAAGTAAAGGAAAATCCACATGCAAAAGAAAACCAAAGAGGTTACATACTCTTTGATAAAAATGGTAGTTGACTTTCTAATCTGAGAATAAACATTGCCTTTCAAATTTCAAAGCCTTGAAGTAAGTACTTGACATCCTTATCTCAATTTACCTTGGTTCATTTAAAGAGTTTAACAGCACAAGTGACACAAAAGTGCAGGCTGCACACTCAAAGTAAGTGAGGAATTGTTTTAACATGGGTTGATGTCAAATAAGAGTTTATTTTCACTCCTGTTTACTATGACCACCAACTTAAGGAAAATCCTTATATTATGTAGGCATCTTCTGAGTTTATTTGTTCCTTGAACGCTGTTCAACAGTGGTGAAAGGATGCAAATTCAGATGCACCTGGTAGTATGGCATGTTCAAGGCTATAGATGCTTTAAAGGAAATAACGCCTCTGTGTTTGGTGTCAGACACTTTCTCACATGGAAGAAGACACAGAAAAGCCTTGCCCTCTAGTGGCTGGAAAACTAGGAATCAGGCATAAATCCTCTTTTCACTAATTGGTATCCACTCCAGATTTGCTTATAGCTTGAACAGTTTAGATGGCTTGGATAACTGAAGTTTTGCCGAGTTTCTGATCTGCAAGAAGAAAGACAACCACTAAGTCACTTAATATTTGAACTCAGTTTTCATTGGAAGGAAAAAAAAAAAAAAGTCTTCATACAGTACTTGAAAGTAAATGAAAATGAGTTTTTAGAACAAGCTGAAGCTGGTTGTGCTAGCAGCCATTTGAACAATAGCAACAGCTATATCTGGATATCTTGCTGCAAAGTGCAGCAGTTTTATTTTTCAATTTTTTTATTCTAGAAAATCAGAAAGTGGGCAGAATTTCATAGACAGTATAATCCACATAATTAGTAAGGAAAATCTGACCCTGTCTGATGTAAATCTATCACCTATTTAAAACTAAATTGCTTAATAAATAAAATAACACAGCATTAATGGAAAGCCATTTAAAGGACACTAATCCTGCCTTCATAGAAATAATTCATCTTCTTGGTATCCAATCTGTGTATATTAGGCCAGGAATTGTGAACATCAATGCTCATTTCTGCTCATTACCCTACTGCAATCCATTGACTTTCAGGATGGTTCCTCTGCATTGGGCCAGTTTAAATCGGGAATTAGGGCATGTCAGCCATATCTCAAATGGAAGAATTAGCTATTGAAATAAACTTAAGATTGTGAGGCGCATAGCTAATTACATTCTAAAAAGCATTGAATGAATAATCTTGCCTGTAAATTGCCTACTTATTCCAAATAAATAGTCCATTACTATATTGACTTCATAGTTCTTAAATTGTGTGTTAAACTGGGTATTTATCTCTTGTGAGAACACAGTATTCACTTTTTTTCACTATGGAATGGGCTATTGTGCCAGAACACTATCCCTGGCTAATAGTGAACAGCCCATACGGGTCAGCAGGAATCCAGGTTTGTTTTATTCTTTCTGTTACAGCAGATAGTCTATCAGTTTATTTTTCCAAAGGATGTGTAGTGTGGTTGTTGTTTCCTTGGCCAAATCTTATTTGCTTTAATCAAAACCTTTTTGTTCCATAAAGTTTATCAGCACTAACCTTAATAAAGTAGTATTTTCCATGTTTAATTGGAAAAGATCCAAGCTTTATATTTGTCATGCTTCCACAAAGACTGAAACAGTAAAGAAAGATTGCAGTTATTCTTTTAACCTATCTTTTCCTTTATTTGAAAGAGATCAGTCTCATCTTAGAGTATTTTTTTATTAACTCATGCAGATTGTACACTAATTTTTGTGAGAGCTAACCACTACAGTCAGTTACTGCTATGTAAATAAAACAGTCAATTAAAAGACGATTGTTTTTAAGTATAAGCAAAATCTCTGACACATTTTAACAAATTAAATGGCAAAGATGCAAAGATTCATGTTCTTGGAATGCAAATGATTTTCTTGTCTCAATAAATAAAAACCTTAAACCTGTTAACTTCCTGACTCTTTGCTCACTCTTGTCTTTTCCTTTCTTACACTATAGAAAAGTTTCTTTGGTATTGTCTACCAGTCAATGGGGAAGTTCATGCAACCAATATCAACCCCCAATAAAGTGGATTATTTTCACTAGATTGCATGAAATTTGACAGAGTACTGCAATTTACAATTCATAGTAAACAAATTATTGAAGGCCAAATGTTCAGCTGACTTACATAATTTACAGTCTGAAAATAGTGTCATAGGCAAACTCTAATGGAAAAAGATTAAATATTGCAGTATATCTTGAATACGTAATCATGGTGTACTTAAGCAATCAAAGTCCGTTGTCAAACTATGCTCATACATGTTATCATTTCAGCAATTGATTTTGTGTTTTAAAAGACAGTAAGATCTAATAAACCAAATGACTGCTGTATATCTTGGGAGAATAGTGCTTTATAGAGATTTAGGAAGTATATTACCTATTACAGAATAAAACTGCAACTTTCTAAGTTACAACTAATTCCTATGTAAGTCATAAACAGTGTATGTGAGGAATGTAAGAGAATATATGGTTGTGTATTTTCATTACCTTTGAACCTCACAGTAGATTTGGTGAAAATCTGAAGATGTTATATAAAGTAGTATAAAATAGTACTAGTAATAAGATCATGTGTAAGTGTAACTGTCCAACAATGGAATACACACTATGTAAATTTAAAAAAATGTGTTAGATTTTTTTCCCCCTGTATACATGGCAGATGATAGATATCTCCATAAAATGAATGGAATGGGGTTTCTAGAAGGAATAATTTTGCCCAGTATCATATACAGCATGTATATCTGTGTAAAACTACATTGTGCTCCATTGTGCGAAGACATAATTCAAGAACTATTACATTCTCATTGCAGGAGTTAAGCAACCTGTAAGCAAGGAAATGAAGCTTAACATGGTCCACTTTCAGGATATGAAAACATGGATTTTTCTTCCCTGAAGGCTCTTTAAAGGCTCCTTAGCTACAAGCAGGAGTTCAAGGAATTTCATATTGCTAATAATTCTGTACCTTTCAGTTACATAGCCTTTTACAGTTGCCACCCGTGAGATATTGTGGCTTACATTTGCAAACTTAGGAAAATTTAGAAATCTCAGCATTTGACATTACTCTTGCAGATGCTGTTTGCAGCTTGAAAGATGTTCTCCAGTGTGCTGTATATCAGCTGTGATAAACACTTATTTTTCTTATAATTTTGTGTGCAACCCCCATGGCTCCTGGGAGTTTTAAAGAGATAAAACCTAATGTGGATGATGGGAACAGCTAAAAGAGGAGACAAATACCCCAATCCTTCTTAGATCTATCCATAGGAGTCAGTCCATAACATAAATATCCAGGCACTTAAATTCCAGGCTGTTCGTATTTAGATCATCCTCAAAAAGATAAATCTGTTTAAAACTTACAAAAAAACCCACCCTAACCAACAAAAACAAAACCAATAAAAACTGTATCTTACTAAAAGTGACCCTATTACAAAATAAAGCTGTAATGTGAATAACTGAAGGGACAAGCAACCCTAATTAAGGATGCAGGATGCAGTTCTCTCATCTGCAAATCAAAACACAAACCAATATGCCATGCCTTCCACCTCATAACACAAACCTGTGGCATCAAGAATTTTAAACTCCGAGCTGAAAGTATTGCATTCTGAAATGCAACAGTGCAGAATTTCTGCTCATTTCCTATTGCTTTCTCATATAACTCCTTGTGTTACTTGTTGTGAATTCCATTCTAAAAAGAGTCTCATCATGCCCACATGCATTGTAGAAAGCATACACACCTAAATCAAGGCCAAACCACAACAGGATCCGGTCACTAAAAGTTTTATGCTCAAATACCAAACTTTTAACTCAGTGCTCAAGCTTCTGTATGTACTTATACTTTGAATACAGGAAAAAAAAACCCTGACTATGGGATCTGGTATTAACAAAAATCATCTCTCTCCTCTCATAGAACAAAGCAAATGAGCACATGCACAAGAGATTCTCTGGAGGTCAAAGTTGAAACCCTGTTATGCCCAGGAGTTATGATTACTGCACGTTTCGTCAAAAAGCAACAGTTGAGCAGCATGCCAGGCAAGTGGTCCCCTATGGCTTGTAAAGCAGGGGTTTATGTTGCTGTGTATCCCATGGAGGATTAATGCTTGTACTGTGTCTCTCTCAATCTCTGGCGTGATGAAGAATGTCTTGATAATTGTTCATCAAGTATCAAGTATCCTCTTGATAAAGATTCCTCAAGTCAAAAGGTATTCGTGAGTGTATGAGTTTCCAAAAAGGAAAAAGTATAACAGGAGTTTTCCATCAAAAAATATGGTATTGAATAAGTAGTATAGCTTGAGCACTGTGTTTATTGCTAAGGGCCCCAAAATGACATTTGTAATGTAGATCAACAGATTTCACATTTTCTTTATAAAATCAGTGCTTGTGACTTGGGTCAAAAGATTAGAAGACACTGGAAAACATTGGACAACAGAATTTTAGAATAAGTCTTAGCATTACCTGAAAGCCTTAGAAGAAACTAAGGATAGTACAAATGCAATTCCATATAACCTTTGGATATGTACTGTAAAAAGTTATCATCTCAAACAAATACTTCTTCAAGATTTCATGTTTTTTTTATAAGAAGGATACATCTCCAAGAATGCTTAGAAATATCCATTTTAACCAAAAAATGTATTCCCTCAAAGATGCTTAGTTGCTTTCATATAGTAACAAAGCTTTCATGTTAACAAGTTAGGATCAGAAAAGTACTCAAAGATCTCAAGCAGAACTAGATCTAATAAAGAATATATCTGGAAAGAGAGGACATTTTTCATGTGAAAAATTACAAAGTAAATAAAAATTTACTAACCATTGAATAGCTTTACTACAAAACATTCAGGAAAAGCAAATTTTGTTTCTGACAATAGATTATGTAAATGTCCCCTTATATTATTAAATCAAGAAACTTTTAAATTTCCTCATCTGGAATCTTCCAACATCGCTTTCAGGAGACTGGCCCATCTGTATGCTGCCCTTGGCAAGATGAAGGTCAATATCTGTGGTAAAATCCTTATGGAGGCAATACTCATTTCAAACACAAGTCCTGGTCTCAGAAATATCAATAGTAAAATGATGAATAACAGGATGAAGGTAGTGCAAAATGAATTTCTTTGCATTAGACATGCTACCTTTATTATAATTTTTTTTTCTTTATAAGACTGTCTGGAACTGGTACTGGAATTTCAACTCCAAGAGATTTCTCCATGAAGGGAGAAGGAAATGTGGAGAGGGCCAGGGAAAGAGAGAATATAAGAGCATTTACATTCTCAGGTAAAGGAAGTGGTTTGTCTGAATGTGTGCTTTTAAATTCCCAGTGTCAAAAAGAATTTATGATATTCCAATTTCTGTTAATGCTTGTAAAAGTTAGTGCTAGTGTTACTTTATTGATTTAATTATCTAAAAGATAGAAGCTAGGTTCAAGGGCTACTCTACCTAGCTGAGTCATTTATGAGACTTGAAGCTCTGGGGCTCCAACATAAGAAGGACAGGAACCTGTTGGAGCAAGGCCAGAGGAGGCCACAAGGATGATGTGGGGGCTGGAGCCCCTCTCCCGTGCAGACGGGC
>JAVJGJ010000014.1:114754763-114765887 GCA_035590215.1 Microhierax caerulescens | reverse complement strand
TGGGAACGAGATGGTCTTTAAGGTCCCTGCCAACCCAAACCTTTCTGTGATTCTGTGATTATTTCTGTTTTGTTTCTGTATGTTGTGATCTGTCTGAATTTTAACCTCTACAGAGATGTTAAAAACAATGAACGGGGAATAAGTTAAACTCCTTGTCTCACATTTTCTCACTTTTCCCACTTTACACTCCTTTAGTAACAGTCACTTTTAAGTAGTGTCAGATGATGTAAAAAGCTGGCTGTTCTATGTCATGTTTACTTATGAATGAGAATTGTATTAATTACAGTTTTCCATCACAATCTCTGGTTATGCAAGTTCTCTATTCCTAATTTCAGATATTTTTAACATAATAAGATTAAGTTTGGATTAATATCTCTGAAATGGAAGTTTCCGCAACTCCCTAAAAAGCTAAAGATGTCCATTACTATCTTTTGCTTTTCCTGGATGCTTAATGAGGTAAATTTTACTTTGGATGTCCAAAAAATTTTCTTAGTTCTTTTTTTGTCCTCCCAGGAATTGCTGTTTCAAGTGCAGCTGTACTTGAATAGCAAAAGAGCTCTTTAACTGGCTTGGAAAAGATGTAGCTGAGGATGTCCTGTGTAGCCATACGCTTTTTACAGGATGAGTTCTCCATCTAGGTAGAATAGGAAAGAGGGAAAAGATGTACATCGTGACACACACTGTGGCAGATAAAATCAGCTTGAGGAGGCTATACAAGTGGTCTTGTCAGCAGAGAAAAGAGATCTGTTTGCTGTTTGAATTGCTGTTTCTTGAAAGATGAGCGTGGATTTATTGAGTAGGTGTTTAAATAGTTCGTATTGCATACTTGCTTGTATGATATTGATGCTTGTAGAAATTATGTACAACCTCTCTGAGTACGAATTTTGGATTTATAGTGCACAGGTGCTAATCATTATGGCCACTTAGCATTATGTGAAATCTGAACATTTTTTTCCCTACGCAGGCTACACATGCACAGTGACTGCTCCTGTCTGGAGTGCTTGGCTCTGGAAAGAATAATATTTCTAATATTGACTTTCACAAAGGTGTCATTGATGTGTCAAAGTAACCATATAAGCATTTTAGGTATTCCAAGGGATTTTTGGAAAATATTTGAGCATAGGCATAGGCTAGCATTAGGAAAAATATATTAGAAACTAAAAGGTTCTGAGTAGGCTGCTGTAAGAGCATCCATCCTGCTGTGGGAAGGTGGCAGAGTGGGGATGCTGGTCTCAGACACAGTGCAGCTGAGGGTGGTCCTCATCCTTCTGCTGGCCATGGTGGGAAGGTCCTCACATGGCTGCAGCTGGGGCTGACCCCTGCCTGTGGGAGCTGCTTTTGGCCAAGGCTCTCATACTTGGTCCCTGCCCGAGCTGCACCCCACAGCACCCCAGTCCTGCCCTGCTCAGCCATGTGCTTCTGAGCCCAGTGCTGAAGCCAGCCCAACCCGCAGTCCCCAGAAAGGTGCCCAGTTCCCACGGCTGGGGCTGTCCCAAGCTGTGCCCTGTCCTGCCCTACCCGCTGGCAGGTGACGTCTTGCCTTGCTGCCCCAGCACCCAACCCAAATGAGCCATGAGAGGGAAGATGGCAGTCGTGTTCAGTTGAGAGTCAGACACATCCATTGCGGTGAGGCAGGTCTGAGGTCAGGCCAGGAACATCACACAGAAAGTCAGGTTCAGGATCAAGCCCAGTGTCAGTAAATAGGTCAGACACAGTCCAGTGGCAGGGGCACGTCCATGGTGATGGACCAGGTTTGGATGAAGCTGGAAAGGCAACTTGCCAGAATCCCCTGGCTTTGCACAGGCTGCGTTGCACCATGAGCTGTAGCTTGGGTGGAAGCCAAGAGGCAGAGGTTCACCTTCAAAGCAGCTCCCACGGGCAAGGGGCTGGTCTTGCCTGACGAGTTCCCACAGTGCTACCTGGGGGACCTTCCCCATGGCTACTGGCAGGAAGGCAGCTGGCAGCTGTCCTCTCTCTGAGTTGGCCCTGACCCCCAGCAGCCAAGCCACCAGGAGAAGAGTTGTTCTTGGGACCTTACAGGCGCCAGCACTCACACCTCAGCCCTCGATTTTGGCAGCTACTGATCTACCAAAGCCTTGCTGAAATAGAAGAACGGTTGTTTGCAGCTTTGTGTCCTGCTTAGAGATTGACTTCCTTGATAGTGTGTAGATTGGATGTTCCAGGCCGCCTATCACAGAAATAGAAAGAACTGCCATAGATATAGTCATGGCTGAACTGGTGCTGTGTATTTGTCTGGAAAAAAGCCCAGGGGAGCATCTTTCCTTCCATCATACACCTAGAAGCTTTTCCAATCCTCTCACAGATGTTATGGTTTGCAGTGGATCATGGGGAAACCGATAGAATTATTCTTAGCAGCATCAAGCTTGTAGGTAGTGTCAGCTGACCTTATATAAAGGCTCATCTAACTAATTCCTGTAGGACACTGAAAATACAATGGGCTTTCCTTGCAGCACTGTGATCTTCAGAGCACCTGGTACGGCAGCAGGCAGTAATGACAGATACTGGTAAGAGAGTTAGACACCTTCATGCTTTGGAGAAAGGCTAAGTTCTTAAAATGGAGATTACGTTTAATGTTCACATTACCACTTGTGATTGCTGAGGATCAGAAACTCAATGAATGGCCGCTTGCATTATTATAATGAATCATTATGTCCTTCTATGGGACCCTGGATAGGTAGGTGTGCCTCAAGTGATGCTCTTACTGAAATCACACCTCGCTCTCTGAGGCAATGTATACTCACCTGCCCAGGAGCTTAGAAAAATGTCGCAGAAGCCCATGATGCCTTCTTGCAGCCATATAGTAATTCCATAGTAAGAGCTTATATTACTTGCCTAGAAACATTGAAACCTGATGTTTCTGGCCTGACTTCTAGCAACTCAAATACTGGTGAGCTGTGAAAAATTATAGTATGTGGATAAGCAGGTGATCGGACGTTAGAGGGGTAAACGGTAAAGGAAGGTTGCCCAGTCCTAAGGAGAACAAGGTGTTCTAGCGCTGCAACACTGGCTCTGCTTTCTGTTTCCTCCCTTGTTCATTTCCTAACTCTCCAGTATTATTCCCAGAGCCTACGCTGATAAAATAGTATCTGTATGGATGCCAAAGAAATACGGGCATTGAAGGATATTGAGATGCGGTGTCCATGACTCAGGGCACGGAGCTACTTTTGGCTGGGAAAACCAGGCTGGAGAGGTAATGGGGTTTGTGGCATGCAATACTCAACTGTCCGCATGAGCCGGGGCATGCTTGTTGCACACAAACCAAAACATCAGGCTCAGCAGCCCTCGCTGGTGCAACCCTTCAAAGTGACCTGACAAAGTGGTGCAGAAACTGCCTGAGACTGGTAATCAAAGCATCCTGCTGAATTTTGGAAAAGAATACCTTCTTCCTAGGACACTTCTTTATCTTAAGTGGTTAAACAATCAGGCATGAAAACCTAAGCTAGAGCATATATGAATGTGAACGCAAAGTTCTAAGCCACTATGGAATTATTCAAATAAATTCCCACTTCAAGTTGTTCAATAAATTATTAAAAAAATGTCTCTTTTCAATAGGAGCCATTTTTAATAAATAACTTTTAATACATTATTTTAATACAGTCTGGATTTAGTTAAGATCTGAGTTTGTATTGGTAATATTTTTATGCCACATCTACTTATTTAGTTCTTCCTTACCTGGTCACTCTCAAATGATTGATTTCATACTCTTTTTTGATTCTTACAATTATATACAAAAACTGAAATTGTGTGGAAATATTAGAAAACATGGTTGGTTTATGTCATCTTTCAGGAGATACATGTATCCACCCTGCCTTTTAATTTTGAAAAAATAAACTGAATTTATCAGAGAGTGTAGACCTGTTATTTAATTATCTTCTAGTAAATCCAGGTATTAGTAGCTAGAGTAAGATAATATGGAGAAAAATAATCATCAGAGACAGTGTAATAGTTTAGTATATGTGAGTAGCTATTGCAGGCAGAAAAAGTCAACTTACCTTTCCAGGCTAAGTATAGGTTACATACTCAGGAAGTCCACGAGATGTGAGGTAAAGGCGAGTGATAACTTTTCTTGGACCAAAAGTTAGAGGAAAACACTTGAGTGTCCAGTAGCTGATAGATGTGTAGTGGTGTATTCAGATTACAGTACAATGATAGAGTCATATCCAATTACATTATATGCATGAAGATTTTTGGGATTTCGATTGGGCACCGTGACTTCATTCCTCTGCTCTTTAACCAATTTTGATTTAGAGATTCCCCTTTGCAGATGCTCATGATTTTTTTGTACTTTCATCGGTAAGATAAATTAGACACAGTTGCTTCCCTAGAAGTAACTAACCTGCAAGTGAAATAGTAGTAATTTTTACTCCCGATTTCAAATCCCTGTCTTCTTTAACGTTTGTTTTTATCGTCTCTGGATTCATGTAATCACTAAAGTACAGAACTTGCCATGTTTTATGCTTCTTGCATATGTGACTGAAAACTCTTTGTGGGAAAGCTGTACTTATGCTGTTGGATTAATCAAAATGTTCTAGATTTAGTTTGACAGGATTTTTCTTTTCATTGTTTTTCTTTCCATGGAGCATGGTAAGGTCAGTAATCTACTTAGTTTAATGCTCTGCTGTCAAATTTGCAGTTCTCCTTATAAGAATTAACAGAAAAACCACACACATGCGTACAAAATATTGGATGTTATTAAGTATTTCATGAGCAAAAGCTGATTTAAATAAAACTGTTGTAAAAAAATGTGAAGAGGAAATAAATGTATAAACCAAAACTTTTAATCAAACTAGCAATATTTTTTCTGAGTTCTTTTGTTACATTTTAAGAATGTGTGAAAGTTTTCTGCATTCTCAAACAAATAAGATTTTGTAGACCAATAATTACTAATATTTTCTCTACTGTAATATTTTACTTACACATTAATAAAAAATGTCTCAAGTTTTTACCATTTGATATGGTCTGAAAATAAGAACACATTCTTTAAAGACATTAGATAACACACATTTTTGTGCAATATAGCATTACTTTCAAATTTGAGTTTGGAAGTTATAAAGGTGGCGCTTTTTTGTTTCAAAAATATTTTTCTAGATATAATACACACAGCTTGCATCAACTAGAAGAGTAATAGAAAGAGATGATGATACTTTCTGCTTTGAATTCGTTCCAGCCATTTCAGTAGCACAAAATTACCACTGTCTTAAATACCTCAACTCATTTGTGTCTGGAATTTCAGAAAACTGACTTTAAAGTTTTTAAGAGTGCACTTTTAAAGATCTAAAATTATAGTCAAACTTCAATTGAATATATCCATTCAATGATCAAAGTAAATAGTCACATGAAATGTGTTTCTCATGAATTTAAATTGTTACCCACTTCATCTGCTAATATAAATTAGGGCATTGTCTGAAATAAATATGAAACCAAGTATCAATGTATTTTAACCACATTTTTATTTTTACAGCAAGCAATTACACAAATACATTTTTGTGATAGTTTGGCTGCATACTTTACTGTCAATTTATTTCTTATTTATAGCAATACAATGTTTCTGTTCTGGGACTGATGTTACATATTTTACTATGTGAAACAGATCTGTAGAAAAACTTGAAAGGACAGAAACATCTCTTTACTGCAGCTCGAGTATTCATTTTATAAACACAGGGAGGAAAATTCCTTATGCCATTTCAGCAGCTTACTCATGTGGTGCAGCTAGATCACTGTAAAGACTCTTCTCAAAATTCGTTTGAAAATTCTTCAGTCCTTTCACCTCATGGAATATTCATTATCTATATGTATGAGGTTTTCCTGTGAACCATGTATACGGTTTTGTATCGCCTTGCTTGCACAGAAACAAATGAACTGTTCAAATTGCACAAATTGAATTTTAATCAAGGGGAGTGAGAATAACTTTAAAGGTACTTAAACCACATTCAGAATTCAAAACAAAGTCTATTTTTAGCGATGTGATATAAATAATCTTAAAGGTACGGTCCTGATGAAGCATCCTTTTAGGATGTCAATATTGCAAACAAATTAGGATGCTGTCAAGAAAAGACATGAGAGATGGAAAGGGCAGAGTTCTTATTAGGTGTGATTAAAAAAATACAGCTATAACTAATTTTTATACATAGATCCATTTTTGTTAAATTATCCACAATGCTTTCTGAAGCTCATGTAATTTACTCTTGGCTGTACAAGTCCCTCTAGTGGCATTTTGTGTGTAAAAGATAACCACGGAGCTTAGTTCTGCTTCCCATGCTAGCCATATACTACTTTAAATCCATCAACTGAGCAAGTAGAACAACATTCAGCTTAAAACTCATTTGACAGTCCTGGTAACAGTTCAGATTGTGTTTGTTATTCATACTATGCATCCTTAAGATTAATTTCTATTTCTGAAAAATTAGCATTTTTTGATATCGCTGGCCTTTCAGTCTTAGAAAACAGTTAGGAGCAAGATCTGATTGGTTGGCTGTTACTTCTGGAATATTAAGAAGTTAAGGATTCCATGTTCTCACTCTTTTCTGGCCCATGACGATAAAATAATTTAAAATGGTTTTGTAACTGCAGTTTGAAAATAGTCTTATTTGATCAAAGTAGTTAGAAGTGAGAGAATTTTTAAATCAGTGTTAGTGGCACTACTTTATTTAATCTTTCTCATCTCATCATTCACAATATATGAGAACATAATTTACCCTAATACTTCTTAGGTGAAAAAGCATTAACTTCTGCCTACTGTTTACTTTCAATATAGCATTTTAAGTAAAGATTTCAGAATTACCAGCAATCCACTTTGAAAAGATGTTTTGGAAATTTAGGCTTCAAATATTAAAAGCATCTGTACCAAAATATTTCAAATGTTTGTTTGAGTTGTTGTGATGGACTCAGGATATCTCAGGATCAGCAGTTCAAATATATTTGCTCTCTTCCAAAATCTTTTTTTCTTAGAAGAAGATAAATTTCTAAATTGAAATATCTAGTTGTATATTTATTTAACATCTGTTTATTGCATTTTATGACCAGTGATTATAGATCTCTTTCAGATTTTGGAGTTAAATAAATATTTCGATCACAGATCGAAATATGATATGATTTGTACCTCATAATGCTAAATAATACTGTAAGATTTAAGCTATTAATCCAATTGCTACGTTCCCAGATATACCACCTACCCTTTATTATTGTAGTTTCTCCATATTACATCAGCAGTTGATAACTACAACAAACATATTTAGTAATGTGTATACAGAAATATCTTGTTCTTCACAAAAGTTATGGTGGCATCCAGGTAGACTCTTTTTTGGAGAGCAGTGTAATGGTCATTCTTAATAAAGTTGACAAAGTATTTAAGGTGATCCAAATCAATACATTTCAGGAATCAAAGTGGAACCTTTTCTGTTTTATATGAGGCAATTATTTTATTTTAAATCATCTTTTAAAGATCAAAAGCATAGCCTTACTGAAAAAATGCCAGTCTCCACTAATATCAGTGGACGGGATGTTCCCAGTAGGAGTCTTATTGTGTGTAGTGGATTTGAGATAAAATATAAGGAATAAAATGTTGACAACACTTGCTCCTCAAAGCCTTTCAAGAAAATTATTTACCCTCAGTCCCTCTAAGCCTGGGTAGGATCTTTCTAAACAGCCAATACACATAGGTGTTTTTTGCATAACTTACACAACACCATAGTAAGTTATACTGCGAATAAACATTGATGAAGAGAAGCAACCATGCATCTAGAAAGTAGGTGTTAAAATACTGTTCCACATTATTAGAAAACACTGCAAGGATTAGGAAGAGAGGGCCAGCTGAAGTTGTGGCAGCGAAGGAACTTAGCTAGCAAAGTCAGGCAGATGTTCTTAAGAAATAATAAATCATAGCAACAGATAAAGCTAAAGCAGGTAAACCAAGATTCCTGTGTAGAGACAATCGCTGTAAGCAGAGAAATTTCAGTTCCAAGTAAGCCCCCGCAAGGGGTTACTGGCACAAGGTTAAGTCATACACACACACCCCTTCGATTTTCATTTTTTGCTATTACAATTGCTTGAAGTTTTGCTTAAAGAGATTTAAACCCTTTCCCACAGATTTTTGATGAGATACGCATTTTTTGGATTGATTTCTTCTTAGACCCATGGCTTAAAAAAAAAATAAAATGCCTGTTTAAGTAATTCTGGGGGGTTTCCCCTCTGTAGTGACATATTATGGGATAAATATTGCTTGATTTGTGCCAGATATAACAGCACTGTAATAGCTTCCTTTTGTTATTTCTGCCCTAGGTCAGTCCAACCTGTCGCAGCTGCCTGAAGAGACCTAAACAATAATATATTAGAAGAAAGTGGTATCTCCTTTTTATTCAAGGCAAACTTCCTGTTATGAAGACTCCTTTTATACCTGTCCTTTTAATTTGGTGGAAACTGAATGAAGCCAAACTGCAATCTGACATACCACATCGTACCGTAGACTAGTTGCTAAGTGTAGGTCAAATGAGAAAATGTGGAGCAATTTCTTCCTCATTTACCAAAGGTTTAGTTAAAAATCATAATGCCTTTGACCTTGCAAAACTTAGGAAGGATCAGGAAAAAATCAGGACAAAGGGATGAGACTTTTTTTTAAAATTCTATGACCTTTGGTCAGTACCCGTTTTATCCATCACTGACAACTCCCACCTACGCGATCAGTTCAGCTACCTGCATTTAACATTGATTTCAGTGACTTTGGTGTCATTGCAAAAGGCTGTAGCAAAGGTCAGGACAGAATTGAGTTTGTCTTCCTGAAGGGTACATTCACACAACAAATTATGTTTGCAACACCTTGCTGCCTCACTCAATAGCATGGTCCTGAACACTACTAATCCGGGGCATTGAATGGAGCAGGGATCAGGCACTAAAACACATTTTATACTAACAAAACAAAAAATATGCAGTGGTTATTCACAAGACAAAAAAATCTCAGAGCCTTATTTTTAAAAATTGTGTCTTTGTCATTTCATCTGAAATTATTTGGGTTTAGATACAAATCGAATTTCTGAGGTTTTATAAATAAGGCTTATTGGCACATAACAGCATTCTTCAACAATTTTCTTCATTCTGTATCATGAGCAGCATTTGGACCTTTACCCTGCTACCCCAACTTCATTTCCTAAGAAGTTTAGGTCATTGTAGTCTAAGGGAGATGATAAGTGTCATAGAACTTGTAGGCATTTTTGGGGTGCCACAGCTGCCCACTCAAAGTGTAAAGCCTTGCCCAGCCCAGCCCCACTTTGTGTGCTTTATTTCTAGACAGATACAGGGGACCTTCAGTCAGACTAAATTTGAAGGGGAAATGTTTCTAGGAATACAGTTGTACATATATTGAAAAAAGTCTGGTGATCACAATGTCACAACTCATCACCCAATAATGTAAATACATAACTGATGAAAATGAATGTAAAAAGCTGGGAAATTCACATATGAAAATTATGGAAGTAGCTCGACTTTGAGGATGTTCCTGTAGTAGTTAACACCAGCCTGCAATTTGTTATCAATTAAATAATCTTTAAAATTTAAATATATTTTAAAATTAAACAATCCCCAAATGTTAATTTGCAAAATGCATCATTAGAATATGCAGGCTACTTGATGTCCTCACAAAAGACATAGTTTCTTGTGATCACCAAAAGTGAACTTCAGTGTTAGGTTGCATATTTGGAAAACTTAGCATATGTGCAAAAAATATAGATGCACATACTTTTATACACAATACATACATACGTATAAATATTTATCAGTAGGTCTGAAGGCATACTTCCATGTCTCATTACACCTATGTGCAAAATTCCCTTGGACATCCAAACACATTCCTCAAATGTCTATTAGATGAGTTGTCATTGCTGGTGGAAGGCAATGTGATGCCCAAGCAAAATGACAGTTTTAGGGCTTCTGACACTAATACATGTTAACTGTGTTCAAAAGTGTTAGATATTTTGTGGCTATTTTAAGTAAATAAACTTGATGACATATTGTTATTTTTCAAATTAATAGGTTGTGACTGTTCCAAGGTGTCTTTTTTATGTTTTAAGGGCAGAGTAAAGGCTGCCTGAGAGATACAATTTTCTGAAGTCACTGTGAATGGCTACCTCCTATATGTCAGTCTAAGGGTGTGCCAAGGACAGACATTCTCAAAATCAGAATAGTTTCTTTGATGCCAACATTTTTTTCAAAATTAGTTACAGTTAAAATATTTTGTGTAGAATTTAAAACTAAGCAATTGCACCAAATTAATCTGGTGGTGGTATGAAGGACCATTGCATGCAACTGAAAACATTTTGACTCAGAGTTTCCGGGACTAGTTCAGATTATATCAGCTATGTTAAAATAACTGCCACTTGTACAATATAGTTACTATATCCTATCACTAGTTTTCTGTGGGAACAATTGCTTGTCATTGAGATTAGCTCAACTTGATGTGCAGAAATGTATACGTCACGTCACACCAGTGATGTGATAATCATAATGCAAGCATGTACGGGAGTGACTGTTGAAAGAGAACGTTAATCTGTGGTAATGATAAACACGTCTGCTCTAGCGCCCGAAGCAATTTCTGCATTAAGCTGTAGTCAAAAAGATATGTCTTTATAATAAGTCTGGTTGTTTGCATGTGTTGTTATTTATACTGAGCCAACCTCAGTGTTTATCTCATTTTCATCTACAGGGCAGCAGTACCAAAAAGGAAAAACAATCAGGAAGAGTCAAATCTTTAAGTAGATACAGTATTAGTTCAAGTAAAATAGTATATAGCCACAGGGTTTGATTTCAGAAGCAATACGTATTAAAACATGATTTTTTTTTTCCATTTTTCTAAACTATTATAAAACTCAAGTAGAATATTTAGATACAGACAGCTCCAATTGTCCATAGCGAATATGATTCAAAAGCAAAACTCCCGTTTTATCACAACGTACAATATGAATTAATCTTTTTGACCTCATTTTTACTTTCACCATTTTTATGAGTCTGGTGTAAAATGCAAGTTCTTGCCTCTTCATAAAAGGGTCCACATTTAAATTTAAGTCTATTTTAAAGCTGTAAGTATGTTGTTGAAAGTTTTAGCGGTAATATGTCAAT
>JAVJGJ010000014.1:114735223-114747922 GCA_035590215.1 Microhierax caerulescens | reverse complement strand
GGGGTACCATCGGGTTTTTTTTTTTTTTTTTTTTTTTTACTTAAAATTCGGTTTTTAAGGTTTAACTTGGCTCCCCCAACGCAGCGGGGCTGCGAGAGCTCGTCGCCCTGAGGGGAATCACTGCCCCTCAGCCAGCTGCCCTTAATACCCAGTTAGCACCCAGTCTTGCCCTTAGCACCCCATTTTGCCGTGCTACGCTGTGATTGTCCGAAAAAAAAAAATATATAAAAAAAATCCCATTTCAAGGCTGGCTTTGTCACAGGTGCGTGCTCATCATCTCTTGCTGAAGGCAGTCTTTGAATTCCTTAGGTTGTAAGCTGTGCGTTTCAGCAAAATGCCTCTGGATTAAAGGGAATTGTCCTGTTTAGAAAAATAAAAATGCACAGCACATCCAGAGGATATCGGGTTTTGTTATGAAGAAGTGGAAAAAAACCCACAAAAAACCCAACCCCATAACTGATTGTGAAACATTGTTACATGTTATTGAACATCTGGGTAGAGCTGCGCCTTTCCTTAACTGTTTGCTTGATGTACATCTCTCTGTTTAAACTATGGAGGATGTAGGATGCCTCTATTCCTAAATTGGGAATGGCTTACCTACTTTTAAAATTATTTTTGTATGATTTAGCTTCCATCTAATGGGGTTTTAGTGTGATGTGAATGGAAGTGGGGACTGAAGGGTAGCCCTGTATGTTGCTTCTGACAGTAATTATTCCACTCACTGTTACTGAAAGGGCTGGAAACAGCTATGGTGGAAAGTGACGATCAGAGAAAACAAACTGGGTTTAGTTGTGGAGTCCTCTCGGATATGTAGTTGGTATATTCTCATGCTGCTGTTCTACCACCTGTTTTCAGTGGTCATTGTATCCCTACGGGTAACAATAAGAGGAGAGAATACAGTAGCTAGAAAATAGGAAAATATGATGGTACGGCCACAAACACCCTGAGCAATCAGGGTCACTTGCGACCTGGATGTTCCTTTACCTCTTGTGCACTAAACATGATGAATAATTTCAGTTTGTAATTGCATAACATACAGTCATATCAATGCTGTATTAGATTTTACCCTTAGTCGTGCCTTAGAAAATGTCATGTTTTCCGAGTAGCACAACATAGCTTTTTTCCTTTTCTGTCACTCTCATTAGTGCATGCTAATGTCTGCTACATTACCACAAGGCCTAACAGACACATGAATGTGGTTTTAAAAAAACAATAAATCTATTCACTGTGTTATAGAATGACCAACACACAGTGTCTGCATCAAAGGTGAAGAATTTTTATTAAGTAATGCTTGTTAGATTAGGTTTCTAAACTAATATTTTATATCCTAGGATTAAATTAATATTCTTTAAATAGTGTTTTAAAAAGCAGGTGAAAAGGGGTGGGGGGGAATAGTCACCAAAATCAGTTTAGGCCAATGAAAAGTCTGTCAAGTGGGTTTTTTTTGATGTTGACATAACTTTCCCAACAAGTTCAGGTACTGAGGTATTGGCTGTGTAAGTACTGATGAATTACGTAACTTCTGAATAACTTCTCTTTCTGCACCTTGTTTCAAAACTTACAATGAAACGAGTGACCTCTTGTCTTTGGTACTGTCATTGTACCATAGCAATCAAACAGTAAGTGTAACTCAACAAAGCATGTGCAAACCGAAAATTTATTGAATTAATACAGGTGCTTTAAAACGCACACCCACCTGATTAATAAAATGCTAGCAGAAGAGTCTACTTTTAATGATGAATTTCTCTAAATCCAGGAATTGGATGAAAGAAAATTAGTTCAATAAAGAAGTTGCCCATTGTGTAAACACTTAAACGTGTAAGTATAGAATGCCAGTTACTAACATTTGGAGTCCCAGCTGTAAAGAATTTCTTGAAATCTTGTGGGAAAAAACTACTACCAAACAAACGCTGAAATTTTCATAAGGTGGTATTTTCAGAATGTACGTCTTGGGAATGTTTGCTGTTGGGTTTTCACTAGTAATAATAATGAAAACTTAGCTTGGCTTTACTACCTGATGTATTTAGTCTTCTATTTTGTATTTACAAACATACCAGCATTAATACTAAATGGGAAAGGAATGTTTTGTATGGGTTTCTTGATTGTTTGGGAGAAAAAGGTGTAAGGGGAATACGTTTATTAACCCGGCTCAGTAAACAGCCCTTCCACTTCATTTTTAATGGTTTATTTCCTCTTATTAAAGAGGGATTTTCAGAGAATTAATATACTCCAGTCTTACAAATTATAGTTATTACTGTGCTGGGATTAATCTTTTTGTTTGTTTTATTCAAACAGAAAGAAAGATGTATTTTTTTTTTTTATAGTTCCAAGACTCTTAGGGACTTCTTGTCATTCTTCACCCAGTAAATCAATGCGTGGTGTTTTACAGTATCTGTAGCAAGGCAGACACAAACAATACTATTGACAGGGAAGTGAACTTACTCATTCATCTTAATGGAGTGGTAAGTTCAAAAACAAATTAGGACCATGCCAAGGGCTAGCTGTTACTAGAAAAACCCTGTAGGTAGGCAAGGCCATGGAGCTGCATAAGAACAATGTACCACTGCAGTCTGAAACAGAACTGCTTGGAACATAAGCCTCAATTAATGGCGTAGGATGAGTGCTTGCATGTTCATCTAAATTTTCATTAGTTCTCCGTGACATCCAGTTATGAACAAGTTGCATTATTAGGGAAGATTTCAGCCTGTGTTGTGGGATTATTGTTTGGTTGCCAGAACGCAATGAATTAGGCAATTACTCTCAAACCTAAAAGTACAGATAATAATAGCATCTGAGCTGTGAACTTCTTTGTGCAAAACATGTATGAGCTTTTAAGACAAAGGTCGCATCAGGTAACAGTTTGACCGTGTCTTTTGCTAAGCATGCACGCATGTATGTTTCCACATATATGTAAAACAGAAAGAATTTTTTTACCCTGGTTTCTTTCAAACTGCATCTGTAATGATATGTCACCAGACGATTAATTTCTGAAGTAAACTACAGAACTTACGGAGTTTATAATGCGTCACGTCTACCAGTGAACTGTAAAAGCAGGCTGTTGCTTTTTCAGTTACTAGGTATCAATACATCTTGTCAGCTTATGCAAGGTTGGTCTTTTTGTGCTTCCTTCTAAAAGGCACCTGCATTAATTTTCTTCCTCATATCAAAAAAAACGCAAACCCTGAGGTAAGAAATAATGTCAAATACAAGTTCCAAAATTCATGCAGCCTTTATTTTTACAATGATTACACTAGATGTAAATTGGGTAGCTCAAAGTAGGTAATAAAGCTTTTTGATTCTGATATTAAAATTTCAGATTACTAATGACCTTGAGTTATTCATCAGTTCAAAGAAGTTGGCTTATTTTTATTCACATATTTATTTTTACATAAGCGCAATCCATCACAGCTAAGCACTCTTTTTGAATACAGCACTCAGAATTTTCCTGTAGCAATAAGGAGACTGAGTGTCTGTGGAGATAAAACTTCCCTCTGAATGAGACTGGTGTTTCACTGCTAGAGGGTGTCCCTTACTTTGAGGACTTGAGGTACTGTGAAGAAGGCTGTGCTGCAGCCTGTATTGTACTCATCCTGATGGACTTTGATGTTAAGTTTTCCAGCAAGTGTTTTTTGTGTGCATTTACATCATTCCGGAAAAAATGAGAGAATGAAACAAACACAACCACTGCAGTAAAAGTGTGTCATTCCCTTTTAAGTATGTAAAGTCATGAGCAAAATCATACTTCAGTTTCAAGCTATTAAGAAATTAAAAAAAATTAATTATATATTTACCCACGTGTCTCACCTCCATATAGACTTGAGTGCTAAGGAAGACTTTGGAACCTCTGCAGTTGAAGATTGCATAGAATGACTTGTTATCCCAAAGCCTTGATTTGTGTGGCATAAGTATGAGGTGCACAAATTTGCAATTAATGCTTCATGATACATTCCCGGTGTTGTATTTGGCAGTACCAAGTGCTGTTTGGATATCGTTAATAATTTGTTTTGGATGAATGAGAATGATCGGTATGGAAATATTAAAAAATGTATCGCTTAAGAAGATACAGTTCAAAACTAGGTCAGTACAGTAGTTCTCACGTAACATGATGGTGTGAAGGCACCACAGAGGAACTAAAGCATTTCCAAAAGTATACAACTTGGCCTTCTTGAGGAAGGAGGCAAGTCAAAATTTAAGCTAAATGTTATAAGGAGGTATAGAAAACCAAACTTAAGAGAGTAGCTGACAGTTAGTGAGCAGTGGGTTTTCCATCTCTCATGATTTATTCAGGGAGCAGTGTTTCCAGTTTCAGCCAGCATCTTGCCTACAGCAGGAAACAAGCCAGTGTAGTTCCTAGAAACCGGACTGACACCGGCACAGAGGGGATGTCCGTACCTCACCTGCCTACTCATCTGCGGTCCTTTTCAACATCTGCTGGCTGCTCTCAAACTGGCCCTCGGTATTGGATCAGATAATACTTGAGAATGGTCCAGAATGACCATTCTTATCCTCGTGTGCATTTAACAGTTAATTTTTGGCCAGATGTCACTTCTTTTGGCAAGTTAAGTAGTTTACAAATGAGAGAAGGAAAAAGCATGCAGGAAATTCAGTGTTTTCTTAGGCAGATCTCCTCTGCATTTCCAGATACATGTTTTTAGATCAAGTTACTTAGCTCTGAACTCTGGGTTTGTTTAGGGTATCTGATGTTAGACTTTTCACTTGAGGAGTTCAGAAACGTCTGAAAGTTCAGTAAATTATTTGTCAGTAAGATATAGAGTAAGTTAATATCCAATTTGTTGGCATTTTTTTTTTTAATGAAAACCCTAACGTGTTTAAAACTCCTTTAACTGATTAGCAACATTTAGAAACTGATACAATATTCATTATGAGAAGCATTTTATTGTTCTTATATCCTAATATAGCACAGCTATGTTAGCATACATTCTTATACCAGCTATGTGTGTAAGGTGGAATGTTTCCATGAGGATCACTGAATTTCTTTAACTGCATATTGACATAAAGAAGAGGCTAGTCCTTTGTTATGCCCCTTGACATGCTGAACTGTGTGAAAATGTAAATAGTGTGGAAACAGACAAGTAAGGAAAGAAAGTACTTGTCCAAAATCTATGCTGACCTCCAGGAACCATGTTATTGTGCAGGAAAGGTCAACAAAAAAGGATCTATTGTGAACAGTGCATCTTCAGAATCTGGTTTTGAACTTGTAAATGATATAGCAGTATTTATGATAAGGTGTTGGAACTGAGAATTACTACTGAAAAGAAGATTTCTCTTGCATGATAAAAATGCGAAATTGTTTGCAGGACTTACTTCTAGTCTATACAAATCAACTTACTCAACTTCATGAGAAAATGATTCTCCAGACCTTTCTCTTAGATTACTTTCTAATTGTTGAGTGCCAACTCCTTATCATTTTTGGTTTTGTGAATTTCTCTCTTGGCAACTTCTGTAAAATTCAGGATTTTTGTAGTAATGTTTGGTTTTTTCTTACTTGGAATAGGTTTGTATGACCTGTTAAAAACATAAAGATCTATATTTTTATCTAGTGATTTATTTTTACGGCTTTTAAAATGCATTTGCAAACATTTCTTTCCATTTCTGCACTTATTTGTCAAAGTAATCATCACTCTGTCTTCTGTTGTAATGATGGCAAAATATTTCCAGACTATACAAAAGCCTGTAAAATTTATCAGTGACATTATCTTCAGCTGGTTTATTTCTCTTGTAATCCCCTTAGTCAGTCTTCCAGTCTACCACTTATTCCAGCAATCCTTATACTAGTTCCAAGGATGCTTTCATTATCAATCTTGCAACACCTTTTTTTCTTTTGTGTAGGTAGGTTATTGATCGTTCCCACGTCTAAGAATTAAGTCTGTTCAAAATAGGTAGGCATCAAAGAGAAGTCACTTCAATTAATTCAGCATCTATTTGTAATGTAAGTACTAATGTTAATGTGTTACAGAACACAGCTTAGAGACCAATCTTTACTTTAAATCCACTCCGTGTTTTATAAAGGTATCTGAAGCTTGCTAATCCATTATATTAAAAAAGAGCAACCCAAAAGCGTCCCAACAAAACAAATGCCTCAACCTGTAAGCCAGCAGATACTATTACTTTGTTTTATGAATCTATCCACATTCTAAACACACAAACCCTCAATAATTAGTATGTGTATTTAAAGAAAGTAGGGGTATTTTGATCTTTAAACTAAGACTAGATTAAGAAAATGCTGTAATATTCTTAACTGACATTTCTTTTGGTGTCCCAGTAGGATCAATTTTTTCAAAATTCAAAAGTATTTATTTCATGGGGAAATTATATCCAGATTGAAAATAAAATGTTCTGTAGAATGATCTCAGGATTTTAAATGTATTTTGTCTCTAGAAATAAAAAGGTGACATTCACATTTAACAATAATTTGGAAATCTTGATTCAAAATTCTGGAAAAAGAGTATTTTAGTATTAAAAAAGTCTTAATGATATAACACAACATAGAATAAATTGTATGAACGTCAAACAGACTTGAAACAAGGTCAATGAAAATGAAGAACTTTAGATTTGAATCTTTTTCCTGTTCTCCAAAAATCTGTAAGGAATGGCTTATTATAAAATCTATTTTTAAATTGTCCCAATGTTTCTGAGGTTCTGTCCCTAACTCTCCCCACACACGCTTCTCTGCCAAACCTCACACCACGGCTCAAAGTTCTGTGTCACTGTGATTTATCTCTATGCAAAGAAGGGGACTAGCTGACATTTTGAGGAAAGGTGAGGTCCTGATTTTATTTGTATTACCCACCTGAGGCGGCCATGCATCATTCACTTGGTCACCAGCTTTGTGACCCTTAACATTTCCTTAACTGTGGTGTTAATGTTGCTTGAAATCCTCTTCTGGGAAACCTGGGGGTTGAGGGGGGCTGGTGCAGCCCAGAAGTCCACACGGGATCTCCAGGAGGCTGCTGTGGGGGAAGCTGCATGTCCAGGGCTGGCCTGTGTCCATGGTTCTCTATTCCTTGTGCCAGCTGGTACAAGACAGTCCCAGCATAAGAAACGTGGAAAAAGTCAGTCTTGTTATCGCCTTTCATCCACTTTCACTTTTTCTTCTACTGTACCCTGTGGTACGTGCTCATACTTAAAGATTCTACTTAAAATCTCTAGGAAGAAAAGGTGTAATACTCTTTTATTTTAATAGAAATTCTTGGTTTGTGTTTAGGTAGATTTGTAAGAAGCTGATAGAGGTTTGGTTTTTTGTTGGTTTTTTTTTTCCTTTTAGGAGAGGTGGTTTTATTTGTTCTAAGTTGACTGAATTCCAGGCAGTCTTTGAAGGTGTCTTAACTGTTTGCTGACAGGTTCTCCAGAAGGAGCAATACCAGATTAATGAGGGCTAGATGCACAGCAGCTCCTTGCAGGTCAGTGCAGCTCTGTTGGACAGCATAAGCAGTACTCGTGTGAGAAGCGGTAACACGAGCAATCCGGAGTGAACATTTTAATATGGATTAATTAACGGATTATGTTAACTGCATTTGTAATACGGCATTCCTTCATGGCAACAGGTTTTTGAATTTATGCAGGTTTTTTAGCTTAGAATAAAATCAGTGCTGTGTCACTTCCATGCCAAGGAAAAGGTGGGCAGTAGGCACCATCTGTAAAAAGGTACTGTGAAGGTACACACAGAATGAGGACATAGTGAAAGGTGTATTTACTGGGATCTCTACTGTCTCAATCCATTTAATGGCTTCTGCACCTAGAACAAAAGGGGAAAAGTCACATATAGCAAACAGTATCATTGATGCATGTAATGAGTGATTTGTTTTGGCTGGGGACCTTTGGTTAGAGTGCACTTGCTGCTGTAATTTGTATTCTCTGGCTGCTGGTTGCTTCTTGGCTTAAAATAAAGGAATAAAAGAATGAATTGGAAAGCATTCTGTAAAATAATGCACTAGCATTTTAATCTTGGTAAAAGTGATTGTCTCCCTGAAATTTCCTGGGCCAGTTTTCCCAGTGGGTTCCAGCTGCTGGTTTAAAATCAAATTCTATAGGAAAAATTCTGCAAAAATTTAGAATTAAATTGCTGAAATATATTTTGGATATACTAAAAAAATATATGAAAGGAGGCCTATCCATTTTTTCTGTGCCGCTTCCATTCTTTATGGCTGGAAATTGATTGCATGAAAAGCATTTAGATGAGGGATTCATATTTCAAAACGTGGTTTGGATCCAGCACTTTCTGCTAAACAAAGTGGGGCCACATAAAATTGCATTGTCCTTCATGTTGTGCCTGTTGTGTCTGGCTGCTGAAGATCTTTGAAGGGGAAGGCAAAGGAAATGTTAAACCTTTGTCTCTATTAGATCGCTGAAGTTGCTAAATGTTCGTATGCCGGAGTAATACAGCAGGAACACCCGCGCAGAGGATTATGTTAGATTTAATCATTCAGTTTAGTGGACCTTATTTTTTAGAGGCACATTTAATTTAGGTGAATATGAATACCGTTAGTATTTAGGAATGAAGAAACATGATGAGAGGTGTGGTACATGTTAAGTTTCTCAGCCAAACTCGCACTCAGACTGCCATCAGATGTGATGGAAACCCAAACTCTTGTTGCTGCTAAGACAGCAGTAGGAATGTTTACCCTGTGATTTTGGTGTATGATAAAAAAAGGTTATTAAGTTACAGATTTCCATACTAAGAATTTCAGAATTAGCTTAATTTCCTTCTTTAAGAAATATAGAGAAGGATCTCATGCAAGGGTAAGAATTTGCCTTTGTAAAATTGTCTGTATTGGAAGTGATAAAGATGTGTTGTATTCAAAGGAGGAGGAATGACTGTGTACACTGCACAAAGAAAAAAAAGGTCTGCTAGAGAAAAACTGCTTCTGAAGAAATCTGGAATTGTAAAAGTCAACCAGGAAATCAGATGGTATTCCATGTCATGTTAATGGTTCCTCTTGATGCAGAGGAATATAATGATGTTATCATATACTCCATTTTTCTACAGGCTATCTAAAGGGCATCTCATCTAGTGTAGAGAAATGAATGCATTTGGTGGTTGGAAGGAGTCCAACGTTTCTTGTTGCCGACGTTTAATACATGGCTCTGTGCAAATATTAGGCTGCATGCAGTTATTTTTTCAGTGTTGAATCACTTCAAAACTATTACTTTCACAATATTCTTTTGAGCAAGTCTTCTGTGTCTTTATAGCCACTGAACTAAGGAGAAGAGTTAAAGGCCAAAGCTTGTGACCCATTTGTGACACCCACTGCATCTTCCAATGAGTTAGTTTTTTATGTGCTCAGAGGTAGGTGGCAGAGGTAGATACCACACCTTGGTTTTCAGTGTAGTCTTCAGTGAAACTAATTATTTTTTTTCCCCTCCTGTACTTAACTAAGTTGTTCTATAGAAGGAACATTTTGTCCCTGTTTTAAAAATCCATGATACAACCCAGTTTGTCAAAATGTTGAATGCTTATGAAATCAATTTGTGCCACACAAATTAAAGACCTGAAACTTTCTGGCCATTTTGTGTACCTGGTCTCTTAACAGCCTTCCTGAAGTCAAGGCCTCAACTCACAACAGAAGTCTTGGCCAGCTCGCCCACGGAGCCGTTGGCTCCCACTGGCTTGGGAACCAGCAGTCTTTGATGTAGACTGTGAGCCACAGGGACTGCTTCAGTTCTGGCTTATCCTAGCTTTTAAATGTGGGACTTGCAATAGTATAAAAATGTAGTTAATACAAAATTTCCTTTCCTACTGCAATTTTTATATTTTAAAAAGTTCATTTTTTCTCTCCTTCTTCACATGCCATTCACATAGGATGGTGGTTTATTTAGATTGGCAGTGTAATCCTCTACTAAATGATCTGAATTACTTAAGGCAAGAGAGATGCCATTTTCCATGGCATAAGCATTAGATGGTAATGAAGGCATGCAGCTTGCCAGTAGATTATGTTAAGCAGCAAAGGAATTTTGAAACTTGCAAGTAAAATCATCTCATTTTCAGGTAACACACCAGGGCTGTCCTTGCTAGGTTGTGTAAGAGCTCTAATGGTCATGACCTCCTATTCTGTGTCTCTTTATCACTTCAATTGTCCTTTCCTTTCCTCTTTTTTTCTTTCACAGCCTTATTTTGGCTAAAAGGCGTCTGTCCATCGGTGCCCACAAGTTCCTTTTAATTTCCGCTTTTTATGGTTTCATTCCTCATTTTGCTGTATTTGATTTAGTATGTTTTCTTTGTCCTTCCACTCTCTCTGAGCTCTGAATGAGATGAGAGAATGAGAAGAAAGCTTTCTGTACTTGTTGACTTTGAAGCTGGAAGGTAACAGTGAATGGACCATCCTGTGCAGCCTCGCAACCCTAAGATTTTTTGGATGTATGGAGTATGCTTAGTTGCTCTGTGGTAACAGTACCAGCACAGTCAAACTGATACATAGAATGCACTAAGCGTAGATAAGCTTTGGCAGAGCCAGAATTTCAAATTGCTGTAGAGAACATGTTCAGCTTGAGTAAATGTGAGCTTATAGCAAAGGACATCAGTGAGTATCTATCAAGACGCTTCAAATCACAGAAATGCTAGTGTTTTTGAAGTAAAGATGCAGAACATATTTTCCCTTCTCTTGCTCTTGGAAATGTTTGAGCAGTTTTGTTTTGATTTTTTTTTTTTTAGAAGTCCACTTCAAACATAGAGTTTGAAATAGAGTATTTCAGTTTGGTAAATGTTGAAACGGCAAAAAACTGTGTTGTAAGATGAGAGAGTTAAGTAACATGAGCTATAACCATAGTTAGAAGGGAGGTCACACGTGTTCCCAGTTTCCCATTTTGTTCCTTTTTCATGGCACACCTGATGTTGCTGCAGTACATCAAAAGTTCCAGTAATGTTTAGCCTATTTACTTTACTACTAATAATTTTCCTTTACTAATTTTTTAACAAGTAGTTTTGATTTTAAGTAATGTCCTGAAGCCTTAGCATTAGTGGCTTTCTATTATATTAGAGCAAATTAGGAAATTATTTTTAACAGCTGTAGTCTGATAGATGTATGTTATACTTGAGAGGTGTGCCTCAAGAAATAAAAGCTGATTGAAACTGGTGCTACAAACGGGTATTTTGAAAACAAAAAAGAAAATCAATAATATATTAGGCTTGATTAGCAGTTGACATTTAGAATGGCACATAGATAATGTTAAAATTTACTGACAGCAGGCAGTCTTCTTCCTGATTTGCATTTGTACCTCCATTCTTGGTTCAGATGGATCATGGTACATACATTGTAAAGGTTAATGAACAAATTACCATATTGCTCATCTGATTGTTCAGGCTTTTGCCTGGAGGTCTGAATGTTTTATAATGTAGTTTGTCCTATGTAGAACCTTAATTTGTTGATTTGTTGTTGTTTTTTTGGGTGGGGTTTTTTTTGGGTTTTTTTTTTGTTATATGAAATTCTGAATTGTTTGAAAGTTTAGATGAGTCCAAAATAATTTATGAACTGATTTTCTGTCCTACCTTCCTCCACACACTTGCTTTACTGTTCTGCAATTTAAACATAGTTTACCTGACTCACATTCTTTTTAAGGGAAAAGAGTGTGAGGATCGTGGTCTTAGTTGCTTCCTCTCCATGTAATAAATATATCAAACAGTGATCATAACATAGAGCATTGTTTCACCTTGCTATGTACTTTTTGTCAACAATATCTGCATTTACCTTTTAGTCAGCTTTTAATGCACAACAGTACTTTAACCTCCCTCAACAGGATTACCAAACTGGTCTTTTCACCCAGTTGGCCCTTGTAGAAATTCAAGCCTTTTCCAGTTCATAGCTAAAACTGACTAAAAAGCCTTAAGAGGTTTGTTAACCTGCCTCTCAGTTCTAATAAGTACATTTTTCTTTACAAATAGTCGTTTGGAAAAAAAACATGTGTTGTTATTACTGCTCAAGAACTGAAGATTCTCTGGTATGTGCACTTTTTTGTATTTTTGATTTAAACTCCGCTTTTGCAGTTGGAGGGGCTCACTTCTTTGTCAGTGGAGTGCACCCTCAACAAGTTTGTTGATGACATAAAACTGAGAGGAGTGGCTGATATGCCAGAGGGCCGTGCTACCATTCAGAGGAATCTTAACAAGCTGGAGAAATGGGCTGACAGGAACCCCCTGAAGTTCAACACAAGTCATCCACCTGGGGAGGAACAACCCCATGCACCAGTATATGCTAGGGACCATCCGCTGGAAAGCAGCTTGGCAAAGGACCTGGATGAGGACACCAAGACAAATGGTATCCTGGGCTGCATTAGTCAGAGTATTGCCAGCACATCGAGGGAGGTGATCCTTCCCCTTGACTTGGTGCTGTTGAGGCCACACTCGAAATAAATTTTGGGCTACTCATTACAGGAGAGACAGGGACATACTGATAGAGTCCAGTGAAGGGCCATGGAGGTGATGGACTGGAGCATTTCTCCTATGAGGAAAGGCTGAGAGAGCTGGGATTGTTTAGCCCACAGAAGAGAAGGCTTGGGGGGGATCTTACCAGTCTATGTAAATACCTGAAGGTGGGTTGGAAAGGAAACAGAGCCAGGCTCTTTTCAGCAGTGCCCAGTGACAGGAGCAGAGGCAGTGGGCACAAACTGAAGCATAGGAGGTGGTCTCTGAATGTCAGGAAACATTTTTTTGTGTTTTGAGAAACACTACACTGTGGTGGTTCTCAC
>JAVJGJ010000014.1:114702038-114716590 GCA_035590215.1 Microhierax caerulescens | reverse complement strand
TTTACTATATGATTTGCTATGACACCTATGGACTTTCCCAGCAGAATTGCAACTAGACAGGTGCTTCTCATCCTTTATCACTGCAGCTCATTAATCTTGCCTAAACCAGATAGCTGTTGCATGCAAAATAATGGAAATACTGGAAAATTATTCAATTGATACATATATAATGAATGATGGTTCATTTGTTTTACAGAAAACAAGCCTGGTCAAAAACCCCAAGCATTTAAATAATGTTTCCCAACTGATGACACTTTTAATTGCCAAAGGTAACTAGCATATTGCGTATCTCCCTCTTCTTTCTGTCTTCTTCAAGAAGACAAGCCACAGATGTAATATGTTTAGACTTTGTAAAGTATGACAAAATATTACAAAGTGTTCTGACAGTAAAAAGCTTACAAAATTTTTTAGTAAATGTATTTTTACAAACTGACATCTAAGGAAACTTTAAGGTTTCTTTAGGAGTTTTAATCTTTAAGGACTCTATTAATAATCACAGAATTTGAGGTATTCCTTACACACCGTTCAAAATTCTAACTGGTGTACATTTTTCATTGGTAACATGGAAATAAATACAAAATCTATAGCTGACAAAAGAGTAGTAAGTAAAGAAAGAGAATTTGCAGACAGGGAACAGCCTTCATCACTTAGTAAAGTTCAGTTCTTAAAAGTAAAACTTGTTTTAATATAAACAAATGGATCTTTGTACATCCAGGAACAAAAATGCAACCCAAACTGGAAAATAATGATGAAGAGGAGTGATTCTGTAAAGGACCGTGATCTTGATAGACTAATAACTGCCTGTGAGTGCAGTGCTGCAGTAAAAAGTAAGCTAATGTGACCTTGGATATACAAACACGTTATAAAAACAAGCATGGTTCTTTATCTTAATGTATATTGTTTAGAAGGAGTGATTTCAGAATACTGCAGGTTATCCTATTTTTAAAAATGAAAAAGACTATAAAACCGGGGAAAAAAGTGCACACACTTCAGAAGAGAGCAGCAACTCTCTTGAGGGCTGGAAGTGAGAGACTTCAGAAGCTCAGTGTGTTTGTCTTGTAAATATAAACTGATTGCAGTTAAAAAGTTCTCGGATTTAAAAAAAAAAAAAAAAAAAGGTGCCAGCTTTGCCTGTTTCTGGGTGACATCTGTGATGACTGCCTACCCTTCTGGAAGATACTGAAACTTCCATCTGTTGTTTGGGTATCTTTTAGCCAGTGCAGGTGAGAGATCCGCCCCCCCCCCCGGTTCCGTAGCTCCCGAGTCCGTGGTGTGCGATTGCTGGCTAAAGCTGCAGAGTAGATAAATGGGGCCAGTGGCTCCCCACTCCCAGCACAGGCACCTGGCCAGTCCCTGGCAGACCAGCTGTTAGCTGGGTGGGATGTGGTGGGAGCCGCCTGGGCTGCAGTCTGGCCAAGTCATCTTCTTCTGAGCGTTGGCATTTTTTTCATGGGTTTTTGCCTCGCTGGTATTTTTCTGTGGCTTCTTGAGTTACTAGTGGTGTCTTAAGAAATGGATGTCTGTCGTTCTGTTTTCTTTGCAAATCTTTGGCTTTGGCTTACCCACTGTAGAGGTAATGGTGAAATGTATGTGAAATGATGAAATATACATCTCCACAGTGGGTGGGAGATGAGGCTGGGTGATCCGGTGGCCTAGCTGATGTTGGAGTATGAAGTTGGCCAAAATCCTTTATTCATTTAAAGCTGTTAGGTCAGGCTGTCTGGAGATGCATAAAGAAAAAAGAAACCGGTGAAACGAATGTTTGGAAGGCTTGTTCATTGTAGATTGTAGAGTTCATCTTCAGAACAGTATTTTGAAATTAGAATTAAAATTCGACAGTGCCAGTCCTCAGAGTTCTGCTCATCATAATTTTAAATAAAAAAGTTCCCTCAGGACTAGGCGAAACCTCTGAAAAGATTAATTTCAGTTGTAAAGTCTAATAATAGCAGTGTAAGATATGTTAAAAAAAAAAAAAAAGAAACTGCAGCTCAGTATGGCATAATGAGTTATAATAATGTAATATCTATTAAAGTGTGCACTGGAAAACAAAGCGAGACAATTTTAAATTCTAAGTATGAACTGTGCTTTACAGCTGTATGTTTAAGTCTGTGTATTATTGTTGGGCGAGCAACAGTATCCCTAGTTCAGTTAAGGAAGGATGTGCAAGTGCTAGATCTAAGTTCTTTTTTATCCAAAGAGATATTTAAAAGGATCTCTGTGTTCATTTTGAATCATGACATGACTTGGTAATGGGAGACCTACACTCTTTCACTCTTGTTCACTTTGCAAGTTTTTTGCTCTATCTCACCTCAGGCAAGTGGCTGCTACAAGGGGAGGTTGGGTATCAGGAATGTCAATAACATTGCTTAGTCACAACCATCTTATTTATACTTTTTTTCATAAATATTAACTGCAGTAGTTCCAG
Organism: Microhierax caerulescens; assembly: GCA_035590215.1. Taxonomy (NCBI): domain Eukaryota; kingdom Metazoa; phylum Chordata; class Aves; order Falconiformes; family Falconidae; genus Microhierax; species Microhierax caerulescens. Next base: position 114,714,165 of record JAVJGJ010000014.1, on the reverse strand, counting down.
ACACACACTTTTGCTTATGCTGGCAGCTAATGGCTTCCCCATAATGGCCACTTACGTGAAGTCTCGTTTAAGAGGCATGGGGCTTTTTATGGCATATAAAGGACTATAAATAAGTAAACGTAGGGACAAGGGTCAGTAAATGTAGCTTCCTGGTCCCATTAACTTTTTAGGGGAATTTTCTCGTTTTAAGCATCATATGTGTAGTATCCACCATCTCTCTTTAGTCTCTTTGCATGTGAATTTCCAATTCTTTTGAAACTTTCGCTATTCTGCAGTCAGAGGAGAAACATTCATTCCTATATGTAATTCAGATGTACACATGGGGGCATTCTTCTTAGTCTGGATTTCCTTGGCAGAGTGAATTTTCTGCCAAGGAGCTCCGAGTTGGAAGCTTCTTGGCAGTGCAGATTTGTCTGCCATCAGGTCTGTGCTGCTGGGGATAGACTGCTTCTTAATTACCTCATTTAAAGATAGCTTGGGTATCTCTGTCCCACACTGAAGTCTATCATGTAGATATCTCCAAATCACTGAAGTGTGTGAGGATTTTATTACTTTATCTGTGTCCTCATTTATATAGCCAGCCCTGTTGGTTTCACCACTTTCCTGGGGTTTGTATTTCTTTCCCATAATGTTTACTTGATCTGTCGGTATTTGCACATTTTTGATCAATAATTATTTTATGTCTTGTAATACAAGTACTGTTGGAAAAAGCCTTTTAATTTTTATGATTCTCATTTCTGACTCTGAAGGTGATAGCATTCGAAGTCTAGTTAGTAGTTGTCTGGTTGTCTGAATTCTCCAGTTAGAGGTTCTAACAGATTTGGTGGCTATAGGTGAGCATATGTGAGCATATAAGAGGCTTGGTATGTAAAGTGTATCAAAAACTGTATTTTAACAAAACTCAGTTATTTGACAGGGATCATTTGGTAAATATATAGAAGAAATATTATTAGATCATGGTTCAACTAGATTTAAACTTAGCATACTTTCAGTGATGAATTTACTCTAGTATTTAATTTTTTAATGTATAGCTCTGAGCTTTCAAGTAGTAGATTAATTCAGGCAAGGAATTAATTAATTCAGGCTCCACTGAATAAATGAATTAGTTTTCCTTCCTGTATTTTGGGGCTTGTTCCATGGAAGTATTCGTTTTTTAATACCTGGATGATGTTTATTAAATCATGGTCCTGCAACCACAAAAACTGTAGAACTGTAATGACACTTCAAGCCACAGTCCTGTGTGTAGAAAGAATTCATTTCTGCCTGCTGATCCATAGGTTTAGCAGTAACATATAGTGGGGTTTATTTGATTATTTATTTAATTCTGTATTAAACAATTAAAATGTTATCAGAATGGCACTTGCTAAGTAGCAAGATATAACCTCAGCTGAAAACCAAGTACATTTACAAATAGTCCATGTTTTCTGGGTGGAGAGAGGAGTGGAGGAGAGATGGAGAGAAGAAAACAAACTCCTAAGGTGAATTGAAATACATCCCGAAACCAGCTGAGCATTTGGTCTTCCCTGTGAAATGGAAATACCTAAACCCAGTGGCTTAAATCTTTTTGGAGGTGACAGATCCGCAGTACTTTATAACTTGAAGGTTTACACAGGCAGCTGCTGCATCGCAGGCCACACGGGAAGACACTTTCCTGACTCTTCAGCGAGAATATGGCAGCCTGATTCAAATGGGAAATATGATGACAGCTGTAAATCACAGCTTTTTAAGTAAGCATAAGGCAGCAATAATCTCAGTGGGGTAGTGATTCCATTTTTTAGAAGTAAAATAGGGCTTTTGAAAAAGTGTATAGATAACAAAGATAAATTAATCTTCAAGTTATTCATAAAGCTTCATAAACTGGAGAAGTGGTGAAGAACTGGGGAGCAGAATACTCTCCTTTGTTGAATATTCTTTTTAAAATGTCATTCATTTCTCCAAATAAATCATTAAACTTTTATTCGGTTAATGTTGAGCTTGTTACCTGACTGTAAATTTGCTGATAAGACTATTTCAGTTTCAGGTTAAAAGTTAATACACATTCAAATATAGAGGAACTCTAATTGTCACTAATACAAAAGACAAGGGAAGATGCTTTCCTCTCGTAAACTGGTGACTTCCCATACCAATGTGCCTTTTCCATAAGGAAAATCCCATGGTGTCTGGCTTCTGCTGCTGCTGCTGTACTGCTTTACAGAAGCACATTATTGACAGCTGAACATTGATTATTTGAACAGATAAGAGGTGGAATACACTTCATAACAGCATAAAACCCCCAGATGTATGGAGTGAGATGTTATGATAGCTTCATTCTTCTCTGTCATTTAACCACCTAAAGAAGAACTGGAATTTGTGGGCTCTAAGGAGGAACTGAGTGTTCAAAACACAGCAACTTTATAATTAAAATAAATTGCCCTATGCAATACTTAATTTTATGTTTAAATGTTAATTTACATTTCTTAAATTAGAGGGTCAGATGAAACAGTTCCATTAGAGGGCAGTAGTACATGTAGGTACAATGTCTCATGTACTAAATACTTGGTTTACAGTCAGCTTCCATGTCACTATGAGCTGTGTTCTGTATAATTTTTACATTATTACTGAAAGGAAGAGAAGAATGAGACTAATGTAATTTAATATCTTAAAATAATACAGAAGCATTTTGTAAAATACAATAACGCACATGCTGTCATATATTAAAAAACCCACAATGAATATGACAGAAGGGATGGAAAATGTATGTAGGAGCTTTCAGCACTATGATGTTATACCTAAAATATCAACCCTAAAGTCAGTTTGTGTTCTTTTTGAATTATACAATATGTATATTGTATAACTTTATTTCTGGGAAGTGTATGGGTTTTTTTAAAGCATCTTACTTTTGAAAATCTGTTTATTTTGTTAGCTTTAATGCTTAAGTCCATGTGCAGGCTTTCTAGATTTCCAGGCAAGGGATTGCAGAAATCTGCGTGCTTGCTCAGGCACCGTTTAATGATTAAGCATTGGTAGTGTACAGTTATTTGACAATAATTTCTGCAAAAGATTTACCCTTTGTTATGTCTTCTAAGACATTTGATAATGAAATGTAAGCTGTGAAGCCTGTATGTTTAGATACTGGATATTCCTACTCTAATATTTTAATTTTTTAATAGTTTTACGCAGATGTACCTGGCTAATATGGCACGTTCAGTTCATACCAGTTCAGTACTTTACTATGTTGTCTATGTCTAAACCGAGCAATACCACAAACATACCATTTCTTTTTCCATTTTCAGTTGTGTTACTTGATACTACAGCTGCCCTCGGAGAACTAGGATGGAAAACATTTCCTTTAAATGGGGTAAGTCACTCACCGTTTTGGTTTTATTGTCTTGATTTTGGCATTCTGACGCTCTGGGAGTGAATGGCTGTTATACTTGGGTGGACGTTCTTGCAGTATAGACTCGTCAGAAAGATTTCAGTTGTTCTCAGGACTGGAGCAGCCTGTGTTGTAAGTAGGAATAACAGCTGTGAGAATGACATGAGTACACATTATGATGCCCTTCTCTTGCTTTTCTGAGTGTTGAGAATCTATATTACTTGAAATCTGATTCTGTTACACATCATAAAGTTTTATATTAAAAATTCCTATGCTGGAGGAATGTGTTATGACTACATTTTTTGTGAAATAAAAGAAAGAATCATTTTAGATTTTATAACTTGAAACAAAACTTTAATGATTTAAATGAGGATTAATATGGACTTTAGCATCTGGTAAAATTGTATCAGGTTAGCTAAATCACAAAAACCCCATTACAAATATGTTAACGTCATTAAGTTATTAAACCAATTTAAAGATTTAGAGAAAAAAATTGAAATATTTTGCTTTTTTTCCTGCACTGAGCAGTCTAGATTAAAGTTCGCTGTTCCAGTTTAATGTCATACATGGGTTCACTGTGCCATTAGTACAGATTACCAGGAAGCACTTGATACTGCGTGCAGGACCCCAGAGTGTTAGAGGTGTCTGGAATACTGGGAGATGGTGTGCCCATCCGAGCAGGGGGAAGAGGAGCATTTTTAACTCTTTGAAGGTCACCCATCAGTGCTTTGCCAATAGCTACACTTCCAAAACCTATCTTCTCTTTCACCCAGCTACTGCACATAACTGAATATCAGAGGCACCTGTAGTTTCACTTTTTAATTAAGATACAATATACTGGAGTGCTTAACACCTATTGTATCAGCTTCTAGATCTGATGCCACTGCACATCTTGTATATCACTTATTTTTATATTACCTGGCATTATCTCTTAATTCTTGTGTATGAGGCCTATAATTACTTGCTTCTCTGAAATGAGCTCAGAAAATACTGGTTTTCTGAGTGAAAAATGTTGTTTCATTTTTAGTTATTTTATTTCTTGTGATCTCTTCCAGAAGGAAGTAAAATTGTCTATCCTCAGCACCTTAATAATCTATTTTTTATAAAATGCCTTCTGTGTCTCTGCCTTCAGGGATTTCAAGCAATGCGACATTTCTCAATCTCAGCCTATTTTCAACTTTATGGATTACTCTTTTTCAGGGTTTTCCATTTTTTTTTGTATTCCTGGACATAATTCCAGTCTGTTACAGCTGCCTCTGGGGTTTACATTTAGTATGCAGTCTCATGCAATCTGAGTTATAATTTTGAAAGTTTTTCTTCCTTCAAAAATTATAGAAAAAGTAAATACTGCTGTAGACTATGATGAGAAAATACAGTGAGGGATTTTTTCTTTAGCAAGAAGCAAATACTGTCATACACCAAGATGAAAAAATACAGCTAGGAATTTTTTACTCTAGCTTTGTGATGAGCTCTATTGAATTGAACAGGCAGGCTGGCATTTGGAAAGCACACAAAACATAATTTCAGTTATTCTGTAAATTCTTAAAAGCTTTAGATAGCCCCAGTAACAATAATCACATTAGAAGAGCACAAAAAGTCCTGTAGTCAAAGTAGATTTAAAACATAGCTATTACAACATGACTATTTGGTTGGTCATACATACCCTTAATGTTAGTTTTGCGGCATATTGAGGTTTTCAGGTGTCTTACGACCTTTGCTGTGTTTTAAGCACTTACTAGAATACAAGGACTTTACCTTTAAGACAGCACTTGGGATTCAATTTATTAGAGAATTTCCTAAATAAGTATATATTTTTTTAAATAAAAGTAGCTAGAGTAAATATGTGGGAGAAAAGTAGTTTGTAGCATGAGGAAAACAGAGAATAAGGCTGCCTGAGGCATAAAATAGACAGAAGAAGCTAGAGTGAAAACTGTGAGAGGAATTAGATAAATTACGTATGGAGAGGTAGTTAAGGGAAGTGTGCATGTACCGTTAACTCAGGAAGAAAATATGTCTCAAATCCTGATGAATTAATCTAAGCTGTAAATGGGATAAAGATTCATGTGCACTACAACAGAGAAGTTTTTGAACACTTTTGGGGAGGCTGGACAGGTGAGACTACGTGATTTGGAGAAGCACGATCCATTTAAGAAAGAGGCTATGAGATACTGGTCACACTTGATATGCGGATGAACGAGGTTCTCCTTTTCTCACAGTGGGATGAAGAAAAATGCCTTAGGTCAACATTCTGGGAAAGGCTCCTGTGAGCGGTAGGACCCAGTGGCCATGCTGCACCTCTGAAATGGTGCAAAAAGAAAGAACAAACAAAAACCCCAAATAAATAGTGGAGACAAATGACTTTTATGAAATGAGAAATGAGAGTTATTTCTCTTACTGAGAGTTATGCAGAACTGCTGATGAAAATCAATGTTTGCTGATTTTTCAGAGTGTCATTCTAACAAACTTTGTTAAAATATACCAAATGTATGTTCTGGTATAGATATTTAAACATTCAAAAAAATGCATAAAGCCATTAAAATATGAAAAAATTACATTACTTTGGCTTATAAAATATTAAAGATACTAAAGTTAAAAACTAAACTGAAATGTATTTCTAAACTGTTTCTATTTCTGGGATCCTGTGCCTTACACAAAAGTAAGAAGAAAGTTGAGCTTACAAGTACTCATGTAATTAACAGAATATGACATTTATATGCTTCAAGTTACTTTTATATGCAATCTCTTAAACAAAAGGCCAATGTTCGTGTTAATTGTGACTTGATTCTTATTAAAATGTAAGGCAAAATAGTACTTTTAGTGTCAGCTAATAAGTCCTATTATATTTACTGATTTAGTAAAGAACAGCAAAATGTTCTTTCTGTACCTCACATGAATATCAGAGATGCTGTTTTATGTCCATAGTGCTGAGTTATTTATCTATCCTAATATAATTCAGAATATGGCATAATTATTGGTGTAACTGAGATTTTCACTGCAGAAATAAGAACCTATTGTGTCCCATGTTTGGCTTATCAGTATTTTCCATTTTCTTGGAGAAGAGTGACAGATTTTGGTTTGTTTGTGCTTTTGATAGAGGTTTGTGTTCAGACACTGGGTAAATCTTACATGTTACTTACATGGTACCAAAAAAGAAAAAAAAGGTGTGTGTGTGTTTGGTGTTTATGTGTGTAAGAAAAATAAAGTTACTGACATAAAGTTACTGCTCTGATTAACATTTTTGAGGTTAGGAGGATGGGATGATAGGTTTTCTTGAGACTGTGACATTAACAGAAGTCATTAATTTACTGGCATACTCAGTCACAAAGAATGTTTCCATTAAACTAAATAGCAACTGAAATATTAATGCTTGGGATTTAGGTAATATTAAGTATGCCTCAGAGATTTTAAACTAACAGGCTAGGGTGAAGTAGGAGAAAAAATTAGGAGGTGTTCTTTTGGAATTTGCAGAACCTTAACTTTCACCTCCCAGACTTTATTTATAGTGCATTCATAATGTAATATTAGCAAGCTTGCAGTTTTAGTAACCTCTAGCGGTACCTACCCAAGCAATTAAAGATACAGCACAGTTGTTTTGTATGTGGCATTTGTATGCAATCCCATCATTTAGCTGCAAAAGATGAGTCATGTGCAATTGTGTTATCCATTCCTTGGTAATATAGCATGTGATTTTATTTTTTAATTTTCTTCCCAATTATTTGTGCAACCTTCCCGAAGCACGAGACTACAATAGTTTTTCTTAGAAATGTGTTTTCTTTATTAGCTTTTCAGATTTTTCCCTTGTACTTTGAACAGGTAATAAAGTAAGTGCTTAGAGCTGCAAAAATGCGATGTAGAACATTACTATCTTTGAGGTCAATAGCATCAGCTTTTGTTGATTGAGTTTCAATTTAGCTTCTCGGTGATGGGCTGTCTAAAATTTCAACTTTAATAATGGACACATCTGATACTTCCTCTGTTCTTTGGGCTATAGTTCAAAATGACCGATTGATCTATGAAAAAGCATGTGCTATGGGATGAAAGTAGATCTTTACTCAACAAACTGTCACTCCATAACCTTGAAAATGCAGAAGGTGGGGTTTTTTTTTATTATTATTGGTAACAAAAATGGGAAGGAACCTCTTCATAGGTTTCAAAAGAGGATGTGAACGTGAGATAGTGGGCAGGCAGGTCAAGTTCATGTGAACTGTTATCCAGGGTTCCAGCTGAAGTCACTTTGCTGACCTTGGGGACAGGGTTGGTTTTTTTCTTAGGTTTTCTCACTACAGGTTGTGGTGCTGTCACTGTTAGAAGGGCATTTTTTTGTCTAGGAGATTAAGCACTGTTTAAGAGGTTAATAGGGTTTTGAAAATTAGGTAGGAAAGGAAAAAACCTGAAAGCCTAACTGAAAAGTAGTGGTCCACGGGTTTCACTTAACCATTAGCAGTAATGCTAATAAAATAATGTACCTTGGGCAACTCCACTTGTTAGGTTTTTTTTTCCTTCTGACTTCAATGTAACTTTTTTTTTTTAAAAAAATATTATTTATTTCTTATTACATTAAGCAATGTAACACAATTTTGTGAGAAAAGTTTGCTCATGAGCTACGGTTTGGAGACTATTGTCATAATGGCTTGTCTATTGCTGGTAAACTTCTATCATGACTACTCCTACTTAACTCTAACAATGCTTCATTTTGCACGGCCTGTATCTACTTTGCAACTGTTAGTTTGGAATGAAGTGTTCTTATTTGAAGCAGAAAAGTAATCACAGAAAAATACTCTGCTTCTAACGTTAATCTAAATTTTAACTTGTGTGTAGCCACTTCATAAGCTCCAAAACATTTTAAAATTAGTACAAAACAAGGACAAGGTATGGAAAAAACCAAACCAAACCAAACAAAGGAAAACCCCCAAAAAACTGATTTTTCAGATCAGGAAAAAAAAAAAATCAGAAAAAAACCCAACCCAAAACCCAAACAGAAAGCTGTGGGAAATTATTTACATGTGGAAGGGGCTTGTAAAAGCTACCTTGACTTGTCATAGTAGGCAAAATATAGAGCCTTAGCAGTAGAGAGACTACTAGAAGTCCTCCAAATAATTTGACAGCTGTGTGAGTACTGAAACTATCTTAATCCTAGTTCCTACAGTTATTTGAATAGCTACCTTGTCAACTGGTAATGTTCCTATTGATTTGAAGTAATTCTATTTTGAATAGCTTCTTTCTTCAGGGGATCTTTTAAGTGTGTTAATAACCCTCACTAATTTACACTTTGTGTGTGTGTGTGTGTGGTGTGTTATGATTCCATTGAGATTGGATTTAATCAAAGATCTCTTTGGTTGTTTTTTTTTTTTCCCTACCAGCCTGATTATTTTACCCTCTCTCTGTTAAAATAATTGTTTTACAGTAAATGCATCACTCAACAATTTAGTTTTTAGCTCCTTAGCTAATTGGAAGACATTTCTATAGTTTATGGTAACACATTCTTGAGTGGCTTAGGATGTTGTCACCAGTACTCACTCACTAATTTTTTCTCACGCTGTAATCAGAGATGACACTGAGGTTTCCCAGTGCCAACCTACAAACATTTCTTTTAATAGCTGCATCCAACTTCACTTTCATTTCTTAACTGGTATGTCTGAAGGTGATTGGACCAATATCTTGGAATGTACTTATATTTATTTATAAATATATATATATATATATATATATATATATATACACACTTAAGATTTTTAACTATTCATTTTCTTAAGTAGATTGATTATTTTTTAGAATTCTCCTAATTCCTTTGAAGTCACATAAAACCAAAACACTTCTAAAGAAAGAGAGAAGCTTAGGCCCCTTCCTTTATTAAAACTATCAATAAATCAAGCAATTCACAGAAGAAGTAGCACTCTCCAATACAAAGTCATTGGATGCATAAAGAGTAGAAAACAGGGTAAGAAGTTAGTTAAGAAAGTTGACTAAAAGAATAAAGACAATATGACTTTACTGTGTGAAAGGATACTGTAAGTACCAGGTTCAGCTTAAAACACAATATAGTAAGCAATGTAAGGTGGGGGAATTGCAAATACGGGAGGACAGAGAAAGTAATATGAAAGTGGTAAAAGGTAGGAAGATAAGCAAGTCAAACATAAGCAAGTATCTGTGATACAAGGCTAGGATGTAGTGAAATCACTAATATGCAAACAGAAAGTGAGGTTAGTGCATTAAACATGCTCAGATGGCAGCATGGCATTATAAGTAAAAGGTAGGGAGTGTATGGTAGATATGGTGACACTCAGTGTCCACAGTTTAGTTCTGCATTTCATATTAACCTGTTATCTACAAGCAGAGAACGATATTTTTCAAAAGATAACCACAAATAAATAGTACAGGTTATAGCATGAAAGAAATCCAAATTCTCCTCACTGTGTTTCCCAGCCATTTGGATGTGTCTATGATACAGAAACCAGATAGGTTATGTGCATGTGTAAACACAAATCTGCAAATCCACATGGCCACTTCAGTATTGATTTTAAGGATGATGGTGATTTGAGCATTAAATGTAGCAGTGTGAATTAGAATATCATCAGTACTTCTAATCTTCACTTTTAATACCGTAACTATTAGAAATCCATAGATACATACTGTTTTTATGACCAGAAGAATAATTAATCGGGTCACCTTTATATCACAAGCTGTAAGATTTCAGGCCTCACCACTACGTTTACTGAGTATCAAGTATTTCACTTTCAAAAAGACATCAAGTAACCATAATTTCCCTTGGTAATTTGTTCCATTAATTAATTAAATCACTAAAGCAGGGTTCCTACTGTCTGATTCTTCCTTCTCAGCCTCATATTGTATCTAAGTCAATGAAGTCCTTTGTTGCTCCTACTGCTACTTCTCACCATCACCCTTAAAATCAATACTGAAGTGGCCATGTGGATTTGCAGATTTGTATGTTTGATAAGTTCAGATCATTGTGTGGGTCTTCTTTTTTTTGAAAATATGGATATGAATATGTCGTATTTACAGTCAATTTCATTATTTTCTGCAGTTACAAATCATCACGCCATTTTTCTTTACTATTCTCCTGTTTAACCAACAAACAGATGCCACTAGGCTTTCTCACTGCAGTAATAATACTGGGGGCTTATGTTTAGTTGGTTCCCACTGTGACTCATTATTGTTTTCCAGGACTGCAGTTCTGTACCACATAGCAATCTATCTGTTAGGTAAAAGTGGTATTTCCACCCTTAGGTATGTAAATATACATCACCCTTCAGTGGGTGTTTCTGACCAAAATATTTATATGATTCTGTGTGACTTTCATATTCTAAATACTTACCAAGCACCTTACTTTTGAAAATCTGATTAGAAAAAAGCTCAAAAGCTAAAATATGGTATTTATGGTGCTATATGACTATCCTATGTATAATACTTCCTAGTCTCTGTAATCTGTGCTTGAATATTGTACACTACTTTTTGTCATGCATCATACGACACTCAATAGAATGGCTGAAAAAGGTCACAGCATGTTATGTTCACTAAACCATCTTTATAAACATAGCTTAAGGTCAAGATTTGTGCGGGGAATAGGATACTTTAGGGCATTTAAAACCAGAATTAAGAACAATTGTATTTATCGGTTCGTGGTCTGCTCTGTGGTTAAACTGTGACTTGGTGAACAAGATATTGTACTTCAAAGGCATCCTCTGCTTCTTAATGTGGTATGTTGTGGTGGATTGACCCCAGTCAGCAGCTAATCCCTTGCCCAGTCACTTGCTGCCTCCCACTCAGTGGGATGGGGGAGAACATCAGAAGGGCAAAACCTTGTGGGTCAAGATAGAAACAGTTTAGTAAGCGGAGGGGGAAAAAGTCATGCAAAAGCACTTATTCACCACCTCCCACCAGCAGACCGATGCCCATGCAGTCTCCAAGCAATGGCTGCTTTGAAAAAAATACCAGCAGCAGCAGCAGCAGCAGCAGCAGCAGCAGCAGCTTGATTGCTGAGCATGATGTTATATGGGATGGAATATCCTTTTTGTTAGCCTGTTTCCCCTCCCCACCTCTTGCCCACCCCTAGCTGGCTCTTTGAGAGGGCAGAGTTAGAAGCAGAGGAGGCCCCGACGCTGTGCAGGCACTGTTCAGCAGCAGCGAGAACACTGACTGGGGTGTTACCAGCACTGTCGTGGTCACCAGTCTAAAACACAGCACCGTATGGACAACTATGAAGAGCAAACCTCTATCCCAGACAGGCCACTGTCATAATTATAAACAAAAACGTCAATACAAAACCCCCCTAAAATAATAATAATAATAAAAAAAGACTTTTATCTGAAGGTGTTTTACTTCTATTCCAAGCAAATCATAGAATCACTTAAGTTGGAGAAGACCTTTAAGATCATTGAGATTGAGTGCAACTGTAATGTCCCCAAGTGCCACCCCTACACATCTTTTAAATACCTCCAGGGATGGTGACTCAACCACCTCCCTGGGGAACCTCTTCCAGTGCTTGACAATCCTTTCAGTGAAGACATTTTTCCTAATAGCCAACCTAAACCTCCCCTTCCACAACTTGAGGCCATTTCATCTTGTCCAGTTACTTGGGAGAAGAGACCGACACCCCCCCTGCCTACAGCCCCTGTCAGGCAGTTGCAGGGACCCATGAGGTCTCCCCTCAGCCTCCTCCTCTTCAGGCTGAACACCTCCAGGTCCCTCAGCCGCCCCCCATCAGGCTGGTTCCCCAGACCCTTCCCCAGCTCCATTGCCCGTCTCTGGATGTGC
>JAVJGJ010000014.1:114681713-114701955 GCA_035590215.1 Microhierax caerulescens | reverse complement strand
CCCTGCCCTGGTCCTGCTGGCCATACAGCCTGGGATCCAAGCCAGGATGCTGTTGGCCTTCTGGGCCACCTGAGCACACTCTGAGTCGTCTGGAGAACAGAACACTGCAGCTATGCAGACAGATGTTGCAGAAGAGCAACAAGCAATTTTAACTAAGAACTGAGAATATTTTTGATAAAAAATGCATCCAAAAGTCTAAAATTTTCCCTCTATTGCAGCAGTTCAATGGTAAGAAAGATACGTAGTTACATCTATGAAAACTCACCAGCAGGATTTCAGAGGTGTCACAAAGGCTGTGGTTTTAATAACAAGTTTAATAGAAGGTAGAGATTTAGTTGTCAGAACATTCAACAGGGGTGAAGGAAAAAGGAAACTAATCAGATTTTGACTCAATATGGGGAATTTACAGAGGTGACACTAAGAAAAATATTTGTAGTCACGTATATGAGCTATAATTTGGATATAATCAGACGCCATGCTCTGCAGCACTGTGTTTAGAATAATTTTTGACTATCAAAACATTATATGAGGGAAAAGGTGAGTTGAGGGGTATTTTTTCTGTGATTAATTTCCCTCTGCAGGGATTAAACAATCTAGTTAAATGTCTAGTAAAGCTTTTCTAAAGGAGTTGCTGTTGCTAATGTGAGATTACTTGCCTGTGGGAGTCAAGCTTCCATGTTTCTTTTAGGACCATCTCTTAGAAAATATTTTGCTGAAAACTCTTTAAGTCCCTGGGACTGTCGATGTCTAAGTAATTTGGTGCATGCCTGAATTCTTAGTTTTGCCTGTTTTGCTTGTATTTCCTGTTAAAATGGCAAAAATACTAATTTGCCTGCGTATGTAACCTGAAAACCCTGGCCACAGAATTAGCTGTGCTGGGGGTTTGAGTATCTGCTAGATGAATGCAGGGTTACCAGAGCATGCTCCAGCTGAAATGCTTAAATGCTTAAATTCACAAGTTATGCTAGGCCCTGTGAAAAAGATGTAATATTTTTAATCCTCTTTTTTTTTTTTTTTCTACATACATTTGGGCAGTATCTTGATTATTTTTCATTTGGTTTTGTGTGAAACATCTAATTACAGATTCCACAGAGGATAGTAATTGGCAAAATACACTGTCGTGTTCTTGGATATTGCAAACACATTTGGGCCCGTTTGTGCTTGCCATTGTGCAGTCAGAGATGTAAAGCATTCATAGCCTAAACAATGAGATATAATTTGCTGTAAATTAAAAAAAAAACAACCCACAACCAAAAACACACAAAAAACCCCACAAAAAAAACCCCAAACTACTTATATCTGCTTTCTTACAATGAAGGATTATAAACACGTTTGAATGGTTCAATACAGAACAGCTATATACTTAAATAGTAATCTGTAATAGTAAGGCAATAGAAGTAGTCTCTAAACTGCTCATCCAAAAGCAATTTGTTGTATTTTTAGTGTATTATGTGTTAAGTCTGAACTTTATAATGGTAATATTGCATATACTTGTTGCATTATTTTTCCATTTCTGTTTAATTGAAATGGTATTATACAAATATATTCCTAGTAAAGGCAAAATTTCCTGTAAAGAACTGGAACTATGGGCCGGCCATCTGTGAAGCAGAAGCATTTTTCTTACTGGTATTCTAGTAGGGTAACCTTTTACTGGGATGTCAAGGTAGGAACTTGTCATCTCCATTTCAGCCTCAATGACTGTTCAAATGGTTAACATAAAACATACCAAGGAGGGTAAAATCCATGTTGAAATCGCATAGCTGAAATTCAACTGTATCAAGTTCATAGTGAAATGACCCTTAATGAGTCGGGCTCTTTCTCAACCAAGATCTAACGTCCCTGACTCCCTCCTCACACCAAATACTCTTTGTTTGCTTCCTTGTCTATATGCTTTCATGACTATTAAGGACCCTGTTTTGGGGTTATTTTAATCACTTTTGAGTAGCATCAAGAACATAATAAAGAAAACGGAAACAAAGCAGGCAGTCTTGTAATCCTTGATTCAGAGAAATGTGATTTAAAAAATTTTTTTTCTTCCTTAAAAATGTTTTTTGTACTTTAGATAGAGTGAGTTCATGCACTCAATGCCCAGAAACTGCCAAATTGCAAATGTAAAAGTCTTTATTTTCTTATGATACTGATTTAAATGTATCTTGTGTATCACATATGTTTCAATTATAATGCACAAAGAAAATGGATTATTTTTCATTGTATGTTATATGTTTTTGAGCAAAAGAAGGCACACAATGTCAGTAGCAGTATTTCTGTTTTCTGTTATGTTTCTCATTGTAGGTATGGGAAATATTATTAGTGCAGCACAGAAAACACTAAACTTTTTCAGTTCTGCAGCCCCACAAAATGTATGCTAAATTCTGTATTGTTTGGCTTTTTTTCCAAAACAGTTGGAAGTTGAAGTTAAAATAAGTAAGAGTACCATACATGGGTTGCAGTCTATGTACTCAGTGAATGAAAAATAGCTTTTAAGTCTTCATAGGTTGCACATTTGTATCTTGCATTCATAAGTTTACATTATCTTGGCTTACCAAAAAGTGCAGTATGAAAAAAAAAGAGAGAGAGTATAATGCAGTGAAAATTAACACATTCTTGCCTTTTTTCCTGTAGAGAAAGAAACATACTTCTTTCTGGAGTTGAGGGACAAAGAATGATTCATTTAAGTTGCGTGGGATGTATTTTCAGCACTGTTGAATTACAGAACTTTTGTGGTTTCTGCCAGCATGTACATACTCTGAAATTGAAAAAAAATCGCTCATATCCATTCCCAATTAAATGTAATATTGTTCTGATGTAATTCAGCATTAACTGTGAACACACAAGGAGCTAGAAAGAATGTCAAACTGAGTGTTGCTTTCATTACAAATCATGGAAAAGAAAGGACAAAAGGAAAGTGAAAGAAAAGCAGTATTTATAGAAATACCAGGTGCATACTGAACATCTTTTTATCTGAACTATTGTATTTTCAGAGACTTAAGAACCGCTATACTGAACTTATGGTAAATACCCTTTGGAATTCCTGTGTGCTTAGGAAATGGTCTCATAAATGCTTAAGTAGTTGATAAATATCTAGGTATTCTGAAAAGCAATCTCTCTGGATTGTTCAAAACCCACAAAAATATTTTTATTTCCAAGAGAAAAATGTAAGAGTGGCAGCAGCAAAAGATGCTTCACTATCTCATGGCCATTTGCTGCTTTTTACTCATATGCTGTGTTCAGCTCAGGGGAAGCTCTAGGCAAGTTGCTGATTTCTTTTTATCGTTTTTAGTGACAGGTATAATACATTTTTGAAAAGTGGATCTTCTATGACTAGTGAAAATGAAATAATTGAAATAATTAGTATATTCTTACAGATTTGCAGCCAACCTTTATATTGGAAGCCTTTACTTAGAAATCTTGGAAAAGGGAGTTAAAAAACAAAAAAAATCTCCCAACTTTACTTTTGAACCTTATACAGATGTTTAAATACATTGCATGCATTTTTTAAGTTACAGAAAAGTAATCAATTTATCAAGATACCTGCAAGCTTAAAGCATTCTCTAAGCTTCTTTTACATACTTAAGAACACACATAGCTCCTTTGCAAATTGCAGTAAATCGTTAATGTTCTGCTGGTGCTTTAAATTATGAGATGTAATGTGGGTACCAACAGTTTAAACAGTTGTAAGGACAGAAAGACTGTATACGAATAGTTTTTGTGCTCCGCTGGAATTCTCACCAAGTAGATCTTAGTACAGCAATTAGGAACAGTTTGGGGCACAATTAAATGCTGCTCTGTTTCCCAGAGTTTTTTCCCTTTGCTGCTGAGACAGCCATATCCATTTCTTTTTGAGAAAGTGTGGGACAAGAAGGCCATCATCTGCAATATTCATGTTGCAGTCTTCAAGGACTTAATACATTCCATTTTCTTCCTTGTAGGTAGAGGCAGACTTTTCTCCCTGCTTTTCCTTGCTCCATTCCTTTTTCCTTTGTATTTTATCTTCTGTTAAGTTCCCTGTTTTATTGGCTTCCTCATTAACACATCCATCCCTGTCCATGCATTCATGCTAAAATGTCAAGTAGAACCATAGGCTTTGACTCTTGCCAGCTACAAGGCAGCCAAGAAGCAGTAGTAGTGTTGGGTTGTGCACGCTCACACACAATTATTATTATTATTGCCTGTTAACCTCCTCCTTGCTGCTTTGCACTGATCCCACTTGCTGTCTCTAAGACAAGTCTTCCATGAACTCAGGGCTGACCTGAGATCCTGGCCCTCTAATAAGTGTTGGACTAGTAAAACTAGGCCTGAGGCTACTGAAAAAATTACTCCAGCTGGACTGAAAACGTGGTGTTGAAGAAATTCTCCTCTGCTTCGCTCTGTCTGCCAGTAGATGTCTGTCTCTAAACCTCTAGTACAACGCTTGAGCTTGAAAACTTTTCTCTGAGGAATAGTTAACATTTAAAGTGTGCAGCAATTGCTGGTCCAAAATATAAAGAATTGAAAGCTTCAGATTTAAGAAGAGACACTTTACAGAGTAATTTGCACACATCATTTAATGTGCATATGCTGCAAAGGGATCCAAGTGATCCCACGTGGCCTTTACCACATGGATTATCTATTTATGTACGCGGTCATAGCAGAATTGGATACTCGTCATATAATCTTAATAAGCTACTTCAAAAAGTGGAAAAGAGAGAGTTTGTAGATATGCTTATGGACTGCTAATAAGGATATGGAATTATTTTTAATAATCACAATTCCGTGGAGAACAAAATAGAAAGAAACCCAGTAGAAAATCCAGGTGCTTATGAATAATATTTTATAACTATATTTCAGATTTAGGAAGATAATCCTCTTCTATTATATTTAATCAAAAGAATCGCTTCCTAAGAGTTTAAAACATAATACGTGACTTGCAGAAGTAAATTGAAAGATCACAAGTGCTGTTAAGATGTAGAATGGCATTTGAAGAACACAGATGTTCTAGCTGAGTTTTTGTTTTGTTAAGACAAGCATATAACCTTGAAATGAACAGAGATGTATGGTCTCATTTGGCAAAACAGTAAAGATTTTATTTGGTATTTCTGGAGGCCTGATGATCCTGTGGATTTTTCTAGAAACAATCAAAAGTTTTCCCATGAACATGCTGACACAAGGTGGAGGTGAACTGGTCTTTGAGTATTTTAATGTTGGGAAAGGATCTTATCAACTTGATCTGTTTAAAAAACCAAACCGATCAAGTCTCCCCCAAAAAGACTATCACTGAACAGAACAAATACGTATGAATGCAAGTAGCAACGGTTACTTTAAGAAGTCTGTTACTGTTTCTTTGGAATTGACTTAAAAAACTGGGCATATTGAGAGTAAATAAAAACAAACAAACAAACAAACAAACCAACCAACCAAAGTTTAAGTCAGCAGCCAAAACAGCTAAAAAATGTGATGAGATGCTTGATGTGGCCTTTTTCAGTGCTTTCTCTGCAAGTCTGTTAGTACTTTTCGTCAGCTTTCCATACTGTAAAGAGTATTCCAAGTTTCTTAATTCTTCTTAAGGAAGAACTCAAACATTTTGTTTTGGCTCTCAGCTAATGAATACATCAATATTCTTGCATTATGCTTATGACTAGTGAGTCATGAAGTGGTGAGCATTATACATGTAATTTATGCCATAAAATTTGGATAGTGATGTCCAGCTTACTGTACCATAGATGTTACTGCGCACTCACATTGAGTCTTGGTATGTCAGAAGAACACTACTAATAATTTTATATCAAAACAGTTTAAAAAGTTGATGGAGTTGATTATTAACACTGGCTTAGCTAAGGAGATTGCTTTGGTTCCCTGTTTCATTTAGGATAGCTAAGGGGATTGACTGTAGCTCCCAGATTCTTGCCACAATGGTTAAAGGGATTTGTTTAAACACCCTATTTCATGTGGTATAGCTGCTATAAAAGGATTAGTTTTGGATTCCACTTTCACGTGGGAAAGCTAAGGGGATTAGCTTTAGCTTTTCATTCCATGACATAATAACTAAGGGCAACTGCTTTCACTGCCCATGTGGTTACATCAAGATTTTTCCTGTGTTTTCTGTTCTTGTTTCAGTTTCTTTTCCTCTGTTCCTGTTACCCAAAGTCATTTTACTTCAAACTTTCAGCCCTGCAATTAGAAGGCCCATGGCCCATACTGAATCCATTCAGTGAAATTAGTGAGTAGTGAAATTCTATGTGTTATTGTTCTCTTTCTCATTGAAACTCAAACTTAACTATTTCTTTGGATAAAATCAGGTGTAAGAATTGCCATAAGCGCTCACAGTGCTGGTCCATCTAATGCAGTATTAGATTTCTGGCAGTGAATATGACCATGAACTTCAGCTGAAGGACTCAGAGGACTGTTTACACTGCCCACTGGAGCAAAACTGCAGAGACCGTTGATCGAGTCCAATGAAGGTATCACCTGAGCCACAAGCAGTGTAGCCAACTCAGCGTGGCACCAAATCCAAGCCAACAGGCACTCTGCAAGGGCAGGGTTTGGTAGCTAGGGAGCAAAACCCTAGACCTGAGCGCTCTCAGAAACTCTCGTGTTTCTGTGCAGTGTTGCTTCTGTGAATATACATATATATATCTCCTGTAGAAAAGGCTTTGAGGTCTTTGTACCAAACCACACTGTGCAGCTAGCACAAATTGGTATTTTCAAGCCACTCAGAAGCAAATGAGATGTCTACATGTAAATTCAAAACAGGTACTTCATGCACAGCTAATGAGTTTATGTCTGTGCTATTAAATAAACCAGGATCTGTGCCCTGGCTTTGAAGGCTCCACAAAGCCATTTTAAATACTTGTTCTTATCTGAGTCTCTGTCTAGGTGATGAGCAGTTTTTAGTCTATAAACCAGAAACTAATGAGCTTGGTTCTTTGACAAACTATTTTTAGGTCTTTCTTATTGTTAACTATTTGCTTAGTGGAAGTGCTTGATAACTTACGTTTTTGCTTATCAGAATGCTTTAACATGTGTCTGTCTTTATAGCTATAAGTGCTTTCTTTTGAAGCGGTGTGCTTGAAGTTAAAAATGTGCTTAAATTCTGTGAAGAACTGGCCATGCATATCCATATGGTGTCAGCATACGTATGTATGTAAGCAAGCAGAAAAAACCAGGCTTTTAGTTTAATAACCGTTAGCTCACTGCAGGGCTCATCCATACCTCTTGCTGGAAGCAGTCCCTGCCTGACTTGCACTATCCAGATTGCACCATGCCCAGAAGATGTCTAGGGAAGTGATGCTTGGCCAAGACCAAAGCCACACTGGAAGCTCTGCTACCAAATAAGCAGCGTGAGGGACTGTGCATCAGTGGTGGAGCCCACTGCCCCAGCCCTGCCCGCTGTACTGGGGTGGGCACGGCCTTAGGGACAGTGTTCTGAAGAGAACATTTGTGAAAACATAGGCTGTTTTGCAGTTTTGGTCCTCTGCAATGGAATATAGCAGAACTATTTCAGCGGCTGTTGTTATTAGCTGTCAGCTCAAAAGCTGGTTGTTTCTATTATGCATAGAGCCACTTCAGTCTTACATATGCAGTCGTGATTGTATATGAACATGAGAGATGTGCAAGTAGATATACACTCCTCTAGGATTGTGTGTGCTTCGATCTGGTCCACTAAGTTGTACAACTACGTGGTTCCAGGCTACAGCACATTCTGGAATTTCTTTGGTGCTTTGTGCAGCACAGGACAACACAGTGTTTGAACTTTTCCCTTCAGCGGCCTAACTCAGCTTTAAATTTCCAAGGCTCTTTTGCTGTGACGTTTTTCCCTTTGCCTCTAAAAATAGAATGAAACAGAACAATTAGAAAAGAAAGTTGATTTTGTAGGATTTTTTTTGCATAATTCTGAGGAGAAAAGAGAGAAATACAATGGAGACATTCTTCCAGAAATTTGGCTAACTTGCCAAATGCTGTCTATCTTAATCTGCTATGGAGTAGATAGTGGTATGTTAAGACAAAAATGTAGCAAACCACCTCAGTAGAAAACCAAAATCTTTGTAATGTAGTTGAGGTAACAGTGCTATGAGAAATCTGGCTTTAACTCAGGCACAGCTGATTTCCCACACTATAGGATCAGTATCTGATGAACATGCAAACAGCTTAGATTTTTTTTATTTTTACCCCCATTTGGGTCAGTGCAGGAAATGTCCTGAGGGAAAATGTTTTTGTTCTTTATAATTATTTCGATGTATATACTGAAGACTGTTTCTAAGAGTGAAGGATTTCCTTTGTTACCGAAGTGCCAGGATAACAGAGTAAGAGTTACTGCAATGGCTTTACTCCAGATATTCCTTCCTCATGGGAATCACCATGAATCTACAACTTGGTTGCCTGAGCTAGAGATCATTTATAATCTATGACTATTACATTTTATATTTCTTGACTCCATTGGAGTAAAGTAACTTTCTGCATGCATTTTAAAATTATGAATATACAATAAAATATGGTACTGGGGATAGCAAATTAATCAGAAGCAATGGGATAAATCTTGCATAAGAGTAAAGCTTGAATCTTTATGGAGTATGGAGATGGGTTTTTCACTGCTGTCATATTTATGCCTTTTTGTGTGGTACTGTTGTATATAGTAGGGCTTTTTAAAATTTTCATCTGCATATGTTCTGTGCCTGCAGAATTAGGGTTAGTCAGAAAAAAGACAGAACTTCAGTGAAGACAAATTTAGACATAGGAACATTTACTAAGAGAAATTAATTGTAGGGTTTTTTCACCAAATGTCCTAAATAGGATAATAGCAGTAAGTATAATACACAGTTACAGTCAACAGCATTACATTATACAGAGGAAAGAAGTCTAAATAGCTTCTTTGGCTTTCAGCCCCAAAACAATTTTTTCTTAAACAATCCCATTGAAAAGAAGTTTTTTCTTCTCCATATCCCTCTTTTTCTTCTCTTTACAAAGTAAATAAATAAAATAGTGGTGATATGTTGCCAGCAAGCAAAAAAAACCCCAACCTTACTGTGGTCACCATAGTTCACTTACCAACAACTCTTGGAAAGTTTCACAATAGACATTTTAACTGAGACGATGATTTTTGAAAGCAATACAAGAATGATTTGATATTTATATAAACTTTAGCCTGAAATTTCCTACCCTATTAATGTTCTGTGTACACTTTAATGAAGCTTTGTAATTGTATGCAACTTTAACCTATGTCCTGCTGATTCTCAGAATGCATAGAGGTTTGCAATATTTAATTATATATGCTGAATAAACCTGATTTTCTAAATTTGCCTTCTTGTAATGTCATGAAAAATTATATTTTTAAGATTTTGTTTACAAGTCTTGAGTCAGGTAGGGGACACTTTTGGAAAGCTTCTAAATTTTGGCTAAAATAATTGGTTGTATTTGAAATGGCATTTCTGATTTCCTTTTTAGAGTTGTAATTTTAAATACAACTATTGTAGGTGCTGTGTAGGAGAACTGAAGCATTCTTAGAGAAAGGTGCAGTAAGTGTTGAACTACTTGTTAAGAAGCACTATACTTTGCTGAAGCCACTATTTTCTGTGGTTGTACTGAAAATGAAATGAATTACCTACTAAGTTGTGATTTAAGAATAAGGTCAAGAATATCAAAGATACTAAAAATGTTTCTGAAGATCAGTGAAAAATTGTTTCTGTGCAATTCTCTGTGTGATTTTGTACAATTTTTCAGTTACTTTCAATAGAACATTTTTTGATTCTTTTTTTCTATGTTTTGACTTCTTCAGTTTTCACTTCATTCAAAGAGCTGAATGTTTATTACTCATTTTTGATCTGTTTACATTTGCAACAATATGTCAATGCTGGTTTGTTTAAAACTTAGGAATGATGGTAGGTAATTCTTGCAGTTCCTTGGCTTTGGACATATAAATGGCATTGAGTAGTGTTGTAAGAAGTTCTGCATCAACTGCATCACACCTGGATTCCTTGGAAGTGGAATTCAACAATTTTTAGGTACTGTGTTGTTCATATGACGAAGAGAACACAGCCCTGTAAAGTTCATAGCCTTGTGTGATACGATTTGTAATTACCTTCATTACCCTTGGGAATATGACATTAGAAGAACAATACTTTTATTCAAAATCTTAGTTTGTCTAAAATAATGTGGCAGCTAATGCTGACTGACATGATATTTGAGACAGCAGCTTTCTGAATCCCAGCATTTTTTAAAATCCTTTTAAAGAATAAAGTACATTTTGAGACCTTAAATTAAAAGCAGATGTAAAGTCTTACTATTCATAGGATTCCCTGCTCTTTTTTGCTTTTTAAAGAAAATGGAGGACTAAATTTTGCCTCCTCCAGGTGAATACGAAAGGAACAGGGAGACTGTCTTGGCCACCATCTGAAGGAGGAGTGCTTTCATATCTGCAGCTTGGGATAGAGGCAGATGGCATCTGGCATACCTGATGGAACTCCTTGATCTAAAAATATTTTTAATCTAGGTTAACGGCTATGTCTTTTGTACCTGTTAAGTCACAGATGGGTGATAAGGACAGTATATGCCTCAATAATCTGTGAAACCCTATAGAAACTGCAATAACAAAGATCTCTGAACTGTTGGCATATAGATGTGTCATATGTTAAATGCATCTTACTGAAAATAAATTCTTTTACCTCAAATGAGACTGGAGGCAGGACAATGACTACGAACAAAAGCGAAAGAAGTATTACAGTTAACTGCCTCTGGAAATGGAACACAAATATTGGGCCTCTGTTTATGGACTAAACGTCGGCTTACCTGGGACCACACTGGGCATTTAGCTCAGTCTGTAGATTTGCGAAGGGACTTACTGCACGTTGTGTTCACATACGGAAGTGTGTCAGGACAGGGGGGTTACATACGTAAAAAAAATCAGAATCTTTAACTTCAGATATGGCTCTTTTGGTGCACTTAAGGTTTACACTGTGCACCTGTGGATCCAACTTTCCATTTTCCTTGTAAGGGGGCTACACAGCCCAAGGACATTGTGCCAGAAATCTCTAGCAGTGTACAACAATTATACAAGTGTTGCTCAGAGTGCAACTAGAAGGACCATCATTTTGAGGACAAGGGAATTCAGTAAGAAGTTTTACCTGAAAATGAATTTCCCTGTCCCTAAAATTTTTAAATAAAATTAAATACTAAGGGTTTTCTCTAAAGTGAATTTATAGATTGACGTATCTTATAAAAGGAAGCTCAATCTGATTTTAAAGACCCAATAGACAAATTACATCAATAATAAGATTTTCTTGGCATCTGATTCTAATTTGAGAGTTCTGAAGGGTATCTTCTTGTCTCTTGAAGAAATATTGTGCATTCTTTTCTGTCCCAAACACCATGAAAATAGTCTTCTAAATATGTGACAATGTATTTTGTATATCTGATATCGTACCTTGCTAAAGAGTTGTTGAAAAGTTTAGACTTCAGCTACCTAAGAGACAAAATATCACTACGTAAAGGTACTGAAGGAGTTTTGCTGCATGAATCCTGGTATTAGTCAAGAATAAAAGCGTGATCACCACATGCCACACTTTTAGTCTGATTTTCTTTGTAGACAGATAATGAAATACATTTTCCAGCAGAAGATCCACAGTGTTTTAGGTAACCGTGACTATTTTCAGTTCTGTCACTTTAATTTTAAATTAATTCAAATACTGTGTTTAGTGCAGAGAGCGTCTGTTTAATTAATTCATCGCTGGCTTGTTAATAATGGTGGTAATGGTATTATATAAATATCTGCAGATCGTCCTCTATGATCATGCATGTCTTGTTGATGTGCGGTGTTTTAGAAATTACTGTTATATCCCAATCGTTGCGAGTCTAGCTTTTTTGTACCCTGCTGTCTCACAAGTTTTCTGACTGCATTTGTCAGTTCATTTGGCTTCCTTCTACTCCTTTCCAATCTGTCAGCAGGCTTGCAACATTTTCATTTCTGCTAGCTGCCTCGGTTAGATTCCCCTCAGTGTTCAATCTGTTCTGCATTCATTTTGCCACATTCTGTGCTGGATTTGTAATTGTGTCTAGAAATAGTAACTGACAGTTGGTCAGTTGGAAAATGGGACAACTAAGAAATTATTATGACATTGGTTTAATGTACTTAAAACAAAAATGACAAATCATATATAGGATAATTTAACAATAAAATACTTCATTTATGGTGGGTATTATGATTGAATTTTTTGAGTCAAGTAAAGTTTTGCTTTTTTAAGAAAATATTCATACCTTGTAATTCAAACACATAGTCTGCATCTTTAAGTTCTCACCACCACCTGTAAAATATCCCCAACTGTAGCTAGCCTTCGAAATGTCACAAATCCCAGTTATGAAACACTGACTGAGGATTTGCTCCAGTCTCCCGTGTCTGCATCATCTAAATTAGACTGGGAGGTTTTTTTACTGTACATGTATTTTTATATTGCTGTATCAGTTGACTATGGTTTGGGACTTGTGTGTCAGCTGAGTATATCCTGTCGTCAGTATGGCATCTTAATGCAGTATTAGAGCATCATGCAACTCTGAGCGCTGGAGTTCTGTATTATGTTCATATTCATAGGCATAACCTCTAAATCTTCACCTTGTAAAATATGTATCAGCTAATATCTTCAAAGCATTCTAGATACTTAAAAAAAAAAACAAACAACCAAAAAACAACAAACCCAAATATATTTGTGCTTTCAAAACAATATCAAATTGACCAGCCTCCTGAAAACATAACTCTTTGGCCTTCCTCTGTGTAAGTACACATTGAAAAAAAAAATTAAAATTGTCTTTTTAGTGTAGTGACTGACACTGTATGATGGCATCTACTTTTGCAATCTTAAATGCTTCTTTATTCGAACTATGCATTTGTGGTAAGAATATGTCTGCAAATGAATACTAAAATGATCCCTAGGAAATTTTTTAATAGCAGGTGTGCTCAGATTGTTAGTTACGAAGCCCTTCTGCATGCAAGCCATGCTGGAAATGTTCATTACAGTTACCGCTTTAAGAAAGAGGAATTAGTTAGAGTGTGTGTCCCTTTGGAGGTTATGTTAACTGGGTACTACTGCATGTGTCACATTCAGGAGTCATTGAGAATAACTGGTTTTGGACAGATGTTTAAGGACTGAGAATTAGAACTAGGCACGTTGACAACTAGGCTAGCACTACTGTAGTTTAAATGATTAAATCCACACTGAAAGAAAAACACAATATAGGGATTTTAAAGATGCCATCAATGAAGAGGGGGAAAAAAGAAAAAAAGAAGTGGAGTGACAAAATGTAAGAGATTTTTCTCAACAGATAATAACATGATCATTTCTTTAAAATTAGTGAATGATGAGGTCATCTCATCTTGGTACATATTGCTGTTATTTTTTTTTTGTATTATGTATGACTTCATTACCAAGTATAGATGTGCACTAGAATTCTAGTTTTTATTCAGGCTGATAAAATCAGGTAAAACACATCATGCCAAATGTTTGCCAGATGTCTGAAGTGCTTCAGAAGAATTGCGTCTATAATATAACTAAATTGCCAGAAAAGCAAGTAAAGATAATCAGTGTAAGTAATCTGCAAGTGCATGAAAGTGACATAGGACAATTGGTAAAATTGATGCAATACAGATTAGACATCAGTTTTATCACTATTTCAGAATGTCATAGTATATTATTTTGCAGTGGAATATGCTGGTCTGAAAAGGACATGATGATTTTTCACTACAATATGAATTTCAATAAAGCTTAGTAGCCGAGTATATTTTCAATATAAATTTGACAGGCCAGGTGCTATTTGGGAGACAGTTTACATTCAAAAAATCAATAAATATGGTGGTAAGGTTTAGTGTGGTATTGCTTTAGATAGACTAGGTGATACAACAAGTGATAGGTGATATCAACAAAAACAAAGATATAACAAACTAGGGCAGTAACAAATGATAGGACAAGAGGAAATGGCCTCAAGTTGCACCAGGGGATGTTTAGATTGGATATTAGGAAAAAATTCTTCACCAAAAGGGTTGTCTAGTATTGGAACAGGCTGAGTCACTGTCCCTGGAGGTATTTAAAAGACATGTAGATGTGGCATGTAGGGATGTGGTTTAGTGGTGGACTTGGCAGTGCTAGGTTAAGGGTTGGACTCAATGATCTCACAGGTCTTTTCCAACCTAAAAGTTCCATGATTCTATGAGTCAATAATATACAGTAGAAATCTTTCAGATCAGTAAAGTGGATCATTTGACAGGTAACTTGAATTGATTTTGGCACAATGTAGTTAGGTACAAGTTTGGAAGTTTGGTCCATTCATAAATTTGAGACTATGAAATTATTAGAACAAATGTTAGAAATGCAAATTTATGTGTCTCTTCTCCTACTAGGAAAAACTAGCCAATAGTCCCATGTTGAGTGATATGATAAAAAAGACTACTAATTTTACAAAAGATAAGTTTGGGAGGGTTGCAGGTGACTTGGAAGGTAAGATCTTGATAAACTGAAGAAGTAGTCTCAAAAATTATGTGAGCTTTTTTAAAACAAAGAAATGAGATAAAAACCACTTTACAATAATAATCATAATGCATCTATATTTCTCAAATATATTTTTTAATTTAGTCACACATGTTTCTTACTGGAGATTACTTGTATTTTAAACTACTTTGTAGTTTCAGAGAACTGTTTGTGCATTTGAATTAATAGGAGGGATAGGGAATTTTTCTAAACATTCATTTTGTAGAACTTTAACAAAACATGCTATGAATTTGCTGGTCAACAGGTCTTTGGTTAAGTAAATGTTGTGCTTGTACCTATGTATCTTTTGGGCAGCCATATGAGGAAGGCCCTTCAGCTAGGATGTAGTGATATGCTAAGTCACCATGGATTCTGGCTTCAGGAGAACACTGCTGGAATAGCTTGTGTTTCGCTAAAAAACACCCACAAAAATAAACTCTGTGTTCTAAACATTTTGCACATGGCTCATTTAGATCTGCTTTTGTAACAGATCATTCGAAACCTTTGAATTTTTTCTTTTGTCTTTTTCTGCTGTAGCTTACAGGGTCCTGTTTTTCTTTACATGTGTAATGCTCTTCCAATTAAAAACCAAAAGTAGAGATTGAAATGGTATCCTGCGAGGAAGTGCTGTTTGTGCTCTTTGCAATTTATATTAAACTATTTTGCCCCAGGCAAGTCAACATTATTCTGTTGTTTCTCAGTTATTCATTGTACCGACCGAATTCTTGCCAGTGTCTAATTTCATGTATTACCAACAAGATATTCAGTAAGTAGATCCTTCACAATTCTAAAGAATTAAGAAAATAATAAATCCAAGTTTAGATTAAAAAGGAAATTACCTTTTGCTTATTGGTGCCTTTTCTGTTACTGTAAGCCATTTAATCACATCTATGAAGTTTTGAAATATGTTTTAAAAATACAGCTCAGGGCTTGTTTTATTTACTCAAGTCCTATAGGTAAATACAAACTCTTTATCTACCGAGCTTGCTTTATTCCTGTTAGAAGCTCCAACCCAAAGTCCCTGTACTCATAGTTTCATCAATACCATTTTGTAGTCTTTTGTCACTACATATAGTAGTTGGAAATTTTTCTTCGATTGTTTTTGATAGGTGTAGACTGGCTCCCAGTGGACATTTTGTTCATGTTGTCAGTTGAAGAAAGGAAAATACATAGAAAATAAGAGTGAGGGAAGAGAACTTGGTCAGGAACTGAACTTCGTCATTCTTGTTACTGTTCTTTTTGGTTTAACTTAAGATTAAACTGCATGAATGCTGTTGCTTTCATGATACTAGTGTGTTAACAACAAATCTAATTTGGAATCAGGAAGTTCAAAAAAAACATTTCTGTTTACATTTTCTGTCAAAAAAATATGGAGTCTGTGATTTTTTTATACAATTGAAAAGGAAGAATAGGAAAATACATTGATTAGGAAGATCATGTGTCTGGTTTCAGCTGGGGTGGAATTAATTATTATCTTAGGAGCTAGTGCCGTACTGTGTTGTGGCTTTGATGCGAGACTTTTCAGTTCCTCAGGCCTTGTTAGTGGAAAGGCTGGAGGGGCACAAGGAATTGGGAGGGGACACAGCCAGGGCAGCTGACCTGAACCAGCCGAAGGGGTATTCCATACCACGGGGCCTCACGCCTGGTATATATACCTGGGGGCTTGGCTGGGGTGGGCAGATGGTTTGCTGGGCATCAGTCAGCAGGCGCTGAGCAGCTGCATTGCACACCACGTGATTCTTTCTTCCTTTCCTTCCAGATCTTATGCTTTCCCTTCCCCTTTTCATTGTAACTGATATTGTCATCGTGATTAGTGTTCTTTCATTTTTCTTCTATTTCAATTATTAAATTGTTCTTCTTTCAACCCTCCAGTTTCACATTCCTTTCCAACTCCCTTCCCCATCCCTCTGGGTGAGGGGCGAGTGAGCGAGCGGCTGCGTGGGGCTTAATTACCAGCTGGGCTTAAACCACATCACCATGTAATTGGGTGGTTGTATCAGGTTATTCTTACGGGATTTCTTTTTACTTAATCTAAGTAAGTGAGATTATTCTCAGTTGGCTTTTACTGTCACAAAAAATTCCTTATTTTGGTCTGTCAAGACATAAAAAGTTGAATCAATTGATGGAATTGAGAATGATCAAACCTTATATTTTATCTACTCATAAAATAGGAAGGACAGGCAAGAGAATACTCATTTGGGAAGCAATCTACATCTGTTAGATAAAACCCTATGTTAATATATAATTTTTTTTTAAGTTTCCCATTTGTATGGAGATGCATGATGGTTATCAGTTAGAACACGTGAAGTGGTTAGGTCAAAAGGTATGGGAAGAAATAATCTACTTTTTTATAGTAGATATTGTTCAGGAGGGTAGTTTGCATACACGAGCACAAGCAGTCACTTTGTTGTTATAAACCACAGCTCCCTGTTGGCTTTGCAAGTGTAGCTATGCCAGTAGAATTGTTGTACCAAGAAAGACTTAAACCTGAAGTTGTGATACTCAGTAGTATGCATTGACTCCACTATATATACATATTCCTGAAATATAAATATTGTGTTATGGAATTTATACATTTTGCAGAGGGTTTATTGAAGTTGCAATCTCTCCCTGTCCCACAGAAAATGAGTTGTTCACATTCATCCTGCAAATAATTCTGTTGTTGTTACCAACAGACACAAGGCAAAAGAGGAATCATATACAATCATTGTATGTGTACTCTACTTAATCTAAGATCTAGTAGAGGTTCCCGATGTTCACATTAGCTCTGCTTTCACCTTTGGCAGAATTTACTCTCTGTGCTTCACCACTGCCTTACACAGTGTCTACAACAGATGAAATACACCAGTGTTTTAATAAGGTTTTACTGTAGGTGTTTCATGGAGATCAGGGAGAGCGATCATATAATACGATGAGTGGACACTTACCGTAAACAAACATAAACACCACCGTGGGTTTTGTTACAGCATGTGATTATACCAGCTGTATGTTTTCTGCTACAGGAGAGCAAGAAATTATCTTGGGAGAAGTGTGCATAAAGGCCACAACTTATTTAATAAAAGTAAAGGAAAAATGCATTTACTCTTAGCTCTTGTAGTGAAAGGCAGCTCCAGAGACCAACACAAGAAATTTGACAGTCAGATTGACATTGACAGAAATATGCGTGATCTCTGCTTCTGCCGGCATGGATCTTTTAGGGCTAGGCACCTAAGGAAAACTTCGAGGCATGTGTCAGTCTCTTAAATCTCTTGTAACTCTTCAAAGTTGCTATGTAGAGGTGGTTGTTCTTTGCTGGCGTACTAGAAATGGTTTCTGTTCAAGTTTCCCACTTGCTGTTAGGTGCCTGCTATCATGCAGGAAAATTAATGCGCTGCGCTGAAGAGATGCAGTGAACAGTCAGCTAAGCTGCAACAAAGGTTTTGTTTGGTTTCGTAGATTACAGTTAACCCATTTTTCCTGTTGTCCCTCTGGCTATTATTAGTCACCTAATCTCTTGTGTAAGTGGAATGGGAAAGATGAGTCATGAGAACTGGTTTAAAGGCCAGACAGCCTAGTTATTTGTGTGGGCACACAACAGTAGACACACTAATAGAGAAGGATGTGTGGAGTTCTGATATGATTTAAACGAAGGAAAACCAGTGTCAGTAAAGATGTTTAGAGAGGAGTGACATGGTCTGAGCCACAGGCAGTTCAAAAGGGGCTTCAGCAGGCGTGTTTTGCATAGACTGAAACGGGCTGGTAGAAGTAAGAGTATTCGCTTTTATGAGATGAGTTCCAAAGGTCACGAGATAAAGGATCACGCCCGTGACCTTTAGGGAAGAGCAATATGTGAATGCGGTCAGAAGACAAAGGTTAATACCTGTGATCTTTGGGGAACAGATCAACATTTGAATGTGGTCAGGTGACTCGAGTTAAGAGGAAACGGCATATTCTGTTTTGACAATGCTAAGACTGGTGAAGGCAATGCCAGTACTACAAGGAAGAAAACTCACAAAAGCCTAAAACCATAGAATAATCAAGGTTGGAAGGGACCTTTGGGGGTCCAGCCACTTGCTCAAGCAAAGCTGATTTCAAAGTTAGACCAGGTGGCTTCGTTTTTTTTCCAGGCAAGTTATGAATATTGCCAAGGATGGAGACTCCTCAGTTTCTGAGCGACCTAGTTCAGCACTTAACTGTCTTCGTTGTGAACACTTTTTTTTCTTTATATCTGACCAGAGTCCTCATTGCTGCAACGTGAGGTGGTTTCCTCATGTCCTTTCACTGCGTGCACAGTGGTCTGGCTGTGACTTTTATGTGGCCAGAAGTTAGTTAGCTGCAGACAGTATAGCAGATGCTTCCTGAGTGTTCTTTTCTCAGGCTGAACACAACTTCTTACACCTCATGTGTTCCACCCACCTCACCATCTTCTTGAACCTCTATTAGGCTCACCCCAGTATGTCAATGTTGTTCTTGTACTGGGAAGCCATGTTCAACTTGTTATCCACCAAGACTCCCAAATGTTTTCTGCAAAGCATTTTTCTGGCCAACCAGCCCCCCACCTTTATGACTACGTGGTCTTATTCCCTTCCAGATGCAAGATTTGGCACTTGCCTTTGAAGAACTTTCAGAGGTTTCTGTTGGGCCATTTCTCAAAGTCTCCCTGAATGACAGCCCTGCTGTCCATAATACCAGCCTCTCCCGCTACCCGAGTGTCGTGCAAACTAGCTGTGGGTTTATTCCAATCTGTCAACAGATGCAACAGCAGACCATGCCAAAAGCCTAGATAAAGTAAAGGTAAACAATAACCACTGCTTTCCCCTTGGCCACACAGCCACTCATCCCATCATAGAAGTCGATCAGGTTGATCAGATGAAATTTTCCCTTCATAAATCTGTGCTAGGTGTTCTCAGTCCCATTTCTGTGATTCATGTGCCTTCTTTTGAGATTTTCTCCATAAGCCTCCCGGGGACTGATGTTAGGCTGACCAGTCTGTAGTACCCAAAATCTTCCTTCATGCCCTTTTTGAAGATGGATGTGACATTTGCTTTTTTCAGTCTGAGATCAGATCTTGCCAGTAAAGACTAAAGCAAAAATTTAGTGAGTGCTTTAGCTTTTTTCATGTCGTTTGTCCTCAAGTCCTCTGCTTCATTGAGCAGTAAGCCCACATTTTCCCATTTTGTTGCCAGTGTACTTACAGGAGCCTTTATTGTCACTGTTTACATCCCAGTCCAGGTTCAGCCGGCTTTAGATTTCCTAATTCTGTTCCTATATACCCAGGGTATGTATTGCTACATATTCCTGCTATATACCTCCCAAGGTGGCTTGACCCTGTTTTCATTTTCCATACACTTTGGTTTTGTGTATGAGCTTATGATTTAACCCCAGGCAGCAAGTAAACACCACGTAGCTGCTCACTCACTTCACCTCCCCTGCCCCCTGAGGGCAGGGGAAGAGATTTGGGAAAAAGGTAAAACTCATGGCTTGAGAGAACAGTTTAATAATTAAAATAAGATAATAATAACAACAGCAGCAGTAATAATTGTAATGAAGAGGAGAGGGAGAGAGGAATAAAAACCAAGGGAAAAAACCCAAGTGACGCACAATGCAATCGGTCGTCACCCGCTGACCGATTCCCAGCTGGTCCCAGGGCAGTGATCGGTGCCTCCTGGAACACACAGACACACAGACACACAGACACACACACAGACACACACACACACACACACACCTCTCTACCAGCATTTAGCTCACAGCTTTCCTGAAATTCTGTCCAGGTCATCATG
>JAVJGJ010000014.1:114660290-114677625 GCA_035590215.1 Microhierax caerulescens | reverse complement strand
GCTGTGAACTGACAGCGTGTGCTGTATTAACCACCAGCAGCGGTGGTGATTATTCCTCTCTACTCAGCTCTCGTTAGGCCACGACTGGAATACTTCATCCACTTTAGGGCCCCCAGTACAAGAAGGGTGTTGATTAACTTGAGCATCTGGCAGAAGGTCACCGGTATGGTTAGGTCCTTTGAGAAACACCGAGGGAAGTGAGTTTGTTCAGCCTGCAGAAGAGGAGTCTTTGGGAGGACCTAATAGCAGCCTGGCAGTACCTACAAGGGCAAAAAAGACAGAGCCAGGCTTCTTGTTGACATGCCCAGCAGGCTGATGAGAGACAGTGTGAATAAAATGAAATGGGGAAATTCTGACTGGGTATAAGGAAAAACTTGTTCTCTGTGTGGATAAATAAGCAATGGGACTGGGAGGCCAGGCAGGCTGTGGATTTTTCATCTTTGGTGCTTTGCAAGACCTGACTGGACAAAACCCAGAGCAAAGTGGTCTGAATTCAGTGTTGATCCAGGTTTCAGCTAGAGGTGACACTAGATGACTTCCCAAAGGCTCTTCCAACATGGATGGTTCTGTAATTAATACATTAAAAAGAAAAATCTACCTGCATTAACTGATTTTGATTTGTTTAAGGGCACTTGTTGACAGTTCTCTAGTCTTTTGCCTCCAGACTAAAAAAGCTGGTTGGAAGGTGATAATTTTTTGTCAGCCTTGATGTTACCAGTGTAAACTTCATTAAATTTATGTGATGCCATGTTGTGTAGTTTTTAAAGTTTCTCAGATAACCTGGATAAAGAAATACAATGATTGAAAGGTGTTTTGACCCAACAGCCTAACAGCATTTGGGAACAAACAGCTTATTTTACCAAACATCATATATAATAGTGAAGTACATGGTCACATACCCATGTGGCTACTTGTGTATTTTTCACATCTTTGTAAAACATTTTCTCGCTAACATCATTGACCAGTTTGGGCTTTTTTCTTATCAAAATGACTTGATATAAAGCTTGTGTTCATTCTCTTTCATAAAGAGGAATTTAAGGAAGATACGAGGTATAACCATTATGAAAATAAAAATTGATACTAATGGTTATTCCTGCAGCCTAACAAATCCACTGTAGTCTCTGAGAAGTAAAGCCTTAGTGTAAGTTACTGTCTTGATCAAATTAAGATGCTTTTGCCATTTTGATTCCTAATAGCATCTTGTGAGAGAATTCCCGAGAAGAACGTATTTCAGTTCAATTTCTCTCTATGCTCTGTAACCCCATGTCCTGCTTTAACCCCAGCCAACAACTAAGTGCCACGCAGCTGCTCGCTCACTGCTCCCCTTCCCCCTGCTGGGATGGAGAGGAGAACTGGAAAAAGGGAAAACCCATGGGTTGAAAAAACTACAGGTTAATAATCGAAATAAACTGAAAATATTAAAAATAACGATGACAACAACAGTAATAATTGTAATGAAGAGGAGAGGGAGAGAGGAATAAAACCCAAGGGAAAAAACCCAAGTGACACACAACGCAGTCGTTCACCACCCGCTGACCGATGCCTAGCCCAGCCCTGAGCAGTGATCGGTCCCTTATGGCCAATCCCCCAGTTTATATACTCAGCATGATGGCATATGGTATGGAACACCCCTTTGGCCAGTTTGGGTCACCTGTCCTGGCTGGTCCCCTCCCAGCTTCTTGTGCCCCTGCTCACTGACCGAGCCTGGGAAATGTGAAGAGTCCTTGGTTTAGAGTAAGCGCTACTTAGCGACAACCAAACCATCAGCGTGTTATCAACATTGTTCATAAATCCAACCTACAGCGCTGCACCAGCTACTAAGAAAAAAACAACTCTGTCCCAGCCAAAACCAGGACACCCCACAAGACCTTTTTTTTTGTTTTCTTCTTCAACATAATCTCAAGTCAATCCTTTGACTGTATTATTACTGCATCAGTTAGGAAGATTTGCTGAGGTGTTATTATTATTACCTTTAGTAACTTACTAAGTTTCTCACAATCAGCTCTCTGGAGCAGCCTTCCAGCAGGAGGAGGGTATCACAACATAACTGTAGCAGCAGAGCCTGGTGTCCCAGGAGATCTGTTCTCCTCCTGCCTTCCATGGATTTCCCCACTGTCACGCCAAAGGATTCAGCATGCCTGATATTTCGGTAAAGCAAACAGGTTTTAACCTTTTCACTTACTGAGATCAAGGTAATGCTGATGAAATAATGCCAAATTCTTCTCATGCAAAAGATCAAATCATAGGTGGGAAATGCAATAAAAAAGAAGGGGCTTCTCTCACTCAAGCTACCTCGGGGTCAGCCAGTAGTAGACGCACGCTTGGAATTAGGAAGCCTTTAAAGCTTGGCAAAGCTTTTTCTTTCTCTTCCATTCTCACATCATTACACTGTGTATAATGATCTGCCTTTTTACAAGAAGTAATTTTTTGCAATTACAGATAGCATACTCAGGGTTGTAATTTGGCATTTTTACAGCAATATTTATTGTAGTCAGAACTTACATGGGGAGCATTTCTTTGAAGAACGGCACTAGATAGTTCTAGGAATAAACTGGTTTCACTGCAAGAGGTTAGAAAATTTAATCAAAACATCTGATCTGTCATAATGGAGCCTTTTCTCAGGGTAACTTAATCATTTTGATCAATGGCTTGTGAAAAGTTCTCTGTTCTGCAGGATCACAGAAGTTATTTCCCCCACACACACACTTCAGCTGAAGCATAATTTCAAAGTACAAAGCTCAGCGTATTGTTTTGGGCAGCTGTCAGCAGCCATTTGGGTTCATCAGAGGCTTGGTGATGCCAGGGGAAACCGAAGGAGTATCTGCAAAGAGGTGTCAAGAGTGACCACGGGCACTCCAGGGCACACTGCAAAAGAGCATGTCATGTGTAGCTCAGAACTGTAGCGTTCAGATGAAGACTTTTAGAAACACGGTGTCAAGAGTGAAACACACATAACACAAGAGCTTTAAATTACAACAGCTGCTTTCAGCTTTTCATCAGCCACAGAAAACAGCCGTCACATCTATACTCACAAAGAAACAGACACTGGCAGTGAAAGGTGCTGAATTAATTTGTATTCATTTAGATAAAGATTACCCCACTTCATCTGATTTGAGCTGTACTTGCAAGTCCACACATATTTAATGCAAGAACATGAGTAAAATGTGACTATTTTCCAGTGAGTCTTTTCAAAATAAATGTTTCACATTAGTATTTCTGACAGAAAGAAAATGTTCAAGTAGTTTGGCCCATGTAGGGAAATACAGATTTCAACTTGCTTCCCAGCATTCTAATAAAAATTTTAAACTTTGTGAGAAATAGCTCTCTGGCATGAGTACGTAACAATTTTTTTTAGCTGATTTAATGCTTTTGAGAGGAATAGATGGATTAGAAATGTAATGTGTCTTGTAATATTTTAATCTTTTCCTTTTATTTCCATTTTTTTACTTTCCAGATATTGTAAAAGAACGAGAAATTAGATATACATGCAAATGGGAAAGAGGCACTATTGAAAGTTTAGTATCCTGCAAAGAACAGCGTGTTTAAAACTTTTATTTTTTTATAGGTGATGAGCCAATTTTTCACAAGTTAGGCTTTCTAGTGAGTTGTGGGAAACAAAGTTCAATGAAGGACAAAGCTTCTTAAGAGGCTGAAGATAAAGATCTATCACAATGTATCGTGTGTACCAGAGCTTCTCTGCTGCATTTGATGGTGCTGTTTCCCATTCCACTGAAGTGAGGGAAAACACCAGATTCATTTACAGAATGAGTGTTTTCCATCTTGAGCAAAGCATTATCATTAATATGCAGGAAAGGCTGTATTAAAATCTGAATGCCCTGTACTCTATTGCGGGTAAAATAATGAACATTTTTTCCACTACGATTTGACGTGTCATGTCTTTGACAGTGTAATATATTCAGTTAAGCAGAGAGTAAGTCTTGAGAATTCGATCCCAAAAGGTTTAATTTGCACAGATGTTAACAACTGGAGTATAACCCCCCTCGCTCACTCAAAGTACAGCATTCCTTGAAAACCTCCTAACTGCAAGGCAACGAGCCACGGGCCTTAGTGGGGCTGCTCCTGCTTCCAGATGTCATCGCTAATTACAGGGGTTTGCTGCCAGATGTTGAGGCTGAGGGTTATAGGATGGCTATTGGGAGAGTGACGCAGGTGAAGAAACTCGTAAGAGGTGCATTATCACTACACATAAAGTAGTACTGTTATTAAGGTGATGGTGGTATGTGGGCATAAATTAGACAGAGTTTGTAGGTGGAGATCATTTAATTCATTAGATCACTTCGGCACACAGTCTTTCATGCACAAAAGCCTTTCTTCTGGCCGGCTTTAGACAGAGTAGAAGCATTTATTTGCTTTTTCCATTGCATCAGTTAGTCTAGTAAAAGCGATAGCTTCTACCTACAAATCTTTTGTTATCCATAGAATAAAATAGTTTATTTCAACATGTAAAATTGCAAGCAGCTAAACAGTAATCTAAGCAGGATGCAAATTTTGGAACTTTAAAATCACGAAGCACAATTACTGCAACTCCTTAAAGTGCAACAGCTACTAAAATATTATTTGTCTAGAGGAATTAGTTAAATGCTAATAATTAAAAATAATTAAGACTACATTAGAGATATTGTTTCCAACAGTATTTTTATTCAGAATTTAACAGAATATTTTGAATTTGCATACTTTGGTGGGACTACATAAAATTGCACATTTCAACATATAGAGTGGGATCTAATGTCCATAAAATACACATTTATAATAAAAATCTACAGCTCTGCAGGAGTAACTAGGGCTACATTGTAGATAAAATCTTTAGCCTAGTACATTTAAGTACATGGAGGATTTATAGATACAGCTACATTTAAGAGATTAATGTGAACAGATTTTAGTAAATGCTGAACTGTTTGCAGTATAAAGGCTTAAAAATGGTTATACGTTTCTAGAAGAATTGAGTTTGACATGGAAGCAGAGAGACAAGCGCACTAGGGTGTGGGTGGCTGAATGTGTAGGCGGTGAGTAATTGCTCATTCATATTAAACAACTCAAGCTACTCCGCAGATCCGCACCCCTGTGAGATGTAACCGGGCATCAGAAGCTCAGATTCTGTATCACTCATGGCAGAGTGAGATCAATGACTCCTTCACGTTTCCATTCAGTTCTGTGAAAACTGAAACCATGAAAAGTGCTGATTGTGCAAACGTGAGGACCACATATAAAAAAGTTTTTGAACGAATGTCCTGTTAATTTCCTGTTTTATTAAGATAGCTTGGAGGAAAATGAAAAAGCTGATTAGATAAAATTTAACAGATGTGTATGTGGACCAAATGAAATTATTTATGTAGCCCCTAAGCAGACACAGATTAAAAAGAACGGAGGAAGGAGCTGAAGCTGTTTTTGAAAAGTATGTGGACAGCCCTTAATAATGAGCAAAGTTTCATTCAAATGTGTATGCCTCTTGCACCACTATTTCTGTTACGTTTTACTAACACTGCTTATACTTCAGTGCAGGGAATGGTTCTTCGATATCTCAGTGATCACAAACAAATGCCAAGTTATTTATCTGACATGTAGGCTGAGTATGGTGCTTCAATAATACCTTAAGCCATTCTGTAGATTTGTAACACTGTAACGTTATGAAAATTCAGGACATTTGTAGCACACTACTTTTTATGAAAATCTGGCATCTCCAGTAACATCTTCCTTTTCAGCTGTTTTTTTCCATAGTAGTTTAGGAACCGTTCACTTATAAGTGCAGACTTCTGTGGCTCAGTTTTATAAATGTAAACGTCTCTGAGCATCCTAGCAAAGACTGTAGCACTCTTGATTCTGATTTCTGAGGAAGGCAAATAGGAAAAGATTAGGAAAAAAATCACGCTTTCTCCTGCAAATCTGTGCCCACAAAGCGTACTCTCTAGATTGAACTCAGTACCCAGGTTGGTAGGTAATGTGAAGGAAATGTATGTTCACAATAGCACAAATGAAAAGATGTACATGCAAAGAATAGCATTAGTGTTTACTGTCTGTATTTCTGAAATTAATGACAATTTATGAAAGAAAAAAAAAATGCTCCAATATATAATCAGCTTAGTGGAAAGCATGCCTGCCTGTGAGTTTAAGAAAAGTTAATCCATATGCAGCTGCAGCGTTTCTCCTTCAGTTGCTCCCAAAAGGAAATGTGAAATTCCAACAGCAGCCTTCTGTACAATGCCTAAATCTAGCTGGAGCAGCACTCCCTGCCAGTGCTTAACCATGGAACCTTGAAGCTGGCTTTGAGTTTTCTTCATGCCGGTCTTCCATTTGTGTTAAGGCATACACCAACTCAGAGGAGTATGTGCCTTTAACGATGCTGTGTTCTTTTCCAAGTAAGGGAGTTATCTTTCTTACTTGTCCTTGGAATATACTCCATGGCACAAGCGAACTACTTAATGCCATTCCAGTTTACTGATAAAATGAGCCTATGTAATCAGCTAGACTTCGGAAAAAAAAAAAAATGACACAGGCTGATGAAAACACATAATGCATCTCAACAGACTGTCTTGTAACCTGTTTTACTTAGCTGTGATGAAGAATATCTTTTGCTGCAACAGTGTATTGCTAATCTCTCAAATCAATGCTTCCTATGCAGTAAAGCTTCCATCAGAGATCTAATCCTGCTCCTATTTAAGTCAGAAAGAAAAATAGAATGGGTTTGAGGCCAATATATGCAGAGAACTATGTAATCTCTGTAAATAAACAGCCATTCTACTTGTAATCAATCACAGGACAAGGAGCAGCAAATATTTAGGAAAAGGCATACAGATAATTTGCTTCTGTTACTGTACATTAAGCCTATGATTTTACTGGCTTAAGGCTTTTAGCGCATAATAGTAGATAACGCTGAAGTAAATGTTGCAAGGACAGAAAAGTGATTTTTTTGTATATTGCAGTGCTGCGTGTCTCTGAAGAACAGAATGTGGTCGGAAAACCCCCTAGGGTTCGTGTTTAATCCAATACCCAGCCACTAGCTATGCACACTATTCCTTTGCCTGGAAACTTTGGAACATCCATTCTGTTTTGCCTCCTGCAAGTTATAAAATGTTTTGAAGAATTTTCTTTCTAGGTCCTAGCACAGCAAAGAAGACAAGAATGTAATAGTGAATTCATACTGCTTGGGCTCAAATCTCATTTTTCCCATCTGTGTTCTTGTCCTGGTATTTCGAATGCTAAACCTGGTTTTCAAAATGCTAATGCATTGAAAATGGTTAAATATGCTGATAGAGTGTCAAAAGACTTATGATAAAGGGTATCTTAACTGACAAACGTTATTGTTGTGTGGCATGGGAATGTGCTGCTTCCCATAGAAGATGGACACTTTGTCACTACAGAGGCATCATGTTTCTAAGACAGGTGGCTTGTAACCGCTGTTGATACTGTCTTTGTTCAGTAAATATCACAAGAAATACAAAGTGGTGCTGTTTACCTTTGTCATGAGTGGAAATGACAGATCTCATGTTGACTTTTGAGATACCACCATGTCACCAGCTGTTTCCAGGGAAGTGGACTAGGATAGATTGCTGTTCACACAAGTTACTTAGTTTTCCTCTTTTGGTACCTTTATTCTAGA
The DNA here is from genome assembly GCA_035590215.1 of Microhierax caerulescens. Taxonomy (NCBI): domain Eukaryota; kingdom Metazoa; phylum Chordata; class Aves; order Falconiformes; family Falconidae; genus Microhierax; species Microhierax caerulescens. Next base: position 114,670,010 of record JAVJGJ010000014.1, on the reverse strand, counting down.
AGGTTATCCTTTCCTGCTTCAAAAAGATATTCTGAAGATGAGTACACTAGTGATGGTAAAGCGCAGGCTGGTGGAAAAAGACCAACTAGGTACGATCCACTGTAGCAGCTCAGCCCCATGCATGCATACCAAAAACATTTTCACAGTGATAAAAACATTTCTAACTCAGAAACTAAAAATTAGAGAAGTGGCAGTTTGCAGGGTTGGTAGCCAGTGCCTCTGTGCTATGAACTGGGAGGGTGGTGTTGTAATAAGAACATCTACAGGTCCCTATGCATAAGGTCATCTCAGATAAGAGATCTTAACTAACAGAGGGCAATAGTTCTACAGAAAAGCTAACAAGCTAGAAAGTTGAATGGAATTTTTCTTAGCAATTTGCTATCGTTCTTTTCATATCTGTTTATGATCATTAAACGTGAAAAATAAAGTGTGAGGTCTTGTGTTGGTACCCAGTTCCTTGTCAGCAATCTACACAGTTTCACCATCCAGAGGCTCAGCAGGCCCTTTCATAAATCTCAGCAAAACTACCTAATGGAGATATTTTTTACAGAACTAGATTCTAGAGAAGTGCTGAAGTGGGTGATGATGAATATGTATTTATTTTCTAAATGAGAGGAAAAGTGTTGATTGTGTGTATAGCAAGCTCCTTGCCTTTTTGTTTTTTGTTTGTTTGTTTTTGGGTTTTTTTTTGTTTGTTTTTTGTTTTCTGTTTTTTGGGTTTTTTGTTTTTTGTTTTTTGTTTGTAGATGCTAAGATTTTGGGCTAAACATTTAGAAGAATAGTCTCCAGCATAAGCTTGCCAGAATGCGTATTCTTTGAAATACAGAAATGTGTAAAAGGAATAGCTACTTCTTGCCTCTCGGCACATATGAAAAAAAAAAAGTGTATAAGAAGAAATAAAGCACAGTTTACAGAATGAGTAACTTGAGCTTTGGGTGCCTCTCAAAGTGTTTTCAACTTCTTGAGGAACATGGTACACAAGTGGACACTTCAAGCATAAATTCTAATGTAGTGCTTTCTGTGTAGCCTGGTAAATGCAGTCACTTATGCCTGTTAGCTTTTTGTTTGTTTGTTTTTAAGTACGCTATCACAGTTCCTACATACCAAAAGGAAGACAGGAACACAGTAGTAGAACAAGGGAACCTTGTTGAATGTAAGTTGACCTCTGAGACACATGAACAGCAAACCCCAGTTGTCTGTAGATCTGTCCTGGGACTCCGTGTCCCGGGGCAGCCCGTGCTGTGCGGCGCAGCAGTTCTGTGCTGGAGTCACCACCAACGGCGAGAACCAAGACGTGCCATGTCTGGTTCCAGTGACACGCATGCTTTCTGCCAGCCAGCTCGTGGAAGAGACCAAAGAGCAGAGGTGCACGCCTGTCCTTTCCTTCATTTGAGTCACTATTTTCGTGCTCTGATTCTCACAGAATATTTGGAGGTGTAGCATGGGGATTTTCTGTCACTTAAACCAGTTCCAAGTTAGTAATGGAAGGAATTACGGACAGGCAGGCAGTAGTCACAGGACCCTCGTTTCTTTCGCTCAGCTGTCTTCTTTCATATGTTAGTTGGCTTGAAATCTTTTTTTCCTTCTTACTTTAAAGTCTCCCATTCTTTTACTTCCAGTCAAAGGTGGATGAGACACTGCCATTAAAAAGCTATTGCAGAAGCTGAACCAAAGTCATTTCGGTGCCTGTGAAACGCTGATGCAAGGTGGCAGAGCTATCAATAAAGTCAGTTGCACGCAGCTTAATGGAACAAAGGTACTGAGTCCTGAAGGCGGCCTTGGACAGTAAGGAATAAAACATTTATGAAAGTACCAGAAAAAAATGGATCCAAGTGACAGTGTCGCACAAGTGGGAGTAGGGGTAAATGTTGAGCCCTCCAGATGTTTAGGTGAAATCATATGGAATGTGTTTTCTATCTTTTCTGTGATTTGTGAAGAAGGCATGAAAGTAAACACAGTAAAACAACAAATGCGTATTTCAACAAGTTAATATGTAACGGGCCTGCGTCTCCCTTTTCCTAGCTAGGTGAATTTTTTGCTCTTTCTGCAGTAAGCGATATCCAATCCAGAAAGTCTGTTCACCTCTCTCATTTAATCTGTTCTTTGGTACACTTCCATATTGGTGATCCTTTGTATCCCAGACAAATTATTTAAGACTGTTCAACATCTTGAAGCAGTTTATCCTCAGACTGTTATATTTCCTCTGCCAATAATTTCACAGAACGTACCAGGTCAGAGAAGCCAGTATTAGTTTCTTTTATTGTAGTGCTTTCAATAGCTACCATTTCCATTGCTTTTTAAAACCTCCATCTTCTTTTCCCAAGTTAAATAAATTTGTTGTGTATTGGCAATTTATCTTCAAATATGTACTTTAAAGAAGGTTAGACAAACGGTAATCTGTTTGCAAATGCTGTAATTAGAAATAGCAAGCACGACATCTTTTCTAAACAGCAATTGCTTCAGCAGTTTGCCATATGTAAATGACTGAGAATTTCTCCTTTGATATCTTGGAGATTCCTTTTTTTCTGTAACCTTAACATCTGTGACAAGTCCAATGAAATTCAAAGTACAGCTTGATGGAAGAGAATGTTTAAAAGAAGTTTTCACTCTTCTGCCTCTGATGCCTTAGAGGGTGATCATCATAGATCCTTTCATAAACTACTTGTTATAAGTAAGTATTAGAAAAAAATCAATTGGATTGATTAGCTTTGATCAATTAATTAGGTCTAGGGAATAGATTAGTTTAGAAGTCGTATTAATATGTACAAAGACATATTTTCTGTCACATGAATCTTAGGAGCACTACATTTAACCTTACAAAAAGGTTTTCTGACATATCATCCTTAGAATCATAATAAAAAACCTTCCTACAAGATGAGCAGTGTAAGTGCTACGCTGCACAGCTTTCTAAATAAAACACTGGGCCTCCTCCAAGCGTTCCAAGGCCCGCACCAGGATTGTACTGGAAGGTAATCTGATAAATCCTGTTGGAAAACTTGAGCACGGAAGAGTTTGTTTCAAGGCATTTCCTCCTCACAGTAAATTAATACCGATGCTACAGTGCGTAGGGTGGTAGGGAACGATATGGTGGATCATATTAAGTCATGGGGGATGACGTTTTAAGTGCCATATTTAAATAAATAATCACAAAATAGCGATTTCTGCTATTTTAAATTTATACAGCTACATACAATGTTGTGACTTTTAATTTTTCTTCTTATGGTATTGGCTACATACTGTTGTTCTAAGGGAAGGAGAAGAGAATTCAAATAAATACAATAAAGGGCAGCTAATGGGTCATTTTGTGGTAATTCCGTTGTTGCTGGGTGGGAGCACAGGGGATGCTAGTGCTCCCTCCTCTGCTTCAGCAGCCCCAAAGCAATTAGCAAATAGCATTCATCGTGGCAAAAGGTTGTGTTTCATTTGGATGCCAAGAAAACCTTGAAGACTTCCAAAGCCACAAATAACCTAATTTGAAATGCCTTGCATGAAAAAAAAGAAATAGGGAGAAGTGAAAATTCAGACTTCAAAGCAGAGCTTCAGTCTTAATCCCAGATTTTCATTTTAGGGACAAAAGAGGTAGAATTAAATACGACTTCAAAAATTGTGCAGAGAGAACGACTTCATTTAACAAGTTGCCTGACACCAGCCCTCCTGGTTGTAAATTTTACTTTTTAAAAAAATCTCAAGATAGATATGCAAAAATTGCAAAAGAAAAGTGCTGTGCTGTTGGTTTAAGTGAATGATCCAAAGACAGAATCCTACACAAATATAGAGTATTTTAAAAAACATGGTTACAAAGAGGGCATGAAGTTGAATACTGCTTACTAGAAAACTGGACATATCTACTTCGAATTTTCTATGTCCCTTTTAAGTTCTGTCAGATTTTCCCCCTTTTCCCTATTCCTAATTATATCTACTGTTAGAGAAACAAGCACTTTCATAATCTAATGTGAAAAGACAAAAGCCAATGTATTTCCAGTGTAAGTGGGAGTTTGGGATCATTTGGTCCCAAGAAACCACCAAAAAGATACATGACAGTAATACTCCATGTTTTTTTTAATCCTACCTATGAAGTATATGGTTGTGGAAATGATACTACAGGATTATTTTTTTTTTCACATGTTGCAGTCTGAGAACGTGCTCTTGGCAGTTTTTTAAACCCTTCTAGTTTAGCTAGGAGAGCTGGAGCATATTATCAGTGGTAACAATGAGGACACAACAAAATATTTACAGTTCATTCCATGCACTTAGTTAGCTGTGTGTTGAGGGGACAGTATCAGAAAGGTATTTTCATCATGGTTTCCTGCAGTTTCATCATATTTTTTTCTTGTTCTTCCTTCTTTGTATTAGATTCCTGGGAAGAAATACGTAAGTATGATAAAAAAGTCGCAGAAGGGGCTCTGATGTTAGAAAAAAATCATTAAAGTACTTTAAATCACAGAATTAATTATATTTAACAGTAGAGATGTGCCATCAATTCACAACTCACGTGGGGTGAGGGGGTGTCTATAAATTTTTTACTACCTGTTTCTCTGTGAAGTTCATGTGATTCTGAATGGAAGCCAGTTTTAGAACGAAGAGATTTATCCCTAGAATATTTTGGAGCCAGACAAACTCTTGCTGCAATGCCGCTTTGCAGACCTCTCTCTGTCACTGCACAGGGGCACCATCCTCTTCCTCACTGCTGACGTACCAGCTCTCAGTTCAGCCTCGGGGACATGTTGTAGCACCCTGAATTGTGGACGTGAGGCAAGGAATAGCTTGCTTTTAGCCAGTTTGCCACTTTTTCACCATGGATTCAAGTTCAGGTTAAATAAAATGCCTTGAAAAGTATTTATCTTCAATATCCAAGCGGAACAGCACTGCTACAACTTTTTTTTTTTTTTAATTTTTATTTATTTATTTATTTTTTATAGTGGACATAAACAAAAGCCTGGAAGAATGCTTGCTATATTCACACTGGATTTAGCCAGTGTCCCAGATAAAAACCCTGGTAACTTGCTCTTGATGCTGACCTGGAATGCATCTTTATAGGGATTTCACCTTCCTGCATCAGCTGTATTTCCCAAGAAGTGCTGTGTCTGGTTGTAATATGCAAGGCTTGGTAGCTTGCTTTCTTCTTGCCACTATCTTCAGGAGGTGGAGTGAGAAGCAGTCCTACTTGAAACGTATTTCACGTGAATTTATTCAGCAGAGAGCACTCCTCGGTCTTAGCACTCCTCTACCTACATTAAGCAGCGTTTATTCCCTTGAAGCTGCACTCATCTCTTTGTCAGGCATCAGTGGTACTTGATGGGTTATCAAGGAATTCTTCACACAGGTGGCTGATCCCTTTCCCACCCCCTTCCTGACTCTGTACTCTCCCATCTTTTATGAAGTGCCCTCATGACTGACCTTTGTTTTGTATCAATCTATGTGTTATCAAATATACTTGATGAAAACATATAATTAGGGTAAGTATAGGTCTTTTCACTGTGATCAGATATAGTGACAATCAGCTACTTGAAGCAGCAATGTAGCTGGAGTTAAGAATCCCTGAAATCCCTCTTTCCCAAGGGTTACCAAAGCGGTTTGGAAGGGCTGCTGTTTGAAGTAACCTGTTGCTTTGGGGAAGCGTGCTGTGTCAGGGAACGCAGCAAAACCTTTCATCGTATCCTTTCACGGTGCACATGGGCAGAGTCCTACATACAGGATTCCAAGGTTCCCTTAGATAAACAAACACAGTGATAAAATACACGTTTCCCACTCCCTAACCTCTCTTCTTATCCTGCCAACATTCACCTGAGATACACGGAAAGGGAAAATGTGCATTAAAGCACATTACGGTGTTGATTTTTAGTGGCTGGTAGTTCTCCTCCTGTAAAATGTCATAGTGCTGGATGCAAAATGGATGTAGGATTTTTGTCTCTTCTTTTCAAATTCTGTATCTTACATGGAAGCCACTGTAGGTATTTTCGATTCAGAAAATGTCTTTTTTGAAGTTCTATCTGTATTTACGTTTAATCTCTTTTTATACTATTTTGTCTCATTTCTCTACTGAAAATATGTCTAAGCGATACCATCCACATATTCTGTACTTCTGCATGCTCCCAGCCCCATTCCCATACAGCTGACTTTTCTGCTACATTGATAAAGATTTTTCTTCTCTACCTGCCCCCACATTTCTGCTCTTTTTAATCCCTGGTTTTGTCTGATTCACTCTTTTTTTTAACTTCAGAAATGCTGTTCTTTCCCTAATGCTAGCATGTACAGTAGAACTCCTGAAGAGTTTTCCATTTGCTGGATGTAGATCTTCTTTTGCTTATACTCTGTTTTCTGTTCTTTAACTATTTCTATCCAATATTTCTGTTCCAGCTTGATTGCTTGCTGCTTTTAGCCTAAGTAATCCATCAAACAAGACTTCTAATAAAACCTTTCTACAAATGATGTAAACTCTGTTCTGTGTGGTTCTATATAGAGCCATTACGTGTTTTGATAGTGACCTCTTCAGTGGTAGAGGATAAAAACTTTTGATGACTATATCTGTCTGCATGATCTAAATTTCAAACGGGGGCTGCTGTATTTTCCATGATATTTTTCCTTTTTCCACAAAGAAAATGTAGCTTTTAATTTCTTTTTCATATCATCTGCACAAATCTTTCCTTTTGATTTAGTACCCAGGCTAAAATGTACAGTGTTTAATTTTTTAATGCTTATTCAATATCTGAAGTGTAACGGCCTTAAATAAAAATAATTTTCATTTTACAGTCTTTCTACTTAAATCAGTAGCTTTGCTTCAGTAACCTTGAACTTAACTTGAATAGTTATCACTGCCAATGGGCAATGTTGTACTGCCATTATTAAATGAAAAAGTCATTTATTTAATAGGAAATGGTTCAGCACAAATACCCAATGGGTTGAGCTCTATAGCTCAGCAGTTAAAAGTTACTCTACTGAAAATGTGATGGGCTTCTGAGCACCAAAGTGTTTGCTGCTTCCTGCAATAAGGACTTTTGCCACTCAAGTTTGCACAGCCCTTCCACTGAAACTAAACATTAAAGGTAAATGTAGATGAATGTACAACTCTTTTTTTTTTTTTTTTTGAGAAGGCAAGTATAAATAGAATATTCACATTTTTCGTATCTTGTCTGTAAGATTCTACACTAATTTAATTCACTAAAATCTTGAGTTACCATAATTATTAACACCTCAGCTGATGTTTGATTCGGTTAGTGTAGAATTGTGAAATATAGGCGGAAGATGCAAATTTGTTACAGGGAAGATAATGTGGGGATATTTTGTTAAACAGAGTAGATTGGCTACCAGTAGGCACTCAACTCAAAAGTGGTCGTTGTCTGAAAGCTGTGTTCTAGATTCCTGTTCCACTAGCAAAGTACACAACCCAAATTTACATTAACACAAAACTGGAGGGAAATTAATGGATTAACAACCCTGTCGATAGACTGAATTGCAGCAGACTCATGTGGCCGCAGTTTGATTCATGTTAGGGAATTATCAGGAATGAATATATGGTCAAGAGAGCAGCTGGCCAGGATGGAAACTACTCATTTGGTGTCTGTCGGAGGAGTTCTCAGTAGGAAAATCTAAGAGAAAAAATCGATTTAATGGCTACCTTCCTCCCTTATCAAAAAATACTGTTTAAGTTTGGATAACTCTGTGCAGCTATTATGTGCCTTACCTTTCGTGGTGTTTTCAACCAAAGAACTATCTTAGGATATGAGTAGTAGTAGGATTTAAAGAGTAAAGAATCATAGAATCGTACAATAGTTTGGGTTGGAAGGGACCCTTAAAGGTCATCTAGTCCAACTCTCCTGCAGTGAGCAGGAACATCTTCAATTATAACAGGCTGCTCAGAGTCCCATCCAGCCTGACTTGGAATGTTTCCGGGCATGGGGAATCGCCCACCTCTCTGGGCACCCTGTTCCAATGTTTCACCACCCTCATTGTAAAAAATTTCTTCCTTCTATCTAGTCTGAACCTACTTTCTTTTAGTTTAAAACCCTCACCCTTTGTCCTATCACAACAGGCTCTACTAAAAAGTGTGTTTTTAAAGTCGTCTTTCTGATAAGCCCCCCGTAAGCATTGAAAGGCTGCAGTGGGGAGACTCTGTGCAAGCACATGGGTTGCCTGCATTCAGATGTGAGCAGTTTGGGCATGGCCACCTAAAAGAATTTTTTACCATGTTTGAAGCAACCAGCACTGCCATGCTTGCTGAATTATAAAGCATTTAGAATGGACTGTGGTATCTCTGAAAAAAGACTAGAAGAAGATCACCACTCCTCGACACCCCCAACCACAGAAACAGCTAGATGTAATGTCCCAGGAAATAACTGTTTCTCCTTGGGAAAGGGTTGGATTTTTTTTTTTTTTTTTTGAGGGGGGAAGTCTGCATTCCACAATAAGAAGCTGCAGTTGCTTTTAACCGTATTCTTTGTTAACGGTGAGTTTTTTCATTATGCTTCCCCTGTGACTTACTAGAGAAAATATGGAAGTTTCTCATTGAAAAGCAAATACAAAGTGTGAAGCAGCTTAACATAAATGGTAACAATAGTTGTAATCAAGATAAGAATACATAGTCTGGCCAGTGCCTTTTCTCATGGCAAACCAGGTATTTATTTAAACCCAGCTAAGAGCTGTCTAAGTGAACAAATGAACGAATGAAAAGAGTATTTAAGTAAACACAAAATCTGTTTTATTGTCCATTTCTAACCTATGGAGGTATCTGGGAGCAGGCTTGTCTTCAGTACGTTGTGCTGGAGTTTTTTTCTTGGTTCCTGGAAGAAGAGAGCTCTGTCAGTATGATGGATTTTTTAATGCTCTGTGAAGTAGTTTGTTCTCCTGCTCCTTCTTTGGGTTGCCCTTGAATTTAAGGTTGTTAAAATAAATGTCCCGTGTTTTGCCAACATCTTTGGCTGAACAAGTAGGGAATGTTTTGTCCATCTTAATAAGCAAAGGACATACTGGCTTTGTAAAGAACAGGCAAATTGCCAGTGTCTAGAAGTTACTGCTGTTAGTTTGTGTGTTCCCCCCTCAATTGTCCCCTTTTATTATGTTAGCTGATTAGGCTCTGTGAAAAATTTCCGTAGGTAAAATTACTTATTTGTGAAAACAATGTCAAATGGATTGCTTGGGCAGATACAGTAGTGATTTAGAAACAAAATGTGGCCATCAGCATAATCAGTTCGGAATAGAAGGTGCAGCAAAGATGTCTTTGTTTCCTCCTCCCACATTTACCTTGTTTGACTTGCTAATTTAATCACTAGTGCTGAAGCTAAAGCTCAAATTGTCAGTGGAAGAGGCAAGTGTCTTCCACTGATGTTGTTAGTTAAAATTTCTGGCTGATTTGAAAGTAAATTATGAAGAAAAAAAAAAAGAAGAAAAAACCTTCAGAAACAGCTAGGTGCACTTGGTGAAGCCGTTTTCCAGCGTGGCAGGGAGGGTGTTATAGTCATCAGGTGTGTGAATTTAATGGCAGATGCTGCAGTAAAAGCCCCTTGTCACAGTCCACCCAGTGGACTTGTGATGGTTCATTTACTATGATCTCAAAACGCAAAAAAATCAAGGCGACCACACCAAGGGGTTATGCTTTGATCAAACAGCACAACTTTATTGTTTGCCCATAAAGCAGTGTGTGATAGAGCAACAGCTAGGGAAGAAAAGGTAAAGTAAAAAGAAAAGGAAAGAGGATTATAGCTACCACCATGGGTCCAAGGTGCC
>JAVJGJ010000014.1:114636407-114659735 GCA_035590215.1 Microhierax caerulescens | reverse complement strand
TGGTTTTCAGTGGCTACAGAGGTGTGTTTCACCACTAGTTCGTGCACGGCTTTATAACATGCACGATTATCTCAAGATAAAACCACACGCCAGTTTTGTTACTGTGGCATCCTTCACACTTGGCTTATGGTTGACCACCTTTGATGTGAGTTGCAGTAACATTGATTGGTCTTCCTTTCCCTGCATTTTTACCCTCGGGGAAAAAAGGGGTTTGAGGAGTGAAAACAAGGCTTTGGATCACAGTAAGCAAGAGACGCTGTTGAGTAACACTGCCTGAACTGAGATATCCACATTAAATATTTCCTTATTTATTCTGTTGCCAGTTCAGAGATGCAAAACATATATCACTTGGCTGGATTTATTTGGTAATAAACATAATAAAGCTGTGAAGTAGTTCTGAATTCATAGGATGGACCTACATTAATTTTGTTATTCATCAGTGTAGGAAGGAGTATTGAAATCACCGGCATTGACTGTACTTATAAATGTGATTTTTGTTAGTAAAGGGAGATACATGCATATTGGGAAGTGAATTACTTGCATACAGAGAAACCATATTTTGCCTTAAAATAAGATAATTGATAATCCACGATCCTCCTTTACTGTTCATAATTGCAAAGCTTCTTGTTAATTGCTGAATTATTATATGGTTAGAACTTCTATTTGATTCTAGTATTTTCTCAGGATTGTCATTTGTTAAATTTATGGGTCAGTATTTCTGATAAAGGCAGATATGCAAAGTATATTAAAGTCTTAAGGAGTTGGTGTAGAAAGATACCTGTGGTCTTTCAATGTTGTTCATTCATGGTCTTCTTGAAATACTCTTTTGGGAATCTCTCTGAATTTTTCTTTTTTGGAATCGAAATATGAAAACTAAACACTTCTGAAACATTTGATAGCCTATTCTGACCCTGCATCTAGAGCCTGCATACTATGCAAGTTCCATATACATGATACAAACCTTATTTCATAATGCATTTTTTCAAGGATTATCAGATGCAATCAAACTTACTAATGTGTAATTTAGACCAGTTAGCAATACTGTATGTGTGAAATAATGAATAGACTTCTTATTCATACTGTGAATGATACACATTTCCCTGGTGCTCATTGTGTCACTAATTCCAAAATTTTGTGCTAGGAAATGAATTTTCATTATAAAATAACTGTTAGGATGGCAGTCATGGTACTAGTATCCTAGGTTTTGCTTTCTCACTTCTCCCACTCTCTATAAGAAAAAAAAAAAAAAAGGAAAATTATATGAAACAATATAGGAAAAAAAAAGGAAAAGTATATAAACCAATATAGTTCATATACAAATTTATCTAGTGCTTATGTGCAACTTGCTAGTTCATTTCTCTGCTTCTTTATTACATCTGTTAATCTTATTAGTAAAAAACTGTATTATGTATCTTGCTGATCAACTTTGCTGACATGCTTGGCTTCATTGTTTCACTTTTGTACTGAGTATTATTTCAAATCACTCTCTCAAATGTTCTACAAGGATGAATCTTGTCCTATTCTAGTAGCGAAATGTATTCTTCAGGTAAAATATCACAGCTCCTGCGAGCTTTAAAGGTAAATCCGAAATCGAGTACTGTTTGAATTCCAGAGGAAACACCTTAAATTAGCCACAAACCAGGAGGGTCTTTATTACCCTCCAACACACAGTCACCAATGACACGGTACCATCCAGTTGTGTTTTGGCTGAATTGCAAACCGGGTTATCTTGGAGATATCACCAGACCAATACACTTCAGTTTTCCACGTGAAAGTGTGATTTGGTGGTTGCCAGACTGATCTGCCTTCCAAGCCAGCCTGCAGCTTGGTGAAGGAACCGAGGGAGAAGGGCCTGAGCCGGGTGTTGCAGACACCTGGGGAGTGCCCAGTTGTGGGGGAGGGCGTCCAAGTGCCTTCATTTCACAAATGATGTGGCCCTGTGGTTCATGGGTGGCCCTGCAGACATCCATTCTGGGATTCACCGCTTTAAAGGCAAATTGCTGCCATTTTAGTTGTTACCGGTGTTTGTAGAAGCAGCTCTAATAGCAATGCCTTGAACTGTCAGGCCCATTGAGGCCTCTCTAGCTCCATGGTTCCTCTTTGTTGCATCGATAACTTTGCCCTTCTTATGCCTTTGCTAATGAAGTGTGTATTTTTTGTGCTACTGCTCTCTCTCCACCTGCGTTTCTTCTTTCTTTCTCAGTAAGGAAGCAAGAGTTGCCTACCAACTTCAAGAACATCCTTCACGTGAAACTTACATGTTATTGCTTTAACCTGTGCCACAGCTTCTCGTTGTCTTATGAAATATTTTTCATTCCTGCCTGAAAATCTAGCACTAAGTTGGCCATAGGGCCCCAAAAATGTAATAACCAAACAAACCAGAATGAAGTTCCATATAATGGTGATTTTTACAGTAACCCAGAATCAGTACAATTTATTCATGTAACTGTATCATTGATGGAGTAATACCAACCTTTAAGGCTTCCCAGAGCAGGGAGAAAGGAGCAGGCTTCCAATTATCAATGTATAACTCTTGCAGCCCAACAGTGAGACAAGCTGATGAGAGATCTGTTTGCAAAACTTCTTGATTTTGCTTTTTCATTTTGACTAGCTCTCTTAATTTTGTTTTCGCCTTTCTTCAGTTTGCTGCTTCCTGCAGCAATCTTCATTTGACTTAATTTGGAGGGAGAATCTGGATACTACTGCCAGTGAGCCCTGAAAATATTTTCTAATTACTGTTGTTATTTTCTAATACAATCTTGCAAATACAGCAGTTCTGACTACCTTATTCTCTAAGCGTCTAGATGAGCTTTGCTTTCTGTAACGGGTCAAATGTGCAGTTTTCCTGTCCGACCAGCTTGGTCTTACACTTGCTCATGTATTTGCCAGATCTCATTTCTCCCTCATCTTGTGTCTGAGTCGCAGTGTTTGGAGGGTGGCTTGTTACTATGAGCCTTTATTTTGTGTTTTGTAATTACATTTGTTGTGATTAGTAAATGTTGATCATACTTCAGGGAAGTACCTGCCCACTCGGTAAGTGTATTAAAAGCTTACTGCTTGAGACAAGCTTTTCCAGAGCTATGGATTTACGAACTTGTAGAATAATAGTTGCTTTTCATTCTTAGATTGCATTACTTGGCCAGTCCTGTAGCTCATGAGAGACCTGTCACCCAGCGTGGTCTTGCTACAAGTAAGTCTTCAAAGCCTGGTTCATGAAAAACACTTACTGACTTTGTCAGGATGTCATCAAACTCACGTGTCATCATCTGTCATAAATATCAGTGACTGCCTAAGCAGATTCTTGTCATATTTCCCCAAAGAAAAATATTTTACATACAGCTTTCTGGAGAAAATTGGTCAGACAGATAACTCAAGGCTTTTTCAAAAGGAACTTTGTCACCAATTCCGTTGGAAAATGAATCAGGAATGTCATTTACTTTCTCAAGCTGATGGGATTTTAAGAATGTAACTTTCAATTTTTAACTTTAAATATTCATTGCACGCAACGGTTTTCTAAAATCACTTATTCATTTCTGCTTTTGAAGAGTGAATCAGAGAGGGAATGCAATTCTATTTACTCTTTCCCTTCTAAACATTTTATTTTTAATCTTATATTTTCTGAGATTGCTGCTTGATGTTCTCAGCATTTTGATAACTTGGTATTCCTTTTGTTGTGAGCAGCCTGACCCCTGTTTTGTCCAAGTGCAAGTGGACTCATCGGAGATGGCTACCATGCATTTCTTGGCCCTTTTGTCTTTCAGAAGGCAAAGGCAACGCCAGCTTTGCTGTTGCAGAAAACTAGCAAGTAGATTTACCACAAGAAGGGCAAGGAATCACCCAGTATTTTCACCTTTTGATCTTTGGAGGCTGTGAGCATATATTTTCTTCAATACAGCCCCATCCAGCTGGTAATCCACAGGTGATTAACACTGAACTGGGGGGAATGGCTTTCTCTTTTCCTTATTTCCTATTTGGTTTTAGCTTTAGCACCATGCCAATTGCACTACCGTGAGGAGAAAAATAAAAACATGTAGAAAGATAAGGGGTTACATTTCCATTTCTAAAGGCTAAAAGTCTGAAAGATCTGCAATTCCTATGCATCTCCTGAAAACTGAGGGTCGCAGAGGGGTGAGAAAGGCAAGGTTTAGTGGCGGGTTGCAGCTGCAGCGTATGTCCCTTGTTAGCAGGTCTCATTTTCTGTTGGAGCTACAGCTGGGGGCTGCCCTGGCAGGGGTGTTGCTCGCAGCTGGCCATGCTAGGAGGACAGAAATGAAGGAACAAGGGTGACTGAAGATATATGGTGAATTCATAGGTCTTTTTATATAGTGAGATATAGAAGAATGAAGCTGGGTTAATTAGCATTGATACTATACAGCTGTGGGCTGGCTTCAGGGGCGGTGGGTTGGTCGATGTAGATAAGGTGCAGCTGTGGCTGGTTCTGTTAAGGGGTTGAGAGCCGGTGAAGAGGGAGCAGCTGAGGAAGAAGATATGAGAGAGGAAGAAGCAAAAGAAGAGAGAGCATTCTCTGAGTGAGGAGGAGAGATGAGAAGGCAGCAGAGGGACTGGGATGAAGACCGTGTTAATATGAGATGATAAAAGACTTTGTTGCAGCTTAATAGTGTGGAGGGTGCTGCGACAGTGAGAGGTATGTTTAGGATGTCATTTTATAAAAAACAAGGCTGAACTTCCATTTTGGAGAAGATTTTCTTCACTCTAGGTAAGTTCAATGAGTGTTGTAAAGAGAGTGTTGTGTTTGTAGGTATTTTTCTTATAGGTAGAGCTCTGTGCTTTCACTTTACTGAGTAACTAGCTGCCCCTCTTCCCACCCCTTGCTTTTTTTTTTTTTTTTTCAAGATGCTTATGCATATCTTAAACTCAATTTAGCTACGTGACCCATTTATGAGTCATTTGGACGTTTTGCTATTAAAGTCTAGATGAAGGTCAGCTTCTTTCAGAATTTATATGTCAGTATTTATGTGTCCTGTGAAGATATGTTAGCAACTACTATAAATCTTTCCTGTCCTACTGTTGTTTTTATCAAGATTGTAGTGGTGCCTATGCACTGCAGTTCAGTAGACAGCAGAGTCTGGATCTATCCTGAATAAACTGCTGATAAGGTTCAGTGCTTGCTTTAAAGGGTTTATAATGTAGTTCTGATACAATACTACTGTCCTGTCTTCACGGAGGGGATTTCTTCTCAGTTGCTTAATAACTGGGAGCTACTATTTTTTGATGTGAAAGGCTGAATTCCTAAAGCAATTGCTTTGGCTAGTAGGCTCTGTGAAGCTCAGGTAGGAGCAGTTGATCTCCTGTGTGTGAATACAAGCACGCAACACCTCTGCTTTTGAAGTTCCCAAAATGATGTTAATATCCCTCTTTAATTGGTGCCCTTTGAAAATTTTGTCTGTGTAACTTGCTTTTCTGAGCTAGGCTCTTGCCCTTAACTATTGTCAAAAGGCTTTTAGCTGGAGTAAAAACTTCAGCAAAATCATTCTGGCTCTCTTTGTGCTATTGATGTTGGCTCTGCTCTCTTGGGCAGAGATAGTTATGTTCAGTTCCTGCAGCTCTGTGCTCCACCTTACCCTACTTTTTGATTTTGTAAGTGCGTTAAGCTTTGTTGCTGTTAAGCCATGGCACTGCACTACCCAGTTCTTCCTGCGTTTTGAAGTACCTGGGTGCAACGTATCAACTCCTATTCTTTCTGCCCCGCAACACTACTAGACTTTAATATGCCCCCCCCCCCAAAAAAAAAAACCCAACAAACCAACCCAAAAAAACAAACCCAACAAACCAAAACCCCAAACTTTGTAAAAACACTTATGTACACCTCTCACCCCTCAAAAAATTTCCTCCAGATAGCCACTTCTGTAAGGTGTTTGCCCTTTTGGTGGGAAGGAGTGCATAAATTTTTGCATGTGGGACACTTGAGATGGAGATGCACTGTCAAAGCACTCGTGGGTGATGGATGCCCGTGAAGGCTCACCCAAAGTGTCTCATCAGAGCAGGAGAGGCTTGCAGCACAGAGTTTTGCTTGCAAAGTTACAGTAGGATGTGTATGCTACAGAGCAACTGTAGGGTGGTCCTTCTTTTAAGGCTCTTGCGATAACGGCACTGCAAGTGTTACGTGGATGCGTGACTGTGTGCCATTAACGTGAATATGCAACCTGCAAGTGCTGGTTGATGTGTTTACATGAACAGACCCCACAGGAGGCAACGAAACCTGGTAGAGATGGAAAACCAGCAGGTCTCTGCCTTCTCCCATCCCTGCTGTTACTCTAGGGGTCTCTGTGTGTCCCTTCTTTCATCTGCAACGCAGGGCTGGGGTGCGTGTTGGTGACAGATAACGTGCTGCATTTGTGTGCCAGGAGGAATGTCGAGATAAAACTTTCATACAAGAATGAGAAATAAAATCTCATATTTTTAATCCTTTATTTATGAAACAAAGCATTAATGAAATTGGCTTCATTGGAATATTTTATTTAGGTTCTTTTGTTTTCTGAAAATCTCCTGAACTATAGAATATTAAAAAAAATTAACAAGCCATAATAATAATTTTTAAAACTATTTTTTTAATCTTGTAACAAGCTGTCTTCCCGCCATCCTTAAGAAGCCCAGACTGGGAGTTGATAAAATCAGCTCTGTTTTGTGAATAGTTTGTGATTTTTTTTTTTTTTTTTTTTTTGTGAAAAAGTAATGAATTACTAAAGCAATGCTAACTGCTGACTCTTTTCCCCCTTTGCAAAGACCTTTGAGATCTACAGATCTACTGATTAAAAAATTCTGACAGAGGTGATGATATGGTTGTTTGTCATGGTGGCAACTGAAAAATAATGCATAGGAATCCATGTAGAAATTGTTGATGTATTGCTGTAACACTTGGATAGCTCAAGTGAATAAGTAATAGGTGGATAATTGACAGAAAGTGATGCAAGTAATCTAAATCTTATTCTACTTTTGAAGTCTGTCAGTAGAGATGTTTAAAATGTAGAATTTATGACCTGTGGGAAATTCAAGCTGAGCTACAAAGCACATTAAAATCCTACAAAGGATGAAAAGACAAAGCTATAAATACTTTCACATAATGAAAAGTTTTCAGAAATATGTAGCTAAAAACTAGGAGCAAAACCTCTTTGCATTTTAAGTGTTTTAAATATTTAAGTGATTCTGCATATTAACATAATTTTCCATATCGGAAACAACATTTCAATATTAAAATTATTCTTCATGTTCTTCTCACTTATTTTTGTCAGAGTCAACCTAAATAAGAAGGTGAATAATATCTTCTGAAAGTAACTTTTTTGGTTAAGAATTTTTTTGTTGTCTTGTTTTTAGCCTTATTTGAACACATACAGTCTCAGTAGTTCCTTCAGGTAATGTCCTAATCGTTATAGGTTTTTGTGTAATACTTTTAAGATGTGAAAAAAGAAAAAAACAAAGCAGCAAAACCAACCAAACAAAAGCCCCAAAAGTCCCTCTCCTGACAAAATTGTAGAGGAGTAAGATGATATCGGAGTTATTTCTCTTAGCCTGTGTCTGCACTGCTCTTACAGTTCCAGTATGGATTCTGGGGTTCTTTGAAGTCTTGTTTGTGTTTTATGTCCCTATGGATGGCTTGTAAGATAGGTATATACCTTCAGTTTATAATGTAGTGTATAGTGGTGTATCTAGGATGTGTGGGGCTGTCTGTCCCCTCAGGTTTGCTTTATGAACTGGTCAGGCTATGTTAGGATTTATTCTGTAAGAGTGTAGCTGTGAAAATGATCCATAATACTTTTTGTGCTCATGTTCCAATACTGCAAAAAAAGTGCTAGTTACAGATCAGGTCTCAATGTATTTTATGTGTTAAAGTCGAGACAGATAATGATTACTATCCTAGTGTTTAAAAATTTAGGAGAATGCAATAAAATGGTAAGAAAGGCACACAAAAAAGGCTCCAAGTTAGAAATAAGTCAGCAAGGTGGCGTGTTTGTAACCAGATAGGTGAAGCTGTGCATCTGGATATGACAATTTAGCAGTTAAAGCTAAAGCAATGTCCAGATTCACATTCCTGAGGGATAACATGGTTGATAATGAGGACTGCGCAAAAAAAAAAGAAGGCTTGAGTTTACCTTAAAATTAGTAGGAGTCAATATATAGAAGATGAAAAGAGCTCAGAACCCCAGGATACTTATTCGTATGAGTGCTCCCAAGCAATGGGGTTGTGTGTAAACTACAGGAAGAGGAGTCTCTCTTGAATGTACTTCTGATTAGTTATATTCTTCACTGACTATTAAAATACAAATATTCCCACAGCATAGTGTACTTCATTCACATTCAGGGAACTTGAAGTGGACTAGGACAGCGTTTCTGTTTTAACAACATCAAATTATGTATGGTGCTAGGAGTATATCCTATACCAGTATTTATTTCTAGGTTCTCTTTCATTAATCTCTTGCACATTTTCTAGATTAGTGGATACTCTGGTATTTTAGAAGAGAAGGCTGTATTTTGATAATGGGCCACTCCATATCCAGCCATACTGAAATAAATTTCATTTGTCCATCTCTTATTTCTTTCAGAAGAAAGAATAAGGTTTAAAAAGAAAAGAATACTGAAGTTGGGAAACACACCATTCACCTGAAATGTAATTCTATACCTTCTGTAGATAGAAAAACAACAAAAATCAGATAAATATTCTGCTATTTAAATATATAATAAACCTCAGACTGAAGGTCTCTTACCATGTTAGTCACATTTGACATTTCAGTGAATTAATACTACTTAAGGGTTTTTCTTATATCAACATACTTATTTTATTTGAAAAGTGAGTAACTGTTAAATTTTATTTTTAGCCTGCAGACTAAATAGGATTTGGTAAACTTTAAGATAAAAAAATAAAAACATAAAGAAGTCAGGGAGTGGAAACCTTCAAAATTCTTTTAAGTTTTGAAGACTTGTAATGTTCCAGGGGAGACTATATTGATAAATACTGTGAAGTATTTATTTACTCTTTAACACAATTAGATTCTTAATATAACTATTAATGAATGTCCTTACCACAAAACTACTCTTCCTTTCCTTTTATCAAATGTCTAGAGAGACCTATGAAACAATCCAAGTCTATTTTAGTTTCCAGCTGCTTCAAGCCAAACAGAAAACTGGATTAAAACACAATTCAAGACAAATGCTGGTGTGCAAAGCAAAGTCAAGATAGTTCATTTATGATCGCTAGAAAACTAACAGAATATAGCTTCCTGGTTAAAAATAAATATGGCAAGTGGAATTCAGCTTCAAAAAGATACCTTAAAGGGAACGGTCTCTCTAAATACAGAAAATGCAGCGTAATGCTGTGGACATTTTTCTTGTTTAAAGATTTCGCGAAGCATGAAGGGAATGGTTCAGACTGACTTGTGTAATTCAGCAAATGCTCTTGGCCAGAAAAAACGGGGTATAAAGGCTTAATTTTGAAAATACAGATATTTTTTTTTTTTGGCTTCCATGTGCTCTAAACAATACTCTTTTTTGTTTGTTTGTTTACAGTATGTATAATTTAAAAGGGATCTAGATTCCAAGAAGTGAAGGGAAGAATAGGGTGGGCTGTTTTAACCCGCCATTCATTTAGGAGTGAATGGAGTATTCTTGTGTCACTTGACGAAAGCGTGTGTGTGTATATATTATTATTCTATTTTTCCAAAAAGCAGAAAAAGCCTTATTTTACTTCAGTTGTCTTCCCTCTGTGGTCTCTAAGTGATAGAATAATTACTTGGCTCTGGGGTGCATTGCCACAATAATCAGAGAAGATGGGTTTCATTGGTGAAATAGGCAATAGTTTGTGAAGCTTTTTGGTAATTTCCTCAGGGGATACATAGGCTTGCTGGTCTAGAATTTCACATTTGGTCCATTTTAAGCACATTTCTATGAAGACTTGAGTCCAATCCAAATAGCACGTTTTGGGCAGTTTGTTCTGTTATTGAAGTTATGACAAAATTTGCATTTATTTCATTGGGATGAGAATGTGTTATCTAGAATTTTTGAGAACTGCATCCTATAACTTGTATTTCAAATAAACATCAACAGATGGATTTAATATCAGACTAATAATAAAATAAGTCAGTTCCTAGATATTTCTGACAATGAAAATTGGCTCGGCATCCAGTTGAAAATGTTTTCAGTCAGTCGTTTTAATTTTTTTGGGTTTTTTTGCTGACAAACATCCATTCAGTATTGGTGCTGTGAATATATCCCTGTGCCGCACGATGTGCTTGGTGACTTACTTGGCATTTAACACACCAGGAGTTAAACTCCCATCCTGTGTATGAATTACCTCATCTTCATACACCAGTCGCCGCAGAGTAAGTGGTGTAAGTAACCTGAAAAAGCAGATGGCACGGCACAGAAGGACCAATTGGTGACCATGCCGATGGATGCTATGCAGTGTTCTTACTACCCAGCGCAAAGTTTCTAAGACCACCAAATAAGCCCCATAAAAATTATTTTGTATAGCTTTCCTGTGGTTTTTCCAGACCCATTCTCAAAACTGGGGGGAAAAAGATGACCTTGAGAAGAATGGCCACATCAGACCCTGATTCTGCTATGGATGTTCATGCTGCTGCTCCGATGGAGTCAGCTTGGATACGTTTCCATGAAGTAGACTATATGTTGTTTGGTTTCAGTGGTTTTTTTTGTTTGTTAACTTTCTCCCCTGCCCCCAGAATGCTGTGCAGGATACTTCTCCATAGTGTTTTATACTGTAGAATTACACCAGCGGTGTTTCCAAGTATTATAACTTATTCAGTGTTGGACTTTAGTATTGTTTATTAGGTGTTCTGAATATGAAAACTAATTTAGAACTGGATCCCAGAAGGAAATTAGTTTTAAAATTGGCTTGTTGCATTTCTGCGTTTGCATTGGAATGAATTGCAAGAGATAAATCTTCTCTGTCCAGGAGCGAGATGAAAGTGGCACTTGTTCGTCAGCTGCAGCAGTTCAGTGTGGAATGTAACTGTTCCTGATGTGCGTTTTGGTGGTCCCTTACTACCTCTTGAAGAGCTTCTGTGTTGAGTGTTTCTCAGATCACTTATATCTGGCAAAACCTTGCTGGCTACAGCTGCTCTGCCTTTATACTGAGGATTTCACCTCGTTGTTAGTTACGCTTGTGAGGAGGGTCTCTCTAGCAGCTGGTAGGCATTAGGCTGCACCCCTTGTCGCGTTTCAGTGAGGCTTGCGTGCTCTGGGGGTTATGACTTGAAAGTCCAGCCTCTTGTTGCTAAGATAACCAGAGGAGACAAAACGTGGTGGCAGCATCATCTGCTCCCTTCACTGGGACCACACCACCTGGAAGAACAGATCTGGATGAAAGAAGGCAACCTTATTTTTTTTTTTTTTTTTTTGTTATGCTCTGAGCTGTTACTCAAGTTAGTCTTGCTTGTTCGGCACCAGCTGTGCAAGCGGTTATTTGGGGGGGTGGTGGGAATTTGGGTTTGCAGCACAGGTTACTCAGTGCTCTGGTTAGACCATTTTCTAATGTTGAAAACTCTAGTCCGTGTCATTTGGGTCCATCTAGGTAATGAAGTAGGTGACGAGTTGCTTCCTCAACCAGAAATAATACATAATTTCACCTTTAGCCCGTATCTTGGAGATTTTAATTCTGCTGGGAGGACTTTGTTCTCTCTGTGTCTGCCAGCTCCATCTTTGGTTTTGAGAGCTCGGTGAGAACGTTCGGTCTCTGTTGGATTGTGCCCATGCTCCCTCCCTGTGGCCTTACCGCTTGTCCCTGGGCTGCAAGCGGTGCCTTAAGCCCGTTTCAGTCATCACGGGACATCACGTTGCCGCTGGACCACCCTGTCGATTCTACTAAAGCTTTTTATCGTATTAAAAAATTTAAACATGGAGAACTTGAACTGCCATTTATGGATGAGCCATTTAGAGCTTATTGAATTTAAGTAATAAAGGATTCATAGCTTAATAAATTTCCATTTGCCTTACGCTTTATGATATGACATAAGGACAAGCTTGGAAGATATACTGAACTACTCAAATCAACTGGGATTAAATGTAACAGACTGATTCATTGATTCAGAATGTCAATTTCTTGCCACCCAATAAACTTTAATTTGCTTTTCTGTTGTTTTGTCTGCAAATGATCAATATTTAGAATATCAGTGCAATTGTGCTGCTTAAAAGGTATGCTATTTTCTTAAGGGATTCAAAGGTTTAGTGGTTTTTCTTTTTTGGTCGTATTGGTCATTAACCAATTGATTTGGTATATCTATTTAATGCCTAAAATTAGTAGTTAAATACACATAGTGATTTCTAACAATACTTGAAGAACTGTTAAGCTCCTTTGGGAGACTTCCCTGGTTTATTACTATTTTTCTACAGCAGAAGGGCTCAAAACATCAATCCCTTGTTCCCAGGAAGCCAATATCAAAGCATCCTTTGTGTTCTAGGGATGTTTATGAAATAGTGCATTAGGTTTGTGATGCTGTTGCGAAGGGTTTGTTTAGAACAGCTCATTTAGGACTTTCTGTCTGTTAGAATAAGTCATCTTCCACCAGAGCCAAAAGCACAAATTCAGGCTCAGTTGCCACAAATGATAGGTGTTTATTTTGGCAATGGCTGTACCCTCAGTACACCACAGAATGGCAATCTTGTGTGTATAGACAACCTAATCTTTCTTCCAAAGGTTAGCAGTGGTGCTGTTTGTGGGTGAGGTCAACAAATTAAAGGAGAAATATTAAAAAAAAATGACTGAGTATAAAAACCTGAAAGAATGGATATTTATTCAAGACAGTTGCATTTGTGCATTGCTTTAAACCTTCCCAAACTGCATTCTCAAGGATTTCCTGGTGAGGAAAGGAAACTCTGAGGCCAGGCACTAGTGTTGTTATGTTCCTACAAATATGCCCCTTTCTTGTTTAAAAAAAAAAAAAAAAAATATTGACTCCTTTGTGTATCTATTAAACATCTCTGTATTTTGTGGTTCTGGATAATGTGTGGGTATTAGATAGCTTTCCAGTTGTTTTTAAACTATGAAATCATCTTTCTGGCTTGTCACATTCTGTTACAATTTTGTTTTTCCTGAATAAGCCAACACTTACTTCTATAATTCTTGGGTTTTTTATTATTAAGGCTAAGTAATTTAGCAATTATGCCAATTAATGTTTAAAAGAATTCAGAAAAACTGTAGTAGTAGCATAATATATCATAAAAGGAGAATATTAGTGTGAGAATGAGGTTAACTTGGAAGAACTTTACTTTTTAAATACCAGTGATAGTCTTGCTTGTATGTCTTACTTGAGTTGAAACTTTAATTTTAAACATTTTACTGTAAAATAATTAAAATGGAAATAGACTTATAAGACAGCACTTTACTGTTAATGATGTTTTGATTCTAAATGTGCAGATGTTTTTATTCTCAATGCACAAGTTTCCTAGTAAAATGAAAACAAACCTGTAGACAGTTCAATTTAATATAAAGAAACAAAACACTGTATGACCTTGTTGCTTCAGCACTAATTACACTTTAATTACTAGTACACATTTCAGGAGGAATAAAGTTTTAAAATAAAAGTACAGCTTAATGTTCAGCAGTATAATAACTGTAAAGAAATGAAAAATGCTATTTGAATATTGTGATTATTTTCTTCCTCTTAAGCTTGTGGACTGTAAAGAGAGCTTTTCAATGTGACGTACCTTAATGTAAGTGTTTTAACTATAGTTCTTTGGGAAAATAATGTTAAAAGTTATTTTATATTTAACATTTCTGTGAAAAACTTTAGTCCTGAATAAAGCCTCAGTTAGAGAGTTTATTTTTTCCCAGGGAACAGGAAAATTGTTTTATTGCTCATAGAAGTCATAGTTAGGCATTAAGGAGAAAAAAGTGCCATCTAAAAGTTCCCTTGGATATACTTTTAATTACACTTCATTTGTTTCATGGTATTTGCATTTTTAGGTTTCTCATGATGAAACTTCAACAAGAGAAGTGATTTTCCAGCACACATAACTTGAGTATAGAGTCTTTTACCAGTATCTTCTGTTGTCTGACGGCATTTTCCTTGTGGATTTACTGACATCCTATATATTTACTAAAGCTCTTCGGGTAATCTTATTTCCCCTGTACATTTTGCAAAACAGTTACAGAAAAGGAAATTGCCATACAAGATGGGAAGTTGTTATTGCTGCATCATCTGTTGAGGATCGACAGCTGTCTGTGCGGTGGGAGTACGTCCTGATGTGTATGGCAAAGGGCAGAAGTGACACTTAGTGTGGTTCTCCACTCCTTGGTGTAATTTGTCTGGGTATAGATGTATGATACGGATGTTACACAACAGATGACAGGAGTATTTTTATTCCTGGCTATCATAAAACATCAGCTACGAATGTAGTTTGTTTGTTTAATATTAACCAAAGAGAGATAAGCACAGTCTTTGGTTGAGTTGGTAAGATAAAGTAGTGGAAGGATAGTGGACATCAGTATGAGTAATTAAACGTGCCTGGGTGTATTTGCTGGAATAACTTGCTATTTTGGAGCCTCTTGGCCTCAGCAAGAGCATCGCTGTGTGCAAACTGCATATTAAAAATGGCCTGTGGAAGGGTTTGGTTTTTAACTTGGGAAATTGTGCCTGGCAGTTATCTGGGGGAGTGTTCAAATGTGTGCAAAACATGCAAGGGACCATTCCAACAATTTGTTAGTATTATCTAATAGCATGGTATAATATTGTCTAGTAGCAGCTATTAATAGAAGTAGAAACTATTATTAGAAATTACTAGTTAACTTGTGTCAGTGCATGGCCATTTGCATGGATACTTCATTTATCAGTTTATTCTTGCATATTGAAATTGTGATCTACCTTTTAAACTTTTTTTTTAAGAAGCTTATTTGTTGATAAGGGAAATATTTGCTGTACTGGAAAGTACATGAAACAAGTTATAAACAAACTAGTAGTCATCCAGCTGAAAGGCACCAAGAAAAGGGGCTGAAGCATATGATGTGTAAGGAGCAGCAGGGGAGTAGGGCTTATTCATCCTGGAGAGGAGAAGGCTCAGGGGACTCAATTACAGCCTTTTCCTAGGTAAGGGGAGGTTATAGAGCATGGAAGTGGCAATAGTGGCAGCTCATAACAGTGAAATTTTAATTGGATGACAATTTTTCACTACCAAACTCTGGAGCGGCTTCCAAGGGAGGTGGCTGGATGCCCATCCCCAGGGACGAGCTGAGCAAGCCCCCAGGAACCCTTCTCTAAATTTGCTCCTTGCCCTGCTGGGTAGGTGAGATGTGGGTAGACGACTTCCAGCAAATGTCCCATCCAATTTTTTTATCACTTTTTTTTTTTCCTTTTCTGTGGTCATGCAGACCACTGCTGCTTCTCTGCAGTGTGGTGAACTTCATAAGAAAGTGGGAAAACTGTTACCCTCTCTCTACAACCCACCAGCAGTACAGAATAACATATTAAAAAGCACCATTCAGTGCCGTTTGTAAACTGTTTGAAACTCCCTGCACTCATGTTTAGTAAGAGTAAGCTTGCTTTTGTTTTTAAGCAGGCAAAGTAGGCATGTGGTTTGAATAATCTGTAAAACTAGACAGCGTTGATACACTGTCTGCTGGGCTGAAGAGCTGTGAACATGTGCGGAGCTGGATTCTAGTGCTTTCATCGAAAGCTGAAGAGGCAAGTCACAGTGCAATCCTCTTGTTTTGGGGTACTAACTCTGGATTTTCTGTTGCAAGATGGTACAAGTAGAA
The DNA here is from genome assembly GCA_035590215.1 of Microhierax caerulescens. NCBI lineage: Eukaryota > Metazoa > Chordata > Aves > Falconiformes > Falconidae > Microhierax > Microhierax caerulescens. The sequence continues at coordinate 114,644,014 of JAVJGJ010000014.1, read as the reverse complement.
TTTTAGAGTGAGGGAAAGATCTCTGTGGCTGTCGCCACAGTGCTTCATCGTCTGTTTGTGGTAACTGGTATTCTAGTGGAAAGAAATATTTTTTTTAATTTTTTATTTCACTAGATTCATAAAGCACATCTTGAAATACTTTCTGTAATTAATATTGAAAATAATGCTAAATTCAGATTTGTATAAACACCTATTGTATGTAAAGCATACCATGTGCGTTTTTTCTGGGAAGTGGCTGTAGTCAAGTATTTGTCTGTCCAGTTCTTCAGCATCAAACAAGCAGAAGGGATTTTTTTTTTTTAATTTGTCTTGAACAGGTATGCTTTTAAACCATAAACTTCATTCTCCTGTTTTATTGCAACAGTTTGCTTTTAAGGTGTTACCATTGTCTAGTTCTGAGAGCAAACCACGTTCCGTGCTGAGGGATACGCAAAGCTCCTTTCCAAAGAGTGTACACTTCTAAAAAGCGCTATTTTTTTGGTGTGGGATATCCAGGTGCTTTCAGCAGGTATATGACATGGCAGATCTTGGGATTAAAAGTATCTTTCACGTATTCATTCCTATCCCAGATTACTTCAATACCAACTCCTATTATGGTTTTCACAAAATGCTCGTTACACTTGCGGTATTTCTGATGTTAGTCTTTCTACGCAGATAAATAACTACTGACTTGTAACTGTAATGAAAAGTCTTGAAATAAGATTTAAGTAACTAAAAAGGAAATTATTCCAGATTTATTTCCTAAGGGCCTCCTTTCTACTGTGGATTTGCCTATACTGCTGGGGAATAAGAAATGCAAGCGATAGATTTATTTTACCATTTTTCAATTTGAGTGTCATTGCTAAAGATGTATTTTGTTTTTCATTACTCACATGATTTCCATAATCACAGGAAATTGTTCCAGAATCAGTATCTCTCTGTCAGCAGCAGTGTCTGACGATGATCACGGGGAAGTACAGATGTGTGGAACAGCACAAGGAAATTCAAACAGCCGTTGAGGCATCCTAGCTAGATTCCATTTGGGAATGCTTCCTTTAAATAAAGGGGTGGTACAGACACTTTGTCGTTCTATAGGGCTGGGGTTTATACCTCGCATTGTAATATAAAACTGATGTTAAATGTACCTTGGAAGTGCTATTTGTGTTTTGCTCCTGGAGAATACAGTTTGAATGAACTAGAAGTAAATAAGTAGCTGACATTTAAAGTATATTTCTGTTAAAAATGAATAATACGCACTTTTACTGGAATAAATGTACTTACTCCTAATACCAGAGACTGTTTTACTTGTAGCAGTGATAATGGAGGGAAGAAAGAGGCTCTGATCAGCATGTGAAGTAAAATGTTTATTTTTTAATAAATACACTTGTGAAGAGTGAAGCATGGTTGTGAACTGCACCTCTACAGAAGATGAAAAGTAAACGTGGTTTGTTTGTTAGTTTGTTTTTAAATAAACAAAAAGGGCAGTTCTAGTTAAGGGTTGTAACCTTTGTGATGATTGTGTATCAGTACTGACTGAATCTGGAAGCTGGGCATGAGCTGACCACATTTTTTTGTTATAATAACAAAACTAATAGAGTAGTAGTTTTTATTGAAGGCAGGGATACATGCGCTGTATGGGATTGAAGTCAGAACTGTGGGACAAGTGGCATTCTGAGTACTATATAACTGTTGCTCCGTGATGAAAATCCTGGTTTGTTGTTTTGTTTTTCCATTTGAGTGACAGAAAAATCAACAGGGCTATCTGTTTTTTATCTGCTTGCTATATTACAGCATTGCAAAGCTAATTTGAATATGGGTTTTCTTTCTCTTTGGCACAAAACCTGCAGAGTACTGAAATAATAGAATTTTGTCTCGTATTATCAAAGCAGCAAGGGTTTAGTTTGCAGTGGGGCTTGAAACCTCTTCACTTGAGCAAATTCCTCTCAAGTTTTGAGTTGAGCTTCTTGGCCATTTGAAGAACTTCACTCATTCTTCTGGGCACTTCTCTACAAGTACGAACATTAGCCCCTGCAAATACAAGAATCTAATACACTGATGTTAATTGTATGCATTTTTTGTTATTTTATTCATATTTTGAAAAAATGGTATGCCCTAAAAAGGAATGGTTTATTTAAAACACATGCTGTACATTTTCGTACACAGCAGTTACCCCAGCATCTTATCAAGTCTCTTCTTCTTTTTTCTAACAAAATACCCCACTTATTCTACAGGGACAAGAATATATTAAACTTCAACTGCTTCTCTCGCCCAGTTCATCTAGTCTGTAGATGAGTAGAATTTAACTATTAAAGCTAGACTAGAATATGAGACAAAACTTTGCTAATATTATCAGATTTTATTAAAACTAAATTTACAATATCTTAACATAAATATTTGATTGTGTTGCGTAACTTGCTGAATTAAAGTCATTAGTGTCAGGTTATGAATACAGATGAAACACCCAATTCTGTAAAAGGTTTTATTAATCAGTAAGACACATTCCAAATTAATTGAACTGTTCTATCGTAGAACATTAGCCAGCTCCACAAAGCAGCCTTACCCTTGCAGTTGAAATAAATGCAGAATATTCTTCACTGAGCCTAATAAAATAGGATCAACAGTTTGAATCGGAAGCAAATTGACATAAGGAAAAGACTAACGTATCTTTCCTTTCTTAAAAAATAATTGGAGAAGAGTTTCAGAAATGAAAGGCAAACTGAGATGGTGTTGGCTTTGAGATTGTTGGGTCTTTTTATTGGGGGGGGCAATGCATGCTATAACAGGAAATCTGCATAGATGGAGACTGAAGGGTGGTAGGTGCAGAGGCACGTGTATATCTATGGTGATTAAATCTAAGTACTGAATTCAGAACAACTCTTACCCTGATTCTCAGATTTGTTGTTTATTTTTGTAAGATCTATTTTTAACAAAAATTTTAATCTCTTAAATATTTGGTAGTCTGAAATTCCTAAATATTCTAAGACTTTTTTGAAAATCTCACCCGAATATATCATTGCTTGGATTTTTCTCACTTTTATATTTATTGTACTTGTCATTTTCTATCTGACTCTAGATTTATGGCCCAAATCATAAGTGTCATACTTGCAGACTGATGACCTGAAGCATTCTGACTTTAGTAAATAGACAAATAGAGCACAAAGAGGTTAAATATATTGCTCAGTTGTTCCAGAGAAATTTGGCAGTGCAAGTGGTGCTATCGGTAATTCCGAACAAGCAGTTGAGCTCTTCAATCCTGAAAGGTTCTTCCAGCTTTCAGCAGATCGCAGTTTTCCTGTTGCCACATCACCTAAATAAAGAATGAGAGGATATGACAGAGAATTTGTTTTCTAGTACAGTGTTTTTGAATTTCTGTTACTTGAAACCCTCATGGCAGAAGACATCATGGGTGCACTCCATCTTTCTCTCTTTTACAGAGCTTGAGCAAATAGATTTTTTTTTTTTTTTTTAAGTAACAAAAAGCCTTATGCTGTAAGAATGATATGAGAACTGGTATTTGTATGCCTCTTAGGTTACAAACATTTCTTGCAAATGCTAATTATAATCTTTGGCGTAAGGAGTATTAACAATTTTGAATTGGGGGGTGGGTGGGAAAGGCGTAGGTGAAAATCCAGGTAAATTCTGTGGGTGCTGAACATAAAAGTAAGTTTCTGTACAGTATTTTGAGACACATACTGTTTGCTGTGGTAAGGGAAGTTGTAGGTATGTACTGACCCCTGCTTCCCAGCCCCAAACAAATCCCTGACAAATAAGTGGTAAATACCAATCCTTAACGATGAGGGTTTATGTTTTTTTTTTCTCAGTATGTTTAACAAATGAATAAACAACGCTTTTCACAAAATGAAAATACTTAAAACTGAGTAACATAACTTCAGTTTAGAAGTATCTTTCCTTTTCCCCCAGTCTGCACCGGCATCCTGATGCTTCTGTTAGTTCTGTTATGCAGAATATCAATTGCAGTTCTCTTGCATTGTTAGAATTTAAATTGCCAGAGGTCTGCAAGATTAGACCTGTCTGCTATGCTGAAGTTCAGCGTGCTCTGTTTAGATGGCCTGCCTCTAAATTTACATTTTTATAGGCATGCTTCTGGTACAGAGAGTAAGTAATGTTAATTTCTAAGACAAAAAAAAATAATAGGTGTAATCTTGTAATCTGTGATTCTGCTTGTGGAGGTAGGGATTGCACGCGACGTAACCACAGTCTACAAAATAAAGCTGCAACCCTCTCTGAGCTAACCTTCATCTTAACCTTCATAGATGGAGCGCAGTGAGTTAAAACCCCAAAAACTTTATTACCCGTGCCCAGTAGAGTAAAGGTTGTTTTTCTTTCTCTGGCAATATTAATGATTTTCAGCTGACTGCATTTTAATTAAAACCACCAGGTAGCCTCTTGGCTCGGCACCCGGGGATGCTGGTGTTCAGCATCTGCGGGTGCTGCCTGTGCGCACACGCACGTAGCCTGGGCAGCCGGAGCAGTGTCCGCCTGTAAGGTGGCACCTCGCTCTCATGGCAGCTTTGGGGAGGTAGTAGCAGTTGCCCCAGGAAGGCTGTTAAGGAGATAAATTCCTGAGCTTTTTGGAACTAAAGGCAGGAGATGAGCAAGTATTTATCACTTCAACAAGCGCTGTTCTAATCGGCGCAAGCTGAAAATTGCCCTTCAAATGTTTGTTCACGCAAACTGTGCTTGTCTGTGCGAATGCGTGCAGATGGTTGGCACCCTCAGCAGAAGTGAAACGCTGCGGAAAATCCCGTCTGTCTTTCAGTGTAACTAATCTCTTAATGTTGTGCGCACACAGAAGTCAGGAAACTTAAAACAGCGTTCTCACGATGAAGAGCTCTCTGCACTGCACACCCAGAATGGGAAGGCTGCATGGTACGGAACACATTGCAGAAAAGGAAGGCAAAGGCACCAGTTATGCTAGTCTGAAAAATATTTTAGTTCTACATGCCTCGTGTGCTTTTTAAGCCACCTCTACCCAGAAACTTGCATACACTAAATGTTACAAGGCAAAAATATGATGGATTATGGTTCCTTTTGCTCAGAAGAATAAAGACTGAATAGATTTTCTTTTACTTTCAAGTGTGCCTGGGAAACAACTCTCTGAATTAGAACATCCATTTTTGCTTGCATTTGCTGTTTCATAAAGATATTTTCACTGAAATGGTATCCACGTGCTATACTCACTTTAATGTGAATTGAAAGAAACGCATGGGAAAGGTGTTCTTGGGGCAGTCCTACAGTACTGTTCATCTTTGCTTAGCTAGGTAGGTAAGGGCAGACCTGGGTGGCAATGGGATTCAACTATGTATTTAAGTATTTCTCCCATCCAGCCAAATCAAGGCTTTTGTTTTCTGTTGTCCCTTATTTTGTTGTGCGTGGGTGTTTTCCCCTCTCAAATGGCAGTTTTGGATTGTAATTTTGGGTTGACAGGGGAGCCCTGGGAAAAATTTACAAAGATGCTAACTAGCTCTGGGCCAGCTTGTCTGTGAGACAGCTGGAGACTTGGTGAGTCTTCTGGAGTGGTATCCCTGTCTGTTAACCCTGCTCTTGGATTTCTCTATGAACCTATTTGCCATTACTAGGGATAGGATGCTGAAGCAGCTGGGGCTTTGCTCTGTCACTACTAGCCATTCTTGTCCTGCGTGCGCACCCCCCCCCCATGTTCAACTTGTTTCTTCTTGCTCTGCAGTGTTTAAAACTGGGTTCATCAATTTTGTTCTCCTGTAATATTAACAATATTACATTCCAGTGAGTTTTGTGGAGGTGTTGTGTCCCACCCCCTTCCTTACACAGTTTGTAATAGAAAGCCTGAGGATACCAGCCATTAAATAAGTATCCAATAGTCAAATCCCGATTATAGTAATTTAACATTTCTTCCTATTAAGTTCTGAAGTTGATAAACACATCTGGGTTGTGGAGGAGTTAGAGGACCGTATGAAAAAATTACGTGTAAAAAGGTTGTAATGATTGTTAAAAACTTAAGGTATGAAATGTTAAGAAAAAAAAAGGGGGGAATTGTAGAAGAATGAAGCTGTGTTAACTAGCATTGATAACGTGCAGCTGTGGTTGGTTTCAGGGGTGGTGGGTTGGTTGGTTGATGTAGATAAGGTGCAGCTGTGGCTGGTTCTGTTAAGTGGTTGGGCAGCCAAGGGAGAGAGAGCACACTCTGGATGAGGGGAGACTAGGAGAAGGCAGCAGGGGGACTGGTATGAAGAGTATGTTGGTATGTGATGGTAAAAGACCTTGTTGCAGCCGGCTAGTTTGGAGAGTGCTGTGACAGAATAACGTCTAAAAGTATATATAGGAATACATTATTATGCTAATTACACATCAGTGACTTGAGGTCTAAATCAATGATTCATAATATTGAAAAAAGATTTTTAAAATTATAAGGTTAATTCAATTGCATTATAAAAAACTTCCCAGAAAAATGTAAGTCTATGGTTAAAACCTTACTGTCACTCAAAATCACAAAGGACCTCTTCTGGTTTTTAAAAGTGAAATATAGAAAAAGTACTGATGCCTGAGCAGGTAGAAAGAACATGCCAGAATAGTAGTCTTAATAATCACCTCAAAGTTTACTAGCAGAAATCAAGAATTCAGTTGCCAGCTAAAAACTTCCCATAGTCATAAAAATATTACCAGTTCAAAGAAATTACTTTGGAGATTTTTATATGATACACTCTCTTGAGTAATATTATGTTTACTTGGCTTAGTTTATAAAACTACCTTAAGCAGAAATTTTGGATGCTAAATTATTCTGGTTTTGTAACTGTTCAATATCTGGTAAATACATGACTATCATTATGAAAAATGACTATCATGAAAAGTGAGTATATGTTTGCATATCCACAAACATAATCTGCGTGCAATTCTGTATACTCGGAAGTCTCTACAGATCTCTATGGATAGTCTATGAAAAAGTGAGAGATTAAAGAAAAAAAAAAAAGACAAAAAAAGGCATATAAGGAATATCAGAAAAGAGGAACTAAAGTAAGAAGTGTTCTTCTATGCTCCTATTTTATTTTTTTTTTGTCTATTTCCATACTATTATTTACAATAATACTTGCTTCTGATGGGTAAAATTTTTCAGGATTTAATATGCAATTGTTTTGGACTCTAGTGTTTTAATGCTATCAGTCATAATGATGAAGAGCTGATGAGGGGACATTGTGCCTGGACTGAGTGTTTCACGTTATTTTTTTTAACAATTAAATTAGTTATATTTTAACATGGTTATTTTACTATGGTAAGGTTTTTTTAAAAAGAAAACTGTTAGTGCACAGGAAGTCTAATGTGTAAAGCCATGGTATCTCTCACAATACTTATTATTACATATTCTCCAAGAAGAGTTTACATTCAGTATTTTTAATTTTTTTAAAAAACTAGTACCTCATTAAACGCAATGCCTAGCTATAGTTTGCCATATGAATAATGAAACATGACAGATTGCTTTATAAATGGCACATGTCCACCTCTGAATTTGAAATGTACATTAAATGTAATAGAACTGGAATAATTAATTACTAAAACTCATCAATAGCAAATCATAGACCACACAAAGATGTGGTAACCCTGGTAAGCTTTCCAAATCCACTGAGAAATAATGA
>JAVJGJ010000014.1:114613048-114629782 GCA_035590215.1 Microhierax caerulescens | reverse complement strand
TTTCTTTATTTATCAGAGAAGTTCCTAAGACCAGCATTAACTACAATTTGCATGTTTTCCTATGAACAGTTTGTTCATTTGATGACAATAGTTTATATGCTCAACAGCATGATAGATATTTTTCCTCTACAAAAATGGTAGATAGTCGTTTAGATGGTCAAATGATTTTCATTAAGAATGAGACAGGCTTACTTTCTGAAATCCTGTATTTAAATAGGCTATCAAGAGCCAGACTTTTGGAAGCTTCCTGAAAACCCTCTCTTGGGCTAAATATTATGCTAGTAGAGTAGTCACATCATATACCACAGTGCAGATAGTCACTGCTGTGGTCTGTAGGACAGTTCCTGGAGTGTGAGAGAACTAAGAAGATAAAAACTGGATGTGAAGTTGTCTTTTTCTCCCTTTCCCTGGACCTTTAATTCTTGTGTAGCCTCTTAATTCTGTAGGATGGAATTTTTTTTGATAACTCTCAAAGCTGAATTATACTGCTCTCTTCTCCCAGCCATGTGAATACTCCAACATTTATGTTCTATCAAACTGGAAGGTCTGCTAAAAGCATAGCCTAAATAGCACCCCCCACACACACACAAAGTAGTTGTTTCATAGTGAAAATTTAGCTCAGCTTATAGAAATAAAGATTTTTTAGTAATGGTCTGCTTTTGGTGTGCATTCTTTCATCGGTATTAATCTAACTTTTATGGAAGCTTTGTTCAATATTTCTTAGTTACACCAGGTAGTCATGGAACTATTGTAAATAAATGAAATGTGAAGACCTTCAATGATGTGGAATTTGTAAGTAAAAATCTAGATCTTGCTAATACCCTTCATTAAAAAAAAAACCTCACAAAACAAACACCAAAACCAGCCAACAAACAAACCAAAAAAAACCCCAACCAGCCCTGTGAAGACATATGCCAAAAAAAATAATCTGTTCCTTCTTTATTGTGCTCAGAAATTATATACACGAATGGGTTTTACGTTCATGTTAAAAGGACATCCTGCTGGCAGGTGATAAATTAAGTAGGGACATTGGCCTAACATCTCAAATTGTGGTCAGCTATAACATAAGAAAGTATCGTTCTCTTGAGAGTTGTTGGTTGTGACAACTAAAAGTGAAAGTTCTGGAAGAAGAACATGCCAAGTGTGATCTTTTTTTTTTTTTTTCCATTAATTGGTAGAAGAACCTGATGTCTCATCTGATCTGTAGCTGACATTCCGTGGCCACCCATAGCTGCAGTGATTTTTTTTCATTAGCTTGTGGCTGTTCAATATGTCTGCAAACCAAGTTACCTACGGTGGGTTCCAAATACAGCTCTAGGTTTCAGTGAGATGAAAAATCTCATTGTACTTAAGACAATGAAGTCAGTTGCTACCCTTGCAATTGCAGAATCAAGAAAATATAAGGATAAGTATTATAAATTCCAAAAAGTAGAATACAAAAATTAAGCTAAGAATGATCAACATATGTTTTAAGTATCTCCTGGAGTTAAAAGCAAATGAAAATGTCAAGTTCAAATATCTTTGCCTTATGTTATGTGCTTTTAAAATGAAAACTGTGGCTCAAGCTTGTTTTCCTACGTTAAATAGGGAGTTGCTCTTGAACTCAAGCACTCAGAATTTCACTGAATTGCTTAAGTATTACAGTAGTTTGCAAGAGGTTTTTAAGTTTGCTATTGCTACATGTCTTTGCTTGCTATCTTCTCTCTGACTTACAATTTTCAGTCTTATAAATTCCTTCGTGCATTTTATGCCAGAGAAACGTGACAAGAGCCATGTGGTCTGTACTCACAAAAAGGTCTTGAAACACCTGATGGGTTGTATTGTGAGGTGGTCATGTGTTGCTGACTTGAGCTGTCAAAACTAACATGGGACAGCTAGAAATATTTAAACAGCAGTTCTTGTTGTGTTTTGACATAGAATGTAGCTGAAAAAAAAGATACAGACTAGGTGAAGATTGGAATATTCAATGTTATTTTGGCTTGGAAGGGGTAATTTCCACAGGACTAGAAGTCTCTGAAGAAGCTTCACAATCTCTGCCACAAAAGATTGAGAGTACAGCGAAGACGCCCTCATTAGACGTCACTTTCACTGGAGGTAAATCATCTGATATGGTGGGACGTTTCTACCTTTTAGTTCAGTGTTCAACCCATCCCTTCAAAGGCATAAAAGATGGAGATACAAGGATCCTTGATCCATCCCTGAGAAATAGTTTCCTGGAAACTGCAACCGTCTTGATCAGGACACGCTCCTAAGGCAGAGTGTCCACATGGTGAGAGATGCCTTGTGTGACAAACAAGATCCTTTGGGACATCCAAAGTTTGTTCTACATGTCTTATGGGGAATTATGTATTCTTCTAAGGAAACTGAACTGAAAATGGAACAAGTAAATAGACATATTTCTCCACAGCTCACTCTGTAGGTTGTTTTTTTGTTTTTTTTTTGTTGTTTTTTTTTTTCTTCAGAATACTCAACAGACCTATGGAAAAATATACTTACTGAATTCTGCATACGTCTTACCACATGAAGTTATTTGTAATACTTCCTAGCGGATTTCTAATTTGGGTGGACCGAAGGAGTTTGCAAGCCTACATAAGAAGATAGCTTGGTCTACTCTGCCAAATAGGCAGACACGAACAAACCAGTGCTCATTATGTACCAGTGTGATTCAAAATTGTCCCGAAAAATAGAGAGGATCCACTTTAACCGGTGTATGAATAAAGCTGTATGAGACATTATTCTGTCTACCAAAATACAGTAAAATGAATTTTTCTCCTTTACTCTCACTAGCTTTGCCAGAAATTGATTTAGAAAGTATCCTTGTTTTTTTTATTTAATTGAAAATAGGGGTAATGGGAAGGGGGGGGAGGCAGAAAGAGCATGTGAATTATTCATTATCATAGTTCATCTCTTCTTATTTAGGTATATCTGATGAAGGCAGCACAATGTAGGAAAGAGATGTCAGAGTTTGCTCTGACGATACTGTACTCAAGTCTTGTGAATGGAGTGTTTTCAATACCAGTGTATATATGTTATAGGATAACGAAGAGCTTGATGCTTCCTCCATTTGTACTCTCAGAAATGGGATGAAAAGAAGGAGCACCAGGGAAGGGTATCAGGTTGTTTTCTTCCAGTACATTTTAACGAGTGTGATTGAGCTGGGGCTCCCCCAGGAGACAATACTACTTTACAAGCTCTCAGTAAATAAGCAATTACATTGGAAGCGTGAACTAACTGATTTGCTGGAAACTGGCGATTGTTTTCTTTTCCTTTCTCTTCCCCTTTTGTTTTCTTCTGTTCTTGCTTTGCAGTTCGCAGGCTATATGCATAAGGTTGATGTGTATGGCACTTAATGTTTTTTTTCTTTTAAAAATACTGCAGACTTCTGATTTTTTAAAAAGGTATTTATTTCTCTATGTATTTTGGATGCTTTGATAAAGCTGTTTCCAACCTCTAATGGAAGTTATTCTGTGGAGTTTTTATGTGCCGCTCTAATTCAACCGAGAAAATAAGTAAAGCTGTAATGTATGTTGCTAGAATATACAAATAAATTTAGGGGCATATCTGCAACTGAACTGAGCTGCTACTTAGAGTGTTTGGCTTGCTCCACTTCCAATAATTGGTCCTTCTCTTCACCTCTGATTTAATTTCCACCACTTTTGGGGTCACTTAAATGGCAAGCTGTGATGCCATTGCTTTTGGCTTTTGCTTGGGTGTATCAACATGATCCCTTGCAAGCCAATAAATACAAGTTTTTACCTTTAATAATTTCCATACCTCTGATCTTGGTTTTCCTCCTTTTGCTACTGCTCAAAAGGGGTAGGTAAACTTGGAAATGACGTTATGAATCATGTTATTGATACATAGTAATGACATTTGTTAGGGTGATGGTGAAAGGCATGTGGTGATCACTGAAAAGTGCAATTCTTAATTGCTTGGCAGCAGTTTAGTAGCAGGTATTTCAGCCAGGTGTGTGCTGCAAGAGTAGCCTCCATTTTGCCGGGTGGCACAATAGCTGGAGAGGGATGAAGGGCAGGTTTGAAGCAGCCCATTAGCAATGTGCTTAAAGGAATATTGTGCTGCGGTAAAATTCTGAAGTGCCATCGCTTCAGTTCACGTGGGTATGTGTAGTGTCAGATAAAGGCATCGTCACTGATAGAGCAAACTCCTCATTACTATAACTTGCAGCGCATGCTCGTAAAAATCAGTGATCTCTCAATTAACCTTCCTCTCATTATCTTTAGTTTTGCTTCTTTAGTTTTATGTCTTTGTTTAAATTAACGTGATAGTGTTTGTAAAGCACTCCAAAGATGAAAAGCCTTATTTAGCTGCTTTGTATAATTATTATTTTTAATCGTTTCTGTTTGGTATAATTTCAATTAAAAACACTAATTGACTAGTATGAATTCAATAAGAACTAGAAATGGCAGGATCTCTTCCCCCCCTTCTTTTTAAACACCAGGGACTTTAGGAAATAATAGGGGAGAGACGGGAAGAAGGAACGGATAGATATTCTTCTGGGGTTTACTTCATCCGTATTAACCTCATTGACTGCTTGCTAATTGCGGTAATTTAAATATGCCAATGCCCACACAAAAATAGACTCTGACATCCACTGTTCTTCAGGGGGAAAACCGGGAGTATGGAGAGGTGTTTGCACGGTCGCTGGTGTCACTGGTACTGCAATGCTTTTTCTCCGAGCGCTTAGGCAGGCAATGCAAATGGGGAGCTCTGAGTCACAGCCTGCTCACTGCGTGCACGTAGCCAGGGCTGCTGCGTCGCTCTGGGCTTTGCTTAAACCTCCGCTTCTGGGAGTGGTAAAGGCAAAAGACCTTCCTGCTGCTGAAGGGGAATTTCCGATGTTGAAGATTCAAAGCCTGGAAAGCAAGTGAAAGGGAAACAATCTTTGGAACTTTGTGCGTTCAGGTCAGATTTACGACTTGATGCGATGCAGAATTTTTGAAGGGGTAGAAGCAGTCAGTAGTTTGGCTCCTAGTACTGTGTGCATTAAATTGTCAAGCAGACAAGGTCAGCTCTCAAACTGAGGGTGAGAACGTTTCCTACCACGTGTCGCTCCCTGCTCTGATGATGTTTGGCTTCTCAGGAGGCGAGCGCAGGGCAGAGGTGTGTGGGACGCGGGGGTATGGCAGGGCAGCCTGTGGACCAGCTCTGGTACCGTGAGGCTTCTTGGGTCAGAGTCAGTGCAGTACTGACATGGTGCATGGAGCTGGTTGAAAACAGCTGACTAAGATTAGTAGGTGACCTCTGAATTTGTAGAAATTTCTGAACTAGAAATGTAGTTTGCTCATGTGTTTTTGTTTTTTTGGTTTTTTTTTTTCCTTCTGTAAAACCCCCTCCAGTCCATGTTTTGTTTTGCTTCTAAGTATATCTGGACACACAAACATTTATTGTAACATTATCCCTGCTATTTTGGAGATTCAGCAAGTTCCCCCAGGCCACACAGCTGATGCAGCCAGCTATTGTGCAGCATTACCAGCGTACCCAGCGCAGTGGCTTCACTGAGCAGTATCACAATGTTCCTGCTCCAGTTACTCTACTCATACTGCGAAGGGCAGAGTCAGGATTGCTCCAGCTCCGCATATTCAGGAAGTAAAGGAAATAAAGCAATACAGCAGCAAATAAGTCTTCTGCTACTAAACAGCTATTTACAGCGATTGGAGCCTGACTGAACTCCATAGCAACAGTCTGATTTCTGTGTAGTTGCAACTTTTCTCTCAATCCTTGTTTGCCTTATTCTAATTATAAGGAAATATAAGCTTCTACAGATATGTATTTTAAGTCATCATATCTCTTATTTCCCAATGGGTGACAAAACTTGTCTCTTACATACACGTCAGTTATTCTACAACAGGCCCGTGTATTTCATGACATCAGTATTGCTGTTTAGAGCTATCGCATTCTGCATGAATTCTTAGTTATTCCTTTAAGTCTTGTTCAGCCAAGTGAGGACTGCTAGCCTCTTGTTCTCACTACCCTGCCAGCATCAGCATTTTTTGACTTAGCAGAGGGACTCTGCAGCTGCTGGCAGCTTCTCTGCTAATTGTAGCACACAACGTTTATGATTAGCTAGATCCAGCTCTATTCTAGTAGCAGGTATCTCTAAACTACTGTTTTATAGATTTATTATTCGTATTTCCCCTGTAAAGCAGAGGTCAGCAAGCTATGGCACACAGATTTTGAAGGGCGTGCAGCAGCGTTGAGTGCTGAGAGAGCTATGGTGTCTTGGAAGGGTGTAGACTTTCTGCTCTCACTTTCAGTTCTGAATATGTAGGAAAAGTGTTGTGTTACATAGGGATGAGATGCCCCTGGAAAGGTGATCAGCAATACTTTTCACCATGTGATTGTGGCACCTTGCCACCTGCTGAGGTTTTACTAGTGTGTCTCATTTAAAAAGAAAACTACAGTCTGGTGCGCTATCCTTGCAGGTCCGTGATGCAAGTCACTGACTCGTTCATAGTCCATAACGCATTCAGGGAAACAACGGTCTTTTTCCAGAGTACTGAGGAAAACATGACTTTTTATATATCAGTGGTTGGCTTCAATTATGTATCAGTCTATTAGAAACAACTTTCATGTGTATGCATATATGTGTGAGTTATTTTTTTCATTTTTCTTTCCATTTTTCTCTGTGTCCCTTTTCTGAATGTGCTTTGCCCTCTTGCGATCTGAAATGGAAGAAAATGTGTATTAGTATTTCTGCTGCTTGTTTTATGCTTTCTCTGCCATATCCAGACAGAAGAAACGTTGTTCCACGAGTAACTCTTGGATTGGTGCATTGTGATATTGCTGTCTAGATTCTTGTCAGTCAAATGGATTGATGGCCTCCGTAGTTTGAGCTCTACATCAGATTTATGGTTTTTTAGTATATGCATAAAGGTTCACGTTCAGGACCTGTGACTCCCTTTTCTTCTGGAACAGTTGCAATGTGCTCTTCAAAGCTAAAGCGGGGCTGTCCCGTTTTGCTTTCTGATCCCAAATTCCCGCTCTGGCTAATCCCCAAGTGAGAGTCAACTGTTTCCTAAATCTGAAGTTGGTCTCACTTGGATGCCAGGGCTCATCCCCTGAATCTCACCATATCCTAGTCTTGCTCCCATGAAAAAAACATTCACGTGAACCACAACAGTTTCCAGTTTTCAGAGCGAAGTAAAGCTGGGCCATCTGAAGTAGCTTATCCTCATGGTTGTTCAGTATTCAGTGCTTCATATTAATAAAAGAAAAGCAACTTGCTGGTTTGGATGTTCAATTTTGAGTGCATTAACAGCTTTCTGAACTGTCCTGGCCACTTCAGTCGTAGAGCAGCTGTTCTACAGCCTGAGACCCACTAACGTTTCCATTTGGAGAACACAGAATAATCTGCCACTTTCTTTCCTATTTTCTCTTGTTTATATTTCCCTAGTAGTTATTTCTTTATTATTTTTTTTATTTAATTCTGATTATGTTCTTCCCTTTTAATTACATTTAATTCTGTGGATTTTGAGGGATTTGCCATCAACTGTCATGGTTTGTGTCTATGCTGCTGCCGCCGCTGCCTATGTAGAAAACAGATGTCACTTCTTCCTCTAAACCTGTGCTGCAATTGTAGTTATAGTTCTGCAGAGCTAATCTAATGCATGATACATTTATATGCATTCCCTAAGCAACTTTAAATCAGCCTGATTTAAATGTAAGACCATAAGTAGTTTAATTGCTGTTTTATTTTGCCAACTATGCCAACATGTACTTGATAGGAAATACATGAACAACTGTGGGGTTTTGACTGCCTTTTTTTTTTTTTTTTTTTTTCTTTTAGGTAGGCACATTTCATAATTTCGGTATTATAACTTGTCTTACTGGGCTTCAGCAGTCTGAACATCTATTTTCAGAAATAGACTTGTAGATCTTTGAAAAAAATAAAAAGGTGGAGGTAAATATGAGTTGGAGGGAATGGGGAAATAGATTGACTCAATTCCTTTAATGTACAGTAATTCTGTAGTCCATAATATTCTTTAATCTTGCTGTTTTTGGTGTGGTGTTTTAAATGCTAACTGTGCTTTGAAATGATCTTTTTATAAGCACATCAATTTGAAAGAATGTGGTTTGTTGGTTTTTTTTTTTTTTGGCAATTCTGTTACGTAGTATAGCTGGTTTTGCTTGAATGTCACCACAGCAGCTAGGTGTTTAAATCTGCATTTGCAGATGGCAGGCAGCAGCTGTGCTTGCCAAGTGCAGGTCCTTCTCTATTGTTTCTTAGCTTAGACCTTTTTGATCTTATTTCTATAGAGATCATCTCACTGGTGATAGTATAAAGGAATTAAAAAAAATTTTCAAACTCTTTATTTTTACCATTCAGCTTGTTTCCATGGAAATGGGATCCAAAAGATTGTCAGTAGCGAAGAGCTGAAAGTGAGAATTCAGTTGTAGGTTTCATTAGATGAGTCCTAGCTGAGAACTGAAAATACTGATGGCCAAAGTGAGTAATAAACCACTTATAAAGATTTGTTTTTAAAAGAATAACCAATTAAAATATTAGAAACAAAAAATAGTATCTGCTTTCCGTTTAGCCTCACTAGATGTCATAAACATGTAACTGTTCTTGGGTAAATGAATTGCATGGACACACTTGTAACTTTCTCCACACTGCTTTCTAGGGTGGTGGCAGTTCTATGTAACAAACCTAGTCCATCCCTTCTACTATTAGGGATCTGACCTGTTCCAAATGGACATCTGTGGACAATGAGGGATTTATGCAGAAAACTGCATCGCTGCAGTTCGGGTTCACTCACTTTTCAAATGTCAGCCTATGTCTTTGTGTAAGAGGTAGTTGACATCTACATTTCTAAAAGTACCTAGTTCTCTGAAACCAATAGGATAAACAAGATCTCTGGTGTGAACCTTACATATTTTGTTCTTTGATTTAGAAGGGAAATCTTCTGTTGCCATTGTTACTGTTGAGAAGTTGCCTTGACAGATGCGTTTTCTTTGGAGGTAGTCAAATGCAGAATGGCTGAAGTCAACATGTTTTGTTTCCCAGTCTCCAATCCCATGTTAATTTCAGGCACAACTTTTTCAGTTCTCTGCATGGAAAGCCAGTACTTACCCCTATGTGTTTTGCTCAACAAAAAAACATTTGTGTAAATATTTTACCAGGGGTCCCGTTCTGTACTTAATATCCAAATGTGTTGCATGCTAAATCTGCCACAGCCTTTTCTCAGGAGTGAGCGAAGATACTCTGGTTAGGTATGTGTAAGTGAAGAACCCTTCATTTTTAGAGAATTGTCCTTCGAGTAAAAGGATAAAGAGGAAGGGGAGGGAACTTTCTAGCTTAGGATACAAATGCGGCAAAATTTGTAAGGGCAGATGGCTTCTTCCATTCCTTAAACCACTGATCAAGGGCTTACGTTGAAATAACCAGTGTCCCTACCCTTTCCTTTAAATGAAGTAAAGTGTCAATAAAAATAATCTTGAACTGTGCAGGATGCTAAAACTGCCATCCCAGAAAATGCTGCTGGGATCAGTGCCTGAATGACTGTTATCTGAGGTTAAGAACCCACTATTAATTCATCAATCAGTGTGACAACTTGTGGGGGAAGGTGTCTTTCACTACATGTGAAGTTATCTAGATTATTCTATGCAATAGATATCTATGCTAGATTATATCTAGCACATTATGAAATACAAATGTTTAATATAACTGCTCCTATTAATTGGAAAAGCTTCTTACAGTAAAGTTTGATATACAAATAAAATACTGTGATGAATTCTTCAAGCACAAATAGGGCTGCTGATAAACAGTGGGAATCTGCTTGGCTTTCTACACAAATGGCATGATGGAGATGGCAGCATGGGAAAAAAGCTAAGGGACATGGTGGAGGAGAGCCTACGGTGCAATCCTTCACGTGGGAAAAGATGCACTGTTCCTGGCTCTGGGGCAGTGCTGTGACCGCTGCTCCCATAGGCAGCACCTGGGACTGGAAGTCAGAGGAACTATGGGGTTCACATGGGAACATGCAACTTTATGGTGCTGCTGTGGAGGCTGGGAGGTGACAACAGGGTGAGCTCTCATCCTCTCAGTCCTTTCTGTTCTGCATTCCTGCTCTAAATCCGACATTGTATACCGCTAATACTGGTCAGATCATGCCAATCGTCAATTTAGCATCTCTTCTTTAAGCAGCCAATATGACCTCGACGAGGGTTTGCTTCAGAGGCTGACCATGCCTTAAAGATAGGTCAAGATTCAGAATCTTTTTTTTGTCTTCAGGGAAGTTATGACTGCTCCCATCATGCTAGAACTGCTTCACTGGGATAACTTTTTTGTATCACGGCATCACTAAGACACTCTTATCAGATGGTAATGTGTTTAAAAGTAAGATAAAATATGTGAAATGCAGTCTCTCTTTTTGTATTGTTCGTGCAGCCTTTGGTGATACAACCGACTGAATTATAATAAATGGCTTTTGCTGATTTTGTTAGTCCATAGTGTTTGGCTTAAAATGAGAATAACAAGAGGTGTGGAACACCGAAAACAGATTTCAGTATTGTGTATGGCTAGTACAGTTTTAAATTGGGTAATTTGCTCTTTATAGTGTCCTCTGTGATATTAGCAAAGTTATAAAATGAAACAGAAAGGTTGTAAAGTAGCTTGTAGAGATATGAAAGCAGGTAAGTTTTAATCTAACTAAAATCTCAGTGTGGTCTGTAGCCTAGTCTTGTATTTTGTGCTTGAATGTGGAAAGTAATCTTAAAATCTTCTCTCTACCAATCTGCACATTCCATTTTCTTCTATTTTAGTGACATTTACTCCTCCTTTATGCCAGATGTGAAAGTAAAATGGTAAAATGTAATCCACAGCACCATGGATAAGAGATTACCATGTTGAACTAGAATTTGGAAGTCTTTTTTCCAAACCCTGTTTTTGACATTTCTTCTCCCTAAGCCCAGGAACTCCATTTGTAAGAATTAGCTTTACACCACTGCTACTTCCATCAACATTGTCAGAGGCTTTCCTTATTTGAAAGGAACATAATAGAAAATTTTCTAAGTAATGCAGTTCATTGGGATGCCAAGAAACTCGTTTGAAGGAAGTCTGAACTGTCAGCTTGTCTAAACTAGACAGCTTCTGCCAGCTTTTGTGTGTCGGGTTAGGTATTTTGTGGGGAGCTACCACATTCTTGTACAGACATCACCAATGAGATGTGTCTGGTTGTTTGCTTTTAAAGTTTAAGCAAAGAATAGTTTTGCATGACTAGAATGTTTATAAATACTTCTAATTTAATTAAGTGCTATAATACGAAATGCACCTAAAAGACTGTGTATTTGATAAATTACTTGGCTTTTTGTTGTTTGCACTGAAAAAAAATATTCAACGCTTAATATAAAATTAAAAGCAGATTGTATTTCACCCAGGAAGAACGTGCCCTTGCCTGAGATTGTCACAGATTGAGTTCTGCCAGAATTTTTAGTAACTTACTTTGACATTTTGGAATTCACCTCCTTTGCATTTAATATCTGGGACTAGTAATTAAGAGCGTGTTCCAACTCACAGCTGTACTTATAAGCATACCTTATACAGTATGTCTCAGTGCAATGGGTAGATTTATTATCTCAAAATGATGGTTAGATGTTAACTTTTTTTGGAAGTATTTTATATGTATGATTGTTAGACTACTACTTCTGTTGAACATTTTTTCAAATAGCTTTAAAATATTTTCTTTTCCATTGCGTGAATTCTTATAAACTGGGAGTTTATGGCACACTATCTGGGAGCACAGTGGAAAGACACAGGCATGAAGTATGCAAGGACTGCTTTGAATGAACTAAAGCACTGTCCATGTGATCAATCCATCTTGTTTTATTCTTTTAAACTAATTACTGAAGTGCTGAGCCTTTATTAACTACATGGTTAGCAGCTAACATCAGGGCTGTTATTTCTAAGTTCAAATAGAGATACTGATTCAAAGTGAATATGTAAATATTTCTGAAGAAAATCCCGCAGTAAGCAGGGGGGGTATGTTGGATTTTTTTTTTCTTAATGTTTTTAAGAGGCAGTAGTATGTAGAGGGTTTTTTGCTTTAAGTTAATTTACTCCAGTTCTGAAGGCTGCTCTCTATTTTAACAACTACATTTTCATCCCACATACAATTTAATTCTGGGTTTGGTGCGGTGGTTTTTTTGTTTATTGTTTGTGCCGGTTTTTTTTTTTGGTTTGGGTGCTTTTTGAGACTTCTCTGGAACATTTAGAACATATTGCTTTTAATGGGGCTCGATACAGAAATAAATACAAAACCCCTTTGGTTTTCTTTTTCTAAATCTACGTTGTGGTTATATTTATGTACAGCAGAAATTTGTGTAATAATGCTTAACTTTATAGTACCTGTTTTACATGCAAAGAAAAGGTGATATGTCCATACCATGTAACAGATATGGTAGGCAAAATGGGGATCAGCAGCTTGGGAGACTTATTTGCTTTGTTGTTAAAGGACCTCTTCTAGTGAGGTTTTAAGGCTTGGAGTTGTGGATTTTAATCAATTTTATTCAAAATTTAAAACCTAATCCTAATTCTTTTCTTTAATTCTTCATGGCTGTGGAATTTTGACTCCGTTCAAGCTATATGGGTTCATGCTTGGCAATAGGGAAAAGGCCTGGCCTGCCAGAGCATCAAAGTCCCCTTTTCCTTTCCCAAAGCCAAGATCTACTTGGGGCATTATATTGCTTGCTACAGAGTAGACTTTAACCATAGTTCAAATCAGTCTGGGGAAAATGACACAAGAAGCCCTGTGCTAACTAGTCCTTCATCTTGTGGTTTTGACCAAATCTGAACTTCTGGTCTTGCCGTGAATACTGGAATAGCAACTTTGCCCTGTCTGAATGCATACAAGTCATAAAGGCCAAAAGCCCTTGGCCATGGAAGAATCTCTTGAGTCAGCATGTTGTTTGTCAAGTATTTGCCATTGTCTGGCTGTTGTATAAGTAGTATGTTTTAGTGATCCTTAGGACAGGCCCTTCAGATGAGGTTATCATTCTTGTCATGATAGGGACAATCCCCCAAGAAGGCCTGTAAAGGCCTTCACTTACTCTGATTTTTGGCATGGCTTCCAGGTGTACCAGTGACCAGGAATCCAAATCCTCTGATTGCATCTGGCAGCACTTAGAATTCCTTTTTCCACATGAATGCCAGCTATTGTTTGAAATCAAAGTTTTCAGGCTAATGGAGCCACAGATTGTTGGTGGTTTTTTTTTTTTTTTTACTGCTGCTTCCACCAAGATGGATCAGCTCACTCCTAAAGAAGGTGCACTTATTTTTCCCTTCCCTTGTTGTTGCTATTGTGTTCTTTTGTCTTGTGTTGTTTTGTTTATAGATAAAGATTATGTGAAAAGTCTTGGACATGTGTATTCCCCCACTTCCATATTGTGACATTATTTGCTTTAAAACTCAAAGTAAAGAAGTAAAGCCAGCTAGTTTTCTGCATGTTCACATGGGCCTTAAGAGAGTCACCTAGCGTCTGGGAATTTTTCTGAAATTATGGCCTAACTCTGAAGTAATATCTTCCTCTTTCACAAGAAAAGATGAACAGATAGTCTTTCTTTCCACAGTGTTTCTAAAGGGTCGTATCTATATTTATTTATTTATTATTGCTTAAAAATAGTAAACTGTACCATATTTCCTACACTTTATCAATCCACTAGGCCATGGGCCAACTGGACCTTCTTTGCAATACTGAAGTACATACACACTGTGAATATTAAGCTGCTGAAGTAGTCAAAATGCATTTTTAAGAGTGTAACTTTTAATTCTAAAAATATTGATACTCTGTGTATTAGAGTAGAAGAGTGTGTGGGATTGGTATATCATGGGGGTAACAGATTGGAATTTATATTTGACCAATAATGTGTAAGGATCATATCTTGGGTTTGTAGTCAGAATTGTATATTGTGCATAATTTGAACATATCCTTTGACATGTTATGTGTGTACTGTATGTAATTAATACAAAACTTTAACACGCTACGTAGTGAATCTAACCAAAGTAGAGTGAAAATACTCTGTAAACTTTAACTTCTGCTTTTTCAGTGTTAAGCTTATGAATCTTTTTTTTGCAGGCAAATATTTTAACTAAACATGGATTCATAATAAATCTATTCCAAGTATGCTAAGCCTTGAACACGAATAATATACATTTTGATGTTGCATAGCATTAACAATGTAGTCTGTCATTTTGAGTGATATTTATAAACAGGTTTTTGGTTTATTTGGTATGTCAGTTCCATAAGACAGCAGTACATCTAAAAGCCACGCTAAAACTTCTGGTGGGATATGATATTTTTGGACACAGAAATATAACTAGTTCTGTGTTTTGGTAAGACAACATCTATGTCTACTGCTGTATTGGTATTAGGAGTGTTAAGTGGAAAGTTGACTCAAATATATTGAAGCTATTTTGGGGATGCTGATAATCTTTCAGAGTAGCAGATAAGTTAGGCATTTGATAAACCTTTCATATGTAACACATAGATAATTTTTCAAAGATTCATCTTTTTGGAGAGCCTCTATGCAGGAATTTCCACTGGTATTTGAGAAGTTTTTAGCTAATTTGATGTAATGTAAAGCCTCAGGGTGGTGAAGGCAAGAGGAGAAAAATTCCTCCTTCACCCCTGAACTCTACGAAAGAGAATTTATAAAGGCAACAATAATGGCATGATGTCTGTGACAGTTTTTTGTTTTTGTGTTTTGGGTTTTTTTATTTATTTATTTTAAATGCAGAAATAAGTGTAATACAGACCCTATGGAGCCAGGAAAGTAACATCTCTGTATATACAGATAAATGTTTCTAAGGGCAATTGTGTAAACCAGGGCAACCTACACCAAACACCTCAGACCCACCAGACCAGAGTGGCTGCATCCCAGCTGCCAACTGCTGCAGGTGCATCACCAGTACTATGTGCCTGAGCTGTGGACATTGCTTAGAGAACTGCCAGTGATCCGACCACCAGCATACCAAACAGCACTGTTCTAGCAAAAACCTGAATGACATGGCCAGGCATTTTCTCAGACTAATTAAATTTCTTAATATAAATATGGCCAGTACTTCCCTCTTCTCAGAGCTACATGTAAATGTTTTTATTAATAGAAATTTATCAGTTTCTGAAATAAAATTTGTACCATTCTGTAGTTACTGTCTTTCCATTAAACTTTAATTATCCTTAGTGAATCCATAGGTGCACATATATGGGGGTGGGTGTGTGTATACATGGGCTTAGTGTTGTATATGGATATGCATAATACCTATTTTTCTTAGTTTTCAAACAATTTTATTTTCTTTTCAGTGGGATGCCATAACTGAAATGGATGAACACAATCGTCCCATTCATACTTACCAGGTGTGTAACGTGATGGAACCAAACCAAAACAACTGGCTTCAAACAAACTGGATCTCCCGTGATGCTGCACAGAAAATATATGTGGAAATGAAGTTTACCCTGAGGGACTGCAACAGTATTCCATGGGTACTGGGGACCTGCAAGGAAACTTTCAATCTCTACTACATGGAATCGGATGAGTCTCATGGAGTAAAATTCAAGCCAAACCAGTACACTAAAATTGATACTATTGCAGCTGATGAGAGCTTTACCCAGATGGACTTGGGTGACCGCATTCTTAAACTCAACACAGAAGTTCGTGAGGTTGGGCCAATAAATAAGAAGGGATTCTATCTCGCTTTTCAGGACATTGGAGCATGTATTGCTTTGGTGTCAGTCCGTGTTTATTACAAGAAGTGCCCTTTCACAGTCCGTAATTTGGCTATGTTTCCTGATACTATTCCAAGGGTTGATTCTTCCTCTTTGGTGGAAGTACGAGGCTCCTGTGTGAAGAGCGCTGAGGAACGTGATACTCCAAAATTGTATTGTGGAGCAGATGGGGATTGGCTTGTGCCTCTAGGACGGTGCATCTGCAGTGTAGGATATGAAGAAGTGGATGGTTCCTGCCATGGTAAGAAAATATTGTTTTATTTATTTTTTTTAATTTTAAACAAAAAAGTCATGATATTATATGCACAGCAAATATCTCATATATATTGGAAATACTGCATCACATTTTCAAGGAATGCCTCTTGTCCGGGAATGAGCAAGGTTATATTGAGTTGTGATATTGTGGATTTCTAAGAAAACATTTAGTTACTGAAGTTGACCTTCGTTTCATCTAACTGTAGTTGCCCACAATGTGCATGTGTGTGGATATGCTAGTTACTTTGACTCCTCCTGTAGGTACAGATAATATATGTATTATCTAGGTACCTGGAGATAAGTACAGGTTTTGGAGCAGGATTCCTCTACCATATTTGAGATATCTAGCACAGGGTGAGATGAGCAGTGACTGAAAAAAAAATATTCCTTTTTTTCCCCTCCATATGCCTAAGAAAGAATCTGTTCATAGAATCATAAAATCATTCAGGTTGGAGAAGACCTTTAAAATCATTGAGTGCAACTGTAAAACTACACTGCCATGTCCACCGCTAAACCATGTCCCCAAGTGACACCCCTACACATCTTTTAAATACCTCCAGGGATGGTGACTCAACCACCCCCCTGGGGAACCTCTTCCAGTGCTTGACAATCCTTTCAGTGAAGACATTTTTCCTAATAGCCAACCTAAACCTCCCATAGTGCAGCTTGAGGCCATTTCCTCTTGTCCAGTTACTTGGGAGAAGAGACTGACCCCCCCCTGCCTACAGCCCCTGTCAGG
>JAVJGJ010000014.1:114599469-114612662 GCA_035590215.1 Microhierax caerulescens | reverse complement strand
GGTTTAAAAAAATAGCTTTTAATGTAAAAAAAAAAAAAAAAAAAAAAAAGGGGGTTAAATGCCACTATGAATAACATGCATATTAATGTAGTAGAAAATCAGTAGGTATCGAGTTCAATTAGAGACTCTTGAGGCCCTATTCAGAGTTAATGCAAAAGGTTAAAATTTGAAGTGCTCAAAATGGTTTAATTACAATAATATAAGTAATGCTATATCTCTAGTATTGTTTTTTCAGCTAGGTCTAATGTACAAATACAGATTGTGAAGTAGGTGCCATTACATCAGTTAGTTGCTGAATGTTGTTTGCCACCTTCTTGTATCTAAAGAACTGTCTCCCTGAGGATAGCTGTGCTTGGTGGTTTCAAGGATCTTGCTGAAACTGCACTTTGTGCTGGTATGTATAGAACAGTATAACTGCACCTTGTCACTATGACAGCAAATTAAGGATGTTTCAAATCAAGGTTTCAACTTGGAGGAGGCTACAAAGGGGAATGTATTTTCTTCCCTTATCAACCTCTCACTTTCATAGGAAGGACAGTGAACACATGCAGGAGCAAAAGCCATGTCTTCTGTGCAATGCAAGTGTTCCTTAATGCTTTTGCTGCCACTCTTTAAAGCATGGTTGCATTTGTCAGTCTTCGTGAGAACTGGATTTCACGTACAAATGGAAAAATTCAGATTACTTTAACTTTTGTGCTGTTTAGAACATTAATACATTGCTAAAACTTTGTAAGTGCTGTGGTATACTTGAGTAAAGCCCAGGACTCTGAGCTTTTCTGGATTCAGTTTTTGAGACTACTATCCATGGAGAGAGTGTGAATGTTTAGACTTTATTTTCCACCTGCCAGGACTGCTGGATAGGTGACACTTAATTATGAAAGGCATGCACCTTTTCATACTGCACAGTTTCTTAGTTGTTTTGTTGGCTTCCGAAAGAGTTACTAAAGGATATATGTACTTTGTGTGTTTTCTAGTTGTTTTGTTGGCTTCAGAAAGAGATTCTAAAGGTTATATGTACTTTGAGTGTTCTACTGTATGTTGTTTAAATGACTTGAGAATAAGGTACTCTCTGCAGTAATAATTGTAAAGAAAGCCTCAGTAGTTACCGAGATACCAGCCTGCTTTGGTTTTACATTTGCTTTGTAGCAGTGAGGAGAAAAAGTCTGTGTCCATAAAGTACCCAAGTGACACGTCTATTGCCCAGGTATTTTGCTCAAGAGCTCATCAGTTTTTTTGGTGTTAGGCAAGCTGCACAGCAACCTTGGCTAATGTACAGTGTTAAAAGCACGTTATGCATTGTAATCAGAAAAGGAAGTTTGCTTTGATCTTGTTGGCAGTAGCAGGGAGGGGGTAGGCAGGAGGAGAAGAGAAGCTGCTACACCTTAGTCTATTAAGAAGATGTGAGATATATTTATACGATCTTCGTATTTTCTAGGTCCCTCCCTCAAATCCCAACTAAAAGGTGGCTTGTCCCTCCCATTCCACTGCTGGAATTAGAAATCTGTGTCTTGGAAGTACGTGATGCTACTCTGTCAATGCTGCTCATAGACATATTTCATAACATATTCAAAACTGATAAATTTATTCTGCATGAAAATAACTTTCAAAATAATCATTCTGTATTTTGAAATCCATTCTGGTAAGTGATTGGGTGGTGGGCAATATTTGCTAATACTTCAGTATTTTTTTCCTACTTTAAAATGGTGTCAAACTTTAAATTACACACTGGCACACAGCTCCGTGGGGAATAATAAGCTCTTCATGGCAAACATGTCTTATCTGTCACAGAATGTAAAAAATAAATTTCTATTTTGATATCTATAGAGATATGCACTCTGTTCAGGAAGCACTAAATGGTATAAGGAATGATACTCTGTTGTTGTCATTGCTCCTAGTTTCACAAAGCAGCAAGAATGGGAATATAAAATTTTTTGATCTGTTTTATGACTGCTGTTAAAATCATAGGGAGGCAAGTAAAGTAGATTTGGCAGTTGAAAATAACCTAACTGGTAATGCTTCACTTAATTCAATGTATAACGGTTTTATGCATATCTATCTCTGTCTGTCAGTCTATCAGTATTCTGTATCCATTGTATGTGCTTTTAAAAGCATCATTTCAGAATGAAAGTGTCTAAGAATAATTCATAACCAGATTAAAATATCCATACTTATTAAACGTATACCCCAACACATCTAGAACTGTTCAGAGGCACATTGATAGAGATTTTTTCATTCATTTCAGGACTGTCTTCCTTTTCTGAAGTCAGAGGGGAAAAGTAACATTGATTGCAAGAGGTTTAGTGTTATTTGTGTGGCGCTTTTTTTTTTTAATGGCATAACCTTAAATATAGCATCTTCTCTTAATTGATTGTGTAAATAGTCTGTTGCTCTGTGACTTGATCCTACTTTCAAGATTTTTTTCCCCTCAATATCCTGAAATATTAGCAGTGTTCACATATTCTTTTGTTTCTTTAGGCATTAATAAACCAATTGGTACCAATAATGTGGCAATGCTAATCATAAATGGCTTTAATATGAAGTGCTTGGTTTGTTGAATCATTTATACCAGCCCCATTCACAAATTAGAGCATAGGAGGAGGAGATGCTGCACAGGGTTCTACTGAACATCAATTAGAAGTAGCAAGTTCAATTTCTTATCTTCTCTGAATGTCAGTTCAAGACAAGAGTTGTGCTAAATTTAAAAAATGTGTAACATATACAGGCCATGTGAGGGCTTTGAGTGATTTTTTTTTTAAATTTTTTTTCACAGAAAGAAACAATCATAACAAACACTGTAAAAACTTAAGTACAAAAGTCCAGTTCTTTTTAAGTATGATATAATAAAACTTGGATGACTGTTTACTGAAGTCTAGCTCTTTAATGATTTACCAAAAATTGTGAGAATTACTCAAGGTTAGCAATTAATTGCAGAGATAAAATCAACTATGTATAGCAAATACTAATCATTATAATTATTTCAGTATTTATTTTAGTTTTAACCAAACATAATGCAGAAGTGTATTTTAACCGTAACAAGTTGATTGCTCTTGAGGAATATTCTCAAGAACCCACCCCCCAAAGGGTTGAAGTTTTTAAAATGTAAGCCAACAGGCATTGGCACTCACCTGTTTAATTAAAACAAATACAGTAAGAAGTGGGAATGTAAATTTCAAATTCTTTGATCTTGAGTTGGCTGAACAACACTTCCAAGGGATACCAATGTCTGAATGCATTGAGCATTTATTTAATTGAACAAATGCTTGTTTCTGTTATTCTTACTCAAATTTGGGGTAATGTTTTGGTGTTAAGATTTTTACCTTGGCAATCCATCTTCAGCCATTTCATCTGAGTCAATTGGAAGATTTTTTCATTTTGCAAATATGAACTAACCTCGCCCTCATATACGTACCTATAGCATGTTTTTTTTGCTGGGAAACCAAGCAGTTAATATTATATTCATGCTTTAGTTACCTGTCTGCTGTCATGAAAGCAGAAAAAGGAAAAAAAACCAAACAAACCCAACCACCACCACATGCATTGGAGCAGCAAGCTTCCTAATAGTTAGAGATACAATTTTGTGTACAGTTCCTTTGGGTTTTTCTCCCAGGTATTAATTTACTCATGGGATCTACTTTTTCTTTTTTTGCCGGTCCGTCGGCACTGAAGGAAGATCTGTATAATAAAAAGTGTAAAAAGGTTTGGACTACAAAAAAAAAAGGGACAAAATAAGATTAAATTTAAATTTGGAAGACTGCCAATTACCCTTTTAAAAGAAAATCTTTCCACCACAGGGTCCCTCCTGCAGCAGAGCTGGGACGGCTCTCTTGTGCTGGAGCAGATCCCTAGAAGAAAGGGTACAATTCCCTGCCAACTCTTTTGGATAGCCAGCAGCAGGAAGATTGTCAGAGGCGCTGAATAAGTGGAGGACTGAGAAGCTCCACTGACAGCGCTTTGTGTTGCGTGATGGGACAGGTGCAGAAGGTCCTGGGACTTCTGCAGCTCTGTGGCTTCATGAGTGGGTACGATCTATCTCCTAGACCACCACAAGTGATTTTTCTTGTGGATGGAGCTTCAGAGCTCTTAAGTTCCTTTTTCCTTTCAAAATATAGGGCAGACAAGTAAGAAGAATGATAATACAAACTTAAGTTTAAAGAAAAAATAAACCCTAATTGAAGCCTCATTTCCCCCTGAAATCAAAGCCTTTCAATTTCCTCCTCTTGTTTTCAATTTCCTTCTTTTTAAGTGCAACCTGACAGTGAGCCCACCTCAAAGCTCATCATTGCAGTGTGCACTTGCAATGTTATGCCAGAAAGCCAGCGCCAATTTTGTGAAGGAGCAGGAGGGGAGGTAGGTGGGAGCATGCGTTGAGGTAGCACAAGAGGTGGTGTGAAGAAGGTTAGGAGGAGTGGTTACATATGACGATATACCCATCGGTATCAACTCCAAGGTTGTTCTTCACTATCCTTTGCTCCCTCTGCACCACTACACAGCGTGTTGTGCTTGGCTGGCATCCCTTGACAATGTTCCCGAGAGCAGGGAGCATGGGAAGGCTACAAAACTCACTGAATTCTTCCCCTTTCTTGGGTGTCAGAGAGTACAGTTGTCTGTCACAATCTTTTCTGTGCTGATCTCTTATGGAGTTAATGTAAATGGCTTTGTTGTTTCTGAAATAGTATTTTTAACTTATCTGACTCAAAAAATTAAATAAAATAAAAAAACCCCACCCATATCATTGGAATTTGTAGCAAATTCCTGAATATGCAAGTGCTATGAAAGGGGTTGATGCTATTTTCCTGCGCTTAAATGGTGGTTTATTTATTTATAATTATTATTATTTAAATAATCTATGGGAGTCTGAAGAACTTTAGACTTCACAGTTTTCAATGGTAATACTTAAGAGCTTTTGGGACTATGTGATGTGTATTTCCCACTAAGAAACCTACTTTTTAGCCTGTGTAAGGCTGCACAGCATCTGTGAATACTCACCACTTTTTAACTTGAATTCTGAACATGGATAAAATGGCATTGTGGTTTGACGTTTCCAAATTCAGTTTTTGGGTTGAACCACTAAACAAATGTTTTTAGTACAATCCAAGATAATACATGAAAAAAAATAGGAATTCCAGATAATAGCAGATCTGTAGGTAACGGTATAGAAAAGCCATTGATAGTAACTTGTTCAAATGCTGCAAAAAATAAGACTTTATCTGAACTTAAGAACTGTATACATTAGAGTATATATTTACAGTAGATTAAAATTTAAATGACTGTTGTAGCATCAGCAGCATCCACCCACTGGTAGCACTTTTATGTTCATACATAGTAGTTTTAATTCCTAAATGCCAGGTCATGTGCGAAGCTATTTTATGTTGTCTCTTTCATTTTCACTGCCCACTTTCCACTTGCATGTAGAGAACTCTTCTGTCCTGAAAGGCTTGCATTTAGTGTGAATTAAAAGTAACATTGTTACCTAGTTGAACTAGGAGGAAAATTGTATGGTGGACCAATGAAATTAATGTGATATTATATACTATCAGAGATGAATTTTTAGTGAGTTGGACCAGTATGAAGTGATCTGACTTTTTTTGTATTCAATCACTTTGCCTTTTTCTCAACACTTAGATTTTATGGCTTGTATATTTCTTCAAAATTACATGTTTGTGCCTTTTCTTATACACTGGGTACCAGGCTAGCTCCTGCAAAGCTTCTAAAGATATGCATGGTTTTGGTTTTGGGTTGATTTGTTGTAGGTTTTTTTTTTTTAAACTGTATGATTTGATATTTTCTTTTCATTATCTTAAACTGAGAATATTTCTTAAGTTTATTACAGAAAATTTTTCATTCATTGTTTACTGCAACGGTGTTAGGTGCCCTTAGGTGCTTACTTAATTCCTGTCCTCAATGACTGCCTGAGTTAGGAGCCAGAAGAATCTCAATACTGTATAAATTCATGTTGTAGCTCGCACCCAACCCTTCTTACTTATTCTAAACCATCTGCAGATTTGTTGAGCTTGATAAATTGCAACGCAGTAAAGTCAATATAACAGCTGGAAAGGGGTACTGCTTCGGAAGTGAGGATTTAAAAGACAAGTGAAAAACTTTTTATTTGATTTTTACATTTCAAGGAAACAACATTGATAGTAAATGAACACAAGTTGTTTGCACGCTGTCTTGTCACGTACTGACTTATGTTGCCTTATTTTGAGCAATTACAGTACCCACCATAACCTGGATTCAAGAATATTTCACTGTAAAAATTCAAATTAAAGCCTTGATTTTTCTATCTGCATCTGAATAAATTATGCATATATAGGAAACTCATTGTTTGCTAACTGAATTAATCCTGGGAAATTACTGGGTTTCCTTTTCATACTGAAATGTGCATTGAAATACAGCGTTTAGTTTGAAACCTACTCTGCCAGAGGAACAAGGAAGCCAGCTTAAGTTAAATAGCAAGTTTCAAACTGAAAAACTGTCACCATTTTGTTTGTCCACATAGACCTGATATTTCAGAAGCAAAAGCACGCTGTTTATGCAGAGATGTCTTGCCTCAGGTTTTGTGTTAGTGTATACTCTTAGGTATTGACCCTACCAGGTATCCTTGATAAACGAGATAAAAAAATTGTCAGAGGCACCACGGTGATTGATCTTGTTGTTGTGTATGATTTGGTAATATAGTGGCATGATTTGACAATAGCAGCAGCCCATAGTAAATAATTATTTGTTCTTTCTGTGCTGGAAGAAGTACACTCCGGTGATTTTTGTGTGTAAAACTTGTAATGCTGCTGGGAACAAATTGTTTAATTTTTTATAAAATGCACTTATACATACAAATGTACTTGTATATCTATTCATTTCTCTATAGAATAAGTACATTAACTGTTGTTTGAGTTGTGTTTTTAACTTGCTGTGCAGGTTTCTCAGCTACTTCAGTATCTTCCCATCTACCCCATCCATTAGGCTCATGTGTGGCGCGTATCCCCGTGGCAGTGTCAGCAGTGGAGCTGGGTCCTGGGATTGCAGCACGGGATGGTAACAGATGAGGTCCGCAGACACTCATGCTGTAGGTGTGCAGGGGCTGGGGCATATAGCCCAAGGGCTTCCAAGGGCATGTTGTGCTGTGCCATGTCTGTGAGGTGCCAGAGTAGGGGAACAAGAACAAAGTCTGTAGGTCTTATTCAGAAATCTTTCGTATATCTGTGTGCAGATGGATTTCTCTATATAAAACAAGGTGCTGTCTTCCAACAGTAATAGTCTAGTTGTAATTGAATACTTGGTCATGCCCTATTCTTGGCTTGCCTTTCCCAAATTACTCTTGTATTGGTAAAAATGGGGATAACATAAAGACTGGCAGGTTGTTTGCTGTAGTACCGCAAGAGGTGAAGAAGGAAGGCAATAACCTGTGTTACTGTCTTGTGTTCCTCACTGTGATGGGATTTGGCCTCAAAACATAAGTCTCATCCTAGAGAGACTAACAGAAACTGTGCCTCTCTGGTAATACAGCTTTTTCTTGCTTGCCACACAACTTTTTTTTTTTTTTCTTTTCTTTTCTTTTTTTCTCTTTTCCTTGTTCTGGGAGTCAGTAGCTAAAGCTTGAGTTCAAACACTTCAGATTAATTTGACTTGGAAAACATTCGTTGCACTTTACACATGATCAACCTTAACTGTTTCAGCAATCAAATATATTGAACGTAGGTGAGGTTTGCTTGAGCGAAAATCTTGGCCTGCTGTATTTATATGGGTGTAAAAGTTCAGCGTTGGTTGCTTGGTTGCTTGTATGTCGTTACAGCTGTAGGAGGCTTTTTTCCAGCTGCAAGGGAAGTATGATGGGCTTTTCTTATGATTGTGTATTTTTGTTAGCATATAGGTTTCCTCAATATGCTGAAAAATGTACGTCTTTATGAGTTCTGAATAAGTCTTGTTTGACAAACACAAGGAGGAGAATAAAACAATAATGGTTCACTTACAAAGACCAAATAACACTGGCTGAATACAAAATGCCTTCTATTAGGCACTCAATTAATTGCAAGTTGTGAAAAAGAAATACTTTGAGGAAGCTGTGGCTTACAAACTTAGCCACTAATTGCGCAAAGAAGCTCTCTGTGTACAGCACAATGATGTAAAAATCATGTCTTAAGGACATCCATAGCCGCATGTTGCAGCAAAGTAACAGTTCTGGCTTAATAGGGTTTTGATATATTTATTACTGTGGAAATTCAGTTTCTAGAATGTTTGTTTGTCATTGACGACTTGTGGTGGGGCCCTGAATGATAAAAATAAATATAAGCTGAGAAAAAATTATGCTTACTGAAAGTTTCCAAGGTTTTACACTGCAATAGGCTGTGGATTATTTTTAATGATAAGAAATTTCACTTAAATATTAACACTTTATGTAAGTATGTATACTTATATAATGTTCAGAGAATTCTGGCTTGGAAATTCTCAGAATCTAGGAATTGGATATTCTTTTTTTTTAAAGATTTTTCTTATGACGCTGCTGAGCACAAGGACTTTAATTCATAGTTTGAAATAATTGAAACCTTTTAGAATATCATTATTATTTCAATATAGATAATGTCCCTTCGAGAACTCGTAAAGTTGAGCTCCAAAATCTGGAGATAATCACCAGTACTTCCTCCAAGGCAAGTTATTAATTAGCAACACATTCACAAATAAACCATAAAACAGATTCTGTAATGGAACTGTTCTTGTAGAGATTTCCCATCACTTTATTCAGTCCATTATTAAGGCATTTATGCTGAGAAATGTAATTTCAAAAGCAATCAATACAGGGTTTCCTTTTGCATAGTGTAACTTAGGAATTACAAGCAGGAGTGCAGTAACTGCGCAAAGACATTTCTGTCGAAGTTTGTCTTGAATACAAAAGAACATTTATTAGTACTTGAAAACTTAAACTATATTTGCTTTTTGTAACTGTGCAAAAACGCAAGAGAGATGAGATTTGCTTTAGCCAACTGACTCGTGCTTTTTCCTAAAGCTTAAGGCTGAAAATAATACCAAAAGTGGTTGTTTTACACTGCAAGATTGACATAGACTATAAAGTCATTCCAAGTCATAAACTAACTACTAGATTTCAAGGTCAGTGGTGTTTAAAAGATCTTCAGAAATTACACCCACCAAAATCGGTCATGTTAGAGGCATTATTTGAGCAAAGCAGTTTGGAGGCTACTCATGAGCTTAAGCTCTTGCCAAATGAAAGGGGGGAGGAAAGAATGGCAAATGCAGTACTGAGAACTGCAGGAGTTATGACTGACACCTTTGTGTAAGAGAAGAGGGAGAGGAAGGAAAATTCCCATGAAGGCTGAGATGGCAGTTACAGATTTTTCTGTCCTCAGTAATTTAGGTTGGGGTTTGAATCGTGATGCTTCTTGAAGGGAGCAGAAGTTTGACTGTGATTACAGTTCATCCCTATGCAAAACCACATCCCTGGCAGCATATTGCCTTGCAGCACTGCTCGAGTAAAACATGTCCTGAAGCTGCTTCGGGGTCAGAGAGCAGGGGCTCTGCGTCGCTCCCTGACCTCTGTCATGCACGGGAAACTCAAATGTCTTCAGCTTGATGGAGGTGCTGGTGATGCGCAGTTCCCCGCTGGGGCTTGCAGCACCCAGCTTGCAGCTTTCAAGAGAAGTGATGCAGGTGGGTGCCTTTTGAAGGCTGTGGCAAGAAGAGAGGATCAGTAACTGAAACTTCAGAAGGTCAGCTGCTATATTGCTTTTGGATGCCAAACTCTGAAAAGGAAACTACATCTTTTGAGTCTGTAGTGCCATAATGCTTTAGTGTCTTTAGTCTTTTTGGGGAGCTGGAAGACCTGTACTGGGAACTGAGCTGGGCAGGCGGCGTTGAGTGCTCACTTGCAGAACCATTTCGCATTTGCACCTGATACTAATATAAAAAGGAAATGCAACTGAACATCTGAGACAGTTTAGAGATGCTGTTCTATTTATTTTTTCAAAGTATCTTTTCCTGCTCTGACATATCTATGATAACCTTACAAAAGTGGTATTGCCACCTTTGTAAGTTTAAAAAAAAAGGTAAAAAACCAAAAAAGGTGGTTTATTACATCACTATTATTAGTTGTTGCTATTTATTGACCTACTTGTAGAATTTTCCTGCTTGCTAGGCCTCTCAGTTCCCATATGTACACACTCTGAACAAACGTGGTCATGCTTCTACCAGTACTTCCAATTTGCTCTTTTGGTTGTATTGCTCTTCCAGTATCAGTCTTGCTAGGGTTTATGTAAGCATTTTAAAGTTTATCTCTCTCAAATCTTTATGTCTATCTCTGCTTTCATATAACAGACATCTTCAAATAATTCATTTAAATATTCAAAAGACACATACAAGGCATTTTGTACAGTTCTATGCAATGTTGCAACATTTATAAACAAAGAAGGAAACCCTATACCACTACCTGAAGAGAGAAAATCACAGAAACTTATTTTTCATAATTTTATTATGATACATAACAAGTGAATTTTATTCAGAGAACTCATTCGCTGGGAGTCATCTGGAAGATTCTGGTGACAAATTTACATGTATATCCTAGAGATCTTACTTTCATTTTCCTTTTAGATATATCACTGCTGTAAAGTCTTAACAGAAAACTTTCTATTTTTTTTTATTAAAAGATTAATACTTCCAAAGATATACAGAACTAAAGAAATAGTTCTCATGCTGATCAGTAGTTAAACTTGAATGTAGGATTTGAAGGGTTGAACTGAATACAGTGAATATGTTTAATGTGTGCAAACTGTCTTTTCAGTAGGCATCTAGTTGTGTAGACTAAAATTTCCAGGAAGCTGGAATATATTTATGTTCTTTTTCTACTGTACTTCAGCCTACTCTAAGCAGTGGATGCATCTAAGTTGCTTTCAGGCAAAAAGGTTGTATTTGATTGAGCGCGTTTCTATGCATTTTTCCCCATTGAGTTCCCTCTTTATACGACTTTTTTCTTACGACCTGTTTCTGCTACTCATACCTTATTTTCTACTTTTATGTAAAAAAAAAAAAAAAATCCCCCAAAAACCAATTACAAACCAAACAAAAAAAAATGGTCCTTTAATGTTCTGTGCTTCAAATAGTGTGCCGGGAAGCTGAGTTTGTAACAGTGGAATAATTGATTTCCTCTTGCTTGAGGACTACATGTTTCTTTATTCTTTTACATATTTCTAAGACAAAACTGCTTTCTAAATGTAAAAATTGTTTGACTTGTCAGCATGAGAAGACTAGGCTATTATACTGGTAGAATTTTTAAAAAAGTTGTTATTACCAAAGATAACCCATGTGTTTCAATATCCAGACCATATGTTCCAGTGCTGGAACATATGTCCAGCATATGATGCTGGATGTTGACATATTTGGACATATTTGATGTCCAACTGCACAGGGTAGTTCTGTGGGGGTTTAGAGGAACTTAGGTGTTCGTTAGGTGTTTAGTGCCTACAGCAAGGGTATGGAAGAAAATATAGCTTACAGAATTTAAAGGTAATTCTTACTGGTTGCTGGATATTACAGATTCCTGACAGGTTTATGCAGTTGATATTTTGTTATATGGATTTTAAATAGTGCCATGACAGGTGTTGGTTCACAGCAGCTTCTTAATCATTTGAATTCATGTATCCTGCATCATTGCAGCCATAGTGAAAAGTGGCTTTGAGTGAGTTATGGAGCCAACCCCCACCGGAGCAGCCCCCAGGGCTTCTTTCACAGGAGCCTTCTCTGCTACTGGGGGTCTCCCATGTGTCACCTTAGCTCCTTCTCAGAGGTACCAGTGGCTGGTCGCTGCTCCCTGCATTTCCTCAGCAGCAGCTCAGGGAGAGTCTGCAGTCCCATGGTGGTCTAGTTAATGTGCAAAAGTCCTTTTCTTGAAGGGTTTTTATGGGATATTTTTGGTTTGGTTTGGTCCGGTCCTGTCATGTGTTGTCCCCCCTACAAACCCGACCCCCCTCAATTTTTGTTTTAGGAGCCCCATCAAATCACAAGAGAATATTCCACAGGGAAGAATCTTGAGTTCACAAGAGGTGGCTGACCTGGTGATGGTGGTCTTTTGGACAGTAATTTCTGTGAATCTCTCTGTCCTGTAAAGTAAATACCTTGGCAAAGGTAGATGATCCTTGGGAACCAATCCACTGCAGTAAGCTTGTTCTGTTCTAGGGATATGTCTGCTAACAGTGGAATAAATTATATAAAATAGGTCTCATACGTAGCAGTGAAACATCTAACAGAGTCAAGGACTGCACTTGAAATGCCTGTCTGTAAAGAAGTGTTGCTTCAAAGGGATAATGATCAAAGCATAAATACATTCCCAAAGGATGTGGAAATGTATGCATGGAGAGATGATACTCCAAATGCTAACAATGAATGTTTAGTTATTTGGTATCTGGCTGTTATATAATAATAGTTATGTATGTGAAATGTCTTAATTTCGCTGTGACAGATTGATGGTATTCCCAGATGTTAAATATTTCAAAGCTTATCTTACATATATTCATAAACAAGATGAAAGTGTTAATTCTAATTAAAATGATGCACAGTTCAGTAGCAGCCCTAATAAAGTCCCTGTGGAACTATAGATTTCATAGCAATATATCTTCTGTGCAGAGTCAAAAATTCAGATTTCAATTTTACTGTAAACCAGTCTTAAAGGAAAAACTGAGTAGTCAAGATAAAAAAGCAATGAAAAATCATATTCAAAAGTAATTTGAATATGTGCAGTATTTTACAAATCAGTATCTACATGTATTGGTAATTTAGGCAAGAAACGGGGTGGGAGAACACCTCCCAAACTCGGTAAGTATACCAGTGGCTTGAAGTATGTATTTCACTTGGTGAATATGATCTTAAAGGTCATATTCACTGCCATATTTGCCATCACATTCACAGAATCCCAGACTGGTTGGGGCGGGAAGGGACCTCTGGGCATCATCCAGTCCAACCCCCTGCTAAAGTAGGGGCACCTGGAGCAGGTTGCACAGAGTCACATCCAGGCAGGTTCTGAGTGTCTCCAGAGGAGACCCCACAGCCTCCCTGGGCAGCCTGTGCCAGGGTCTGTCACCCTCAGGGTAAAGACATTTTCCTCATGTTCAGATGGAGCTTCCTGGGCTGCAGTTTGTGCCCGTTGCCCCTTGTCCTGTCCCTGGGCACCACAGAAAAGAGCCTGGCCCCAGCCTCCT
>JAVJGJ010000014.1:114586823-114599455 GCA_035590215.1 Microhierax caerulescens | reverse complement strand
GATGTTTGTGGACATTGGTAAGATCCCCCCTCAGCCTTCTCTTCTCCAGGCTAAACAGCCCCAGCTCTCCCAGCCTTCCCCCATAAGGGGGACGGGCCAGTCCCCTCATCACCTTGGTAGCCCCCGCTGGCCCCTCTCCAGCAGTTCCCTGTCTCTCTTGACCTGGGGAGCCCAGAACTGGACCCAGCGCTCCAGATGTGGCCCCACCAGGGCTCATAGACAGGGGAGGGTCATGTCACCTCCCTTGACCTGCTGGCCCATACTCCTCCTAATGCACCCCTGGATCCCATTGGCCTTCTTGGCCATGTGGGCACACTGCTGGCCCATGGGCAGTTTGCTGCAGTTACAGTTTTGTTGCCAAAATTTTGTTTGCAAATGTACAATTTGCCTGTTACAATTTTGTTTGCAATTATTTTAAAGCAACACTTGAGAAACCATAGTTTTTAAATGTAATGCACTTTAATACTAAACCTCTACGTTGTGGAAAAGCCTTGTACTACATGTGTATGTTCAAGATGCTTTAACAGGGATAGCAAGAATTTTAGTGCTCAATCATTGGGATATTGGAGACTGGAATAGTAGTTAAAGATATAAAAGTCTTGATTTGTTACTCAGAATAAATTTCCCACCATGTTTAACAGAAAATGTAAAAGAAGCTACAGAGTCGCACTGAGTCAGTCAGGAGGCAGTAAAGACCCTGGGGACAGACCTAAGGGAATGCCTGAAGACAGGGCTGGTTTGTAGCATTTAAGATGCCAGAAAAGGCAAAACCCAGAGTAGGAGGGATATGTACATTTTCTTTTCAAATCAGAGTAAGGAATCTTTGACTCACAGTGAATGAATAATATATTTCATTACCTCTGCATGTGCTTCTCTTTGTAAACTATGCATTGTTATAGTTTTATATATAAATCAGTTTAAAATTATAC
The DNA here is from genome assembly GCA_035590215.1 of Microhierax caerulescens. Classification (NCBI taxonomy): domain Eukaryota; kingdom Metazoa; phylum Chordata; class Aves; order Falconiformes; family Falconidae; genus Microhierax; species Microhierax caerulescens. Next base: position 114,598,526 of record JAVJGJ010000014.1, on the reverse strand, counting down.
AAATAATTACCATAATTACCAGGTCATGAGACACCACGTTACTAAGAGAATTTGAGTTTGCCAAATTTCATTTTCAATTCTCAGTAAAAATCAGGATTCTCTTCAAAGGAAAGCTCGGGATGGGGGGGCAGAATTTAGATTGATCAGAAGGCCACTTTTTTCCTTCTACATTAGGCATTTTAAAATGCTTCCCTTGAGAAACATGAAGCATGCTAATGATGCAAAAATTATAATAATAAAAAAATTGAGATTATGATTTCAGTATAGAAAATTCAAAACTCTTTTGAGTGGCTTTTGGATATCTTGATAGTGTTGATCCTTTTTTTTTTTATATAATTTTATCACAACCATGCAAAATGTTTCACTTTTGTCAGGAAATCATATTCTAATCACTCACAAGTGGTTAATATCTGGGGTTTGAAGAGTTAATTTTTTAAAGTATTTTACTTTTCATGTATTGATGTATATTGACTTGGATTGTGTGGGCTATACTGCTTTGTGTACCTTGCTAAGGTGACTAAAGTTTTGAAATGAAATTTCATGTGTGAAAGTTCTTAATGTTTGCTGAAATTCCAAATATTTAGTGAAACATCCCAACAGAAACTATTGTGTTTATCTGAAAAACAAATAAACAGGGACAGCAGAAGAGAAAGAAATCTGTTCGCATCCTTAATGTCCCTAAGGAAATGGCTGCAATGTTGACCAAGTCCTGTTACAGAGGGATTTTTTCAGTGCTCTGAACAGGATGGCTCCTGGTCAGTCTGTGGGAAACTGGCTAGGCTTCTCTTGCTAAACTTCATTAGATTTTCCCTTTGCTGAATGGCTAATACAAGCCATATTAGCTGGGGAAAAAAAAAGTTTTCTGGAGTTAATATACAAACATATATTTATTTATATAAGTTAAGCTGAATTTTGCTAGCGCAAAATGCAGATCAGCATGCAGTGTATGTTTGTAGACCCTGGCAAGACTGGTAGGGTGGAAGTAGAGCAACAGTTCCAGATTACTGCCGTTCTCACCCTTGTCTTCTACACAATTAATGTATCGAGGATTTATTAGTGATTGTTTCCCAATCTGTTAACTGCCACCAAATTCTGCAATCATGTCTGTCAGTTGTTTTTACCAATTTTAGAATAAAAAACACAAGAGGAGGGAAGAAATTATTCAGTTTTAGCCAAATGACTGTTTTAAATGAGCCTGAGCTTCAGAGAACTCTCCAAAACCTTTCTCTTTGGTAAAGAGCTTTCATCGTAGCCTGAATGAAAGACAGCTGCCCTGTCTAAGAAAAGTCCCACTCATAACCTAAGAAATTTTCTTTCCAAACTCTGGAAATGGGGGGAAAGATAAGCTTGTTATCCTTATTTATTCTGGGTAGCTACAACTGTTGCTATGGATGGCAGCAGAGGACATTAAAACAGTTGAATGCAAATCTCTCTTCTACAGATGCATCACTATCAATTATGCCATAACAGAACAGAATAAAATAAATAATAGTGATAAATGGTGGAATGGAATAATGGGATCAGGTATAACTCATGCTGTTTGATCACAACTGAAGTTAAGTCAACCAAGAAATACTTTGTTGAAAGGTAGCCTTGGACAGGCCAAACGCTTTCTCTCTTCCCAACTTCGTGTGGTGGTGGTGGTAGGTAAACTGTGAACTTTTAAGGCTTTCTACAGGAAATAATTACAATGCAAAAATTGATTACTGATCTATTAGTGGCTTTGAAACTGTTAGTGGCTTTAATCCGATAGCAGGTGTGGGGTGGTATAGGGCTGTATGAAGCAAGCTGTGTATTTCAAGTAAGACATGGCATAGATTTGCAAATAAATTATTGAAGTATACTTTGGTCTGTGTGTTCTTAAGGGATCTTTTAGAAATTTTAGTGATAAACTGAAAACCATGCTAATTACATCTTCAAGAGTTTTTCTGAAATGCTTCTTTTGAGCAATTATTAAAAGCTGGGGACCATTCAGTATGTGTATCCACCTGGGAAACCTGCAACGTCCAATGTGACTTCAGCTGAAATTAGTAGGAACTGTTCATTTTCAGACTCCAGGATTTGTCATGTTTGCTACAGCAGCAAGAACATCCTAACATGCATTCACTCAAGAACAAACCCAGATACTGACATGCATGCCCTCTTTAATAAATATGTATTTTAGAGGAGGGTTTTCAGTTTGTGGAGAATGAATGTGTTGTGAGTGAATTCTTCTCACTAATCAGGCTAGCAGACTTCATTGTGCTGTCTCCTGTCACTGGAGCTGGTTTTCTAATACAGTAATTGGGATGAAACTAAGGATAAGCCAACATCATTTTGCCAAGTCCTTAACTATATCAACTTTAAAAACATCTTTCTTATTCTTTACCATTTATGTTAGAGTCTAAGATTTGGATCCTGCAGTGCTGATGTGTATGTATGAAAATGCTACGCACCAAACTCAGAATTTTCAGTATCAGGCCATTTAATCAAAGCTGACAGGATTTTTGTATCATTTTGGGAGTGGGGCAATGATGCAGTTGAGGAATGGTGAGTAAAAGTTGTAGTTTCAAAAGTAAAATAGTGGCTAACTTCCGTTAAGGTCAGGCAAAACAGAATCAAGTTGGTGGTTGACTAATTGTTAATACTTGTGCACAAATATAATCAGAAAAAAAATTAGTTGTCAACTTTATAGCTGTTAAATACTTTTATATGCTTTGGTCAGAGGGAGGACAACACTTACAGGGGTCAGCAGACATGACTGTCTCCATAATTCTCCCTTAGCTTGATTTAACGCTTATGCAGCAGTCCATACGTTTTTTCGCGTGGGGTGTATTTTAAGTATAAATGAGCAATATATGAAGCAAAGTTGTAGGAAAAATGTATTCTAACAGTTCAGGCTGGTTTATGCTAGCAATCTCATGTTTATGTGCAGATGTATTGTTATGGCATTTTAAAACTTAGAACTAACTTCGTGTTTAAATCTTAAAAAAGCCGTAAATAGGCTGTGAATAGGAAAAACTTGTGTAAACTGAATCCATCCTCCAAAGAAAGAGGTGGCCTGACTAAACGAGATTTTAAACGAGAATAAATTTTAAAAGTACCCACTCATGTTCCAGTTAGCTGTAGCAAAAGAAGTAATCATAAAAAATAATAAATCTGCAAATAATTGTGGGATTGTTCTCTGTGGATATATTTTTGTTGTTTTAAAAATACATGTCATGCTAATCATGGTAGCCTACAGAGAGAAATATTGTTTGTTTTTTTTTTTTAAACAGTAAACATAATGTTGTTTGCAAGCTGTCTGCTGATAAAAATATGCCTTAATAAAATATATTGCCTAGTCTAATGAACCAAAACTAACCACATCACTTTAAAAGGCAGTTAAGATTGCTCTTACCCTGTGAGTGTTGAATAAATTTGTGTGACAATACTGTAAGGAAAAAAGATCCAAAGAAGAAATATTCTTTCCTACCGTACCACTCTTGTACCAGTGCCTAGATGGCACTAGTTTTGTACACATCTCCTGGTAGTACATTTGAGAAATCATGTCCACGATGCAGCAGGCACATCTCCCTCCCCTGTGTGCCCACCCCGGTGGTGGGACCAGGGCCTGGCTGCTGGGAGATGCTCCCCAGCAAACAGTGTCTTGCTGCAGTCGTGTCTGGGTGTTTGATGGAAATAGCTGTATTTGAATTATTCCTTCTGCTTCTTGCCGTAACGGAGGCCTAAGGAGCTGAATCACAGCTCCCACAAAAGGACCGTGGTGTTCCTGCCTCCCGGGAGCAGCCTCTGAGAGAAAGCTTCCTTCCAGGGGAGCAGACCGAGGTTCCACCTTGGGAAGACCAGGAGGGAACTTGCACATGTGACAGGGATGGCCAAGGGCCCAGAAGCGAGATGGACAACTAAGTTACTTTAACGTGTCAACGTACCTCTTATGCATTTACCAAGCAAGGTCTGCAAGGACTTCAGGCCAGCCCTGAAGTCTTCGCTGGTATATTCCATCAGACACGACTGGTTAGCACAGGGGTCCTCAAACTGTTTAACCAGGGGGCTGGCGCACGGATGAAGTGGCAGGCAGTCCTCTGCGGCTGCTGGGTTTCCCCCCACAACCCCCGGCGGGGGGGTTCTGTAAATACCAGGGGGGCGGATTGAGGACCCTGGGGGGCCGTATCCAGCCCACGGGCCGTAGTTTGAGAACCCCTGGGTTAGCATCTCTGGTCCCCAAATCCCAGTAGTAGTGACTGTTAACTATGGTACTGACTCTTTTACGTGAAGTTACTTCTCTGTAGCTAGCAACTACTGTGTTGTAAATGTATTGTGAAGGCTGTAATTTGCTGATCAGAAAGAGCTTCCACAATATGGATAAAATACTAATTTAAAATGCTTAGAGTATTTTTTGTTTGTTTTTTTCTGAAGTAGTATCTAGTTTAGCAATAAAAATAGTTTAATTTGTAAGGAATAGCAAGCAATGTTGGAATCTACCGGACAGCAATATTTACAGTTCACAGAAAAGGAACTGTACTGAATTAAAAAAAAGGAGTTTCTTTCAAGAGAACCTATAAAACTGTTATCTTTGTTTCTGATTTATGGACTTTCCTACTCTGTAGGAATAAATTAGGTAAACCTGGAAGAAATGAAGGTGCAGTAGCTATAAAACAATCTATTGATTTCTGACTAAATCTCTGTCTTTAGTAATTTTTACAGTTGCCTGCATCCAAAAAAACACACAGTGTAGTTACTAGAGAAGCAGTGTAATTGATGCTTGATTTTACACTTGTACCTTATCCCTCTTTACCTAAATGCATCAGCAGAGCAATTTAACCTGAAACTCAGGGACAAGAACACAATGAAACTTTTATGTTATTTCATAAGTAAGTAATAATAATAATAAAGATATTAATGTTGTGTTTGGTTTTGGCTTTAACTGACGGAACATCAGTCCTTTTACTTTCTGCAGGTCTTTGTTTTCCATTTCTGAAGGGTGTGGGGTTGTGCTTTCTTGTTGTTTGGGGCATTTTTTGTTTGAGATTTTTGATTATGTTTTTCAAGAGGACTACAGCACGGATATAAAACGTGGGCATTTTAAGAAACAAACAAATGCTTACAATGGCTGTCATTACTGTGAAAACTCCATGATAAAGCTATTAAAATAATAATAGGAAACCCTTTTTCTCAAAAAAGACTTGTAGCTGAGAGAAATACATGACCTCAGTTCCACTGTGAACAACTAGATGTGGCAGGTATCTTGAAAAAGGGATAAGTTGAGAAAAATATTGAAGTATTTTTCTTCTGCATTGGATCTCTGTGCTGGTGATGGTCAGAGAAGGCAGTGAATCCTTAAGTAAATAAAAAATCAGTACCCTGTGCAGTTTGAGTATATGAAATACAAGGGAAGTGAGTGGGGTGGTTTTGGTTTTTACCATCTTGGTGATCCTGCTTAATACCCTGTTAAAATTGTCAGGTAAAAGATAGTATTGTTTAATCTTTGCTACACTGCTTGAAGTAATTTTTTTTATTGGTTCTGAAATGTTACTGTATAGCTGTACTCTGAGTTTCATGGGGCATTCATTCTGCATCCAAACTCTATACTGTAGCATGGTGGGAAACAGGCAATACTGTGTTTTCACATGTGGAAAAGAGATTGAGCATATCTGAAAACCCTTCTGGCTTCACTGCAGAGTTACAACAAGCACTTTCACATTAACAACTATTTGTGAGTGTTGTTTGTTTTTTTTAAAAAAAGGCAAAATTGAGTGAATGTATTTTATTTATTAGCAGCACCCCTGAGCTATTTCACTCTCCTTTTACTCTTTGCATTTAAGTATTGTCGGGACGCTACATTTCAAAACGTAACGCTTCCCTCAGGAAAGTTGTGGCAGAAGTTGCCATAGTCGGTATTCATAATGCATCTGCCAAGGAGTGTTTGTATCTCTTCTCCCTCAGGTTGTGTGATGCTCCCCTTCTGAGGGGGATGTCTGCTGGTCAGTGTATTTCTCATTCTTTCAGAACAAGCATTTGCATATCAAAGGCCTGATATGAGTAAACATACTTTATACTTCCATCTGTCATTCTCTTCCCATTGAGACACAAAATAAGAACAGCCTAGCAAGCAAGAAGCTTATTGGGTTTTTTGTGTCCTTTAATTCTATACTATTTTGCTCTGAACTGTGAAGAATGCCTGAATACAGTTTCCCGTAGCTATGCTTCTTTCTATTAAGGTTTTCTGGTTCAAGCTATCCCCAAAATAAAATCAGTACTCTTTGTAGTAGTAGTACTTCTGAGGAAAAAACCAGAACACCTTCCTCCTTAATTTCTAAACTCTATCATTTCTAATACTTCAAAAGGACCCCCCCCGCCAAAAACAAACAAACAAAAAAATCAGAATGTCCTCAGTCTTTCTCCATTAATAAAAATTTAAATTTGCAGAAAGGTAAAAGACACATAGTATTCCTTAATACTCTTTTCTAAAGTGATAATAATTCCTTGTTATCTACTGAAAATGAGGACAGGTTTTGCTTTCATGTTTCAGTTCTTTTGCCCTAGTTTTCAGTAGAAATTTTTCTTTGTAATTTCAAGGAATGAGTTTGTTCAAAAACCGCTATTAAGAATGTGTTAGAGATTGCCAGCAGAAATTGTATTGCCATTATTCTTAATGTATTCTTTATCTTTACTTTGAAAGCCGAACTCATTCATTTAGGGAGCGTTTAGGTGAGCATTCAGCTCACTTCTTCTGTGCCCAGCACAAAGGCAGCTGCTGCTTGCAGGGTCTCACTGGGCTGATCAGCAGCTGTACAAGGATCCCAAGGGAACAACAGTTTCTCTATTAACTGCTTCTGTGATATTGGTCTTGTCCTCTGCTCTCTCCCATAGCGGCATGTTTGTCCATGGAAGTAACATTTCTCCCCCTTCAGCTTGAGCCATGCAATTTTCAGGATGAAAATCCAGATTCCGTGCTGAGTTTCTAGTCTCTTCCCTTTTTGTTATTTCTGAAGCTCTGCTGTTTGTCAGTTGGCAGGAGTTCATCATGCAAAATTCGGGGTTTCTTTTTATTTTAGTTTTAAACCAGATCTGGATTTACTGCCAGAGAGTTAAATTGTCTTTTATAGAGAGGATGGGCTTGCAAACTCTTTGGAGCATGGCTCTCATATGTTCATTTATACTTGTACAGTACTGAGCCCAGTAGAGTCACTACCTCAGGTGGGGTCTTTGAGCAGTATTCTAAAGCTATAAACTCCGAAGATAGTTGCTCAGCAGTTTAGAACGCTGGATGCAGTCAAAGGCTTCACTCTCTGTTGTCCTATAGAAACCATCTCTGACCAAAGGTAGTGTGGAAGAAAAATATTCAACTAAATGTAATCAATCGTCCTTTGTGTCGAGTCTACAAAAAAAAAAAAAAACAAAAAAAAAACCAAAAAAAAAAAACCCCAACAAAACACAAAAACAGACCCAAAACCCAAAAAACAACCATAAAAAACAACCCAAAAAGCTGCCTGTGAAAGATCTGCGAATGAAACTGGAGCTTTTCCTTTTCCCCTTGGTAAAGATTTTGTAGGATAAATTAACCTGCAAGAACCACTGTGCAATTACATGGCCTCAGTCATTGGGTGGATGCAGCTACTGAACTAAATTCTCTTTTTGTCACATGGGAAGGCATGTAATCCAGCGAACTCTTCTGTATACGTAGCTGTTTATTTTGAAGTGCTAGGACAAATATGCCAAAAATAAGCCACTAATATGTCAGAAGGCACATAAGGAGCACCTGCATACCTTAAGACATTTTGCTCCTTCCCTTCATTGTTTGGCTTGACGTTTGTCATACCTCATCCACAGCATCACTGAAATGATCAGTGGGATGCGTGCAACTTCTGGCATTTCTTCTCTCAAGCTTTTGTTTGTAGAGCTTCCTTCTGATGGACCTGGTCATGGTAGAAGATTGAAATAGAGCAGTTTGTGAGGGGTTGGTTGTGGAAAGAGTAGATTCCTGTATTTCCTAAGGAAAGAAACTTGTTCCATAACTGAGCTTTTAATCTTGGATACCATAACTTGACCTTTGTCCTCTGCGTTGCTTGAAGGTGACGTGGGTGACCCAGTATGAGGATTGCTTCACATAACTTGCTTTATAAATTAGGACAGTGATGTAAAGTGGTATCCAGTTTTTACTAGAACTTGATAGAGGTTATGAAGCATAGGACTGATGTTATCAGTGTGGCCTCAAGCATGAAAAGAAGGTGAGTAGATACACTCCCTACTAACCATAGCTTATACATTATAAAGTTGTATTAATATTCAGATATAGTGAATTCCAGTGACCTACACTGAAGGTTGACTACATGTTGGGTGATTTATGACCAACTTTTCATCTAGTAGGAAAGTTTCCTAAGAAGCAGGCGATAAAAGATGACCACTGGAAATCGGAATGATTATTCAAGTTGGGAGTAGAGGAGAGGAGGGCAATCCAACAAGGCCTTGTATTTTTATCATGACAAACAGGTCTAGTAGACTTTTCACAAAAGGTAGAGACAGAAATCTTGGCCAGCTCTTTAAGGTAGTTGTCTCTTTCAGTGATAACTTGCTTTTGTTTTACTTGAGCTGGCTGTTTTTCAGTTTGGAAGCCACAAATGATGGTCTTTGAGGAACAGGAAATATGTCAAATATTAGTTTCCAATTGATGCTGAGAAGAATAAATGAAGCCACCCTAATGCTGGACCATCTGCTTTTCCTCTGTAGTGTTAATATTTACTTTTTCCAATGGGACTTATTAAAAAAACAAAACAAACAACCCCCCCCCAACAGCGTAGAATTATAAAGGTTTATCTGTGACTTCACAGTTAAAAAGATATACGTATATCATTGGTGTTCTTCAAAAGTATATATATTTGGTACTTGGACTACGTAATTGTTGTAGGCCTCACACTGAACTATTCTATTTAGCAACATTTGAATAAGTCGTTTAACTAAGCATTAGTTTTGAATTCTGAACTGTGTATTCAAAGGTAATGATTGCAAGTTTATATTTGCTATTATAAAAAAAAAAACCAAACAAAAAAAACAACCCAAAACCAAAACCCAAACCACAAAAAAACAAAACTCAAAAGTCAAATAACACCATACACACAAAAACCCACCCAAAAATGGACAAAACAAAAAGCACAGACAGGCTACCTTTAAAAGAAACTTAAGCATTTTAAATAGCATGGAAAGGAGTTTTGTTATTTATTAGTAGGATTTCAAAATTTTAAAGGGGAAATGATGCTTTGAAAAGTCTAAATAAATATGTAGGTATACATGTTTTAATTCCACATAATTTTAAATTGTCTTTTTTGATCTAGTGAAATAAACATGCATATCAACTGCCTGATAGTTGTTTTTTTTCCTTCACAAAACATTTTAACATTTGGTAAATTCTGAATTAGTTTAGAAACCACCCTTTCCTATTTGTTTCTCGCAAACTTTGAAAATCAGTACATGCAGGTCACGAAGAGGGACTGGAAAGCATTGGTGCCAAGTAGGACAGAAATATCTAAACTGGCTTTTTTTTTCCCTGTGTTTTGCTGCAGGTGGCAGCAAAGCCAAGAAACGTTATGCAAGCAGGGAGACATTGAGTATCAATATCCTTCACTCCTTCCTACTACTGCTGAACTGGCATTAAACGCTGGGTCAGCAACCTTCCTCTTATCTTTGCAACAAAATAACTTCAGGACTGTGGAAAATCTAACATTCCAATAAAATATCATGGCATATAAATAGCTTCCAACATGACTGGCAGATTAAAAAAGCTGCTCTGGAACAGAAGAATGGCTTGTCTTTTGTCTATTTGCCAAACTTTAAGTGGATTTTATCAAATGTCTTGTTGGTAATGGAAATATTATTTTTTTTTCCAGTTTCATGTGGATTAGATTAAAACACTGTGTTACTATTTTTAAATTGCAAGGTGAGATTTTGTGAAGATATTTCAGTACACACCTCTGCAGGGTACCCCACAGAATCTCTGGCAAGACTGGAATCTTAATTAAAGGAGTTGCATATGTTTTGAATTAAAAAGTCTTTAGCAGTCTTAGCCCCTCTGAACCCACTGAAGCGGTATGGTAGCAATAAGTACAAAGGATCTGCCTAAATTATTCAAACAATGAAACAGTACAAATTGCTCTTATCCATCGTGGCTGAAATTTATCTTAACAGAAATTGTTAGCTGGGAGGTTAACACAGGAAGATCATACGAGAGCTCCAGGAATCTGGGGCTTTACAAGGTCAACAGTATCGTGGAACTGGGCCTGATGGGAAGGAACCTAAGCTGCCTGCATTTGTTTGACCAACTGCAGCGTCAAAAGTGAGGCGGCTTTCTGCTGAGAGCACGTCTATTACGGTATTGATTTAGCCAGCAGCTGCAGGAAAAGAGGATTGAGAATTTCAAATTTAACAGGTCTGCTTGAGAAGAGAAACAAATGATACAAACTGATCGCTGTTGGAGGGATTATGGCTTGTGTTAGCTCAGTGAAGTAATCACACCAAAAGTGAGAAGCTAGATTATTTGTGTTTGTCAGTGTACAGTGATAGTCTTTAGAGGTTTATCAATACTAAGAAAATAGGTAATGAAGTAGTAAGTAATACCCTTACCATATTTTATCGTTGTGTTACTTATATTAACCAAGTGCTCTAATGATAGAACAAAACCCTGCTTTTCTAGGCAGAAAAAACTGTAAGAGTTGCCAGAACTTTCCTAAAAACACAATTGCAGCCTGTTTGGGTATAGGAACAGGAGTGAACGGATGGAGTCAATGAGGTGCTGCTGAGCAGTGCAGTGGCTACAGTCTTCCCTGAGAATTAGCTTTTAGAAAGGTTTTTTTTGTGCATGCTTGATGGAAAGTGAGGGAGCTTCTCAGTAGGAATAATGACATTTATTTTTCAGATATTTATGAAGCAGGGAATTACAAAAGTGCCCAACCAGAAAGGTGACAGGGTGGTAATGAGGATTGGTGTCTGAAGCCAACTAGAGATAGCAGAGCTGGTAGTAGGCTGAGATAAGTGAGCTTGGGTAAAACACAAGCAGCTGTCATGAGGTCAAGGTGCTTATATTTGAAGCCATAAAGGGGGAAGAAAGAAAAGAAGGAGAAAAAAGCTGGGATGCAAAAACATGCAAAGGTGATCCTTGTGATGTTCTGAACAGGCATTACAACGTGTTGTCAAGGCAAGAGAGGGAGTTACAGGAATTCAGTCTTAATAAATGAACTTGAATGTGCAGATTCTTGGGGATGTAATAGGAAAACACAGACAACGTCTGTCTTGGTGGAGGAGAAAGCAGGAATTAGAATAATCCTGGTCACTTAATGTACCACAGAAGTGGGTAGGAACAACATTTATAAAGCTATGCTTGATTTAAGTTGATCGAAGTCCATTTGGAAAGAAATACTGAGTGGCCTCAGGCCTTACTTACCAATAAATGCTTCCTGAGAGCATCCTAAAAATGGTGATTGTTTGCCCTGGGTTTGGCTGGGACAGAGTTAATTTGCTTCCTGGTAGCTGGTGCAGCGCTGTGGTTTGGATTTGGTACGAGAACAATGTTGATAACACGCTGATGGTTTAGTTGTCTCTAAGTAGCGCTTACTCTAAACCAAGGACTTTTCACGTTTCCCAGGCTCGGCCAGTGAGTAGGGGCACGAGAAGCTGGGAGGGGACACAGCCAGGACAGGTGACCCAAACTGGCCAAAGGGGTGTTCCATACCA
>JAVJGJ010000014.1:114561787-114586723 GCA_035590215.1 Microhierax caerulescens | reverse complement strand
TTGTTTTACATTGTTAACTCAATACTGAGGAAGAGGTATAGATGGTTTCAACAGACAAATTAATTTCACTGGTCCTTTTCTCTCCCACATCCTCTCGAAAATTATGTGGGGGTCCCCATCATCTTCTTCATCTCCCATCCCTGGAGCAGCAAAACTCCACACAGTCCCATCAGGCATTTCCCAATGCCACCATACAACAGATCAAACCCCAAAACATTAGTATCAGCTGCCCCAACCAATACTTCAGTGTGGATCATCCATTATTCTCCAGGTAGTCATAAATTAATTTTAGCCACTGGGCTTTCCTTAACTATTCCTTCTATTCCTGTATATTTTACTTTGTGGCGGCTGGATTGCACATTCAGTGCCCTGACTGTTTCAGTAGTGTTTACTGACATTTGAGCTCCTGTGTCCATTAAAAAGTCCACACAATTTTTTCTAGGTCCAATTGGAATACTGAGAAAAAGTCCGTGGTATTTTTCAGAGAGCCAATATATTGGTTGTATCCGCCAGGTAGGGTGGCTCACAATGCTACCTGGGGATACAAGTTTTTTTGCCAGGGATTCTGTCAGATCAATCACATCCTATCTTGGTGCAGAGGGTAAACATTCGTTTTGAGGCAGAATCTTTTCCTGAGATTGTGAAAAGACTACACCAGTTTTCTGTTTTCCCTTATTTCCTCTATTTTCCTTTACTGCAATTAAAGATTGAACTAATTTACGGAGGCCATCCTTAGAGGCACCCTGTAACCAGAACTGAGGGACTCCCAGTTCCTGAGCCTGACACCATGGGTCACTCCGCTTCTTATCATATTTGGGTCTTTCTTTAAACCCTTAATCAATTTTAGACTATGGAGTGTTGAGTTGGCAGACTTGCCATGTATGATCTGGCAGCTTTTCTGTAGATGACTTTATGGTCCTGCCCATGAGATGCCTGTAGACAACTACTTGTACTAACTCATCCAAAGTAAGGTTGGGGTCATGCTGGCCCTGTCTGTGACCATGAGTACCATCTCTATTAGCTTGCAGGTGGTTTTGAATATCTGCAACATATATCTTAAGACTTTCAGGGAGTCCCCGAATGAGAGGGGTAAACCATGCCAGATCAATGGGGGATTGCGTTGGAGATTTCCTTGTAGGATCTCTCTCATAGATTACCTGTATGCACGCTGCCTTCTGCATGACATAGTTAACTCAGAGAGACCCTTAGTGTCAATTACCAGCAGTTCTCCTCTCTCCTGAGGTTCTATACCACCTGTCCAGTAGGCAGTCCATGCAGTTAAAGAGTAATAATTATCTCCTGGTGCAACAGTTAAAAACACTCCTGGACCCCAAAAACCTCTTGCTTCCTCCTTACTCAACAACTGCCGATCTCCTCCCGTAAAAAAATGTGTCACACATACTCAACTTCAGATTCACCTGACCACCTTGAATATTTCTCTTGCAATTTTATTAGCTCAGCAGGCATCCAGGGGACTGTATGCATTGTGGAGTGAATTTTATCATCGCTACCAACAGCAGTCTCGGTCTTAACCACTGGTCGTAAGAAAACTGGATGAGAGGTAGACTGGGGGTTTACCCGCAATCTCACCATCACTCTCACACCAAACATCCCCATTCCAAGTCTGGGAGTCCGTGTAATGCACTGACTCATGAATCTGCCTGAGAGAAACAGAGGACTACTCCTCCAGCAGATGTTTCTCCCTGTGCTCTGTTAACTAAAGCAGAGTTTTAAGATGGCCCAATTCAATTTTAAGACGTTTATTTCCAGTTTTAAGGTGGCCATTTCCAGTTTTTAAATTGTTATTTTCAGTTTTAAGGTGATCATTCTCAGTCAAAAATTTGTCTCCTGCCTCCTTCACAAAGGTTAATAATGACTTTAACACTTATTTCTCTGACTTCAAAGCAGCATATTCTATATGAGAGATCTGTTCCTAACAGAACATCGCTCCATCCTCTGTCACTGCTATCAGCATGTGCTGAGCTGGCAGGATGGGTTGCTTAGGGAACTGTGGTGATGTAGATTCCATGCATGCCAACCATCCTGAAGGCAATAGCTGTATTTTACCGTAAAAAAGCGTTCTGTATTACTATGCTTCTATTAGGACCCAATTTTCTCTAATTCCTCCACTCAAAGTGATTTTCCCACAGCATCAGTCAGCAGGTGGTGAGCTACTGTATTGTGCATCACTTGTTTGGTTTTTTTTCCCCCTTGTGTTTTATTCCTCTCTCTCCCCCTCTTCATTGCAAATACTGTTATTATTATCTTTATTTCAATTATTAAACTGTTTTTATATCAACCCGTGAGTTTTACCTTTCCCTGAATCTTCTCCCCATCCCAGTGGGGGGTGGGCATGGAGAGGGCAGGAGTGAGCGAGCGGCTGTGTGGTACTGAGTTGCTGGCTGGGGTAAACCATGACAACCCTTCATTAATAGGATTAAGTAGTGAACAGAAAAGTTTGAATATATTGAATACTTTATGTAAAAGCAGGAGTTCCGATAAAGAAGAGGGACTTCCAGCCTTAGAAACATTGCATATAATTAAAGTAGTATATTTAAAGTTGTATGAATATGACTCCGAAGAAGGATTAATTTTTATGCTTCTCCTTGCTGGCTAGTAGTCCTTTATCTCGCTATTTATTTTACTACGTACTGTAGAAACCCCTGACAATACAACATTATTTAATATTTTCTCTTATTTAGAAGCATATTTGCAGGTATATTGATCCTCTGACAGTATATTAAAAAAAATATTCCCCATATACAGATATGCACACGTGTACTCTCTCCCACATACTGAGCCTATTCTTTTTTTCCTGGAATTACTTTTATGTGCTACAGCACTGAATTCCTTCACAGATGGACCATTCTTGTTCTTCTAGTATCTGAGAATAATTATCATAGCAATTAGATAAAGAGATTGGGTTCCATTTCACATGGGATACTGTGTGATTTAGATTGATCAAGCAAGAACTGACATGATTTTGGTCTGAGACTTGGGTTTTGGGGGCTTTTTTTGCATAATTATATTTTCAAATATTTGAGAAACTTCTGCCAAACCATTCTTATTGTTTAATGCTCTCGTAACATATGCTTGTAGTCCCCAGTGCTTTCCAAAAAAACTCCAACATTGTCATTTTGTCTTAAGCCCAGGCTGTTCATTTTGACAAATGTCTAGGAAATTTTAGAGGTATTTTAAACATTGTTGTAGTGCCAGTTATTTCAACTTAGTCCAATTTAACTTGTCACTTTTTGTTCATATAAACCTTCCAATTGCTTTCATACAGCTTTGAATTAAGGCAGAAAGGGGAATATTTTCAATTATTCTCCTACAAATTACTGTATTTTAAAATCCTGCATTTAATGAGTAGCTTTTTATTATTTTGGTTAGAATTCTACATATGTTGATCTAGGAGGACTCATTTCCTTCCAAAAAAAATTTTTTTTAACTGTTCTGCAGTGCAAGGTAGAGCTGCTGTTCTACACAAATGTGATTTGGATTGAAAGCACAATGCTTACAAATGCTTGAAAATAAAAACTTAATGGGAAGAAAAATACTATTTCCCATTTCAGTTTTACTGTATAACACTTGACTTTTTACTTGAGATGATACATTTTTCCAGGAATAAGCTGCACACTTTCAGGGATCTGAATTTGATTTGTCAGCTGCTTCTGTCTGCATCTTCCAAAAGCATCTTGTTATTGGTTGAATTTCAATCTCAGTATGAGAGTTGTTCCTGGAATGCTCTATTCTGTGGTAGAGTTTCCTTTTTTGACCTAAGGCATTAATTTTTCATCTTGCCTCTGTACAGCAGTGATCTGTGCTGCAGTGAAATTTCTTCGGTGTATTCTGAGGCTGGATAACCCTGCTGTGATGGGTTTTGGGTGTGTAGTCTACATCCCGCTGAAATGAAATGAAGCCTTTGCTCTCACATCACTGGTGATGATACTGGGATCTAAACAGGCATGTGCATGGAGTCCTTTATAACAGAGGATTTCTATATGCTGTCCTTCATTTTTCTCAGGACAATCTGTAATGCCAGAAACTTAATCCCTTGAGGGAACATTGGTGAACCTCATAAGAGAGTTTGTACAGCATTACTTACCTGGAGTCTAGCTGTAAATGGTGCCATTGAATGTAGACTGTCCTAGTCACCAGCGTTTATTTTACAAAAGGATATCCTAAATCTTGGGAAAAGTGCAAAGGCAACACTGTGGGTTTTAAAAATCACTGTGTGAAGACATTGATGACTGATACCATGTGTAACTAAGCTGTAGATAGAAGAGCTATCTGATTTAGTGTTTTCTACTATTACTGTTTATCTGGAATCTTGACACCTTCCATTTTTAGATTGTTACATGGAGAAAATCCTGATGATCTTCATGGGAATGGAATAAGCCTGCTTAATTCAGGAAGCTTTGATTTTATGTGTGATCTTCACCAGAATTACTTAGTGCCAGGCAAGTGTGAAGGGGAGAGCAGATCACACAGTCTTCACTTGGTTTTATGATAACAGTTATTAAATTGCAGCCTTTGGTCCTCCTGAGCTTACCTAAACTAGTGCTATTATTAACACCAACCCGAAGGACTCGGAGCATAAATATTGGCACCAAGATACTGGCACCTCCTCTGCTTTTTCCACTGGCTATCAAAGTTAAGTGCATCGTCCAAGAGAAGTATTTTTCAGTATCCCCAAAGGAAAGCACAGCTGCTGCTCCACTTTGTGTTTCATCAGCACAGCCTGAAAAAGGCTAACTGAGTCTGCCACAATTTTGCTTTGGTTTGTGCAACAGCAAACACATCTTCAATCGCTTGCCCTGCTCTCAGGTCCATCCATACAGTCCATAACATGGCTATAAATATACAAGCTCCTGAGGCAGCATCGAGGGCATTTTTCTTCTCAGGTCTCACCTTTCCATTTCCCCACACCCACCTTGTTGTTCTGTTTCTGTTCACTCATCTCTGTTTAGCCTGGCCAGGGCTCCGAAGCTCATCACAGCATCTCCCCATCGCACCCTCAGTGTGAAGGGGGATAGGGCTGCCCGTGGCTTGGTGTCCCAACAGCAGCTGGCCCAGCCCCACATGGGGCTGCCTCAGCTGGCGCTGGGCTCCTGGTCCTTGGCAGCACAGCCGACGGGAATGTTTCTGCTGGGGGGTTGTGGAGTGGTCACAGAGCTCTTGATTTGCTCGCTGAATAGTCACAAGCTAGTGGCAGCATCCTAATCAGAGAGATGGCAAAGTCACTCTGGCAGCTCTGTGCTCTGTAGTCATGCTACCTGCAGGTCATGGGTGGATCCAAATTCTGCTTTGGTCACAGCTCGTCAGAGGGTGCTGGCATGTCTCAGAGAGACTGTGGTTCTTTCAAATAATCTGTCCATTCTCCACTTCTAAGCAATGAAGGAGGGGAGGCTGCTCCCTCTTGCCTGACCTCATGAGTGAAATTGCAATGACCTCTAGCTATGTATTTAGGCACCTTCCTTCTATTTTGGTTCTTATGTTATTAATCAAAGTGTGTGGTTAGCAGCTAGTGAGCTCTGGTGATGAAGAATCCTCACTTCAATGCAAGTAACATAGGAGTAGGATTCATCTTGGATTTATCACTGTACTACCTCAGATGATTGGATGGTTAGGTTTTCCTAACCGTGAATCTGCAGGATATAAAGAAACGTTTGGAGATTGTAGAAAACTATAAATTTATTTGCCTTACCTTGTTAGGTTTTTTTCCTGTTGTCCTTTTGTAAACAAGAACTTGAGATCCAAAACCAAACAGAAAATCAAAGCAGTAAAGTCCCTAAGTGAGTGTTGCAAGCTAAATTATTTAAAGGACACTCGGTGTCCCCAAAAAACCTGTACATTCAGATCTTGACTGAAGATGGATGTTTGGCATCAAGTGGCATATTCTGGAGAACATCCATTATGTATACTTAAAACACTGCAGAAACACTGAGATTACCTTTACCAAAGGTTATCTTTATGCACCTGGTCTGAAGTGAAGAAGGGAGGTTATATGCCAGATATAGCCAACCCCAAGCCTAAGAATATTATATGAGGAAAAATGTCTTTACCCTGAGGGTGACGGACCCTGGCACAGGCTGCCCACGGGGGGCTCTGGGGTCTCCTTCTCTGGAGACACTCAGAACCCACCTGGACACGATGCTGCTCCAGGTGCCCCTGCCTTGGCAGGGCTGGGCTGGGCTGGATGGTCCCCAGGGGTCCCTTCCCACCCCAAACATCCTGGGATTCTGTGAATATTTGAGTGTTGCCCTTCTGAAGTATTTTACAGGAGAAATCACCTGAAAGTGATTAGGAAGGGGACTCCAGGGTGATAGACCTCACTGTCAGAAGGGTGATGTGACTCATTCTTACAGGACTCCAGGGAAGGGGTTGCATGTCTGGAGGCATGCTATTTCCGTGTCTCCCATGGGATAGTCTGACTTGGAACTGACCCCAGTTTAGAAAAAGATGTTAGGGGTTTCTTCAGGTTTGGTTTTTTTTTTTTCGTTTGGGTTTTTTTTTCCCCCGAAACAATGAAATATCTGATGAGTGGAGCTTATTGCAAAGTACCAACTGGAATGGTACTAATACTTCAAACTGAGCACAAAATCTATAACTAATTTGAACCTTAATTTGAGTAACGCTTTTGAGAAATAGTCCTCTAGATAGGCATTAATTGAAGCATTGTGTAGAACATCCTGACCAGTGCATAATTTGACGTACAAAAAGCAATATAGTGAAATCAAAGAGTAAACTAATGAGATACTTAGTGATTTGAATTCTTATGATCAGATGGGTTAGACAATATTGTTGGTGTTGGAACCGTGTACAAACTGCATATTTTTTTCATTGATAATTTTGAAAATTATGAGTGATCAATTCTAATTGGTTTTAACCTGTTCATAGTGATCCAAATGTACACAGTTTTGTCTGTTGAGCTGTCACTGGAGTGAGAATAATTTAATCTTAATTGTCACATCCTACAGTGACCATATCATACTTTTTCACCTAATACTAGAAGAATGTTTTAATTGTTTACCATGAAGAACAAGAAAGTGTAATTGAATTAACTGCTGTTGAACATCTTACAAATGTTTTTCACTAGCGTTACACTTTCCAGCATTGCTATCTGTGTTTTATTAGACTAAATGAGAGATGACTATTCTTCTAACTAGAGAGATGCACTCAGATTTAAGACATGCCAGGCTCCCTTGACTCTGTTTTACCTCTACTTTATATAGAGTTGAGAAGATGTCTTTACAGCATTTTGCTGATGGCCTCTCTTTATCCATCTGCTTCCTAACTCTTTAACTATTGAGCTAGTCATGTACATTGTACTAAGTTTTTCAGCCATTAAACGTTTTCTGGTGTTAAAATTTTATCAGCTGCCATGGCTTTGGTTCCTAAACTGCCAGTATGATATGAAGAAACATAAAATGCAAGATTTAGCTGTATAGGTACTTGGTGTCTTTGAGGCTGACTTGCTTTGCCTTGCCTTTTTATCAGCAAAAAGGGATATTGACCTAGTTGCCACCCCTACTTCTACTCCAAAACAGCTAAATGATACAGACCAATTAGGTGATTATAAATTAAATGCTGTATGTATCAATTACTTAAGTTGCCTAGCATCCCTTTTGATGACAGAAAGCCACTGTGAACCCAGCTTACTGGCTTATTGTACTGTGGTCACTGTTTGTGGGTACTGGTGATGTCTCTCAATTCTTTTTGAGAAAATATTTTTTTTTTTTTTAATTTGAAATTTTGAAATAGTAATACATTAAAATGAAGGCTAAAAGTATAGACTGGTAATTGAATGAAGAAATGCAAAAATACTATTATTAAAACCATCCGAACTGCTTAGAAAATATTTGGAGTTATGCTAACGCCTAAAACTATGTAAAGGACATTAAAACAAATTTGTATTTACAGTGTCTTGTACTGATTCCCAAGAGGGAGGAACTACCCGAATAATGCCAGAAAATTTTCATTTTGTGCTTACCATTTCCTCTTCTACATGAATTCTACAGGAAAGAATCTCAGGGCATTGGTTTTAGGACTACAGAATGATTTTGGCTCACAAACTTTAAGGAATTGCCGAGACAACAGCATGATCATCATTGTGCCACAATATGCACAGTGTACCATCTAACAATACGTCAGAGTTTTCATTCATCCTCATTTAATTATGATATCTTTGTTACTCATTTGCAATATGGACCTTCTAAACTATGAAGATTCTTTTCACCCGTACTTAGAATTCCAGTATGTATTTAAATATGTGTCTTTATGTCTGTATTTATACACATATTTATATATATATGAACATGCACTTTTGTGTGCATACTCACACAGGCATTGCTCCTGTCTTCCTGGGGAGAAATACTTAATTCAACCAGAGAACAATTTAAAAGATTTATACTTTATGGGATAGTCATTATCTCTCTCCTAGGCTTGAAGTATTTTTATTATACTGGAACCAAAAATTTTACATCAGTGGGGTTTTATCAGATGTGTTCCAGAGGTTTTATTAATCTCAAATTTTATGATACATGCAGTAATTCTTTTATCATTATTTTTACTGATTTGGTTTTCTTCTGACTGTTAATATTGCTTTCTTTAAAAGAAGTGAAGCATGCATTTGACAATGTTGCTTATTGTTTGCTTCATTTTTCTGAACTTTGTCCACTAAAAGACTTGATTTCATTGTAATACATATTCTTCATAAGGTAAGTCTTGTTGCCTTTCTGTAGTATTGGGATAATATTATTGTACTTCATAGGATAGATTGTCATGGGTCTTCCAGAACTATGACAAAATGTCAAAGCATGTATTTCTCATCTTTCTTCACTTTCTGATATCTCCTGAATACAACCTACTGCTGTACATTTCAATTCCATAGTTCATTAAATGGTTGCAATCCACCCATGTAAAAATATTATGCAGTTAAAATGCCACTTTTGCTTGCTAAATAGAAAAGGGTTTCATATCTAAAGGAAAGGAATTCTTAGCTTTAAAAAACAAACAAACAAACAAAAAAAAACCAAAAAAAGAAATCCTGATATAATTTTACTGTTTCACAGTGCTTCCTGCTCAAACTGCAAAATGTGTATCAGCTGATCTTTATGCCACTTGATTTCCCACTGTAGTATGGAAAAGAGCCGTAGGACAGTGTTTTTGTAGGTAAAGCTCAAAATTGTGAAAGGATGCCCCAGGAAATACTTCCTATTAATATTTAATATATTTAAGAAACCCAGATTCCAGTAATTTTTTTCTTTACTCAGTGAGGGCTTCTTTCAGGTACATTGTCTTCATTATCCATCTGGTTGTGCGAGCCCCCCTGGCAGCCC
Source organism: Microhierax caerulescens (assembly GCA_035590215.1). Classification (NCBI taxonomy): domain Eukaryota; kingdom Metazoa; phylum Chordata; class Aves; order Falconiformes; family Falconidae; genus Microhierax; species Microhierax caerulescens. The sequence goes on along the minus strand of JAVJGJ010000014.1, from coordinate 114,577,382 downwards.
ACTGCGGCTACGGCGGATGAGCAACAGCTTTTCCTGCAACCTGCAGCTCTCCTGCAGAGCCTGGCTGGAACGCTTCCCGCCCCAGCAAATCCCACTTCAGAGGTGATACAGGGGAACTGCTTACACCAGGGTGTCCACAGCGTAGGAATGCATAAGCCAACAGTTGGAGGATGGAGGGGGGGGAGGCTAGAAGGGCCCCAGCAAAGCTTCTCTGCGCGATGCAGCAGGACCCTCCAGCCTGCCCTCCTCCCAGGGAAGAGGGGGCTGTTCAGTTTGGCTGAGGAGAGCAGCAGCCGAGCGTAGGAAGCCTTTATCCCTCGCTACAAAACTGCCTGTGTAGTTTGGCCAGCCTGCAGCATCCCCAGCCACCTTGTCCGCTGAACGTAACGTGGCTTCCAAGCTCTACCTCCCGTTAGCTGTGCAACGTCCAAACCACATTCTGCTTGGCGTATTCCTCTTCTCCGCTCTACATAGGTATTTTCAGGTATCTTATGGCTATCGAAACCAAAATATTTTGCCATAGCACATATGCTTTTGTCACTGTTTTATACAGCTGAAGGCTTGTCAGGTTGTATAAACAAATCTAATCTGCCACAGAATCTATGAAATTGTTGAACATCAAAATGACTTGAGTTCCCAATGGCTCTGTATTTGCAAAAAAGTAGGAGCAGGGAGTTGGCTTACACACTGAATTCCTGACTGCCCATAGTACTTAACCATCAGCTCGTTCCGTGACTTTGCTCTGGACCTCGGCACGCTGTCTCCAAGGATGAATCCTGTGCGGTATGAGCAGCATGATAAAGCTGGTAAGAGCCATTAGGCATCAGGGACTGCTTTTATTTAGCAGTATGTAGCCAAGGAGACTGGAGAAGTAGACTGCTCTCAGTTTAGGTGCTCAGTTTTTGAAATGGCCAGTTCCACATTTTATTCCCTTTAGGAATAAAGTAAAAGATGAATTCAGAAAAAAACCCCACATTTCATTTAGAGCAGAAGAGAACCTACCATGAGTGGGCAATTGGGAGCAAAAACTATAGCATCTTCATTACAAACACTTCGAATTAGTTTCACAAAATATAGAAGAGATGTCAGTAACTTTGTTAGAGTGTCTTCCAAGAAAGGATATCTGAAATAAAGCAGATTTTCTGTACTTTCCAGCTTCTGAATTTCCAGATTACATGAAATAATGGAAAAATACTTCAGAGCATCAAACCCTCTGCCTCAAAATTAAGTGAAGGTTTCCTTTCAAAAAATCTGAAATGTCTCTCTGAAAATTCAGTGCTCTGAAAACTTTTAATTTCCAAGCTTATTCTTTGCGATAGGGTGCAAAAATGGGTGTACGTTTATCAAAATCTTGTTAGAAGGATGCTTCACTGAACGCTTTAGTACAAATCTGCTGCCTTAGATATTGAAAAATTGCCATTAAGATTGCATTGCTTATTCACCGCTTTACTTCAGTTCCAAAGTTATATTTCAGAGTTAGGCTACAGCAGGAGAGACCATAGCTTTTATTATCTCTTTTCTTTAATTTTTATATTGCCTAAGACTTATGGTATTATAATCCTTCTGGGGAACAAATTTTAAAATCTTATTACTTTACAACTTTGGGAAAGGTATACTAGTCTCTTGTGACATTGAGATTTGTGTAATTTTTTAATCACTTAGATGCTTTTATGACTAATTATTTCATAGGAGCTCTTTTGGTAAAATTCCCTTCTGTAGCTATGTGATAATTAAAAATGCAAACGAGTAAAATGCAAATAATGCTGGCTGCCAGTTGCTATCAGAAAGATGTTTTTTTCATAATTTTGCCAGACTTAAACTGTTTTGTGTAAGGTACACCTGTATAAATTCAGTGCTGCCTTACAACAGGAAGGCAGGTGTGGGTGTTTGCTAAATCTCCCCTCTATCTTTCTGCATCAAATTGAAATGTCTACTTTCTGACATTTTGCAATAAATTAACCTCAGCAGTACTAGTTCTCCTGTACCAGTGCCTAGCCACTATTTATTTCCTTTTTTCATCCTTGCATATTTTTATCATTATTCTTTCCTTCATTCTGGTCAGCATCTTTATCTTGGTCTTTTCTCATCCTCATGCTGTAGCCAGGTCATGGATATTCTCTTGGCGTGAAATGTCTGTGATGCAGTCACTTCTGTCCTTAGAGATAAGTAAACTCCTCTCCCAACTGTCTTCCCAAGTCTCTCCAACTCATTTACTGCACAACTCTTTCGACAGCAAAGGCTGTCGTCTCTGCTCAGAGACACCGAGATACTGCAAAGCCAATTCCCATAGCGCACTATTTGGCCATGTTGTCATTTCAGTCTTGTGTTATCTAGATCTTAAAAAAACCAAAACAAACAAAAAACCCCAAAGAAAATAAAACAACATCCAAACAAAAAACCCCAACTGCTTTCTCCTGTGAAGATCTTTAAAGCCTGTCTGTGCCACCCGCGCTTGCTTGTGCCACGTAGGAAGGGCGGCTTTGCATGGCCCGTAACGCCAGCTCCTCGTGGCCACTTACATTTTCATCCCAGTGGCTGCAGCATTTTCCTTTCGTTGCCTCCCACAGCTGGAAACAGCTCTCCAGGAGTTGTCTTCCTCATTATCCTCCTTCGCATTCCTCTTTCAAACTCTGCATGCAGCCCAGACAGCCCGGTTTGCTGGTGCAAATCTTTTATTTACTATGTTTTGGAGGGGAGAGCTGAGGGGCAGGTGGCCCTGCTTGCAGCGTGCCCTGGCCTGAGGCTATACTAACTTGTGTAGTTAGTAATAAAAATAATGGAAGTGATATGCTGCAGATAAACAGGCTGCCTCAAGAAAGTGAACATCTGTAGGAGAATTGAAAAGAATGAGAAAAAAAAATTGCTCTGAGACAAAATCTGCTGTGAGGTCAATGAATTTAGGGTCAGGGAAGTATTACCTCGCTGATTAGGTTACGCTGTCTTGTCTAAAAGTCAAACATTATCTTTTGGCTTCTTTTCTTTATACAACCAGTATTCTGTGAGCACTTTTTGAACTATAAAGACCAAAATCAGTGAGCAGGATTTATAGCACACAAAACCCCACTTGTTCTGTACACATACTCGAAGCAGCTACTGAAATTCCCCCACAACATGAAGCACACTCAGACACCAGGCTTGACTGTTCTTTTACATACTTGTGAAGTTAGGATCTTGCAACTTATTGTAGTAGTTTTACTTCTGTGACTTTCACAGAACTAAAAGTGAAAGAAGAATGGAAACTATTACCTATATAGTTGAACCCACTGACTGACCTGGAATACAAACCTCTTTTTTGGGGGTTTGGTTTTTTTTTGTTTTTTTTTTTTTAATTGTCTCCAACTTCCAAATAACAAACATCAGCTTTTATAACTATTTCAATAAAATATAGTCAGGCTGAGGAGCTTTTTCTTTCTACTTTTGCTAGAAATGCCCTGCTACAGCTGATGCAGAAAACCGTATAGACATATCAACAATTACTGATTTTGCAGTAGATGCAGAGATGGTACTTTTAGAAATGGCTAATGCATTTGATAGTCTACACCAATTAATATCCACAAGCTCGAGTATCTTGTTTATAGAAAGACTTTGTGACTGGGTCATTAGGTTTATAGAAAGTTTTGTAATCTTCCAGGAACTTGATTCCACTGCTAAATCACCGGGGGACTCCTCACTTCTGCTTGAGACTACTTGAATTATGATGGCAGGCAGTGAGGACAAGATGATTGTGCTGTTGGCTCGAGTACCGTGCCGAGGCAGGTGGTACCGGGGGGGTTCTGCTCTCAACAGCTGCACCAGCCGCATGGAAACAGCGGTGGCTGCTGGATCTGATCCCGCACCCACTCCGCTTTTTATTCCCTCTTAGTTCTGTGTCAGAATCACCGGTAGTGACCTCCCCGCTTCACACACACACACAGACACAGGTTTTCACAAGAAATTAGTAATCTTGAAGCTGTTTTCTCCTTTGGGAATGGGAAGGTAATCTTTTCATAGACATACACATAACTCCCAGTTACGCTGCGCTCAACCCTACATTTAACGCTCTTAATCAAGAACTGGAAGCACAATTTATAATTTAGGAATGTAATGGTCATGAAAGAGCTTTCCCAACTTTTGCATACACAGTCATAGAAAATTATTCCAATTATCACAGTTTTAGGTGCAATAAGCAATCTTACAGGAATAAGTGGGGGAAAATGCTAAAATTAAACTGCATGAAGGTGTTGATTAGAAGCCTCTCTCTATTCTGTGAGCCAGGCTGTGCAGGCATGGGAAGATACACTAAGATTTCTGCATTTACTTCTTCTCTAATAGCACTCCCCTACGTATAGTAATCTTTTGGAGGCTTTTTTTTTTATTATTATAAGACCATTTAATTTTGACAATTCAATGTTTTAGTTAACTCAGTTTAAAAGTTCCAAGACTAACACCCTTAGAATTAAATTAAATAAACCTGCACCTATATCCTTTGCCTTCTGTGCTTTTAAGAATTAAATAATACTGTTGTAAAGTGATGAGAGATTTTCTTATTAAAGTAGCTTAGACCTAAAATGTGATATCCATTTAATCTTCTGTAATTTGGATTGTCTTTATTATAAATTGCAATATTGGCATCCTGATAGTGTGGAACCATTTTGAAAATGAAAATTTAAATATCAATTCAACACTTTAAAACAGGTTATTTTTGAAAAAAAAAATGATTAATTTGGTTTGAAAAGGAGAGAGATACTATATTATGAAATTTCATAGGTTTGGTTTTTTTTTCCAAAGCATTTGTTTATGAAAAAATATTTAACATTCTTTAAGTCAAACAAAGCAACAAGTTCTGATTCACATGATCTGTAGGGGTTTGGATTTTACTAACCCAAATTAAAAGACTTCAGTGGGCTTTAGAGCAGTTGAAAATTTAGCATGGGTCTGCTTCTTTCTAAAACAGCTAAAAGAGACCAGGTCTTCTGACCAGAAAGGTGTCAGAAGGGTTTCAAAGGTAAAATGTTTAGGTGAGCAAGAGCAGCTCCTCTGCAGACTGGTTTGTCAGGTACAGAAAAGTAGTAAAAGACATCATTTACAAATAGGTGAAGGCTGTAAATTGCAAAGTCAAATGCACACAGAGTGTGGTTGGGTTGACAGCATGAAATAACTAGGTGATCTTATTTATTCATTCATTCATTTATTTATTTATAAACCCTGTTACAGAAATATTATGGAAAATGCCCTGATATGCTATGAATGGTATCGAATGAAACTCACCACAGAACATTGCAGTCTCCCGAATGCAATGACAGAACAGGTTTACTTAGTGCATTTGACAAAATTATAAAAAATTGCTAGAGAGAACTGTAAAGGAATTAAAGTTGGATACTTTGTTTTGCCTGTGCAGTGGTCCTTGCAGAGGGCCTTTTGCTCTCTGGTCTAACAGCCATTCTAAGATCCTTCCAGGGTCAAATGGAAACTCATCCACATGTAACTAATTACAGAACTTATATTAGTAAATATTAGTGTTCTTGAGTTTGTCACATGTGGACTATAATTCTAAAATTGGTACACCAAAGATAACCGCAGTGTCTGAAGCACACAGGATGACAAAATGCAAGTTGTTGTTTGGTTGGTTTTTTATGGGAAACAGGTTTTTTGGTTGTAAATAGGATGTGTTCTTCAATAGGTAGATAATTCATTTTTTTTTATGATAAGAAGATACACAGAACAGGGTAGAAATCACACTAAAAAGTTTTATATTCATTATGGGTTTAGTATCAATGGATTTGTAGTTGAGGTTTTTTAACTACTTATGTTCTTCTGATGCCAACACCAATGCTGTGAATGACAAAAAGCCATGTAAGAAAATTTTATTCCAGTGCAGTAAATGCATATAATGTCTCAGGATTGAACCTGTGACAGGAATTTATGCAGACAATTGCGAACAAAAAAAATTGTCAACAAGGAAAAAAAAATCTGCTTTTTAAAATCTGAAGCTTCTGGCTCAATTAAACAGAACTTTTACAGAGTTCAGAATTCGATCCCTGTGCTGTTTTTTTCGACTAATAAAAAGAGAACCAAGGTTACCACCATCTCTGCACTCTGGCTAGTAAGGACGTTTCAGTAACTGCAGTAGCTTTCATAATTGCTGTATAATTAAACTTAATCAAAATGGCTTTTTAATAAAGAAATAATTGAAGTTCACTTGAAGATGTCACTCTGATGATGGTCAACTCTTCTCCAATAACATGCCTCAACACAATGGTGCCTCAGGCACAGGCTAAGTTGAAAATACCGATCTAGTTTTGTGAATTCAAATGGTTTGGGAAGAAAAAAACTATGGCTTCATGGACGCTTTCTGTAGTATTTAATTGTGATGAAAGCTTTGCATGTTTAATCTTTGTTTTTACATGCGTCTAGTGAAATGCTAAACAGCAAAGCTGCTGCTGCTGTCTCTCAGTTTTGTTGAAAAGAATGATCCTATAGTAAATAATGTCGGTTGTGAAAAAATAGGTGTAAGAAGGCAAATGGCTGTTTTTCTTTTTTATATTAACTCTTTGAAACACTGTCTTCAAAAACAAATCAGTGGAAAATTGCTACAAAGGGCAGTTAAGGGAAACAGAGCAGGAAAAGAGGAGGATGGCATTTCTGTGGAGTCGATTAATATTTTCTAGATTTCTGGGGTGGTGGTTTAAAGAAATAAACCAAAAACATCGGGTAACCTTCATATATAGACTCTGGAGGGATGGGGGCTATGGGAGGGCGGCATGCAGGTGCAAAAACTTAAAAGAGTGTCATGAGATAGTAAAAGGAAAGCTAACAGTAAAATCAGGCATAGCACCATGCTATGGGAAAGGAAGGGAAGAAAAAGGACACACAGAAGAAAGGTATGGACATGTCTGTACGTTCACGCTAGTGGCAAACCTGCTGCTGACGTTGCAATGAGAGCAGGAGCAGGTCCCAGATAAGCGGAGACAAAACTAGAGTGTAAAAGTGTTTGGAAATGATGGCAAGACTGGGGCAGAACACCTTGGGTTTGGTTAGGAGGCAGCGGTGGGTGACGAGAACCTCATTGTGATACTGGAAATAGTTGGAGCAGTAGAAAATTGAAGTAATAAATGCGTATGAATTATATCTGCGCAACAGAGAATGACTTCTGTGTTGGAGTTGGGCAAAAAGATAACGTCCAAGCAGCTGATCAGTGTTATATTTCTTACACTATAGGAGGAGTCAGATCCATATTGCAGCTCATTTAGGTTTATTATAAAGCCTGAAGCCTTAATCTGAGCCTACAGTACAATCTGCCTGGGATTTTGGTTCAGTGGCTTCAACTTAATTATCTTTAGCAATTCCTCTCACAGTTTCAAGTGAAGTGCTTCCACCTTATTAAAACGTTCTGTAGCTTTCTCTTACTCTGATTCAGTAGGTTTGTGCAATCAGAGAGAACAAAAGAATAAATAAATGCTGGTGTCACTAGAGCCCTAAATGAGACCATAAAGGAGCCTAAAATTAGACCAGTTTCAGAGGAATAAATTTAAGCGATTGAAACTTCAGTTGAAAAGTTATATCACTTAGAGAATTCCTTGAGTAGTCAAGGGATGAAACATAACAATAGAAATACTGAAATTTTACAGTGCCTTATCTCCATTATGCTATTTACTTGTAAGGTTTCCATTTAGCTAAAAGCAAGAACAGAAAAAGTGGTTTGTTAACATAAATTCCAGCTCCTGCTAGAATCTGTGAATCTTCTCAGAAGTGCATTTTTGTTGCTGTACAAGTACTCTGTACCAAACCTGAATTGTACCACTCTTTGTTACCTTGCACAGCCAGTGCTTGCCAAATTAAGTAACATCAGATTTTCCCAAAAAGCTTGAACTGAAGATTTTGAGCTATACAGTGACTGTACCTATCATTATTCTGAATATGGCAATTTTTTCTTTTGTCAGTGGTAATGGATTTAAACTGAATATTCTTGTGGTTTAGTGGTAATGGATTGGATCTGGAGTGTTGGATGTAGTTCTTTTAGGAAAATAATTATTTAAAAGGAATTCTAAAAAAACCCAAACACTTTTATTGCTACATTTGCTAATAAGTTAAAAAAATAATTGATTCTGAAGAAATGTTTATAAATAGATGTGATTAATGTAAAAGACAAAGTATGATGAAAATGTCGTATTTTGGATTGCATCTGAGCATCTTATTCCTGAAATTCACTGACAGCTGCATATTTTTTGTGTTTTCTCTGACATGCTTTTTTTCACCTGTCTTTCATTACTACGTACTAAAACCCAACAGGACATCTTAAAACCAACAGGCATATCCAAAGCCCAAACCACCAAATTACCCCAAAGTCAGGACAGTCCAACAGCACCCCACCAGAAACCGTGTTCTGCAAATGCTGACTTGGGAGTGTTACGGAAAGTGTGGATGCCCATGCAAAGCACCCAACCTCCAGTCCCCAGAACTGGTGGCTAAAGTTCTTTCATTGGTTTCTACAAAATTTTCTTGTATACCAGAGCAATCTGTTGAAGCAGATTGGCAGAGCTGTGCCTGAGCTCTGGAACAATTACAGGAGTGGAGGAGTCGTAAAGTTAGCAGACGGTTAGAAGATGTTGGCAGATGTTTAGCAAATTCCTGCAGAAAGGCTGTTTGATTGTAAGGAAGTAGTAGCTAAATCTTGTTCAGCAGTTAATCAGAAGCCTTTGGAGGCAATCCTATCAGCCAGAAAGGAAGTGCTAATTTTATAATGAATGATTATGTTACTTTTAATTTCTGAATTATCAGAAGTGTTTTACTAAACGGTTCTATAAGGATCCAAACTACTTTTGCAGCACATTATCTTGCTATGAATAACAACTTTGGTTACCGAATTCAAGCCTCTTTCAGTAGGAAAAGAACTGGGTTTGGTTGGGTGCGTGTGCGTTTTTCTTCCCAAGCGTTAGTAATTATTTACACAGTGGTAGCTGTAAGTGCAGTATGACAGTGCCTGAGTGAGTCATGCTGGGTCTGCATAATCCCTACCTCATCCCTCCTCCTTAAGTGTAACAGCAAGGGAATAGTAGCTTTGACGTTTCTGAAGAGGATAGCTACTAACTGAGCTTGTAGAAGAAGTGTGAAGTGGTATTTGATAAGCATAGTCTTTGTTCTGAGTCCTTGACAGGTTTCTGAAGGGAAATTTGAGTGCCTGGAAGCCCTTACAGAAGAGCAGGGGTTTTTCTCCTCTCCTCTTTCTCCATCCCGGCAACACGTAGTTCCCCATCCTCCCAGTCCCTGACACTGTTTCCAGGGAAGTATCTTTTCTTTATGCCATTAAGCCATTAGCATTTCAGTAGGTGTTCCTGGCTGTGTTGATGTTACGTACAGTAAAAGACATGGTCCTTTCCGAGAGGTGCTTCATTGGACATGTCTACTAGAGGCCTGAGCTACCTTGGGTGGGATGTTTTGCTGATGTTTCCTTTTCTTGGGGCACATACCTTTCACATCTGCTTCATAGTGAAATTCTTCTATTTCCTTTTTTCAGTTACCTTCTAGTAAGGGCCTTCCTGTGTCCTAGTCTGCATGGTAATGACAAGAAAGCCATGTGGATTCTGGCACACATGTTAAGCCTACACGTGTCTCTGGAGATTGACGTTTTTCCTTACTCTTGGCTTATTAGTGAATTCACAAGGAATAACTGGAGCCAAACACATTTCTGATGTCTCTTGAAATGCTTGAATGTTCCCATGGTCACATCGCCAGTCCTGCTCTGAAGCCACTGGAGATGCACCACACTTCCCAGCAGTTCAGTTAAGCTGAGCAAAACAGACTTCAGAAAAGGAAGAGGCTTTCAGCCTCAAGTATTGTAGAGATACTTCATCATCTTCTTACCTCACAGCCTTACAAGGTATTACATATGTAATGTTTTAAGAACACACAATAGTTTCAAATATCACAACTGTGTCACAACAGAATTTTTACATAAGCGTAAAACATGCGATGCTCTGAGCTTTTTTTCTCACACATCTGTTGTCCTTGATGGAAAAAGTGGGAAAGTGTAGCTGGCCTTGTGGATACGCCAGGTTTTTGGTTTCATTTGTTTTTTTCTTTAAGTGCTGGTATAGCATCAGAAGCTAGCAGTGATCGTACAAACTGTGTGATGTCCAGGTGATAATAGTTGTTCTAGATATATTAGGCTTAAGAGTTAAAGTTCTGGTTTCTAAAAGGAAGTCCTTAGAACCAGCTATAGGGTGTTTTGTGTCTTCCCCAATACTGTGGTCTTGGTATTTCATTTTATGTCCTAGCTCCTCCTTCATCGTATTTATTCATCAATGCCATCTATTCCAATAATTAATGACATTGAAAGAGTTGCAAAGTTAGACTACTAATAACATTTTGCTGTGAAGTACCACACTAGCCTTGCAATAATGCTGAATGTACAAAACAGATCACTGGAAAAATAGCTTGTATTACAAGTTTGTAATGAACTGTAAGTCTTGTTAATCATTCATTATTGTGCTCAGAAGGGAACTGGGCAGTGGTTAATACTGATACTGCAAATGGCAGAATCCTGATTAAATATGAATATGCACGGAAATGAATCTGCTAAGCAGTGTCAGGCAGAAGATATTTTGAGTCTGCTGCTACTCTTCTTGTTCATGAAGTGGAAAGAAAATAGTTCAAGAACGACAGGCATATTTGAAGAAGAGGGGAGAACAGTGGAGACATGGACTCAGTTTTGTAAAATTGTTTATATATAACCACGTTTTCATATGAAAGCTCATGTGAGATGAGATCATAATATAGAAAGAAATATCTATGCCATATAAATCAACACAGTTTAGTAAATGTGATTCTGTGATACCCATGTTTCTCTAACAAGAGTAATTAACTAGAACCACCTGAAATTTCTGGTCACTCAGTCAAGGGTGAAAGAGGTGTAAATTTTTTCTGGGATTTTTTTTGTTGTTTGAAAATAACTATATTTAATTATCTGTGGATATGTGAGTGTTTGCAGAATTCTAATTGACACACAGTAATCATTTACCTTTTTATTTTCTAGTAAGATGGAACTTAAAGCACCTTTAACATTCTTGGTCACTGCCTGTCCTGTAACTAAGCATACATTTTTTTATTGTTACAAAGGTATGTTTGTGTGTGCAGGTTTTCCTTCCAGTAGGTTACCTATGTGAAACAACTTAGGTCATCTTTTACTGGGTTTTGTTTTATTTGGTCTCAAAACTGTTCAAAATGGCTGATCACTTGCACAGAATGAGCAAAGCCTGCTTAACAAGTAGAATCTCTTACAGAAATTCTTGTTTTGTCAGCACTGCATTTATAGCTTTTGACTTTGCTTCTTTCTTTTCTAGCTAATAATTTCATTTAAAATCAGTTAGATCTAAGATCAAGTGGTCATGCATTCAGTATCTGTAAAATAAAATCCTTTACCCAGAAATACGATCTTTTATCTCTGCTCTCTGATGTTAACTATATCTTCAGTACCCTTTGAGGTTTCTCATGCCGCGTCCAAAGCTCTACCACGTACTATTAATTTTATTTAGCACCCACTAGCAAGTTCAGGGTAGTTGGTCACATGATTCAGAAAATATCTTTCAGAAGGAAGGGCTTTGTGCCTGCTCTGTGCTTGTACACTTGAAATGCTCCCAACCCTTCTTCATCTTGTATGTCTAAATATCTTATGCTACCGAAATGATAAACGCTATTTTTTTACTGCTGTGTTATAGACTAATAGCTACTTCCCCACATGCTGCTGTTTAGTGTGCACAGGACTGGGGCTAACAGAAACGTGATTCCCTGAGTTAGACTTAAATACCCTCTGGCTGTCTGTGACTTAGAAACCTATGAATTTAGGTGTGGTGAGGAATTCATATCCAATGATAAAAAGATAGAAACATCAAATGAGGGAAATGATACATGAAAACACTTTCATAGCAGGCTCATCTTCTTTTTGATCAGTTGCTTGTTGTGAACCGTAGGGTAAATTTTCTTCACAGTTCTGTATTAAGCATATCTTGACATCTGCCTGTTTACCAATTTTGGCACTAGTACTCTGGGAAAAACTGCCTGAGTATGTAGGTGTGTATGTGTTTATTTTCTCCCTTCCTTTGGCAGAGAGAACTGGAAAGGCTGTGCTTCTGGTGTTGTCCCAACGGAACAGAAATGATTCATGTTTCTCCAACAGCTGACTTGTGAAATGATGTGGCAGGAAGGACGCGTGCTTGTCATTTAACATTATTTTAGACTGTAGATATTGCGATGCGTCACTTTTCAGATGTGGCTTAACCTTGAGAAGTGACTTCCAAAAGATGGTCAGGCAGCGCTGTGTGTACACTGCTCCAGAAGCTTCTTAACCAAGCCAGCCAGAGCGCTCCATCCCATGGGGCCAGACCCCCAAAACAGCAGCAAGGACCCCTCGCTCCTCCCAGTGCGTGCGGGCTTTGCTCCCTTCTGTCAAAAAGTAGCTTGACTGATATGGCTGAAGATACTTGACAGACTGCCTAAGCCATATAACCTTCTGGGTCATAAAATTGACATTGGACTTGGACTAACTATAAATGTAAAGTGACACAGCACATAGCTAACATATTCATGCAGAAGGATTCCCTGATATAATGACTGAATATAAAGCTTCCTTTAGGCAAGCTGCTTTGTGAGCAAGTGCTGAAAAATACTGTTTGGTTCTTATGATATATGGCTTACATTAGAGGAGCATGACGTTAGCTTGTCAGCAGCTTAACTGGCAAAAATCCAGAGGTTCAGGTTTTGCTTTGTGAAGATGACAACAGTTGAAAATGGAGAAAGGAACTGTAGATGCTTCCACAAAGAAAATAGTGAAAGTAACGTAATGTTTTATAAATACAATATAAAAACATATAATGTATAATTAACAACATAGACATGATGTTTATGTAATATTTTAGAATACAAATTTATAATAGTAACAACACGAACTCAGTAGGGCGGTATGAACTCAGTGGTGCATGTATGTGATGTGTGCTACACTTATTTTGTCTGACATACCTTTGCTTTTCTGTTAGTTCACAGGTGCTTGTGTGAAGCTTTAAAAGTGTGAACAGACCCCTAAAGACCATATGATATGCTGGATGGCCATATGTGCATGTTGCTATATACACACACAGTATTTATCTGCAGAAAGATGTTAGTTCTATGTATCTTCTCCTCCACTCACAAAGGCACAATTTGAAGAGGGCAAAGCGTTAGTTGTCTGAGAAGCTGCTGTTGTACTCGTGATGTTAAATTCTTGTTACATAGAATAGGTGGTGATATACGTCAGGGTTTGGTTAAAGATTGTCTGCTAACCTGTCTACAGAAATAACTCTTCTCTATCTAAAAGGAAACGAGTGTGTGGATTCATTTACCAGACAAAATACAGGAGAAACTTTTTAACATTTAGGTCACTTCCTACTTGTCTCACAGAAGGCGCTGGTTGGCAGTGAATGGAAACCACATGCCAAGGTGTTCCACAGTTTGTACTTCTTAATGCAGAGTTAATTTTAATGACTCAGAGAACCATTATCAAAACAACTTTTAAGTTTTGAAATCGCACTCATAGCCAAGTTTAAAAATCAAACAAATAAAAAATCTTGGGTTTTTTGTTTTTTTCTTTTTTTGTTTTGGTTTGGTTTTTTGTCAAAAGACTAACTGCTACCCCATGTTATTTCTTGGGTAGCTCGCTTAAAAGCTGTGTTTTAAGTTTTGCCACAAACATGGCATTGAGCCTGAGCAATAGATGTTAATACATAGGACAGTGTTATATTACCCTAGAATCAATAAATGGTCACATTTTTGTTCAAGTATTGTAGACTCTTAAACTTTTAACTAGAAAAAAGTCAAATAATGTTAATCCCAAATACTTAATAACTTCCTTTTTGACTTGTTACATTCAGTTAGTTGCAAAATGTTTGGCTGCTATGTACAGATACTTGAATAGTATGATGGGAATCTGAATTTTCTGGGTTAAAGTATTTTTGACAATAAAAAACAAAAATGTGTGAAATGAACACAGAATATTTTTTTTTTTAAATTCCATTTAGTTCCAAAATAATAAAGCTTTACTGTGAACGAAGTGTTAGTTCCTATTGTATCAAATCTACTTCTTCAAGCTCAGTTGATTCAGTCTTTAAAGACAACTTAAAATCCTTCAGTGGGTTTTAGTTTCCCTTAACAACTTTTCCCCATGCTTAACTTTTTCCTAGAATAGTGCTTTCTCAATAAACGACCTCCATTTCCAGTGATGCAGGATCAGCCCATTTCTGCTTCTGTCCTAAAAAAACCCTAGTGCAAATAAAACCTACTCCTCTCTACAGGTTGCCTGTTATATATTCATAGGGATTTAATTTGTTGTGCTTTATTCTTTTTCTTGGCTGACCATATCTCATTCACTGAATCTTTCTTCACTATATTTCCCATATTTCCATATGAAATTCTCTTAAATTAACAGTAGCTCAATACTGTTATTGACAGTTCCATAGTTTATTTTAAAAAAAAAAAAAAACAACAATCCAGAAAGAGCCCCCAAACCACCTAGGTAATACATTCCAAAAATCTCCTTCATGGTTATGTCTGTTCAGCTTGCTTTGGTTTACATTAATGAAGCATCTCATTTTCCTCACTGTAGCCTTCATGGCTACTTTTTCAGTAGAGACTTTCAGCTGCATATGCTGAACTAGGCAAAGCTGCTTTTTGTTTTGTGGTTTTATCTGGGAAAGCATTTCGGGATTATGATGTAAGCCACAATAGTCTTAGCTTACAGTTTTATCCTTCGTAAAACCTATGTAGGAAAAATGAAAACCTTGAGCTTTTTCCAAATTCACTTTTGGGTTTTTTGTTGGTTTGTGGTGTATTTTGTTCTAGGTTTTGCTTTAGTTTAGGTTTGGTGGTGTGTTTTTGTTTTAGTTGGAGGGGAAGAGTCTTCATGCAGCTCTGTTAAGATGATTGCTCTGTCCAGAAGACACCAAGTGAAGCATAGTTAAAGAACAGAACTAGTTCTGTGGACATACCTCTTTAAAGACACAGTTGTGTGTGCTTGGCAGCATGGAGAAAACCACCATAGATTTACAGGACTGCAGATGAGCCCTGGAAGTTGTTCAGAAGTTGTTCAGACAATGTCCCTGACATCTGTAACATTCCTAATACCTGTTTATACAGATGATACAGTGATGGATACAGAATGTAGTTAATTCCTCATGCTTTACTCTCTTTACTATTAAACATCCTTCCAACCTAAATGCCTTCCTTATTCTTTCACTCTAGATGGGAAATGCAGGTCATCACAGTCCTTCTGACACAGCTGAAAACCGTTAGCATGACCTCAGTCTTCATTTCGTGCAGCAAATTCGGGGACCTTTAAGCTTTCTTTAAAATTGTGCTTTCCAGGTGCTGAAAGTTTGTTGCTCTCTTCTTGATTTTTATGTGCTGGTTCTTATCCTTCCTGAAAGTGGCACCTTAGAGTGCCAAAAACAAAGAGGAGAAAATCTGATGCCTTTCCAAAGCTGAAGGGAAGGGCAGCCTGTCTTTCTCCCTGCCCCCCGCTCCCCTCTTTTTTGTCTCCCCCCTCTCCCCGCCCTTCCTTTCTCCCTGCTTGCTTGCTCTCTTTTTGTCCCCT
>JAVJGJ010000014.1:114540918-114561687 GCA_035590215.1 Microhierax caerulescens | reverse complement strand
TCCCCTTCTCTCTTTTTGCCACCCTCACCACCACCCCATCTCTTTTTTTGTCTCTTTTGTCTCTTTTTGTTATTTTGCATCAGTGTGATATTTTTGTGGTGGCCCCCTATCAATCCCAGATCACCTGATTTCTTTCTGCAGACTCCCTGCCTGTGGTTTTCCAATTCTGTTTTATAGGCAATTATTGTTTCTGCATGAATTATAGAATATCTCGAGTTGGAAGGGACCCATAAGGATCATTGAGTCCAAACCCCTTGCTTCTTGCTAGACTAAAACAAAACCGTGTGATTAAGAGCATTGTCCAGAATTTTGGACCTTTTCTCTTTCTCATACTGGAAGACTTTTTGTTTTACTTGCACTTTTGAATTTTTAAAAAATCCTTTGATACAATCTTTTCCTCACGTATTCACAAAGTCTTTCCCCTTTCGCTGTCATTTAGAAATTTAATAAGCATAGTTTATCCTCATCACAGATTTTTTTGCTTGCAAAGGATTCTTAGATTGGTGTTAGCACTGACCTCATCTGCTGGCAGGTTGTCATGGGTGAGTGATTTATGTTGGTTAAACAATCACCATCAAAGGTATTAGAAAAACAGTTTGTATATGAACTTGTAGAAATGCCATTCCAAAAAGGTTGATGGCAAGGTTCACACTGCTACTACACGGATGAAACATACAAGGGAAAATCACGTTAGAATCGATCTAGAATGATTTACGCAGATACTGAAGATGCAGAAGGGTGAGGGAGACCCTCCTGTTGAGTCACGAGGTTCAGAGTAAATCCCCTTGCTTTCTAAACCTCTGATGGAGCTTAGGTGCAGCTGGGCCCAGGCTTAGACTTGGTCAATGGTTTATATCTAAAGGGTTACATGTGTAATCAATTAAGATCACCTAAAGAGCCACTGTTCAAGATACCAGCAAAATACGGTCTTATTATGATGTAAAATACCAATTCACCACGGATGGATTTTTTACATGCTTTTGATCTAGCAGCAGTCTAAGGACTCTTCACATTTTTAAGGTCAATCACAAGATTTTAGCAGCACTTAAGCATTGATTACTTTAACATTTGGAACGTGAGTCAGTAGGATTTACTACAATCACAGTAGCGACTTTATTACGGATCCGAGGTGGCAGCGGTCATACTACACTTGCTATTGGGTATCTAAATCCACGCACATGGACACAGGGATAGTTATGCCTGCTAAAAGTCCCCCTCGAGCTGGGTGAAATACTTCGACTGTCTCACCAGGTGTTAGCAGCGAGGGTTTAGCCTCAGGGGGTGGAAGGTTTTGGGCCAGGCCTGTTGTCAGCTTTCAGCAACCGTCCTCCGAACCTGAGAGCTCAGGAGCTGTGAGAAGCATCCCACTGCGAGGGAGATGTGGGTCGCAGCCCACTGTGAGCCAGGAGGGCTCAAGGGGCCTCTCTCAGGACCACTGCTCGGTGCGTTCCAAGGCAGTTTAGGCATCAGTAAGTGGCCACAATCCAGGTTGGAATTTTGAAAATTTCAGTAACAAGGCTGCCGTTACACTCAGGCTATGACTTCAGGTACAGAATGTTCCAAGGCGGTCAGAGCTTTCCCAGCTTCCCAGGACTGATTATTCCCATTCTTGTTCCCCAGCTTGGCCAGGGAATGGGAGTTTCTGGTACGGTCAGTGCCACTCCCCACCTTGGCCATGTGGGAGTTCCTGGTACAGTCAAGGGATGCTTAAAGGCTGAACCGGAATTGTTGGGATCATAGAGCAGCCCAGAGGAGCTGGGGAGGGTAAGGCAGCACCACACAAATATCAGTATCAGAAAACCTTACGAGTTTTTCTCATAGATATTTAGCCATCTTAATTCAAATGTCATTTTAAGCGTGCTCATTTGCACTGGCAGGTGACAGGAATGACAATAATATGCAGTTCTTTAGCATGAAATAGATATCTGAATGGCAGCTTCTATGAACAAGACAATATTTGGAAAGCACACCTTGGTTAACACTCTTTCTAGTTTATTTCTTAGGTTACTAATAAATACAGTGCTAGAGAGGCTTACTACTATTCAGGTTTTAATAAGAAAAACACGGAGTTCTAGGCAATGAAACTTGTGGTTCTCTTTCATTTTAGTTTAAGTGGTATGATTTCTTTTTTGTTTTAATGAGCACATGTTAAGCTGAATGAATGTCATGGACTGCCTACAGTAGGTTGAGAGTTTTCTAAATGCTTTTATTTATTCCATACCTTTTAAAAATGTATTTCAGAAGCAAATAAGTTTCTGTTCAGTTATATTCACCTGCACAAACACGAGATGAAACTTCACATGCCTTCCCTTCTCTTTGCAAAGCTGTTTCTTAAAGGCTCTTTCTGGCCTCAGCTATTACCACAAACTTTTCAATCTCCTTTATCTGCAGTAAATGGGTCTTTTGCATTGATTTTTTTTTTTTCCTGATTGAAAAAATGGGGATTATAATTACTCCTTGTAACAAATGGACGACAGAACTATCAATTTCTGAACCAGAAGCTATTAGTGGTTGCACATAAAGAAAGCTCGGTAAATATATGCAACTATGTGTGAAACCCCCGTGGCCCATTCAGCAGCTCAGTCTGATAAATTCCTGATTGCCTATGCATGTCCCATGGCCATCTCGGGCTGGAGAGCTCTGAGTGAAACTTATTTACATTTATCCACATTTGAAGGACAGACCCAGAAAATATGGTGCCAGATAGTACCACTGATGGTATCGTACTTAAGTTTGTGTTACTTTGAATGCAAGTGTAGGTCACAGAGTTAACTCTTCTGTGGCTGTTTTTTTTTCTTCACCTTTAACTCTACAAGCACATCACAGGTGTTGGCTATGACTTAAATTTTGGATTTACTTTTTTCCTGCCCCAACAGGGACTGTTGTAGCTGGAACATGAAGTGGGATTAATAGCATATTCTAAAGTGTTACCTGTAGAGATCATAGTGCTCATGGAAATGTGAGGCTAGGAGGGACCCCCAGGGATCATTTAATTCTGCTGGTGGCATCGATGCAGGCTGTACTGTACTCATACCAACCCTGGCAGAGGTTTTAAGGTGTTTAAAACTTTTACTGAGGGAGACTACAAGCTTCCAATTGCTGCCTACCATCATCATAAGATTGGAAGAGCTTTCCTTGTTATATACCTTGATTCTCTTTGTTGCAGCTTAAGCTGACTGTTTTGGGTTTTTTTTGTATATCATAATCTATTGTATAGCATCCTCTCTATCACAGTCAAAAAGGATGTATTTTTTATTATTCTTCTATCCCTTTTTTTTGGTGTCAAGCAAAACCCATTCCTTCACTTCCACCTTATATTTTTTTGAATCTCTGTTCATTCTTCTTACTTAATTTCAAAAGGGCGTTTTACACCCTTTTAGAAGTGTAGATTTATATACGCTGAATTCTTTGTAATTTAGTTCCACTACTGTATATTTTATTCCATTTATTGCGCAGGCAAAGGAAGAAGTTAAATTAAAAATGTGTGAGGAACATTGTTAACAAAAAGCATTACCCAACAGTGACATTCCAGAAATGTCTCTTTTTTTTTTGAATGAACTTGTATTTCAAAAATACCCATGTACATAAGATACTAAAGTGAAATTTATTAATGGTTTGATTTATTTTGGAGAGAGTTTTATTTAATGGAACCGCGTAGAAGTATATGAATCTTAAATCACTTTAGACGCGGACCATGTAAATATGTGTCTTGGCAAGCTAATGCGACTTGATTTACTTTATTGTTTAAGCATTTCTGTGTTTAGGTACTCTGTGTGTGGTGCATATCTGTCTAAAATTATTATTTAAATTCTGCCTACCTGTTGCAGTCTAGAATGAGTTGCGTATCCTCCTGAAGGAAGCTGTTACAGAGATTGACTGAAGTTAGGGGACTAAACTTGGCAAAAAAGGTTTTGGTCTAGATTTTTTTTTTTTTTTATCATTTGAAAGTCTGGTCTAATGAAAAAGTTTTAAACAAAATATTTCAAAAGTAGTAGTAGTTTGACCTGAGTTAGCGTTTTTGTCACCACTCTGAAAAATCAGGATCTATTCAAATCAGTTCAAAATCAAATGATTGTACTTGGCGGGTTAGCCAGAGCAGTGGTCTCCCAGCTCCCTTCAGGGTACCAAGTACAAGATACATTTTGCAGACATGAGCCCTGAACAAATCCCAGCGATATTCTTTCTCTTTTGCTCTTCTCTCTTCCCACGCCGTGATCCTCACAGGCTCCTCATTCCCCACAAGGTTTATTCTTTTGACCCATCACCTCTAGGACTTTTCTGCAGGAGGGCAGTGCCATTATCCCATGTCTATTCCCTAATTATGCCAATTAGCCAGAATCCCCTTAGAGGCCTGTAAAGACTGGAGGCAGAGGGCAGAAGCTGAATGTGATACACAGAAGAAACGACAGCTAAAAGTTTAATATTCCTTAAAATGCCTTGAAGTGCTACAACCCCTAAAAGCACAGGTCTTTAAGCACTTCATTAGTAGTGGAGTACGTGCTGTAAATCAGCTTGAAACGGCCACGTGCCTAATGCTGCTGTAGGCTTTAAAGAAGGAGCAGAGTGTGAGTAGCTAATGGTTTGGCCTCACAAGGTCTTTCTGAAGTGGAGAGTAATGTGAGCGCCAAGTGTGGGACCGGTTATTTTTACAATACAAGCTTATGAATAACACAGGTGTTCAGTCAGTATTTAAATAATGGATTTTTTTAACACAGATAAACATTGGATTCCTAGTTGCCTCAGTAGACCTGCAAATATTTACTCCATTAATTATTAATGAGTACGTTTCGAATTACTTTTGGAATTCACGACGCTGATAGTAAATACCTCATGAACTGGCCAGAAATGTCTTCCAGTGGTAGGAATCCGTCATGTTTAGAATTGTGTCACCTGTTGTCAAACCAAGGTAGGGCCACCTTGCTCTGGGTGCCGCACAAATGTGTACAGGTAAGTATTTTGCGCCCTGCAGCACTTGTCACCGGCATCCAGACACGGGATGGGAGAGGGGCTGGTCCCAAAACTGGCTGAGAAGTGGTGGTGTTCAGGCAACGGGCTATCTAGAACTACCTCGGTAACAGTAAATACTGGTCAGCTCAGTCCCGAGCTCCCTACTCCTTGGTTCCTCTGGGTACAATTTTACTTTATGTGTTCTTATGGGTTCACATTGCTAGACAAATTCTGCCATTTTACGTGGTGTCTGCTGTGCCTGTTACCCATTTATACAGACAGTGACACTGGGTGATAGCAGAATGATTCCCCTTCTTGTTGCTGCATTTCTATTGATGTTGTTTTAAGTATGACAAGTGAAACTTTTTTTTCCAGATCTTTTTTTTTTTTTTTTCCTTTTCAATCCAGTTGTAACTGAATCAGAAATGGTGCATGCATGTTTTCTTTTTCTTGTGTTATTTTTCCTGTATCCACCAAATCAAACCACCAGTGTCCCTGTGTGGAGCTGGCAGAATTGTTGTCACTTCTTATGATGTTATTTGAGAAAGGACTTAATTTTAATTTTGAGTATATTATTAGTTGAATTTGGAGAACTGATAACTGGCAAGTAAATAATTTATTTTGTCTGATGTCCACATTTTGGTCTGGTCAGTTGGTAGGCAAGGCACACTAGTCTCTTTCCAGAGTGGAATCACTTCCAGTAGCCTGAGGTTTTATGCACAAAAAGGGGAATCTGCTCAGAAAGTGGGAGAAGGAGAGATATCTTTCCATGACCAAGTTTGGAGAAACTATCCATCACTGAGGCAGCTTTGAAGTGCACTTTTACCTGGTGAGGAAGAGGTCTCTCATCAATCCCAGCTCTGAGCACTTTACACTCATTTGCTCAGGAGATTTTTTTTTTTTTATGAAGACCTCATGTTCTGTATCAGCTGACAGTACTATTTCATAGATCCAGAAACAAAACGTTGTTTTGGTTTGGTAGATTCTATCAATGCTGAAGTGCGTTTTCCTGTTATATATGTACAAACAGTCCAACTGAATTCTCGCAAGGTACTGGCATGCTGGAGTATTTTTAATGCTGTAGTCAATCAGCAATAAAGTCTACTCAAAAGTTTGTTTACTCAATTTGATCCTATCATCCGTTTTAATTGTGTTTAAATATCTGTAATGAGGAGGGATCTGTTAAACCATAAAGTTAGATGGCAGTCATCTTTTGTTCAATGTCTCGTAAGTATACATATTAAAATAATTTACTTGAGTCTTTTGGGAAAAAGCCCAAATTGTATGTTTTGACAATTATGTCACCTCTGGTAGTAGTTATTCTACTCAGATGATAGTAAAGCCCATTAAAATGAGAGCACAGCACACATGAAAAGAAAATATTCTTTACCATTTACTGTTTTGAATGAAGAATAGAGTAATAAAAATTATGCTGAAATTTCATCTGTTTTTAATTGCTGTACAGTGCATGGCAATTGATAGCTAAAGTGCTAATTATTTTTAATGTAATTACATTTAATTATCATAATTGCTACTCATATCTCCTGTCCTAATAGAGAGATGTTAAGGGCCATATTCACAGAACCGTTATGTTCCCGTCGTGCAGGGAAAAAATGAATAGGGAACATAGCGCGGTCTTTGAGACAGACTGTTCTAGTGACTGCATCTTTTGGGGACTACAATTTGTAAGAGGTGTCTCCATCGCGGTGTGGAACGGAGAGTCTGCCTTTCAGAACACTGCCTGCGGCTTTTCCTCTGCCTTTTTGTAAATGGAAATCTAGAAACTGGGAGCAGACACCAAATATTCCCATTTCTAGTCATAAATTCTATGCAAAAAGTTCTCCTCCCAGCACTTAAAAAATAAATAAATCAACAATTATACATGTCATTGCAATTACTGGATTAAATACAAACCGTGCTGATTGATTTGTGGCATTATCAAGGATTTTAGTTAAATCAGTATCGTACAGCATGCAGTTAAGATATACTGTTCAGTATTTCTGGCATCAGAGTAGGTATTTCATGTTTTATCGTAAAACCTATCTGAGTGGGATGTATAGCAATGAAACGTGTATTCCACATTGCAAATAACGTTTGAGGAAATTCAATTTCTTTTTAAAAAGTGCTGACAACTAAATAGTTGTTGACAGAAATAGTTACTGGTTTCTTATTTCTTTAACAGAGACATAACTGAATTATTTCCTCCCCTACACTTGAAACTAATAGAAGGTGACGGTGTTTGATGCACCTGAAATTCAGCCCTGGGTCATCATTCACAGCCTTTTGGACTTACGTCTTCATGATAGCTAAGTAGTAGGTACAGCATGCCTTAGCAGGAATCAAGATCTTTTATGGAAAGACTGAAAACTGTAAAATCAGGTGGATAGTGACATGGATAGCCTTATTTTAAAATATATCATTAAAGTTTAAATAAATCCAGTGAGAGGAGAAAAAAAAAAGAAAAAAGAAAAAAGAAAAAAAAAAAAAGGTGTGCATACTTGCCTGACAGAGGGAAATGTGCTTTGCTAAAGCAAGACAGCAGACACGCCGCTGCATTTTTGGTCCAGACAGAAGTGGTGCTTGTGTTTCACTGTGCTTCTGATGTATCTGAAACATGGGAAAGTATTGCATAGTTAGTTGATTTCTGTCCAGTCAAGAATACCATGACTGATAATGTCTACAAAATGTTTCCTATACGTTTGATAATCTATTTTTATTTGTTGTAGGTAGTAGTAAATATTGTAACTTCTTGCTTGCAGGAATGTATCTGCTAGTCTGTTCCTGACATCTCTTTTAGACGTCCTTCCTAGCCTACTTTTCACCAATAATACCAGGAATATATTATTGACAGGATTTGGGTACTACGTTCATAATGGTTGGGAATCTAAAGGTTAGGTTTTTTCCTCTTTAACAGGTAGTTCTGAAGAAGGAAAAATGCGTTCATATGCTCCCTTTTTCCAGTGATGCAAGGTACATTGTCCATCGGGAGGCAGAGCAAGATGGAAAATTGTCAATTTTCTGAACTCCACTTGCCGGTTCAGTGCGTGCATTAGTCTACCTTTGTCAGGATGCTTTCCAAAGTTGCTTGATTTTATGAAACTATTTAAAAAACCCCACATAGACAGTACTGGCAAAAAAAAAAACCCAAAAAACCTCGCTGATATTTGCATTTCTGTTGATCTGTACTTATTGATTTTTCAGATATGCAATAGAGATGTCCATTATATTAAAAGCTAAAAGCAAAACATTTATCAGTGTGGCCATTCTAACAGGTTTTGAATAAGAAGAGAAGATGCTAGCTCTTCCCTGTAGTCACAGGCCAAGCTCTGTTGGAAGTATGGCTAGTTCTTTTGTTCATCCCACTTCCCTAGGCAACTTTTTTTTTCACCCCTTAGTGATTCTTGAGAAAAGGCTGATAATTCTACTGAATTCTGATGTGAAGAGCTGTTCTGTGGTGAACTCGCTTGCTCCTTGGTTGCAAATCATGGCTTTTGCCTCTTACACTTGTTTGTTTTGGTTTTGGGTTGGTTTGTTTATTTTGTTTTTGTTTGGGTTTTTTTTTGTCCTAATTTACTTGCAAACACTTTTGGTCCCTTAAAAAGGGATGAAGATGTTTATGTGATGGCTGCAAGTTTGTCTTTAGTTCTCCATTTAGTGGGAGAAATAAGTGAAACAAAACAATTGAGTCTAGAAACAGATTTAGTACAAAGTCACTATGTGTGTTTCAAATAAACATTTGAAATTGAGAGTTTATCTAAGGATCAAGACTCCACCGAGTGCCATAAAGCATAAGCCAAGAATTTTTATCCTGGAGTTCCTGGTTTTGCAGGAAGTTCCTCAAAACTGTTTCCGGAATCCCAGTGCTTCCAGGTTGCTATGCCTAGAAACAGTGCTGTTGCAAAAGAAAAGATGAATTACAGCAAATTCAGCCTGGCTGCAAGTGACATGGTTTTTACCCCATCAGCATTTGATTATTTACATTAGAAATTCAACTGAAATATAGGTATTTCTGAAAATGTTTACATTATACTTGGTCAATTTATATTTACAATAGTTTACTTTTTTTTTTAATTATATATATGGGGAAGGAATTTCAATAACCTTCAGCAAAAATGCAGTAAGATTTCTGACTTGCCATTGTTCTTCTCTGTCTCTAATCATTAGTTCAGCATATGAAATCCTGCTGTTCGGTTTCAAGTGTTATCATACTTGCTTCACTTCCCTTGTTCATGATCATATAGTTCTATCCTTTTTTCCTTTAGTCTTTGCTTTCATGCGAACCTTGTACAGTACTTATCAGTCATTATTGTTCTATGGAGAGTATTTTGTATCACAATACAGTGTCTTTTGTCTCATATTCACTTATTCTTCTTTCATATTGCCTCTCTCAAAAGGAAATGAATCTTTTCCAAAGCACTTTTAGCCTTAGCGGCTGTACCATGAAAAGTATAATACAATTCAGTATTTTATTTCCCTAAATAACAGTAATTACTTCTGTATGGTCAAAACCTCAACTCCTTAGTTCATCCTAAATTTTGGTCCCCTGAGCACCCACTACATTAATTTTCTTTTCAGCTCTTTCATGAAGTGAACCAACTAATGCCCTATGAAATAAAACTTTATTGCAGTTTTGGTGGTGGTTTGCTGACTGACTTCATCAGTAACCAGAATGGGTGAGATCTACTTCATTTGCTCAGCCCTCGCATTAACTAAGCTATTATAAACTGAAGAAACATCAAAAAGGGAACAATTGTGTTTTGAAACCAAAGCACCAAACGCTGTGTAATGGCAGCGTGGCCAGTTTGCGGTGAGGGAACTAGCCACAACCAATATGGAAAGTGTCATTTTCTGTGTGTCGGCTTGGAGGTGATAGGCTTAGCAGTGTGAGGCTGGGGATCGTTTCTGGATTTATTCACAATTGGATTGTGTTCACAATATTTCCTTGAACTTCAAGACTCTTCAACCTAAATTTGTGTGCACTGTTGTCATGGTTTAACCTCTCAGCAACTAAGTACCGTGCAGCCGCTCGCTCACCCCCCCGCCACATGGAGGAGAATTGGAAAAAGGTAAAACCCGTGGTTTGAGATAAGAATAGTTGAGTAACTGAAATAAAGTAAAATAAAATACTGATGCTACAACTAATAGTAATTATAATGAAAAGGGAGATAACAAAAAGAGAAAGAGGAATAAAACTAAAAAATCAAACCCCAAACAAACAACCCCCAAGCAATGCACAACGCGGTTGCTCACCGCCTGCTGACAGATGCCCAACCAACCCCCGAGCAGTGATTTCCCCCACCCCGCCAGCTCCCCCCCTGTTAATACACTCAGCATAACATCCCATGCTGTGGAATATCCCTTTGGCCAGTCGGGGTCCTGGCTGTGTCCCCTCATGGATTCTTGTGCCACTCCTCTGGCTAGCAAGGCCTGAGAAGCTGGAAAGTCCTTGATTTAGTATGAACACTACTTGGCTAAAACTAAAACTGTCACTGTGTTACCAACATTATTCTCATACTAAATCCAAACCACAGTGCTGTATCAGCTACTAGGAAGAAAACTAACTCTATCCCAGCTGAAACCAGGATAGTATCCACCCCTTATTCTATATCATTTATGTCATGCCCAGGTCCCACACTTTCCAACACAGCATCACCTTCCCATCTTTTGATGTATACACACAGATATCATTCCCTTAGTCTGTGGGTCACCACTGTGAAATGCTCATGGAGTTCATTTAGTCCATGACTCTGGGCTCAATCTGTCATTCATAGTCTTTCAGAGCAGGAAAAATGGTGTGTGCTGTTGGATTGTTGCATGCTGAAGCTAGTTCTGACCTGTGCTTGTCTGGTTTCCTTAAAGTTTGTTCATTACTGTGGTGATTGGAAGGGAGTCAGGTTCAGATCCCCAAATCCAGAGTGGCAGAGATGGATGCCCGAGGTGCCCAGTGCAGTGATGGGCATATAGCCACCATAGAAGTGATAGTATATGGTATTATGTAGCAATCAACATCACACAACTCATTGGCTATTCTCACCCATAATCAAATCCCCTTGAGGCATGTGCTGGACTTCTCCGTTCTCCTGCATTATCTACCAGGTGCACCCAGATCCTTGGCCAAAAGGAAACCTGATTTCAGTTTTATAATACCAATTAGTAACTCGCTTACAAGTAAGATGCTATTGCTACCATATTTATTATGCCATGCTGCAACCTTATTTAATCAAGAAGTGTAGCAGTGCAGCTTCATCCCAGTGTGACAGACAAAAGTATTTTCCTGGATTACTCTGTTATTAGCATCATACATTAGATTTCTCTTTTGGGAAATACTAGTTTAGAAAGTAGAAATAAGGGTTGCTTCAGTGTGGATGATAGATGAGTAATGGGGGAGGTATGAAAAATACTATCGATGTCTGAAATGACTATTCATTAACTTTCCAGATACACTAGAAACATGCGAAGAATGTTCTGCCATGAAGAAATCTGTGCATCTTGCACCAGACCTCTAAGCCAAGTTGGAGAAATCGAAGTATATGCTTATTCTATATGAAGTTGTCTGCACAACTTCTGTATTTTTAGGTTTTTCATATTTCATGTCTTCTAGATACCAATATGGAAATTGCAGGGTCATTGGGTTTGTATGTACAAACAAGACACAGGACTCTGAAGAACCATGGCATTTGATCTTTGGAAACCAAGAGTGTATGAATGTGTGCTCCTATGAAAACCCTTAATTGCAAAAATCATTTGTAGTAGACTGGAGAGGCATTTGACAGATTAGATGCAAGTATACACAAGTGTGTTTCATTATTTAATTGCCTTAGGAAACTGGTGTTTCAGTTAGCATATCTATTTATTAAAAGGAAAGCTCATTAGCTGTCAGAATTACAGAATGCCAGAAGAAGAAAGAGACCACATGCTTAGAGAGAAAGAGGGAGAATGTGTAATGGGGAAGCTATAAAGCAAGCAAGAAAAAGTAGATTTAAATGTAGTTCCAACTTATTCTGTTGGCCTCAAGTTGATAGCTATGTAGAAGTAAAAGCATTAAGTTCTCTCATTTCAAAATTAATATTTTAGAAAATTTAGAGTTTTCTGTCAAGTTAAGTATGATTTGGTCATCTATTTGCAGCCTGTCAAACTTTTAATCCATGCTTGTTTTCCTGACTCTAAATTAAAAAAAAAAAGCAGCTTGCTTTGAAGCTTTAAAAAGCACTGTCAGACTGAGGCATAAGTGGACACTCTAGTAGACTCTGAAACTTTGCTCTTAGTCTTGATTAGCTTGATGTGAGACTACAGTGTTGACTCCCAGTGTATGCTAAATTTCTGCATGTAACTTGGTGATGTGTAACTCATAGCTATTCTGGAAAAAAAACCCACAACCCAGTCTTTATACATAGGGATTTAAACTGTCCTGCAGGACTTTGGAAGCAGCAGCCAAACAAGTTGAGTATGTCTAGAGGATTCTACACCTGCAGCCTCACGCCTTCTTTCTTGAGTCGGGTCCCTTCATAATCTCAGGTAACACAGATTAGAATATTCACTTAGTCCTTTGCATTATTTATTCCTAACTGAATGTCATTAGAGTAACTAGCCACCTTGTGTTGTCTCCTAAGACTTTTCAGTTTGAGAGCAATGTTTGAAGCTGATGTAGTGAAACACAAGAAAGAGAAGTAGAAGGGCTGGCTCCCCTGAGACATCAAGAAATCTGCTGTATTTTTTAAAAAAGGTGTTTCTCTTAAAACAAGACCTATGTTTAGATAATTGCTCATGATGATCTCTCTAAAAGAGGCTGTTAGTAGCACATATACCATGAAATGTTAGAACTCTTTGGAAGGTGGCAAGCTCCTATTTAGCAAGAATTACGTACCTGGTGGTAGGATAGCAGTGCTTACATGAGTTACACAAGCTGTCTGCTGTATCTACCATTTTTGAAGAGCTTCATCTTGTAAAAGCCTCAGTAAAGTTCTTTGAAGATGCCATGGCTGAGCTAATTAGGATACAAGTTTTTCCAGCTGTATGCACAAGTTTGGAAGGGTAAAACTAAAAGGAGACATAGATAGAAAGATGATTGTTCTTATGTAGCAGGCAACTCATGTGAACTACCCTCAAAAACAGGGAGTCATAAGCCTGTTAGAAAAATCAGGTCAACTTAAAATTAATGCATTCCTCTTCATGCTGTTCTGGTTTTCTGGAAGGTCTCTCCATTTGAGAGTCAAGTGATCTGTTCTTGTCTTGGTATGGCCCACATTTTTTTTAAAAAAATTCCTTTAAAAATGTAAAATAAAAAGAAAGAGGTGTTCCCTTCTGGTAGGGTCAAATAAAGGTAATCTGGGTTTTTTCTTTTGGCAAGATGATGACCAAGGGATTCCTCTGGAGCACAATAACAGAAACAGATATGCAAGAGTTTTGTTTTTTGGTGTGGATTTTTTTTTTTGTCCAGTAGGACAGCAGGAAAACAACCAGGATATACCTGGCCTTTTGACATAATAGCAGCCGATTCCTGGTCCTTGCTGGCTAGTGTGAAGAAGGGCTTACTCCTTCCAGCCAGAGCCTTTCAGCCTCACAAACCTTCACATGTTTCATAGTGAATCAGTTAGAAGAGCTTTTCACATGTTTGATCACATCTTGTGCAAGTCAGGGTTATATTTTTTACTCCTTTATTGCATCCTGTAATCAACATTCTGAAACAATTGAGTGTTTGTAGCTTTAAGCTCTATTTGTACATATGTGGAAATACATATAGATAGATAGTGCCATTATATTTTCAGATGTGGGTGAGTTAGAAGACTGGCTAACACTTTTGGCAGGAGCAGAATAGTAGAAAAACTGTTTTGGGACTTTTTTGTGTGACCTGTAAAAACTCTGTACATGTGCAACACATATACAACAGATTAGTATTTCTTGGTATTCCCATTTATACATTCAGTACTTCCCTGAGTTCAGAGGCAGTCAACTTGAGCACTGATCCTGCTCCCCATTAATTTTCTACAGGGAAGTTGGAGAATATCCACAGCCCATTCCCCTGTGCTGGAATAGGCTAGCGTAAGGCAGCTGCCAGGAAGGGAAGCAGCTGGTCAGAGTACTCCTTGCTCACCTCTGAGTCTTTGTAGAGGACACTATAAAAAGATCTTCTGCCTCCCCAGCTTCTTCCCTGGAACAGCAGATTTAATTTGGTCACCCGAGTTAAAAATCACAGGGAACATGTCAGTCCTTAATCAGATGTGGGTTTTGGGTTTTTGTTTTTTTTTTTCTTTGTACAGCCCCTCTCCAATTTAGACTTTCCAAGGCAACTTACAAAATACTTTGGTTCTTTCAACCTTTTCTGCTCATCTTCGCTCTTTTACAACATAATGCTTATTTCTGAGAGGGACACATTTTTCTTTGGTTTAGACCCCAAGAAACTCTTTAACACTGTAGGGTTGCATGGAGGTTGCACAAGTTTTTCTCTGACTTGAAGTGCTTAGAATTAAGCTTAGGTGTTCTTAAAGAGAAGATTTATCTGTTGCTTTTAGCCTCTTTGCAGATAAATACTCCCAGTGCAGACTGAAATCCTGTTCCGTACCTCCTTACCCTGACTTAAGTTAATCTTTGGCTTGCAGATGGCAATGTAAAAATAGCCAGTTTTTTATGCTAGCTTTTCATTAACACAGTCTTTGCTGTTCTTCTCAATATTTTTTTTAGCACTTCCTATATAACTCAAAATCTGTTTATGAATTTCTGCATCACAGTGTGCTAGACGCTACACAGTTCTTTGTCCAGTTGCAGTTATCTAGCCAGCTGAGACACTGACTACTTTGTAAAGGTCAGTGAAATTCATTTATAGCTTTAACTGCTAGGGTATTAATTAAAGTTACTTCAGTAGTGGAGTGTGAACAAACAGTGGTTTATAGGAAAGAGGTCTTTAAGTTCACTCATTAAATACATGTACTTCATATTCTGTGACATCCTTTTTGTATAGCATCTCAATAGTGTGAAATAAATTGGAATGAGAAGTCAACACTGACTAGTTATGCAGAGAAATCTAGACAGGTGTATAATATAGGTCAAAAAAAGTGCTATTACATACAGACTGAGAGTTTTCTTCATATGAAATTAAAGATGATGGTGGGATTAACTGTGTAGATCTAGCTTAGAAAATTCCTAATAATGTTATCGTTTGTATCTGTCAAATTAGCTCATGGTTTAATGGCTGTAAGGATTAACCTGGTTTTACTTATAAGACTGTCTTTCAACATTGCTGTGGTTTTGTTGCTATGGCTAGAGCCCTAAACTTTTTTTTTTTTTTTTAAGAGGACAAAAAAGTCTTGATTTGAAATACATTAGTTTTAAAAATAAAAAAAAAAAACAAACCTTCTGATGCTGGATTGCTGTTACTGTTGTTTGCAAATATTTTTTTCTGGGTAACTGCTATATGCTCATTATTTTAACTTTCTGTGTATTTGTTTCCCATAATTCCCAAAAGATGAAGGAGCTGGAACATACTATCCTGAAGTTTTATGTATTATGATTATTGAATAAAAAGAGAATGTTTTTAAAAATGCTTCTTAAGCTGAGTCATAATCACAAACTAGTGATGGTCTTGTATAAAAAGCAACTTCATGGTACTAAAATAAAAGGAAACAGCAGTAAAGAACAAGGATCCTTTACAGGTGGGACAGGTCATTCTGGAGAGTTCCAGCATCCCCAGTATCTCACAGTGAACATCCATCCAGCAGTTCTATTTTGGTTACAAAGAGCAGATGCTGCTGGAGCACCATTACTAACCATCATCATGGTTATGTGGAAAGGGAACTGAGGTTAGTAATCTTAGTAGGTTAGTGCCAAGCCATTCAGAAGAAAATATATATCACTGCTTTTTAGGTTAAAAGTGTCAAATGTCTAAAAACACCAGTATGGGAACTCACTCTGTGAAGTTTTACCTGGTAGAGGTCACTGAAGTAATCTCACAATGCCACTCTCCATTGCCTTGCTCAGAACAGGTAGAAGATGGTACGGTACTGGCTGGCCAGAACCAAAATTTTCAAGTGCCTCTTGAGATGGACTTCAGCATTTCTTCTCTTAAAACAGATAATTGTCTCTCTCTTATGAGTGACAAAGGTTTCCAGGAACAACTGAGTATGTATTTCCTTCCCCACTGTAAGAGTCTGTCTAAAGAGAACAATATTGTCTCAACATTGCCAACAGAGACCTGGAGATGGAACGTGGTCCTCATGGACACCAAGACACAAAGACCCCAGGGAAGAGAACTGCATGGTATGTGAAGTACTATGCCGCTGCCTGCAACCTGGGACTGAAAGGAACAACTACACCCTGGGGAGGAGAACTGCATGGTACAAGGAGTACTGTGCCATTCCCTGCCACCTGGGACTGAAAGGAATGATTACATTAAGGCCGCATAACTGCTGTCCAGAAGATGGATCACAACCGTTGTCATAACAACGAACCAGAAAACATAAACTTCAGGTGAACTTTCTTCATTATAATGTCATTATAATACAAAAACCACACCTCCTGGTCTGAAGCTACCTGCCTCTAAGGCAAACCACGCCTCGGGCACTCCTCTTTGGATATGTGTGATAATCTTGCTCAAGAAGGTGGAGACTGGCAACAATCCATGGACCAGAGGAGGAGCAAGGTGTGCTGCTTGGCATAAAAGATGGCTTCTTAGCAACCGAACTTTGGAGATCTTCCCCACCAAGGATCACGATGATTGGAAGGACTGGTGGGATGCTGCCTGGACCTGGGACCATAAGGACGCCTTGGACCCGTGGTGGTAGCTATAATACTCTTTCCTTTTCTTTTTACTTTACCTTTCCTTTCCTCCCTGTCACTCTATTGCATGCTGCTTTATGGGCAAACAATAAAGTTGCACTGTTTAATCAAAGCATAACCCCTTGGCATGGTCGCCTTGATTTTTTGTGCTTCGAGATCATAGCAAACAAACCATCATGAGTCCACTGTGTGGACTGTGACAGCAACCTTCTGGGCTTTTTGGGGAAAACAGCTGAGCTGGTTTAGCTGTTACCCGTGCCACTGACCAAGGAGCACTGGCCCTGTCCAGCAGCCTGCAGCCAGGAAGAAACCTCCCTTTCGTGATCCAAACCTTGCTCCTTCCTACTGGTTGGCTCAGGCAGCTCCAGGCACATTTCACTAGCTACTAGGAAAACCTTTTTCAGATATCTAATGCTTCTTTGTACCATGTGGATGTGCTTGTGTGTCCAACTCACTAGCATGCAATTTTTATTTTATTTTTTTTTATATAAAACCACTGACTCCCAGTGTGGTGGTGTCTAAAAATTCAAATCCTCTAGGATAAAGGCATTGCATAAATTTTCTTCTCCAGAGAACTGCCCTTAGATGTTAATGACAAGGGGTATTTTCCTATTGCTTTACAACTTTTTTTGTTTTTGTTTTCTGTTTTCAGATAAATTGTCCCACAGAAATCACATCATGTCTGTCTTTGCAGTCTCAGGCAAAGCAATTGTTCTTTACATTTTACTGTCACACAACAGTTACCTGGCAGATACATTTTCCCATTGCTTTTGCAACGATGCTTTGGTTTTAAGTTTTAATGAGTTATATTCATCTGCATCTGCTTCTGTCTTGACAAGTAGTTTTTCTGTTGCTGCTCCAGCTTCTAATGTTATTCTGACATCTGATAAAAGAGCTCAGCTGGCAGCAGATGTGAATCTACACACAAAATCACACTCTTTCTTATAATCTATGCTGGTTTAAAGCTGTTTTGTAATTTTATAAGAAGGTATTTTGGTTTGTTTTTAAAAACACAGGAGACAGTCTTCACAGAACACTGCCTGAACTTGCTGCAGAACTGACTTTTATTAAATGCTGCTTTTACGAGTGTAGGAATAATAATATAAGGACACAGAGTTCAACTTCAAAATTCCTCACAATTTGCCATCAGTTTTCTCAGGGCAGGGCATTTCAAAACCTGGTTGTGTATTAATCTGAAAGTGATACAAACAGCTGCATGTGTCTAATCTACAAATAGATTTGGGACAATATTGCTAAGAACAAAGAAATACCTCTCATCAAGTATAAATGAGAACAATATTTACTAGGAAGCTGGTATAAAGTTTTACCAGCTCATTTTATCAGCTCAAATATTTAATGTACTCTTTACAGCCATCTTTTACATATGGTAACAATGGTGTGAGGTGATGACTATGCATTGGGACAAGATGGCGCAAAAGGTGTATTGGTATAATGCTGTCATCTCTTCATTGAGTTTTGTGGAGTCTCATGGAGTTTCCTAGTTTCTCGGCTGTGCTGATACTCCTTAATGTTGTATAATACCCAACTAAAACCACTGATGATCTGATACTGTGCCCAAAAGTTATCAGTGGTTCTTTTCTTGTCCTTATTAAAAAGACAATCGTTTCTTTAAAAGGAATCATTGGAAAACAAGGAACAGCAAGATAAATGAAGTCTAGCTTCCCATGGATTTGTGTCCTAGTCCTGCCCTTTCTCAGGTTCACCTTCAGCTCCTTTCCACTTATCTTACACAGAAAAGTTTCAGTGCATCCTATGGCTGATTCAGAGCTACATGTGTCCTGACAAACCAGCCAAAATGTGCATACACACTGGCCATATGGCTGCTACCTTTTCAAAAAGGAAAGATGCTGAACTTGTTCTGTCTTTCACTCATCAGGAGATACTAAATTAGACATCTTTCCTCCTTTTGGCTGCCAATTTTCAATGAACTTGTAAGAACTTAGTATCTTGTAGTACTTGTATCTTAGAGACCTTCGCACCTTTCAAAGTTGGCTGTCGCACTGAAATTGGAGTTGGGAAACAGACAGGCAGATGGCATAGCTGCACAGGGGTTGTTCCCTGAGAAAATAAGGCTAAAAAGAAAGAAGAACAATTCAGAGTTCAAAAAAGTTTTCAATGTTGCATATATTGAAAGACTGAAATATGCAAAACATCTACATGGAAGCAATTTGGTAAAATGATGTTTTGTAGATAGCTGAAGAATGAGGGATTATGTTTTAAAACATGTTCTGCGCTTGTCAAAGATAAACACTATTACCACACTGCTACAGTTTCTCCTCCCTCTCTTCTTCCCTGTGGTACTCTTAGTTATTGGACTTTTTTTTTTTTCTTTTCTTTTGACACCCTTTTTTCTTTGCTATGCTTCAGTTGTAATGGGAGACTGGACTTCTGAAAACCTTCCAACCAAGTTCATACACAGCTATATCTGAGGGAAAAGACTGTAAGTCAAAGTGGAGTTTGCCTCCTCCTAGAAAGCAGTGACATTGAATAGGAACTACAAATAACTACAGATGACTTGATCTGCAATCTGATGCTTTAGATTAAAAATAATAATCCTTGGCTCTAGTGGCTTAAGGAAGAAGTATTATCTCAGTACTGCATTGATGGGAACAAAAAGGAGCAGATTTTTCAGTGCTGATGTCCGTGTTTGGAAAAGTAGTTGAAGTAGGAAAGGAACCTAAAAAGAGTGATTTGGTGAGGGGGAATATCTAGGGAAATCAAACCTTCCCCTCTTATGAGAAGACTAATAAACCACAATTATTTTCCTTTACAAATGTATGACCAAGATCTGGCTTGATGATGGCCTATAAGGTTAAAATTCTGGAGCAGTTTTCTGACTACAGGTGACAAAAAAAGGCAGAGTGAACTTTGATGCTGATTGTGAAGAAATTTAGAAATAACAGGAAACATTTCTGAGTGCACAGCTTAACTATTGCAAAAACATACTTGGGAACATCATCATACTTTTCTTTATTTGGAAGTCTTCAAATTAAGCTGGAAAGTCTTTCTTAAATATGTATTGTAACCCAAAGACATTAATAGGCTTAAACAAACTAAAAGTCTGCAAATTTATGAACTCAAGGATTGAGTCAAGCCTTGTCAAACAGAAATGCCCTGGTGAAAAAATGAGGTAGAAAAGGAATGCCAGCAGCCAAGCAAAGGGATCCTACCTACCTCATCTGTTTGAGGAAGGGGAAATGAACAGGCTGACCTATACTGATGCCCGAACACATTCTCCTGAGCACAGCACACAGATTCACACTTTCCTGGCCTCTACTTTCTCCCATCCCAACAATATCCAGTGTTTGGCTCTAGTGGTAATAGGTACTCTCTGCCTGAATACATGGACTTCTGAGGTGGTGGGATGATCATTAGGCTCTTACCTATCACACCTTACTCTCACAGGCATGCTTGTGCCTGAAGTTCTCTTAAAATAACTATAGCTATAGTATGTTCTTTACCTCAATGAATTTGACTATTATATAGGTATTCTGATAGGCATTTTGGTGTCTAACTGAAGATACCTTAGATTTTAAATTTTGGGCCCAGTGCACTCAGTCAGTATCATCACAAATGTTTTTCTCAAACTCTAGTGAGGCTTTAGTTTGGGACAGGAGTTAAAGGGTTGGAAGGAAACAGCAGAGCAGGAAGGCTTGCCTAACCCTTGCTTAGGCTTTTGCTAACTAATCCTTATATTGAAAGGGTCAAGTAACCATCTGGCTGCAGCCAGTTGCCTGTGCCAAACCCCAGCAAAGATGATCCTCACAGTGCAATGCTTCAAGAGCACAACTGTTCTCCTACTGCCCTATGTCGAGTTGCTTTAGGTTCTTCTCCATTTCTAAACAGAAGAAATTAATATTCCTTTTCAAAAGGAAATTACATTGGTTGTAGGCAGGAGGGGTTTTGTCTCTTCTCCCAGATGACTAGCAATAGGACAAGAGGGAATGGCCTCAAGTTATGCCAGGGGAGGTTTAGACTGGATATTAGGAAAAAATTCTTCACTGAAAGCATGGTCAAAAATTGGAACAGGCT
>JAVJGJ010000014.1:114505349-114540818 GCA_035590215.1 Microhierax caerulescens | reverse complement strand
TTACCCACCAAGCGCACCCAGGTCCTTCAGCAAAAGCATCCCAGCAGGTGAGGTTGCCTTTGCCTGAGGCAGGAATAACCCAGACTCTTTCCCCCAGCATATTTTTAATGTGCTACGGGATTTTTTTCCCCTTCTACAGTACGTAAAAGTTTTGGTTCAGCAGGGCCAGCCTGACTGGCAGATCCCCCGATGTTGACTAACCAGGTACTAAACGTGTACCCCAGTGTTGGAAGGTCCCGCTGCTGTCAGTGTAGTCCAGCAGTCCATTGTAGTGTTTGATTTTTCCAGAGGCTGGTGCCCGATGAGGGATTTGATACACCTACTCAACGCCATGCTCTTTGGCCCAAGTGTCTGTGAGGTTGTTATGGAAGCAGGTCCTGCTACCTGATTCAGTTGTCTCTGGGGTACCATGCTGCCATAAGATGTGCGTTTCAAGGGCCAGGATAGTGTTCCAGGCAGTGGCATGGGGCACAGGACATGCTCCCAGCCATCCAGTGGTTGCTTCCACCATGGTAAGCACATGGTGCTTGCCTTGGCAGGTTTGTGGGAGTGTGATAGAATCAGTCTGCCAAGCCTCCCCATATTTATATTTCAGCCATCATCCTCCATACCAGAGAGGCTTTAACCACTTGGCTTGCTTCATTTCAGCCCATGTTTGTGGATAACCTGAGCAATTGTGTCCATGGTCAAGTCCACCCCGCTATCATGAGTCCATCTATACGTTGTATCTTTTCCTTGATGGCCTGAGGTGTTATGGGCCCACCACATTATAAATTCACCCTTATGCTGCCAATCCAAATCTGTCTGAGCCACTTCAGTCTTAGCAGCCTGATCCACCTCTTGGTTGTTTTGATGTTCTCCAGTGGTACAACTCTTTGGTACATGAACATCTACACAATGTGCCCTCACAACCAGGTTCATCCCGATGCAGTGATGTCTTGCCACAACGCGGCAGCCCGGATGGGTTTGCCTCTGCGCTGCCGGTTACTCTGCTTCCATTGCTGCAACCATCCCCACAGCATTTGCCATCATCCATAAGTCAGTGTATAGGTAAAGTGTTGTCCACTTTTCTTATTTAGCAACATCCAAAGCCAGCTGGATAGCTTTCACCTCTGCA
Organism: Microhierax caerulescens; assembly: GCA_035590215.1. Classification (NCBI taxonomy): domain Eukaryota; kingdom Metazoa; phylum Chordata; class Aves; order Falconiformes; family Falconidae; genus Microhierax; species Microhierax caerulescens. The sequence continues at coordinate 114,539,701 of JAVJGJ010000014.1, read as the reverse complement.
AACTAACTCGATTCACCTTCACCTTCTCTTTCAGCAGTTTCTGCAACTTGTTGTAGGGACTCCATACAGCCACCCGCCGCCTCTGATGCTTTCCTACAGTATGGCAGGACCCATCAGTGAACAGGGCATGTTGCTTCTCATTTTCTGGTAATTTATTATACAGTGGGGCTTCTTCAGCACATGTCACTTCCTCCTCTGGTGACGTTCTGAAGTCTTTGCCTTCTGGCCAATGCATTATCACGTCCGTGATTTCCTGGACAACTAGGGTTTCCTATTTGAGCCCTTGTGATCAATGTGACTCATTTACTCCATACAGCATCAGGTGCCTGATGTAGAGGAGACCCTTCCTTTGAACATCCAGCCCAGCGCTGGCAACCAAGGCACCACAAGGAGCTGTGCTTCAGTACCAATCACTCCTGAAGCAGCTCGAACCCCCTTCATAAGCTGCTGGTATCTATTTTTCAGTTGGAGTATAGTGAGCCTCTGTAGACCCTCTGTATCCCTGGCTCTAAAAGCGTAGGGGTCAGCCTCAGCTCTCCCCTGGCGCTTTCTGCCAGAGGCTGCAGGTAGGGCCATTCTCCCCGGCTGCAGTATAGAGCACATTTTTTACATCTTGTCCTGCCCAGACTGGCCCAAGAGCTACTACATAAAATTTAATTTGTTCAAACACTTGCCGTGGATCAGGGCCCTATTTAAAATCATTCTTCTTCCATGTCACTTGATAGAGGGGGCTTACAATCAGACTGTCATTTGGAATATGGATTCTCCAAAAGCCCACAATGCCTAAGAAAGCTTGTGTGTGTTTCTTACGAGTTGGTGGAGACATAGCTGTTATTTTTTGATCACACCCTTGGGGACCTGATGATGTCCATCTTACCATTTTTTTCCTACAGACTGGATCTCCAGCGCAGGTCCCTTGACCTTACTTTGCTTTATGGCAACATCAGCTTTCAGAGGGATTTGGACTATTTTCATCCCTTTCTGAAAAATGTCTTCTGCAGTGTTGGCTCACAAGATGATATGGTGAATGTATTGCAGGTGTTCTGGAGCTCCACCCTGTTCCAGCGCAGCCTGGATCGGTCCATGGCAGATGGTGGAGCTGTGTTTCCACCCCTGGGGCAGTCGATTCCAGGTCTATTGGACACTCCTCCAAGTGAAAGTGAACAGTGGCCTGCACTCTGCTGCCAAAGGGAATGAGAAAAATGCGTTAGCGATATCCGTTCTGGCATACCATCTGGCTGCTGTTCGCTCCATACTGAAGTCCTGGCATGCCCAGTACGGCAGCACTGTGGCAGCGCGGGACATCATTCAGGACCATTCAGTCCATCAGTCTCCACTCTCCGTTAGACTTTTGCACTGGCCATCTGGGGCTATTAAAGGGTGAGTGAGTCCTGCCGATCACTCCTTGGCTCCTCGGTTGATGAATCATCTTATGGATGGGAATCGGAGCCTTGGTCGGTGCGATATCGCTGCTGGTGCACTGTTTGGGTAGTGATCACACCTGTCATTCTTCGACCTTCAGCAGCCCCTTGACAGAAGGCTCCTCTGGGAGACTGGGCAAGGTAGGCAACTGCTTAATTTCCTCTGTCTCCAAGGCAGCTATACTGAAAACTCACCGGTACCCTTTCGAGTCCTTGAAATACGCTTTCTGGAGACAGTCTATGCCAAGGATGCATGGAGCCTTTGGGCCAGTCCCAGTGGGGTGCTTTTGCCACTCATTCCTGGTCAGGCATATTTCAGCCTTCGATACAGTTAGCTGTTGGCATAACCCAGTCACTCCAGAAATACAGATGGGTTCTACCCTTTTAGAGCTTGGTGACATTAGGGTACACGTTGCGCTGGTGCCTACTAGACCGTTACACTCCTGTGGGTCTGACATGCCAGGCCATGGGATCCACACAGTCCAGTAAATCTGGTTATTCTTGTCCTCCACCTTGCTGGAAGGAGGGCCCTTCTAGTTGTGCTCATAGGATTCTCCATCAGGGCAGCGAGCGATGCAGAGTGGCTGTGGTGCAAGGCTGCCCTGCCCACTTCTTGTAGAAACAGGTTAGAATTCCTTTCCATAGGATCAGCAGAAAGATCAGGCCTTCCACTTTGCCTGAAAACCTGCCCACCGGAGCCTGGAGCAGCAATCTTCCTGGAGGAACCCCCATCTGGGATTGTTTTTCCTTGCAATTCACATACCTGTATCTCTAGGGTTGACATAGGTTTTCCATCCCAGTTAATCATGTCTTCTCTGTAGTCCTGCAGATAAAACCACAGGGTACCCCATGGCGTGTACCTTCTATATCCTCTCTCTTGAGCAAAAGGACACCCACTGTTAACAGCTGAGATGCAGGTCGATACAGGTGGGGAGGAGGATCTATCCTCATCAAGTCACTGGACCAGTTTCTCCACAGCCGAGATGAAGGAGGAAGAGAGTTTGTTTTCATATCCCGGAGTTGGTGAGCCGCTTCATCTGCCATTGGTCCAGCTTCATCTCTCCAGTACATTACTGCTAATGACTTGGCATGCGATGACAGTGCGCTCTTTACAAATTCCCAGTGGGTCATGTGCATTGGAGTTTGTCTGGATCTGTGGATAACTGCATGTTGTTCAGGTCCTAATAAATAATCTCTAGCATAGCTAATTCCCTCAGGTAATGGATACCTCTCTCTACTGATGTCCGCTTGCCTGGGCAACATGTAACATCTTCCTTGAAAGGATACCTTTCCTTAATGCTTGAGAGGAGTTGCCTGCAGAGGCTGAGGACTTCCGTCCCTCTTCCAATAGCCTTGTCAATACCCCCTTCCCTAGAAAGTGATCCCAGCTGCTTGGCTTCCCTACCCTCTAATTCCAAACTGTTAGCCCCATTGTCCCAGCATCAGAGCAACCAGGTGATAATGTGCTCTGCTGGATGGTGGCTGAAATATTTTTTGCATATCCTGCAACTCACTGTTGTTACCTCTCATTTTGCCTCTTCCTCATGTCCTTGTGCTGGCCCCGCTTCATTCTCCTTCAGTGAATGAGCTGATTTTCATGTCTGTTCTTGTTATAGGGGTGACTGATACCAGCCTGGGTAGGTTCTCTGGTTCAGCTACAGTGCCAGCGTGGGTGGCTACTCTGTGTAGGATTATTCTCTGCAGAAATACAGATGGCTACTCTGCACAGAATTACTCTGTGCAGAAATACTCCAGGGTCAGAGTAGCCCCAGTGTCTGTTGCTGGGGTTGGAGTAGTTGCAATGTCTGTCGCTGGGGCTGGAGTAGCCACAGTGTCTGTGTTACCGTCAGACCCGGGGACCTTTTTTCCCCTTGGTGGTCCTGAATGGTGTTGAGCAGGGCTTGGTAGGCATGGGCCAAGCCCCAGCACGTTGCAGAGATTTGGGTCTCTGTGGAATTGCCAGGGTAACAGCATACTTTTTCCAAATATTTCACTGTTTTTTCCATATTCTGAACTTGTCCAGGGATGAAGTTCCAAAATGCTGGAGGTGCCTGCTGTCCTAGACACTTGCCCATACTACCCCACACACCCTGCCACTCATAACTATCCAGCCTCGCACAGATCTCTGGGTGCTATTTTTAAATAGTTTAACCTTAAACAAGATGTGGAGCACATTAAGCAACGTGCTGTTTCCTTGCAATAGGAGTAATTAACCTGGCGAGGAAGGGGAAAATGTGGGAGGATGCCTCCTCCATAGGTTTGCTCTCCGAGGAGAAAAGGCAAAAGGTGTAGTTATTAATAGTTCCCATTAGATGACTCCCAAAGTACAGAGGTGACAGTAATGCTGGGTACATGGACCAGATTAGCTGTGCAACCAGCAATTCTATCATATCACAAGGCAGCATTACAACGTAGAACAAAACAATAACCTCGACCCAGGCCCCAAAGGCGACAAACACCGGAACAGCGAACACATGCTGCAAGGAAGGCATTGCACAACGCAGCTCGGAGAACAAATAAATCAACTTCGTGACTAGCGATTATTAAAGCAGTACAATGAATGCTTATAACAAATTTGTTTTAACACGCTCTGGTTATATCTGTTGTTATCTTAACCCTTCATGCCCAACATTGGGTGCAAAACAAAGAACTGTTGTGGTTTAACCCCAGCCAGCAACAAAGCACCACGCAGCCGCTTGCTCACCCCCTCTCCCCTGCAGTGGGATGGGGAGGAGAATTGGAAAAACATAAAACCTGTGGGTTGAGATAAGAGCTGTTTAATAATTGAAATAAAGTAAAAAAAAAAAATTATTAATAATAACAGCAATTGTAATGGAAAGGGAGATAATAAAGAGAAAGAGAAATATCACTCAAGAAAAAACAAACAGAAAACCCCCAACAACCCCAAAACCCAAGTGATGCATAATACAGTCGCTCACCTCCTGCTGACAGGTGCCCAGCCTGTCCCTGAGCAGCAGTCGTGACCCTGATCACCCCCACCCCCAGTTTATACACTGAGCATGATGTTCCATTGTTCCATGCTATGGAATATCCCTTTGGCCAGTTTGGGTCAGCTGTCCTGGCTCTGTTCCCTCCCAGTTTCTTGTGCCCCTGCTCAAGGAGCCTGGGAACCTGAAAAGTTCTTGATTTAGGTTAAGCTCTACTTAGCAACAACTGAAACATCAGCGTGTTATCAATATTATTCTCATATGAAATCCAAAACGCGGCTCTGCACGAGCTACTAGGAAGAAAATTAACTCTATCCCAACCAAAACCAGGACAAATATCAAAATCTAAGATGTGTTTGTATGTATAAAATTGCGTATAACACTCAATAGTAACTTATGTACTTCAATATAGTCACTGTGGTTTTATGCTTCTCAGTAAAGAAGTAATTGCTGTATATTGGATACCTGTAGCTATAATTGCTCTCCACTGCCTTGTATTTATCTGTCGTTGTTACATAAGCATAATTCCCAAGGTCTTCAAACCAGGGTATTTTTAGGAAGCTGATTTTATTTTCGTAGGATGCATTTTTCATGATGAAACGCTTATCGGTTGATAACATTTCTTGTATAGTCTTGCAATCATTTAAAGGGAAAGAACTGTGAAAAAGGGGGAAATAGGCATAATGAGTGGGAATGGAAGCAGGTTGTAATGGGAAAATGCGACTGGGAGCAGGATGTAATGGAAAAATGCTTGTGAACAAAAGCAAAAGGATTGTAGGAAACGCTGTCTTTTCAAGGAAAGGAATTTGGAGCTGCGAAACACCCAGAAAGTAGTACACTAAATGCAGATATGTTGATGAGGAGTTTAATTTCTGTTTCTTTAAGCGTTATATCAGTATTATAAAAACTGATGCTTAATTTCTTCTCAGTGTCCTCATAATTAAAAAATGAAGATACACAAGCTATCAGTTTATGATTTATAGCATTACAATGAATCCTGTCCTCAGTAAGTTGTATAAACACGGATACCAAATTATATTTTGCCAGATGTTTTCACTGGCAAAGTATAAATCTGTTTTCACCAACCTTGCATTATTTTGCTTTCACCTTCCAGTGTGCAGCCTTCGGCTAGACAAAGAACAATTCAGTCTTGCATTGTGTTCGAGTTTTCTGTCACTGAAAGAGGCTCCTGAGAATCACACTCCTGCTAACTTCCAACTGACTGCACATACATCCCCCGTAGTCCTTGTAAGGTCTTTGAACTACCTTTCCTGTTCAGCAGTGTCTCTTCAGGCTTAAATTACATGCAATTCAGTTATTTTATTTTGCCGGATTCTCCAAGAAAGATTCACCAAGGGAGTTGTTTTTTACCCTTTTGAAACAGCTCTAGATTTTTTTGCCATTCTTCTACCTATTTTCTAACCTTTGAGCAAAATGTCCGCACATTCACATCCAAGAATTGCCTACCCTGGTCTCTAACTGTCCTCTCTGCACAGTGTATTCTCTTGTCTGGCTGATCTTCCCGTATGCATCCAGTGCATCGTCCGACCCTTCCTACCTCTGTCACTGGGCTTTTAGGTAGGGCAAAACCTGCACTGATACCTGGGAACCACAGTCCTCATAGAAGAGAAATTGCTGGGACTTGTATTTCGGCATTTGCAAATGTTTCAGCTCACAAAACTGGAGTATAGGTTCTTTGCAGGTGGTGGTTCAGCTGTGATACTGCAAAGCCACTTCTGCCAAAGGAAAACTGTAACAGGTAAAAGGAGGAAAACTCAGAACCTGAAGTGGCTGATAACAGGTTTCTAAGCACTACAGGTTTTATTTTCTGGGCGTTGAGTAGTTATCGGAGAGGAGTACAAGTCTGTTTGAGAGATCTCCACTGTTCTGAAGATGTGATTCTGAACAGTTCTTGGCAGCAAATTGGAGGGATTTTTCTTTTTTTGAGCAGAGTTCATCTCCATGCATGTTTTCCTGCACAAGTATGGATCCAGAGTGCAGGAGCAGCAGCCTAGCTGGGAGAGGGCAGGATTTCTCGGCAAGCTCGAAACACACAGAGCAGTGCGGACACGGGAGCCGATTTACCGTAAATGCCGCGTTAGTGCCGGACTCTGCTGGGCATCTGCATCCTCTCCAGGGCTGCATTGCGAAATCCGAGTGTGGTAAACAAGTCTTGGTGGAGGGCAGGATGCTCTACCAGCCCCTCCAGTAAAGGCTGGTATTTGTGGTATACTCTAATGGGTCAGGTGGGTCCCACTGTGGCCTGGGATTGTTTGTGGAGTAGAGGAATGGCATGGTCAAACCACTGTGGAGGAGGAAAATGAGATGGCCGGTTATTGATGTATCTGTATGCAGTATAGGGACAGGCTCATCATGTTCTGATACGTACGCGGACTCGTGAGACATATTCATGTATCTGTACAAGAAAATAGTAAGTCCTCTTTTAGTTTTTGCCTCAGGCTTTACTGTAGTGTGAAGAATGCCAACACTAAGTGGTATATATATATATATATATATATATATATTTATACTGGAATACTGGAATAAGGCAACGTAGTACGTGGGTTTTGTGGTCCTTGTTCAGCTTGTTGCACCATGCTGTTCATACTTCACATTGTTTTAATTAAATTAACTTCTTACTGAAATGAGTTTTCCAGATTCTAATGAGCACTGCCTGATTCGCAGGTTTTTTTCAAGTGACAGATTTAACATTTGGTCAAAAAAAAGTCTAGCAGATAAAAAGATAAAAGGCTAAGATTTTAACAGAAGATTAGGCTTCTCTGAGTCTGTGGGAATAATTAGAGATCTAGTTAACCTATGAATATTTATAAATGTGTTAATTAAGTGAAGTGTGAGTGAATCCACCTTGCTGTGTCACATACTCATTAACCCTAGCAACTCCCAGATGTTCACTGTGTCTGTGTTAAGGACAACCCATAAGTCAAGTGCATTTTACCAGTTTGAGGAGGTCTTCCCAAGGTGGTGTTTAAATCAGTGTATTTGCAAGGTAGGTAGCACAGGCTCAAGAAACACTCAGTGCCAGAGGGTCCTATCTGTGTTTTCAGTGTTTTCACCACTGTAGCTGTAGGGGTGATGCTGTGTTGCTGACCGTTCCTGGAAAAGACGAAGGACTTTTCAAAATTGTATTTCTCTTTTTTTTTATTGCATTTGATTCAGTAACCTTGTATCTATTTTTAAAAAATACCTAACTAGTGATAAATAAGTGTTAGTGTTAATAAAGGAGAGGCTTACTGTGTGGGCTTCTTAATTAAAAAAAAAAAAAAAAAAGCCAAAACACAAACCTGAGATTTTTTGCAGTGTTTTTCTGAAATTGCCCTGTTAATAACTATTTAAGCATATTAGTGAATTAAGACACTTTTCAGCAATATAGCTCTGAATTTGGGTTGGCTGAGGAAGGCAATTCCTTGCAAGAGCAGTACCCAGACGAAGATCCCTGAGCAAGAACCTTTTCTGACGGCATTGTCGGTGTTTGTGAGCCCACCTTCAGCTGGCCTGGGCATCTCAGAGCCTTTTGGGATGGACCATTCCTTAAGGCCAGGCTGAGCTCTAGGTTGTTATCTGGTGGTACCTTTACAAAGGGTTGCATTAGCCAAGAAACATGCGCAAAATCAATTAAGAAAATTTAAATACTGTGTCTTACTCTCTATTTTTTAAAGAGTTTTTTTCTCTTATCTGGAAGAAGATTTTGTCTCAGGAAAGCCAGAGCTAAAGGCACTGTTTGTGAACATTGACCAGTTGAAAGCACACTGGTGCTTTCCAGAACGTTATATGGTACATAGTTAGCCCTGTACAGAGCCAAGTCATGGGTATGTATTTAAAATATACATTGTGGTTTACTAACACAAGTCTCCGTGAATTGCATAGTCTCTGCTTGGAGATACTGAGGGATAAGGAACGCTCTCTGGTTTATCCTAGTTGTTAACGTGCTGTTGAGATGCACTGCCTTAACCTGGGCTGAATCTACTTGCTTTCTCTCTCTGGCAGATGGCAAGTTTTGGTTTTGGGGGTGGTTTTTTTGGTCTTGTCCTTACTTCCTCCAATACATCAAAAAACTTTTTCATATCTGTTTTTTCTTCCCTTTGAGAGTCCCATATACTGTAATTAAATCACCACTATAAATCTTGTGATAAATAAAGGGTTGAGCTCATTATGCCTCTGACCATAGGACATTTTCTCCAGGCTTCAAAGTTTTCTGGCTTTTTTCTGCACTTTTCCTAGCTTTTCAGGCACCTTTCAAAATGTGGTCCTCCAATCAGGATAGGGTGTAGTAGTAAGACTCATTCACCAAGGTCTGCAGGGGCTGCATTAGACTTTTCTTCTGCCAGCTCTTCAACAGGACGCCTGTTAACTGAGACACTTATATCTATTTTAGGGTCAGTGATTTCCATGATGCATTCTGCTCCTCTAGATGCATGTCCCGGTCTCCTGCCACATTGTGGAATAGCTGCAGAAGAGGAGGGGGCAGAAGAAAATGAGAATGAGGGAAGGGTTTTCAAAAACTGGCACTGAGATTACTTTCTGTACCAAGGCATAACGTTGATTTTTTGGCATTAATGGTAGTTTTAATCTGAACTGGGAAGGCACCAATGATGTGTTATGTGAATCGTGACAATTGTTGTGTATTTTTGAGTACAGTAAATATATATATATAAATATATAGAGTAAAGTATGTGTGCATCTGCCCTATTGCACAACTATTCTGAATGAGAAGTAAATTAGGAGGTAGCAGGGTTTTTTTCTTTTTTAAGTTCACATTACATTCATTTTAAGAAAAGTTTTTAACTGTAAAGAGTATGCAGTGCCTCTTAGGACAGTGATCATCTAGCCTCGGGCTAGATGGAGATAATGGAAGTCAGAGATTGAAAAAGCCCTTTTAATTACGTTATCTTGCATATCGGCAGTGGAAACCCTTGTTGCTTTCTGTGTATGCAAAATTCAAATTTTAGGGTAGTCTAAACTGCACGTGGCTGACTTCTGAGTTGCCAGTCTAAAAATATAACATGGAATGTCGCCCCTCAAGAGCTGGGAGTCTGGCTCAATGTCACGACAGCTGTGCTGACTCCAGAGGAGCGGGCTGCCTGGCTGCTGCAGGTTGGGTTCAACATCTGCCTCCCTGCCAGATGCTCCACACGTCCTAGAGGGTTTCTGTGGGCTGTTCAGAAATACCTGCAGGTACCTGTGGCCCTCATAGAGCAGCTGGCCAGGGCTGCTGAAGAAATGGCATTTATTAAGCCACCTGCTTTCTCTTTTGCCAGCTTTTTAGGGTGCCCGTGTGGCTAACAAGTGATGGAGAGCGGTGGGAGTCAAAAGAGTTTGAGGCAAGTGGGGGATCTTTGCTGTTAATTTTTAGTCCTGGCCAGTAAATTCTGTTTTCTTCCTGGGGTGCGGTGTTTCTCCTTTCTTTTCCTAGTCTGTCCATGGCCTGTTGTCCCCAGCCTTCCCACAGAAGGGGGAGGTGGTGCAGGAAAGCCGGGTGGTGGTGTGGCTCCTCCATCTGCCCTGCCCTTGGTGGAGTGGAGCATGGGGGCAACGCCGCGTGCTGCAGCACGGACCAGAAAGGACCCTCGGAATGGGAGACTTTGCTTAGAAGGGAGCTCAAGCAAACTACTGATGTTTTGTGTGTCTTTCTGAAAGAACATACACAACCCTTCCAGTAAAGTATCAAAAATAACTTCACCCCCCAAATAGTTTTCTTAACATATTTCTCAATTTTTGATGCTTTTTACTGTATACTTGGTATTCCATAACCTGTAACTTGTGCCAAAAAAGTGCCTATCACACCACAAATTGAGCAACTTGCTTAGATTTAATAGTATTTTTTTATATTTTATTTTAAAAATAAGTTAGGAAAGTTGCTTTGTTAAACTACCCTTCATTTAGTGTTTGCTGACATTGTGTTCCCTACCTGCCATCAGCCATTACAAGAAGATTTAGTTGAAGGTAGGCTTGAAGCAGTGAAGCCTTGCTTTGTCAAAGGAAAAAGATCTACTAGTACTTAAATTTCATTAGGTTTTATTAAAAATAAGCATAGGTGGAACTGTTTTGGTCAATTATCTACATATGAGCAACCTTGGACTCGCTCTAGGCTGATGAAAAATATTGAAGTTCATAATCAGCTCTTTTGCTTAAAGGGCATAAACAATTCAAAAGGATAGAAAGGTTTAAATGTCAGACTAATTATCCCACTGTGGTCATGCTCTCAAAGGAGAACGATTCTCTGCAATGCAAAAGACCAAGCTTTTATTTCCATACTAACATTTCTTTCTATAAAATTTATCTTGCAATAAGCATTATTGTTGGCAGAAATTCTAATATCAGTATTCCAAAAATAGACATTGCGAGCACATCTTTTGTTATCCACCTGGCTATTTCCTTCTCTCGATTGAATTGTAAGCTCTTAAGTGTATTACAGTTCGATTTTAAAACTTTTAAGAGCAGTAGGGTTTGGTCTTTTTTAAGTTATACTTTGTAACAGGGTGGGTATGGTGTGAAAACTCCTTTTGAAGTAGTGGGTTGGGTTTTTTAGATGAAACCCCCTTTCTTTACAAAAAGATAATTAATTGGAACATTCTTAACTGGGCTAAATAGCATACATAATGGTAGAGCTCTGAGAATTGATACTTTTATTTTATTTGCATAAATAATTATTTCATGGTGTACACTGTGCTTTTTACACTTCAGAAAACACACTTCCCAGTGTAAATACCATGATTCTAAGCTTACTTCCAGTAGAAGCAATTGAAACGTCAGGAAAACACAGAACACACCCTTTATTTTTTTTTTTTCTTTTGATAATCTGGTAGAGAATTAACATCTCAAACTGAGATAAAGAGATTAACAAAAGGCAAATTAGCAGCTAATAACTATTAGTGCTGGCCAAATACCTTCCTTGTTTTTTTTAATGAGGGGGGTTTTGTTGGTTTCTTTGTTCTGTCATTATCATCAGCTCTAAAAACAAAATAGCCTTCTTGGGACTGTGTTTATTTTAAAGGTGTTGGAAGAACAGATGACTGCCTGGCAAAGTAGACCAGGGATTTTATGTAGTAATAACATTAGAAAACTGTATAATAAGGTAAAAATATAATGAGCTGTGCTACTTATTAAAATGTAACTCATTTTTAGTTGCTTCAGTATGTGGGTTTTCAGAGGGATTCAGCAGCACATCACAGTCTGAGGTGCCCAGCCCCACAGGAGTAGTGCATCATCAGTCCTTAAATTAAGTTGACAAAAGCTCTGCTCTGCCCACTCCTGAAGCCCATTCCAGTAAAAGTGAGAGATTTTCTGGGAGTCTGTAAAGAAAATAATCTAGAGGGAAATTGTAAAATTGAATTTTGCTATCTGTGTATCAGCCCTTCCAGGTGTAGGCAGGTGCTTCCTTGGCTGTACCCATTTTGACATAGCGAAGCTCCCACATTTGTCCAGGGGGTTTTGCAGGAAAAGAAGTTTACCATATTGAAAAATGGTCATAGGTTCAGCAACCTATTTTATGTGGGGAATTAAAATTGAGCAAACTCTTGATTCTAGTAGCCTGGCATAGATGAAAACTGTCTGTCTGTCACTGAATGGCTCCTTAGTGCCGTTCCCTGAGCCATCATCCTGGCTTCACCAAAAAGCTAATACAAAGCAGAAGGAATGCAGCGAAAATTAAACAGTAAGAAAAATCAGTAGAATTAAAATAGCGGGGCTATGTAAAACAGAATCATTTTCAGAATTGTGCAGCACCACATCTTGTCACCTGCTGGCTCTGGTGATGCTGTAACGGCTGACATTGCCCACCAAGTTCACGGTGATGCTGTTTTAAACCCTGTTCTTAGCCTGTCTTATTACTTGTGCCATCTCTATGCTTAGAACTTGGTATATGGAAAGTTTTGCCTCTTGGTTACTGAAATATTTTATAGTTAAGAGTGTAATAAGAAGATCAAAAGTTTTGCATGAGGATCATGTATAGTAGGAAGGGGTGGAGAGGGCAACACAGTTTTCAGAAGGTAGCCAGTGACCTGAGACTCAGATTGCTGATTGCGGACTTGTTATGTTAATGTGGAGTAATTATTCCAGTGAATTGAAGCTGAGAGTGAACATGTATATTCATTAATACAAAATAAGCTTCCTCATTGTTAATCTTGGTTGAGATACCTCTGTCCAGAACACCACCCTACAGCCTTCCTCTATTGCTTTGCCAAAATAACACCTATGGTTTTGGGAATGTTTCTTAGAGTAGACTTTATTCCACTGACACTAACTTTAGGACTCCCAGCTGAAGATGCTTTTCTAAAGTAATAATGTTTTTAAAGCATTTTGCACTGGCAGTGAAGATAGTTGCTTTAATCTTGTTTCTGTAAAAAAATCGCACTTATATTGCAGTCAATGTAATGGACAACCATAATAAGGTACATAATTTTAAAATTACTTTAAGAATACAGCATGTTTATTGTTTTATAAACTACTTTCCTCTGTAATTCTGTGTGTAGCAAGTGTTGTGCAAGTAATGAAATATCATCTTTTCCCACATCAATGTCCTTTCCATTTATTTATGGCAAGTTTTAGTTCAGCTTCATTGTTAATGAGACATCCTTAAAGAGTCCAAAATCAAGGCTGTGTCTTTAGTTCAGGTATAATTTGCATGTGCCAGTGAGAAACTGGGAGAAATACATGTGTTTTCTCATTAGAATTAAGCTACTTATGTTAAAAAGGTGTACAGACTGAATTGTCGTTTACACCTAGTAATAAAATTGCATATTACCAATGCATTTAATGATCCCAGGCAGTTTAGGAGCTGAAATACTAAAATGATCTCTGAAATTCATCATCTCTCTAAAAGGTTTTTCTGAGTCTCTTAAATTCAGGTGGAGAGCTGAATGTTATTTCTCTGGATTCAACCAAGTCCAATGGCCAGGAATGTTCTATAATTTAAAAAAAATGTACAAAATCTTTATGTATAGGATGGTGAATTTCCTCTAAACTCTAAATTTACTCTTCCTCAGTGTATCATAGCTATTCAATTATTATTTTTTAATCTGCTGTCGGGATAAGCAGTGCCAGGTGGGTAGGATGAAGGAGAGCACCCACTTTCAGCATTTCCCATCACCTTGGTAATAGCACGGATTTCTCCTCTGGCTGTGAGCTGAGCTGCACCTTGATTTAATAAATAGAGAAAGGGAACCACCACAATTACTAACATGAGCAAAGTCACCTGGGTGACTCGCTGTTAGTGTGCTGCCAGGCAGTTCATTCCCAACCTGCTTTTGTACCACCTGCTCCCAGCCCTGCCCTTCGTTTGCCCCGCGCGGGGTGGGCATGCTGATGGGGACAGAGGCTGAAGGAGCTGCAAGTCACCCAGCCTCCTGCTGCAGAGTGTGTGGAACTTTGGAGGTAACGGCTTTGCCTGTATTTTGCACTGTTTCTCTGTTTAAAAAAAAAAAAAAAAAATAATTCCCAGTGAAAACATTTGAAACACGGAGCTCAAGGTTGTATTGGACTGCGCCAGCTGCTCATTTTATGTTGTTTAGTAGCTTCTGAGCACGGTCGCAGAAGCTGTAATTTATGAACTTTAAGCTCCTGCAGCCTTAAATCAAGCGCCTGAACTATTTCTTATCTTCTGTCAAGAGTAACAACACGGCTTTAAAATCCTGTGAGTTGCTTGGTTTTATTTTCCTGAAGATTGCATCTTTTTCAGTAAAAACGTAAAGTTATATTCCATGTGAGTAATTAATGTTATCTTAATTAGAAATACAGAAACCAGGCAGAACTTGTCTAAGTTGTACAAAACTTGGTTTTTGTAGTTCAGCATTTTCTTTTCAAGGGTAGGGCTTGGTTGTTTTTTTCACTTAAATAAATGACCTTTTCAGGAAATACACACTTTCCTGTTAGCAAGATTGGCAGAAGATTCATCTCTCAGCGGCAACTATATTAGAGAAACATTTTATTATTTCTTTGTTAGATTAAACTCTTAGGACATTAAAACATTCCCCCCCAGAACATACCTGCTGCCTGTGGATGAGAAAGCAGTAGTTTAGAAGTCATCCAAAATTTCAAATGACATTTGTTTATTCACAGAAGTGACTATTTTTAACTTAAAGTAAGAAGACAGACCCTCAGGGACAGAAATCAGCAGCCATCCCTTGACACACAGATGCAAATTGAATCTTCCCTGCCTCTTTGCTGCTCTGAGGCAGATGAATCTTGCAACAATTTCTCAACCTACAGACCATAAGACATTACTTGGTGGTCCACCAAACTATTGGAAAGAAAGGAATCAATGATGTGGCACTTAAAATTGAGCTATTGCATCTTCTGCAAGTAAGGAAACGATAACAGGAGCAGTCAAAGTTTAGCTCAGTGTCTGGTGTAGGTTGTTTCTGAGAATGTTATTGGTCTATGGTTTTTCTTAGCTATTATTTTTAACATTTAGGTGATCTGCTTAGATACAAATAGGTTGTGAAACAACATTCTGCCTCACCAGTTGCATAAAGTTACTGACTTACAGGTCCTTACCATTCAGGTCCTCGGAGCTGGGAAGCATTTGGTGTAGGCTATGTCCATTTTGTTTAACGTGACCTGGTTTATTCCTGGGAGCAAGGAGAGTATTGGGGAGTTGGGGGTGGGGTGGGTGATTCCTGCATCCTGGACTTCCTGGTGAAAAGGGTTTCATCAGTTTCGTGTGTCTGACAGTCAGCTGGGCTAAAAAGACAGCTGGAGAGGAGAGTATCCTGCACGGTGTGTGTGCACATACACCAAAACACTGTTGTACATTCTCCCTGTTCTGTTACCTTTTAAATGGGAACAAACTGTCTCAGGAAAACACTCATTAGGAAAGCAGAGATTAGAAAATCTGAAGGTTTCTTTATTTAAGGATTTGTAATCCTTAATTATTATTTTTTTTTTTTTTTAAATTGTAATTCCTGAGGCCCAGCATCCTTGCTGTCTCCTGGTGACTGCCTTGGGGATGGGACTTCACAGGGACCAAATTGACCTGTCGCATATTAGTGAATGCAGACCGCGTCAGGACTCTGCAGGGCTATATGCCACCGTGTGCTTACTGCAACAGCCGTATCACCACCAGGTATTTTCAGACAACTCAATTTATAAAAGAGCTATATAGAATAATATATAATTTAATCCCTATGCAGATTGTCTTAGATAGAGG
Source organism: Microhierax caerulescens (assembly GCA_035590215.1). Classification (NCBI taxonomy): domain Eukaryota; kingdom Metazoa; phylum Chordata; class Aves; order Falconiformes; family Falconidae; genus Microhierax; species Microhierax caerulescens. The sequence continues at coordinate 114,524,168 of JAVJGJ010000014.1, read as the reverse complement.
TTGTATGATATTCAATAGGAATGCAGGTGTTGGGACGGCAGTAACTTTATTACTTTTCTCATGCTGCTTCTATTCTGTAAATGGTGAGGTGAGGGTTTGTTTCTTAAATAGAAAATACTGAACTGATTGCTGAGACGAGCTTAAATTCGAAATCTGGAAGGCAAGGAACAGATTGCATATCAAACAATATTTTCTCTGTCAGTGGAAAATAGTAACAGAGGGATTTTCAGTTGGAGAAAATCATATGAGTAATGTAAATAGGATCTAAAATTGCCAGCCCTTTAAAACAGAAAGAAAATTGCAAATGCAGTTGGCAGAGCCCTCACTGGCAGCATTAGTGCGGTAAGAAGGCCCAAACAGGCAGATGGATAATGGTATATACCAGCTATGAAAGACTGCTTTTTTTTTTGCTCTGCGTCTGTACTTCTAAATTAAAAAAAAAAAAACAAAACCAAAAAGCTTTACCTTTTAAAATCCAGTTCAATAATATTCAGCAAATGGGTTGGCATCCCCCATCTAAATAGCATGTGCATTAACAAAATGTTTGGCTTTGAAGTTCTTGAAACTTTTTTTCAGTATTTGTACTGACATAACGTGATTAATGCCTTGACACATTCTGACTACTCCTTTTGGAAGGACAGCTTCCATGTTGGGGTTTGGTGGATTTTTTTAAAATTTTTTTATTTACTGATTTAGGAACTAATTTGCAACTACTTCTACAATAGTAGCAACTTTACTTTATACAATATATTTTTCTAGGAAAATGTTTTGAGCTGCTCTGTGATTCTGCTGCGCCCAGGCAACCTCTCAAAATGCAGCTGTTTCCCGTGGCTACCTTTCTGAGTCCCAGCTGAACATCTGACAATGCTTACATTCCACATAGAAAAACTAACACAAACAAAACCAGGCTGTACTCATATCAGAATAAGGATGTTCCTGAGACTGTTCTCAGAAGTTTGATCTGTTCTTACAAACATCTGAGGTACCAGGTCCTTGCTGAAAATGGAGGTTTCAGGAGAACCTGCAGTTGCCATCCTTGGCTACCATAGTATCTCTAGCGTTAAATGATCTTTGGAGTAAGAAACATACTGACAGCATATAATTTGTGTTCCTCAAGTCAGCCTCCCTCAAGAAAAGCTACTACTGCTTTCCACCTCTCACATAAGCACTCCTGCTGTTACAGCTTGCAGGCTGCTTTACTGCTCAGTGCAGTATTTCCCACGTGGAATCACCATGGGGTCGGTTGTTACGAACCTACCTTGCAGGTGTTAAACCCACTCAGAGCTGGAAGAGATGCAGAGTCAACAACAATCCATATTAGCATGCCCAGCAAAATATAAATCTAAGAGCGCGATGTGCCAGCTCGAGTCCGTAATTAAAGCAGGAGGCGGCTATCGCTGACCGGCTCCACCAGCTCAGGGCTGCCCGGCGCTGCTGCAGCTGCAGTCCTGCCACTCATGCAGCGATGGAAAAACTACCAATATCCCGTCACGGTGGATATCCCCGTTGCATGTCGCTGCTGGCTGTGACATGGCTGCGCACCCTTGCCGTGTCCTTGGGTGATGCCGTGCTCCACGTAAGGGAAGGATTTAATGTATGAACATACTGAGGGGGCACTGGGGGAGTGTAATAGGTTCAGAGACTGTAAGGACCCTTAGTTTTTGGGGTGCCCAGCTTGTGATTCGCAGCAGCTTGGAAAATGAGGACTCAAACACTCTCAGATCCCATTGATTTAATAGGGCTGAGGTTCTAAGAATGCCATCCCTCCAGTTTCTGAAGTAAAAAGGTTTTCAATCTCTGTGTGGTGTGCCACGTATGTGCAACGGAACTGTAAGTTCTAAAGGATAACAGCTATCAAAGATCAAGGGGATTTGCTATGACTTCAGCTTTTAGCCTAATAAACAGTATGTGCTATCAAAGTATCAGTTTTTTTGCCAAGTGGATGGTGTCAGCAAGGAAGCAACGCGCCAGGCATGTTATCATCTACTGATAAATTGCAAGGTAGAAAGATGGGCAGGCAGCTTTCGGACATCTGGGTCACTGTAATCTATATTAAGCATTTAAAGCATTTTCCTTAGGAAGAAAAAGAAAATTGTTTTTTTCCCTTATATAACTACAAATATAGAAGTTATTCTGTATAATACTGTAAGATTTCCATTATAGGGTTTTATTTAATAAATCATTTTGTCAAAATATGTCAAAAATAAAATGAAGCGTCATTTTGGCAGAAAGTTGGGGTGTGTGTTAAAAGGATTGAAGAAAGAGTGACCTCTTACAAATCTGCAGGCTTTTCTGTCCAAACCCACTGTGGCTTAAAATATCTCCTATTCATTTGGGTTTGTTAGCTTAGGAGATGTTAACGGAGGGTGTTTTCATGCAAGGACAGAATTCAGCTAACATCCCTTCCTCTCACTACCTCCCTGTACATTGTTCATATTGCGCTTTACGAGAGGTCTCTTAGTGCATAACCCTTCAGTGCATGAGCTCATGTAAAGGAAATGAAAGTAAGTACAGCAAATTTACTTGGAATATATGTATATTTAGTGAAATGTGATAAAACACTCCTGTGATAAAAAATTCCATTCTCATCTGGGAATGGATATTGCTTTAAATTCTATCCTATTTCTTAAATATTGCATAAAATTACTGATAATGTTACCGATAATGTTTTGAAAAATTTACAAAAGAACCCCAAGAATGTGCAGATCTGTAAACACAAGCACTTCCCAGGGCTGCAGGCTGAGCTGACATCTCTCACGCATTCAGATCTTGTCACAGATAGCCCTGGTGACAATTACAACCAGCTTTCCAGCTCACCAAGGAAAGGTCTGTCATTTTACAACCTTGCCAGCTGAAAAAAAAACCCACCACCCTTCTACTCTTTTTGTGACAGGTGTCTTGTCCCACACTGCAGTTTCAGATCATTGAGATCCTCCTCCACTCACTCGGTTCGGCTGGGCTCTAGCAGCAGTCACACATTTATCCCTTGTTAAACACACAGGTCTCAGCAGCCACCAAGTGACACTCATCACGGTGCTGGGAGCAGCCAGCGCAGCCCACCTCAGCTGGGGGCTCTGGTCCTTTTCCACCCCTACTAGAAAAATCCCACCCATTAGAAATCAAACTTGGATTTATGGAGAAAGCAAGTATACAAAAATAAAACTGACAGTTAATTCAGTTTTATCTGTTTATGAAGCACTTTTCTTATTTATGACTGGCTGAGATTTCTTTTTTTTTTTTTTTTTTTTTTTTTTTAGGCAAAGTTAAAATGTACCATTGTCATTAAGGGCATTAAGAATGGCTGTCGTCGGCTAAATCACTTTTTTCATTGCAGGTGAAAGGAAAATTGGTATTTATTTAGACTTAGAAAACCTCAAGATATCTAGCAGGTAGAAATTTTTAAGTAAGCTTCCATCCCTGGTAAGTCACCGGGCTAGGGAGAGCTGCTTTTCCAGGGTTTTGTGAATGGCAAGTGGGGCACTCGGGACGGGCATAGCCTAGGAGCTCGCTGTCAGCTGCCTCCTTTGGATTGCTTTGCAGCATGATCGTATCTGCAAGTATTTTCCTGGTCTTCCACTGTTTTATCTTTTGGTTCAATGCAGTACGTAGAGGTTCCCTCCCACCCTGAGGACCGTCTGGGTCTGCTGCTGCTTGACAACTCAAGGTGAATCAGAGCTGGCTCGAGAGCGGGCAGTTGTCTGTGAGGTCACTTGCTCTGCCCATGATTGAGGAGGTGGGTCTTAGCTCTTCCCTACCCCAAAAAGGGGCTTCCCTGCTCTCTGCAGAGAAGAGCCCAGGTTACAGAAGAGGCAGCCCCTGGTCCAGGTCACAGCATCTGCATGCTTTGTTGTCCAAAGCAGAAAGCCCTGTTTTCAGATGCTTCTCCACTTTGCCCTGCTGCGATTCCTCTTCCCCACCACCACCAGTCCCTCCACTGGTGCAAAAGGTCCTGTCCCTCTTCACTTACTGCTTCTTCAGTGCCCCCAGAGGCTCAAGCTGAGGAGCAGGAGAGGTTGTGGGAGAAAGTCCTGGATGGGAAGACAGCAGGGGACATGTGCCAGGTATGCAAGAGGAAAGAACGTAGTTACCCCTCTCCCTGCCAACTGCATGAGCACTTGCAGCCCGGTGAAACCTCACCTCCCAGCTGGGAGGGCTGGTTCATTTACAGCAGCCGTGTAGGTAGGCCAGCGCGGGAGACCAGTTGTCCCACAGTTGCGTGACTAGCTGAAAAAAGTGGGAGATGGGAGAAAGGAGTAGAAGGAAATCGTAACTGAGCGTTGAGGAGCAAACAAATAACACTACAAGCTAATTGTCTGTAAAATTTCATCTTTTACATATTATGCCAGTGTTTTGTTTAAACATGTATATGAAAAATTAAATATGCACACAAAACCAAAAGCAATAACCTTCAAAACAAGAAAAGAAAATATAAATTATGTCTCTCTTCTCATATACTGAATTTCAGCCCTGAGAGGATCTTACTATCGAAATTATAAATCATTGGTGCATTACTGTTATAAAATAAATGTGAGTCGTAATTTGCAGTGTAACTCCTGAAGGAATTGGATGATCTTGGCTTATTAAAATGTTTTTATGTTCACAAACAGAACAAAGCAGAGCAATTTGTCATGGTATTGGCCAACTAATTTTTCAGGACCTACCTTTTCCCGTTTGTTTTAACAGTAGCTATGATGCCCACAGTTTGGTTTCCATCTCCTAAAGAGAGTGTTGTTTAATGAATATGTGTTATTCAAATAGGTTTCAAATACCTCTGTTTTCAGGAATGAATTTTCACAGCTGCGATCGTTGCTGTCATATACCGTGAGCGGAGGAACTGCCAGTGTGTGAAGCTTTTGTTTAGATTCATGATCCTATGTTTTCTTCCAAATAATAATAAAAAAAAAAAATAATTCTTGCCTTTACACTCAGTGACTTAAATAAGATCAGCGAGTTGATGAATTGGAAAACTCAGTGATTAAAAACATCCTCAAGTATACATGGACAGGGTGGTCAAAGCCTGTTGTGCTCAGTGCCCCAGCGGCTTTCCAGCAACAAGTGGGTAAGGCTGTTAGCAGAGATCTAAGCCTCTGACCTATTTTTTTTTTTTTTTTAATTATTATTATTTTACCTAAGTCCCAGCAGTTGCCTTTGAAGAACTGCTGGTTGTTGTGCACCCTTGAAAGCCAGGCTTTCAGTTCTAATAATCCTGGAAGCTAGGTTGCGTTTCAAGGGGATATCCATGACAGCAGACAATTTTACTAGCGTTGATAGGTGTAACTCCAAAAGAAGTGATTCTCAAGCACTAGAAATGGCTAGAAGCCTCTTTTTCTAGAGACAGAGATGAAGGAGCTTTGCAGCCAGGTAGGGAACCGAGAGGAACCAGCTGTGCCTCCTGTCACCAGCCAACATGCTGCTCCCATGGCAGAAGCCTCCGCCAGGGAAGTCCACGTGCCTGCAGCAAGATGCTTTTTGAGTGGAGGGAGGGGATCAGCGGTTCATGCACCCCTTAACTGAATTAGCCAATGCATCGCTTGGAGAAGGTGCATTTTCCTCATCATCCAGAACGGTAACCGTCTGACCGGCAGCACAGGCTCTCAGCTGAGGATGTATCGGTTGTCACTTACCCGGTGGCAAATCCTCCACCCCTCAGCGGGATCCTAGCAAAACCGGCCAAAGGAGAACTCGTATGGCATTGGGTTGAAGTCAGTTGAAGTTTTAAACGTTAGCTGATACAGTGTGAATTCAGGGCACTGCACCTCAATGGCACTGGACAGATTGCAAAATCTGATACAAATGGCCCTTAAAGGCCAGGGTTCCCCCAAAAGACATCATTTCTCCCACAGAGTTAGCTTACAGAATCTTTTTTCTATAATGCTGAAGGCCAGTTTCCCATCATCACTGTTACTGGGCACTGCTGGACTCTTGAAAATCAGCCTAGTGATGCAGAAGCCTGACTTCAAAGAGCTATTTTTTTAAGGGTGTGCTGATTTTTATTTTAAATCTGAATTTAACTATTTAACTCATGTAATCATAGATAAATAAAATATAAATTTATAAGTACATATATTTATAACAAATCTGAGTTAATTTCACTTTTCCTGCTGTGCACCAGACACCCACCTTAACTGAGTGCAGGTTGTTCACTTCTTTTTATGCTAAATACATGTACTTTCTTACAGTATATGCATACCACACTAAAATGCTGTAATGCATTTTATTTTACAGATAGATTGCAACAAACAAATTTTTGCAAAGACTAAACATAAAAAAAATATATAGTAATAAAAATATTTTTCCAGGGGATGAGAAAATCCACATCATATTGCAAATAGCTATTTTTTGTTACCAGAGGCAATTTCCATTTTCATTTGGGGTATTATTTGCAAAAGGAGCAGACTAGGATATTCAGGTTCTTATCTCAGGTAGTAAGATGACTCTATGAAAAAAATTGTCATACATTGTGCCTTGACATATAAATATACGTTTAGTGTTGTTCCAGAATACTCAATCGTGGTTCAAGTGTTCAGGCGAGTTCCTCTTATGTAGTTTTTGATCCTACAGTACGATTGTGCATGTATATACAGGTCATACAGAATGGCGACAGGGTCTTGGGAAAGCAGGGCACCTCCTGCCTTGCTGGGTGCTCTGATTCCGTCAGGCTGGTGAGTGCCTATGCTGAAACAGAAAGTTAGTGGACTGTTCTGATAGACGAGGATACTTCTCAAACTTGTGAAACTCAACAAAGCACACAGCTATACCATCACAACAAATGTGCTCAGGGAATAAGATACAAGGCTGAATGTGGCTACATAAAAAAACTGACAACAAAAGCCACCTGTGGTCAGTAACTACTGCACTGTAACTTTCTCTTCTTCCTATTCCTCCTCCCTTTGGACTGTTTGTTGGGTTTTTTTGTTTAAATAAAAAGTAGGTGCAATTAATGGGCTTAAGAATCCCTCCGCAGTAGTCAATCATATAAGATTATTATATCAAACACTGAAAATGCTTACAGAAAAAATCTTTAATGCTAGCAATATATCCGAACTGAAACATGCAAGTGAGCACAGTTTCAGGTTTTTTTTCTTCTGTAGTTGTGAAAGGATGCTGAAAAACAGCATCAGATTAAAAAAATGTAAATGTCTGTGCAGTAGCAGCCTATGGTATGTGTAGGTTGCCCTTTGCTGTCTGCTGAAGACAAAAGTGTATCCTCTCTCCATGCTCAACATTTAAATGGTGAACCCTGAAGGCCAGTGAAATAATTACCAAGGAAAGAATACAAATCATTTTGAGATAATAAGCTTTTTTAATTCATTAATTTAATTGCCATTTTTATATACTAATGGTCAGCGAACTGTCAAAAGCACCGTTACAGTGCTAGTAAGTTCTATAGCACTTGTTAGTGGTGTTAGGGGTCAGCTGTCGTGTCAGCCCCTACCATGCAGACTTCCAGCATTTCTTCAGATTTGGGCCAACTACTGCACTAGATCAGCAGCTTGAAAAATGCACTTAACCACTTTGATTATATCTTGAAAAGATATTGTGTATTTATCTATTTATAGAAAGAAAGAAAGAAGAAATGTATGAGCTCACAGATGGGGACGGGGGACGGGACTATGAATACACCAGTAGGGCTGCCATGCGGGTTTTCCAGATGGTCTTTTTCTGCTGCCTTCTCCCCCTGTGTCCTATCCAGGGTGGTTATTTAAAACCTTTGAAATCCATGCCGGAATCATATAGGGGGGTGATTCTTTGGCAGAGGGGACCAGCTGCGTTATGGGTTTGGCCAGACACAACAGCTGAGGGGTAGTCAGCGGTCAGTGCTGGTGACCAGTAAGAGTGGGTTGGTACAGCAGGATGCATGTAAAAAATGGACAGAAAGGGTGTTGGAGCTGTCGTGGTTAATAGGAAGGTGATCTGAGGGCAAAAAATAAACAGAAGGTTTGATTTGGGAGTAGGAAGCCTCTAAGCGGCCAGGTGTGCCAGGAGAAGGCAGCTCTAGGCTAAGGGAGGGTGGAAAATCTTTATGAAATGCAGAGTTGGGGTTGCAAAGAAATACTAGGGAATTCAATGGGATAAAATGCTGTAGGATTTCAGCTGTGAGGGGAGGGACTGGGGAGTTAGTGGGAACAGCCCAACCCTCACATGTATGACTTGGTTTTGAGGCAAGAACTCGGAGAAGAATACCACCAAGACAAGACTCTGGCACCCTTTGGGGGGAAAAAAAAATAAAATAAAATAAAAAAAAAAATAAAAGAAGCAACAGAAATGTTGTAGCCTTTACCAAATGTTGTCCTTATTTTGACACAAGGGTACCGTGGTTTTTTTCCTGCTTTATGGATCAGTCATGCTTTGGAGGCATTTCCAGCTCTGTGGGGGTGAGGGGGGAGCCTCCCTGTCCCTGCAGAGGCACGTTCCAGTGTGCAGACACAGGAGACTGCACTGATGGAGACGTGGTGGGAACACTGTGCCACCTTCCCCAGCTTGCAATGTGCTGTTTTGCAGTCACATAGTGTGCAAGAGCAGGAGGGGGTGCTACTGTGGGAGGGATGTGCAGATAAAGTAGAACTTTCTGTGAACTGTTTTCTCATTTTGCAAAGTTGTCTTTGCTTTGCTATGCAAAGCAGCATATGTGGAGGAGAGGAGAGCAGGTAAATATGGATTCCTTTGTTGATGATTGTCAAGTTCGAACCACAAAATCAGTCTTTCCTTCATTTCTGTTTCCTTTTTAGGTTCTTATTTAAATCGTTAGTCTGTTTAGTTCCTTTTATGCCATGCAATTCCTCACAGAGGTATCTTCTCTGCCCTGCACAGTGCTCCCTTCCTTTTCTCTGTGGTCTGTTCTAGGCTTTGCTAATTGAGAGTCTTCACCTACAGAGCTGGCGAATTTGGCCATATGGGTCTTGCCATTTAGCCTTCATTATCTTTATTTTTTGCATCTTTACTATACTTTCCTTCATAACAGGTTCATCTCTTCCTTTCTATAGATAGGAACGATTTTTCTTCTTGAGATGTAGTTAGCTCTTTCCTGCTTCATACAAACACAGACTTCACAGTGTCTTTCAACTTGATTTGCTGTCTTATTCAGTTGTCAGTTTTTCTGTCACCATATAGCACTAAACAATCTGTTTTCCTATGCTTCTACCCTTCTCAAATTAAATTCCTTCTGTATCTATGCATATTTATTACATATTTTATAATAGCTATTATAAAAGTAGAAAGCAGCTGGATTTCTGGCTATTCAAAGATAAAACTCAAACTTTTTTCTCCATTTAAATAATAATGGAATTTGTTTGCCATTTGTGCTTTACAATTTGCCACAATATGAAGATGTTTACTGAGTGTAACTGGGTGGCATTTTTCTATTCCCTAAAATAGAATTCTTGAGGTTGTTTAATATGCCCTGTATACATCAAAAAGCTCTGTAAGAATGGGGATTCTATACCTTTATCATTAAAAACCACAACGATGTGGCTTTTTAAAATAATAATTTAAAAATCATACATTTTTATTTGAAATATATATTCCAGTCATTCACTGGTGTTTTTCATCTATGCTTCATTAAGTTGTCAAACTAGCAACATATTCTGTTTTACAGCCCACAAAGCAACACCTCAAAGCTTCAAGGTGTAACTTTTCAAGATGCAGAAAACAACTCCCCCAGTTACCATTAACTAAATAACTTGAATCACAACAACAGCCTGGTTTCCCTGCTGCTGTGCAAGTGTAACTTGCCATTTGTACATTTATAAACAGAAAGCAAAGCTCAGTTTAGATATCTACCCAGAACTCTTAGCAGCCTTGTTTAAAAAAAAATTAATATATATATTTCAATAATAAAATAAACACATTTTCACTGTTATCAACTCAATAAGTATATAAAATATCTGAAGCCAACTGAAGAACATCAGTCATTTTAGGATGTTGAGCTGTGTAAACCGTACTGAATAAAGTGAAAAAATAGAAATGTAAATGAATTAATCTGAATTGTCCATATTTGAATGGAGGTTTTATATTGCTCTGGTCATCAGGATGCAGAAATAACATTCATCTGACCTTAAGAATAAAATAAATAGCCTTCATGAGATCTATTCATACTTCTTAGATTAGGGCACAATAGCTACCTTGGATTATGAAGCTGGATCCACTGGGGTAGTACAGCCATAACCTACTTGGTGTTTTTTATTTTATTACCTTTATTTCCTCAGTTTTTTTGCATTTCCTTCTGTTTTAATACTTAGCTGATGTTCATGTCTTTCATGAAATGGTGTTGACTAATAAGTGCCAGGTCCAGATAATGATTTCATCCTGATTCTGAGCAGTGTCATTGACTGAATAATCATCACCTTCTGCAGTAGAAGTTCATCTTTGAATTATTCTTGCATTGAATATTAATTATATTTAAAAGTAATAATAAAAAGTAACAATTTAATTTGGGGTCTATTAGAATACATTCTGACTTTCTGTGAAGTTTTGACTGAAGAGTCAATGAAGTGATCCTCAGTCATCCCTCTTTTTTTTACTCATTTTGATACAAGCTTAATTCCAGTCTTTAGATGATGCATAAAAATGAAATATGAATGTAAACAGTCTTTTAAAGATATGCGGTACAATCACAGAATCATTTACATTGAAAGAGACCTTTGAGATAAAATTGAAGAGATTATCCTTTAGGATGAGAAGAGAGATAAAGGCGGTGCACTTGCAACTAGATCATGAGGTTGATTCTAATCACTTAGATCCAGATTGTCACTTTGCATAAATCAGCCTCCCTCCGGAGTATGTAAGCCCATTCCAGTTCTTTACTTCTGCATATTTGTCCCTGATAATTTAACTTTGTTATTCACTTGTTCTGGTAAGAAATTGATAATCTATTTCAACATTACAATTGACAGTTTAGTAAAGTTTGAACATTTCTTCCCAGTAATTATACTGGTTTTTGAACCCAAAATTGAATTCATGAATAAAAATGTGTGAATAGGAAACCATCTGTGTCTGTTAACTTCTGAAAGCTTTGATTTACTTTGAGATTGATTGCTACTGTAGTAAAATGGGCACCTTTTTTTTTTTTTCTCCAAGTATTATGTGACAGGAGATGAAGTTTTAGTAAATTACATTGTCTACATTTTTCTTTGTTCCCCTTTTATCATTTCACACAACTGAAACCCATTACAGAGGATCCATAGATGCCTGCCACAAGAAGGTGGGCTTTTCTTTATAGTGGTCCTTTCCCCAGTTGTTGTGGCCAAAGTGCAACAGTTCCTGAAGAGCACCCGCCACTTTGGGGTCCTCATACACACTTTTTGTCATTTCTGCCTTTCTCTGTCTTAAGATCCAAAAGTCTGAACTCTGTTTTGCTCAGCTGTGTTTCCAACTTCCACTGTCTTTGTAAGATAGTTCCAGTTTAGATGTGTAAGGGTGGTATAGGCTTCTGCTAAGTAATAAAAAACCACAGAAGTTTCACCTTCTGAGCACATCTCTTGAAAACTGCTGGTTTATTTTAGAATCCTGCCATCTATCTGGGAGACAAAGGCTTAAGTCACCCCAAATGATGGACTATGTCTTAGATGGATGAAGTCTTGATAATGACAGTGGTTTCATGGTTGGCTGTGTAATTCCTATTTTTCTTTTCTTGCTTTTTTTGTTTCTCATTTATTTGAAGATTTGCTGCATCTTCTTTGGATTCTCCTCTATTTACCAGCCTCCCACATCTTGCCGACTGAACAAAAGGAACAGTTTTTGTGGTTTGAAATGGTACTGATCCTCAAGGCAGCTTTCTTTTGCATTAACACTGGTTTATATGAAGTAGACTGTACCTCAGAAACTTTATTGTCCTGAAATAGAAAGGGAACCCTAAAGATTGTTGAGAACAAGTCAATGGCTTGTGAAAGGAAAAACTAATCTTCATCACTAATAAAATTCTGCTCTGATTGCACAAACCTCAGCCAAAATAAACTAAGAACAAACAAAAAAGTTCCCATCTACTTCTTGTGCTCTTCTAAGCAGTGACTATTCTCCAGCAGTTGAAAGAGACTCTAAGACAATGTTGCTATAATGACAGGCAACAGAAAATAATGTGGCATGACATTTCTTTGTAAACAGGTACCTCCTGGGCTATTACATTTAAATACTGAATAGATGCACCACATTCTAACACTGTAGTAAATCTTATATCAGTTTTAGGCAACAGCTTTTAAACTCCTGCAGATGTACCCATTACACAAGGGGAGTGTGAGAGTTTTCTAAAGGACAGGAAGGATATTTTCTTGAGTTAGTAAGTATGAAATCAACTATCCCCTGTATTAGCTGAGATACGCTATAATACTTCTGCAAAATATAACATTAGCTTTAAAAAATTAAAGGAGGAAACAAGTTCTAATCTACAGTGAACTAGGCAGGGAATGATATGTGTATTTTTCTTATGACGGTATAGCAAACGTTTTTTAACATGCAGATAGGTTTGAAGGAAAAGACTGAAATCTGTTCACCTATTGCATAGAAAAACAATTCTGTGAAAGTATGTCTTGTCAAATCAGAAATACTTCTGAGTTGTTTCTCATCTGGTTGTGGAGAGCTGGTAAATTCAGCAAAGTTTTCATATCACTAATTTTGTCTGGACTCTCTATGGCTCTGACAAGTATTCTGGGATTGACATTCAGAGATGCGAATAAATTTAGCAATCAAAATTTCCTCCTTCAAATATTGCTTAAGTACATGATGTATGTAGGTGCACTGATTAATTGTCCTCAAAAATACAGGTGTAAAAATCCACACATTATTTTGCACAGTCTTCAAATTTCTTTCTTTATAAATCCTCAGTATAAATACATGCACTGTATTATTATAAGACTTCAAGACTTTACAATTTAGTGATGAATATTAAGCATCAAAATGCTCAAAGTTTAAATCTTAAACTGTGAGACCTCTGATTGAAGTACAGTTTCTGTAACACGTGTGATGGAGCTTTTGCAGCTGCTGAGGTTAGCAGTATAGCAAGTTCTCCTTTCTTGGAGGTTTTGTCAGTTCTCTGGTGACTTTTGGCTTTCTACAGGCTTTATCTGCCGTTCTGTCCTTTCAGATGTAGGTGGAAACTGGGAGCCAGAGTCAAGGTCCAGTGCTAAATGAAAGTGGTACTGCTCAGCCGAGTGTACAAGTACCGTACCAAGCAGTCTCTCTGTAAAGAAATACAATGTACTCCTAAAAGAAGCTAAAATATAGTAAACAGTACCTGAAATATTGCCACCTTCCTAGCAGGAAATCTACCGGTGCTTCTTCTTACATTGGTGGTCAATATTGTTTTATTTTGCTTTTCATAATCAAGATATTAAAGTTTAGATTGCAATGCCTGCATTATAATATTGTTAGAATTACATTAACAATTCTATACTTTTTTGCATGCATTCTTTTCCCCACAGATTTTCTCAGTTGTATCAATTTATATCAGTTTAAAATGTGCGGTGTCATTTGAATTTCATCGTATCTTAAAATAAAAAGCCTCTTGGTCAGAAATGAAATAAGTGAAAATCCCAAACCTCATTTATAACCCACAGCCTAAGAATAACTTTTTGATTAAAGGCAGATGATCTTGTAGTAGATTGTAAAACATTTTACAGCTTTTTGTAATTTATGTGACTGAAGCATTCCATGTTAGGAGCAGCGTATTTGTTTTGTGCTGAAGATTTCGGAGGGTTTTTTTTTGGTGCTTTATTGCTGTTCATGTTAAGCAGATTATATCCATTATATTCATCACTCCTTTTCTAGTTGCATAGCAAGGATTAAACTTCACTTTTTACATGCAGGTAATAAATTATCTGACTTCTGAGTGTTCCGAGTTCCTCCTTGCTCCTACCGAGGTAAATGTGTGACATCTACTTAGCATTTGCTTTCTCTTCTGATGGGCTAGCAAACTGGGATTCAGCTAAAATGCTTCATCACTTAGACACAATGCAATAAAAATATCCATCTGCATTTTGAAGTATGTTACTAAATGAAATTGTTAACTAAGGAAGCTCAGGTGCAATACCAATTCCTAGCATACTTTTTGAAGCTGTTTTCCATAGTATATGGAATATAAAGAAAACAGTGTATATTACCATGAGGACTGAAGGCAAGAGAGTTCATCTTGAGAAGGAAAAATGTGTTTTGATTATTTATAGTCTTGCTTCACTTGGCTTAACAGACTCCTTTTCCTGTGGTACCAAGAGGCAATTGCAGCTGATAATCCATAAATGATCACTGTGTTCTGCAAAAAAGTTAATGCTCACAAGCACAGGGGTCAGTGGCATGCTGCACCGTGTGTCAACAAGGATCCATTTAGACCCCAGAGATTTTCAGAAGGAGTGCAAAATGTCTTGCTTTTTCTAGTAGGTGGTTCCCCTCCTGATATTCTACTGGCAGCTTCAGGGAGGCTTCCCTGACACCTAAAGCACAACGTTTTTCAAAACAATAAAATCTAAAAAAATTTAGGTTTTTTAAAATCTAGCGAGTTGTGCGTCTGCTTGCAGGAAGTTTAGGGCTTGCCTATCAGGTAGGTTAAAAGGGTTTTAGAAAACTGCCCATTTTTAACAAACAGTCAGATGGAACAAAGAATAACTTCAATTGCTGAGAACCTCACCAAATTGAACGCTGAAGCTGTGAAATGTGAGGAGTGTGTTATCCTTTCAGCTCTGTGGTCTCCTTAATAGACTTCAGTAAATCACCCTCATTCAGCCTGCTCAAGCCCCAGTGCTGTTCAGGTTCGCTGCTCCAGGCAGCTTGTGATGATGTGCCAAAAAGAAAATTCTGACAGGACTTCAGCCTCTCTTTCTGCCTGCATTTCACCCAAATTTCTGGACATTATATAGCATCTGGTCTTGCGTGGGGGACATATTCGTAGTAATCTGATAGTGAACAACACGTTTTCGGTTGGAGGAGAGTGGATAAAATGTATGGATCAGTCAAACATAAAGCATTTTTTTTAAATATATAAAGGAAAAGAATAAGTAAGAGAAGTTATTTCTAACCTCAAGTCATTCTGCAAGGAACTGGGATGAGGAACTTTTTTTCTTTTTAATCCAAATGAATAAAAAACCATCTTGAGTCATTTGCATTGTGAAAATCAATACTGTGAAGTTTGAGAGGAGGGAAGAGTTATTTGTACGGTAAATGTTACAATTAGGGGTTTTTTCAGGCTACAAGTGACTAATGAAAAGATGTCATGAACTGGAAAATAACAAATACGTGGGAGGGTCTCTTCAGGAAAAAACAATGAATTTGTTTGCAGAAGGAAATCTCAGCCTTAAATTGCTTTCATTTTTTTTCCAGCGGCTGACTGTTTAAGTTATCTTGCAAATGTACCAGTGACATTTCTTAGCTTTTTTATGAGAAGTTGAAATCTTTGTCACACATTCATTGATTTTTAAAATACTTGTGTATTTTAGAGAAAAACTGTCTTTAGCTATAACAAGATTTGACTTACATGATTTTTGTATTATGTGTGAGTCTTTTTTTAGCAGCTGGGTCACGACCTTTCATTCAGTAGGAAAACAGAAGTTGCCATGCTCACTCAGACAGCATCCAGCTACTCCAGCTTCATAGCCAATAGCAAACACTTCAGAGGGAAGTTTAAGATCTCCATAGATGTGATATAATCAGTCACACATTAATTGTTATCTGGATAACTTAATAATTAGATTGCTGTAAACTTTAACAGCATGAAATGGTATATCGCAACATTTTTGTCATCGATTATCTGAAAATTCTTGATACAAAAATATTTTTTGCTTTGAAATATCACTAAATTCATTATTTCAGATTTTACAGCAGCAAGCGTCATCTACATACCACATGCTGTTTGGAAATAATACATTTCATCTTTTATATTCACTTCATATCCAAAATCCATTGACTGTGGTTGGGTTACCAAATAGGAAGAAATTAAATTTCCTAGGTCTCTTATGCCTTAGTGTTCATAACCTCTTTCATTTTTATCATGTCTTTACTATGGTCTTCCGTATTTGACTTGACACTGCACAACATTCTGCTTAAGGAACTAGAGCAGTGCAACTCACTGTGGTATGTATTAAATAGATTAAAGATTGTCTGACCTGTGGAGTTCAGGAAGCAGGTGTACTTGGGGACTCGAAGTTAAGTTTTATGAAGACCATTTCTTGTCAGGAAGAGGATACCAAGTAGAGTTGCCAAGCCACCCAGTGGCTTGTCATAGTCAGTAAATGTTGGGCTACAGCAAACAGGGTGTCTTTGAGCAACAGCCAAATATAGGGTGGTGTATCCCCTGGAAAGGACTGCAGTCTCTAAAGAAATGTGTGCAGAGTCTCTCAGGAAACAAAGACTTGACTTCGATAAGCTTATACTGTGATATTAATGAGGAATTCTTTTGATTCTAGTTTGGATCCACATACAGTATATAATTTCACACAAATTTGTAATTCTTCAAAGGCATAAAGCATTTGATATTTACACTTTTGACAAACCTCACTGTATGTTTTGATAAAGAATAGAAGTAAATTATATTGTTATTTTATATATACATACATATACAAATTCATGTATATGTATACATATTCTTTCCTTTAGTGCATTATGGCTGTAGAACCTCTGTGGCAATGGTTCACTGTGATAAGTCACATGCAGTTTAGCAGGTAGTTACATTTTAGACGGTAATCAGTTAACTTTGAATGCAAGATTCCTTAGCATTTGGTATTTAAAATGTCAAATTAAAATAATTTATGAAAATATTATTGCCAGTTTTCCAATTGCACTGCACATATCATCATGAAAAGTTGCTATGTATAACACATAGAAGGAAAAATAGCAAATCTGCATTAACTAGGCAGTTGGCGTAGGGAGCACTTTATGGAATTTCTGGGCTGTAAAAATTGGGATCAGAGTAAAATTGTCAAAAGCACATCTGCCTAATTTTTAAAAGTCGATTTGATGTGCATATATGTTTTTCTGAAAGTCTTCAGGAAGTAGTAACTGTGTAGTCAGAGTTTTAGAGGTACAAACTGATAACACAATTTTCAGAAGCACCAGCAGGAGCTGAACTTTCTCTGAAACCCATAGGTGTATATCTTAAGTGCATGCTGCTGGTGTATTTTCCATGCTCAGAATTTCCAAGGCTGATTATTACAGCAGCCTGTTCTTTCTTCCCATCTGTGTGTTTACCTCTGAGCAGCTGAAAAGATCAGGACTGTGCAGGTACACTCCTGGGTGGATTACTTACAAAAAACATGTGCCTGTTACAGCAAGCAAATCCTATTATTGAGATAATTACAAGTTGTTTATGAAACACTTTGGAGATGTTATAGTTGAGAGGACAAGGTCATTTGGCTAAAGCCACCTGCGGAAAGGAGACTATAAAGCCAGTGGCCCCTGAGCTCAGAGGTGGACATGATGGCCAGAGCAGGTTTTCCAGTGTTTTGTAGCAAGAGGCATGTTACAGGAAAGTATTTTTCCTCATAACATTCTTTAAGAATAGGTACACACAAAGTAAGATTTGACTGTTTAATACATGAGTATGGTTAAGCATAGCATGAACCTGATCATTTTTAATACAGACTTGAATTCAGAGGATAAGAAGCATTCAGCAAATCTCTCCTTAACACAATTGTAATATAACCAGGCTTCTCTTGATTTTTGTAAAGATTGTGATGGTAAAATTGCCAAAAAAACCCCACAACACAGGGTCTACACTAGTGTGAACTTTAAAATAAGTCCCTTAGTTTTAGAGTCCTCTGAACCTTGTGGATTTTGGAATAAGTGTTTCTAAAAAAAAAAATAAAACATTGAAAATATTTTTTTTTCTACTGCTTGGTTTTATACAACATTTACTATATTAACTGCAAACAATTAAACAAGTATAGGTCTTTATAGCTACAGTGTGAATACAAACTTTTAAATGAGTAAAGGTAATTAAATTGTTTAAAAAAAAGAAATAATCTATGTCTTAAACATTCTGTTGCATCCAAAACCTATACTAAACCCCAAATCTTCTATTTAAAGTCTACATCTAACACCTTTTTGTGTTCCCAGCCTCTTCCATCTGGCTAATCTAGCTCACAGTTAACTTAGGGGACTGAGCCAAAGCTAATATGAAATCAGTTAAGGGCTCCCTTTGACTTCAGTAGGCTTTAGATCAATCTGACATGTACTGTGTTATAAACCTGTTGCTTATAGCCCCAGTGGACTAATTCTGCAAAAGTTTTATACCTGAAGAGAGGTCATACATCCACTGCACACATTTGACTGTGGGTATCCTTGCTGCTTGGTGGGCCGCACCAGAAATGGCTCTAGGCAACGTGCAGATCTTCCCCATAGAGCAAACATCCCTGTGGCTTACTGGATTCTTGGGGTGTCTGGAGATGTTGCTGGATTTAAATGGTTCTGACCATACGGATTCTTTATGCCTTGGATAAGGAATTCCCTTATTCCTTGGATAAAGAATTGGCTGGATGTTTGCACTCAAAGGTTTGTGGTCAATGGCTCGATGTCCAAGAGGAGACCAGTGACAAGTGGCGTTCCTCAGGTGTCAGTATTGGCACCAGTGATGTTTAATATCTTTGTCAGGGATATGGACACTGGAATTGAGCGCACCCTCAGCAAGTTTGCCGATGACACTGAGTTGTGTGGTGCTGTTGACAGGCTGGAGGGAAGGGATGCCATCCAGGGGGACCTGGACAGGCTGGAGGGGTGGGTCCTGTGTCAACCTCATGACGTTCAGCAAGGCCACGTGCAAGGTCCTGCGCATGGGTTGGGGCAATCCCAAGCACAAATACAGGCTGGGTGGAGAATGGATTGAGAGCAGCCCTGAGGAGAAGGACT
>JAVJGJ010000014.1:114462659-114504880 GCA_035590215.1 Microhierax caerulescens | reverse complement strand
TCCTGTGATGGTGGTGAGGCACTGGCCCAGGCTGCCCAGAGCAGCTGTGGGTGCCCCATCCCTGGCAGTGCTCAAGGGCAGGGTGGACAGGGCTGGGAGCAGCCTGGGCTGGGGGAAGGTGTCCCTGCCCCTGGCAGAGAGTGGGAACGTGATGATTTTTATGGTCCCTTCCAACCCAAACCATCCTGTGATTCTATGAAACAGCTGGGAAAGGCCTGGTGATCTTTTCCCATTACTTTCTGAGTGTGTTTGGGTATATGTTTGTATGAACGCGTGTATATGCATATATGGATGAGTCTGATTTTCCACATTACGTTATTTGATAATCACAACTCTTATTTGAAATTTCATGGAGAGCAAGTCTATGGGGTACAGCATGTTTGCCCCCTTAATGCCTACAGAGGAGACTAGACTAATAAACTCATTTAGTGTGTTGTTAGGTTCGTGTAGCTAGAAATATTATGTGCACAAAGTGTTCTGGATACTTAGGTTTAGTACTTTGGCAGTCACATTTGCTTGATGATATTTCAGAGAATATGTAAAATGAATGAGAATCCTTTCATTCATGTTGGCTTTCTTATTGATTAGCATGACTTGTTAAAAAGACTGTTTTCTGGCTGGCTGTATGATTTGATTCCATCTGTGAATGAGAGAAAATTCAATTTTTTTTCCTGCTTACTGATACCAAAACCTTTAATAATATGCATTTTTCTCATAGTGCAGGCTCCTATTAATAGGTAATACACTAAGTATTTTTATTTTTAAACATTAATATATCGGAAAAAAAACTATATTTAAAATAAAGGGGACTAGTTAGTTATAAAGGTGTCTAGTTAGTTGAAGTTTAATTTATATCAATCAAAAAGTCACCATGTGGCTCATTATCTACCCTTACATGTGTGTAGAAGGCACGCTTAGAAATGAATTCTTAGTGGTCTCGGACTGATTGTCTCACCATTAATATAGTCAGTTGTTCCTCATGTAATTAGGAAGATAAGCAGAATAAATAATTTGTCTTTCTTTCATTTTCCTATTAATTCTCAGTGAGTTTCACCAGATTATAGTGCTGCTGTTATTTGAAATATATTCCTTATTGATTTCCATATATACCCTGGAGGGTGTATATATGAAAATATATATATATATATATATATATATGGATATATATATCAATATATATGTATAAGATATATATAGAAAAGGTGTTTCACCTTTTCTAGGTGAAAGCAAAATTCAGGAGAGCAAAATGTCCATTTGGCTGTTCGAGTTGCTGGTGTCACCAAGACCTGGTGTTACCTCCTTTTTCAGCTCTTTACTGTTCTCTTTCTCTCCCCCTCCTCTTTGACTAACAGAGAGCAGTAAGGGTTGCCCTGCTCTGGTGGACATTCTGCTGAAAGGAAAACCAGCAGCACAGTGGTTTCCACCACTTTGCTGAAACTGAAATAGGAGGCTTTGGATTTCTGGGTCACATCATCATGTCTGCAGACAAGTACTTGTGCATTCCTTTTCCCTCTCCTCCTCTGCTGACTTGATCTCTTCAGCATTCTTCAATCTGCCACTGTCCTGCTTCTGACTGCCGTCCTTGTCTCCCATCATTCCCAAGCCCAGCCTCTGTTTATCAGGTCCCAATGTCTATCTCCCATCTCAGGTTGCATTTTTGGGGTCCAGGTTGATCTTCACACAGTGTAGCAGTTCTCTTCTGTCCCCCTTCAGAGCCCCTTTCCATACACATAAGCCCTATGTGCTTTGTTTCTGCATTCCTGTCTCTTTGGCTCCTAGCCATAGGCACTTGTCCCCAAAATTGTCTTTCAGTCACATTCTTTTTCAGTTCCCTGATTTTTTGTCTTTGCTTTAAGTCCTAACTTGTTCTCCCTTCACTTCAGCTGCTGATTGGATCTGAGCCCTCCCACCTCCACAAATATCCATGGTAGGATTTTCCTACCTCTTGCTCTTACTTAAGTATTTGTCACAAATCTAGCCAGGTGCAGCCAGTACAAGGAGGATCTAGCTTCGTTGTTGTACCCCTGGCCTGTATCATGTTGGTATGTTCTCTGGGGATGATACCTGTGATGACTCACGCACAGCAACTGTGTATTTCCAAAAAAAAGCAAGTTGTACTTCGCAGTGCCCTTATTCCAGTCCAGCTGTGTGTCTGTCGAAAGCCATGGGCTGTCTTAGCAGCCACATGCTCCTGTCCCAGCTTCCCAGGCATCTGTGTTAGTAATTTGGCAACCACACGGCAGCAAGATCAGCTCTGCCATTTGCTGACACAGAAAGAACGTGTCAAATGAAAAAAAAAAATAAAAAACGTTTTTGTCTTAACTCTTCAGACTGATCCAATGCACTGTGTATTCATAAGATCAATTAAATCTTATGCAAGGGAGGAGTCTGCTCAAAGTGGCTAAGAACGAAGAGAGAGGAAAGAAAAGAAACATAGGGCTTCCCTTTTCCGCAGCTGTCTACCTTGCATATCCGACCTGCAGGCATTTGGAGTGGCTGCAAATGCCATCAGCCCTGCCCGTGATTGTGCTAACTCCATTTGCAACATTATTTTCTTTCAGAAATTCCGGAATTTTTTAGCATTTTGCTCATGCCATTAAGATCACTGAGCAAAAAACCAGCTTGCATTCTCAAGCCATTTTTTTTCCTATTTCTGCTTTCCAGTGTTTTTGAAAAGGAATTATTTGGTTTTTCCTCAAACTGAGCAATCCTGTCTCTGTCCATTTCCAGTCCTCTGGGAAGAGCCAAGCTACTTTGTCCAAGACGTGTTACAACACATGCTTAACTCTTTCTGTTTCTTCTCTACTTTCCCATGTATTCTTTTTCTTCATAATCAAGTAAGTCAGCAAGTGGGGCTTTTGCAATTTTTCATTCTATGAACTTTTGGCATCATTTATTAGTTCAGTACCTTAAGCATGCAGATTGTAATCAGAAGAAAACAAATGATCTTTTCCATAATTGCTTTGCATACTCACACACAAAATGCTGAAGTGTTTTAAGGTAAGGTTTTTTATCTAGGTAATCATAACCTGAAATTGAAGCCATGACATGGAAAAGAGACAGATAAGTAGGAATGAAATTAATACTTATTCAGGGTAGCTCATCCTTATCATCATTCTGCACACTTCATTATGAACTGTAGATCTGAAAAATGCTTTTCAAACCACAGTTTCTGATGTTCTAAAATACACTTTATCACCAGTTCCTCTTTTGATTGGTATACAAGGATAAATGAAGTAAGTAGTTCTGCCACTTTTTTTCCCATGGAAATAAGAAAAATTATAAACGTCACAGTCCAAGTTTACTGATTAATTTAGTAGAGTACTCTTAGCTAATACAGTTTTCCAGCTATGAAATGGATAGCATTGAGCATCAAAGAACATACATTGACTGAAGTAGGGTTGCGAGGATGACCCAAGAAACACGTTTGGCTGCTAAAAGAGTTTCTGCTAGTATCTGTAATGCAGGAAAGGAAAAAAGAGTAAGTGAAAAATTTTAAATTAATTCTTTCGGCAGCTGCGAAATGTCCAACTTCTACACTGGTGTGAGTAGTGAGATGCACAGGGGTGCCTGTGTGTGGGTAAGTGCTCGGTGGTCTCTCGGTGCTGTGCCACTGGCAGCAGCTGGGTGGGTTGGGAGGGGAAAGAGGGCAGAGCCAGCTTTGTGGAGTGCAGGAGACTGGGCACTGTGGGGCTCTACCCGCGTTGTAACAGAGTTAAAAAATACTGTAACACTATCAGGGAAATCAAATACATTGTTTTTTCGGTGTAAAAATCAGGGGCAGATGCAGAGATACCACAGTAAATTGTTCTGTCCCTTAAACCACAACATGAGCTTATAGCCACTAATTATTTGGATCGTGAGTGCTATGTATCTCTGATTCTGTAATAGTCATTATCAGTGGGGTGAACTGAATGACTAGTTGGCCTTTATAATCTAACAGGGCAAGATTCATCACACCCGACTTTAGATGTCTAAATCTGAGCTAGCAGCTGAGGCTTTCGTTGTAGTTGGTAGAAAAAAATAAGTGATTTTCATGGAAGATCAGTATATTTTATTTTAGATACTTACTTTACGATTATATATATATATATATAAAGATAAGGTGAATCACAGATTGAGAGAGCTTTCCTTCATTGTCTAGAAAAGGTCCCTTAAAGTGACTGGTTCAAGTCAGATGCAAATATGTAAACCAGGGGTCCTCAAACTTTTTAAGCAGGGGACCGGCGCGCGGATGAAGTGGCAGGCAGTCATCTGCGGCTGCTGGGTTTCCCGCCCCAACCCCCGGCAGGGGGGTCTGTAAATACCAGGGGGCTGGATTGAGGACCCTGCGGGGCCGTATCCAACCCACGGGCCGTAGTTTGAGGACCCCTGATGTAGACATTTGCTTTTGTTTATACCAATGCTACTTAGAGCATCTACCTCCTCCTATAAAACACCTGCTTTGTGTTTTGGTGGTAGTGGTAAGAAAAACAGCTGCATCTTGTGAGTGTTGTTTAGTTCTCTAAAGTAACTTTACTTAAAAGCCTGAATGTCTTGAAAAGCCAACTTTTCATGAAGGAATGGATTACCTATCTCTAGATTAACTATAAAAAAAATCAGATTGAAACAACTGTTGAACATCAGAAGCTTATAAAAGCAAGAAGCAAAAGGCTCACAGGGAAGAAGCAGAATGCTACCAAAGAAAACATCTTCAGTATGTTTTCCTAAGATAGTAACATGAATGTGGGGGAAGCTTGTGATGCACACGCCGATACTCAACTCTTTATTAAAAGTGATGATAGTGTGTATGCATACAGTCTGTACTCTCTCCCCTGGAGTTCAGCTGTAATTGTAACACGAAGGATAACGAAACATAAAAGCCTGCATTTCCCTGTTCAGTGTTGCTTTCTTTGGCTTTTCCCTGCAGGCTTGTCAGGCCCTGTCCTTGCAGTTTTGGCAAAGCTAACAAGGTTTCCCTCCCGCCCTCGGCAGGCGCTGAAACGCTGTTTTCTGGCACTTTGTGCAGGGTGTTGACAGCAGCCGGCAATGGCAGCCCGTGCCCAGCCATCCCTGTTACCAAAGGTCTATGAAAATTAACCTCTCTGCTGACAGGCAAAAATGTCGTGCTTTTTTCCAGGGCTGTCAAGGCACCCATTGCTGAATGATTCCTCCCCCCCAGCTGCATTGCCTAACCGACATGTAGCTGGTTAACAGGGCTGAGATCCACTGCTCTGTGCTTTGACAGTGCTGGGATGTGGGGTGGTTGACCCTGGCTGGACACCAGGTGCCCACCAAAGCCTCCTCAGCGGGACTGGGGAGAGAAAATGTAACAAAAGGCTCCTTGGGTCGAGATAAGGGCCAAGAGATCACTCAGCAATTACTGTCGTGGGCAAAACAGACTCGACTTGGGGAAATTAGTTTAATTTATTAGTATTCAAATTAGAAAAAAACACACCCTTACCCCTTCTTCCCAGGCTTAACTTAATTCCCAGTTTCTCTCCCTCCTCTGCCCCGAGTGGCAAAGGTGGATGGGGACTGGGGTAGGGTCAGTCCCTCACATACTGTCTCTGCTGCTTCTTTCTCCTCACGCCCTGCCCCTGCCCCAGCCCGGGGCCCTCCCAGAGTGCAGCGCCCCAGGCCCAGCCGGCCCAGGGGGGTCCCCAGCCCGGGCTCCTCTCCCCACGGGGCCACGGGCCCTGCCAGGAGCTGCCCCAGCGCCGATGCCTGCAGGTCACAGCCCCCTGCGGGCACCCCCTGCCCCGGGGGGGTCCTGCCCGGGCTGCGGGGGGGGGCTGCTCCCCCGGGGGCTCCGTGGGCTGGGGGCACAGCCTGCCTGCCCAGGGGCTTCTCCAGGGACTGCCGGGGGGTCTCTGCTCCATTCCTGGTGCCCCCCGGCCTCCTCCTGCCCTGGCCTGGGGGGCTGCGGGCCTGGGGCTCTCGCACGCTCTCACCCCGCGCTCTGGCTAGGGCAGGGGGATTTTATTTTTTCCCGTCTTAATGCGCTGCCTCAGAGGCACTGCCACCATGGCTGATGAGCTCAGCCTCGGCCAGCGCTGGGTCCGTCTGGGCACCACTTGGCATGGGCTCCATCGGGCACGGGGGAAGCTCCTGGCAGCTTCTCGCAGAAGCCGCCCCTGTAGCCCCCTGCCACCAACACCTTGCCCCGCAAACCTCATACAGGATGACAATTGGAAAACACAGATCTGAGAGAAATATGCTTTCAGACAGGCTGGAGCCATCCAAGCATTTTGTGCAATGCATTGCTGCTGGTTTTAAGCTCTGCAGACTAGAAATGGAAATGGCCTTTCTTACCAAGCAGCAAAAGCAGGCCTTAGAATTTCCTGCTGAAGTAGTATGTGGGGAGAGCAAAACAAGTATTCTCCTGGCTTTCTATACAGAAGTAGCATTTAAAATGTGGAATCAGGCTTGCAAAGCCTTTGAAATTTTAAAATCATTTCTGTGATTCAACCTAGAAGAGTTGTGCTGTTTGTTGTGTGTCTGACAGGTTCTGTTAGTTGTGAAGGCTCCAAAGAGAGGAAAGCATCATGATAGTGTCCACTAAATGATTTCATTGTTCATTGTAGAGGACTGTATGAAAAGTTTATTTGTAAAAAGTTTGTGATGGTTGGTAAAAACACGAGGTATTAAATGTTTAAAAAAAAAGGGGGGGGGAGATTGTAGAGGATTGTATGAAAAGTTCATTTGTAAAAAGTTTGTATTTATTTGTAAAAACATGAGATATGAAGTGTTAAAAAGAAAAAAAAAGAAAAATGGGGGAATTGTAGAAGAATGCAGATGGGTTAATTATCACTGATAATATACAGCTGTGGGCTGGCTTCAGGGTCGGTGGGTTGGTCGATGGAGATAAGGTGCAGCTGTGGCTGGTTCTGTTAAGGGGGCTGAGAGCCGGTGAAGAGGGAGAGAGAGGAAGAAGCAGAAGGGGATGAGCAGAGAGGAAGAAGCAAGAGAAGAGAGAGCATACCCTGAGTGAGGAGGTGGCAGCAGAGGGACTGGTGTGAAGAGCGTGCCAATCTGAGACAGTAAAAGACTTTGTTGCAGCTTAATAGTGTGGAGAGTGCTGCGACAGTTCATCAAATTGCTATCTCCTTAAAAAAAAAAAACAAACACCAACAAAAAAACCCAGGAAAAAAAAAATCACATTAAAAATATTGAGCTCTGGGTATCAGTTGTGTTGGATATCAATGATTTTCAAAAATCTCTCTTATCTATCCTATTTTCTGTGCTATTTGGCTAGCTTAGCTTAGTTGCTACAGACTAAGCAGAGCAGGTATTTCCCTGCTGCTTGCTTTGTTTGTCTAATTCTTCCATAAGGACTGAAGTCATTAGTGTTATTAGAAAACACGAGGAAAATTAACAACATCAAAAAGCAAACGTTTGGTAAACATTGAAGGTAAATGTATTCCTTCAGGTAAGCATTTTCAATTTGAAGTCCTATTGTGAACTGAAATAGCTACTCCAGCTTGGCAGGTGGTGCTTCTACATTCTCTCCAAATAAAATGTAACAAAGCTAAATAAAACCTCTGTAAACTTAAAGGTCATAATAATTTGGCTGTTTTGCTATATGGGATTTTTTTTTTTTGCACTAGATTTGTGGCCTTTGTGTAATGTCCCTCTAGTGACCCTCTTGGTTGTCTCCTGATAGGGCTCCTGTAGGTAGGGCCCTGCCAGCTTCAGCCACCCCAGCCCTCCAGCCTGTTTCCCTCACTACTGAGAACAGAATTTAACCTTTTGTGGTTATCATTAGGTGTCAAGGCTTAGTCTTGGTAAACCTAGATTCAATGTAGAGAAAGTTCTTCTCAGTTGTTTTTTTATTTTTTTTAAAAAAACCAAACCAAGCAAATAAGAAAATTACAAAGCAAATACACAGAAAAGAAAGTTATTCTCGGGTGGGATTTTTATTCTCCTTTTCCCCCAGTAAGTTTCATCCTTGCTAAGGAATTTAGATACGGTGCTTTGCTTTAGTTTTGCAGGTGGGATTGTTTTAGAGGGCCTTCTGTTTGTGTGCTATCTTCCTAATACTGTTTGATTTTTTTCATTAAGGAGTTTGGGTTAGGAACGTGGTGTAAGAGGAGATTTTCAGAGCTAGAATTTGCCAGCCATTTCTTGCCCAAGGCAGACGCTGCTAGCTAGTTTTTCAGTTCTACTTGCTTCTTAAAGCAGTCTTAGGACTACATTGAGGATCCTTTCTTCTTTGTGCTCTAGATTTGGTTGTTCCATTAAGGTACCATTTAAGAACATTTTTTTTTATGCATTCCGTAGTGATACTTAACAAGGTTATATGTAGCTAAAAGTAATTTTCTTTCCCTTTTTTAAAAAAAAAACTTGTTTGCTTCTCCAGTGTTGTGCACAATACTGATGAATGTCTTCAGTCTTGAGCAGGGATTTGGTAGGACAACTCCTACTAATTGTAAGGGAAAGTATGTGATTTCTTGGTAGCAAAACAAGCCTGGAGAGGCTGCCATTATGCATGATTGTTTTTAGTACCCAAGGTGATGGAAAGGTTACTTCTGTGTTTCTCTGCAGAACTTCATCCCATGTACAGACTTCTCTGCAAGTTCCTTATGTCAGTTTGTAGATGGCTGCCAATGTGTTTGTACTCTAACGACTTGCGACGTGTTCTTGCTATGTACGATTCTGCACTGTTCTTTCCATTGAGACATTCCAGTTCTTCGGTCTCTGTTGCCGTACAAACCACCCATGACTGGTTGCTTCTCCTCTCTAATCTGCCTATGGTTCACGTACATTAGGAAGCTTAGACTCACATCTTTTTCTGAAGGATTGGCTCTATCTTCAATGTGCACACTATAGCTTGTCCACTGTGTATACGTTGTTTCTTAAAAAAATCTAACAGCTAATGTACCTTTAAGCTTTTTCTATAAGATCCTACCAAAACTGAGGTTGCACCATACCCAGCAAAGCTGATTATATATAGAATTTCAGTTTTAAAGAGTAGTTTGGCCTTGCTTTTCTTCCTGAAGCGGAACAAGAGCAACTATTGCCCAGCTATCCACTGACAAAACTTTAATCTGAAATACCCTAATTTATTAGAATGATAAAGCTTCAACCTTTTAAAAATTTCTTTTAACATTTCTATACTCCAGACTTGCAGGTAATGCTTCTACATTCTTCTCCCCCAATAAAAGATAAAACAGCTAAATACAACTGCTTCTGTAATAAGACTCTAGCAAAATAAAAAGTAGAAGAGGAAAAGAAAGGCAGTCTGTAATAAACTTTTGTACTTTATCAGCTTTAACATATTGTGCTGGACATGAGTCAGTAGTTTTTCTCATTGGGATTAATACAGTAAAGGAACTTTTTTCTCAGCAGTAAATACGTATAATTCCATGTAATACTGACAAGGAGTTAGGTGTACATATTCTTAGTCTAGAAGTGTAAAGTAAATGTGAGGACAGAAGTTGCTACAACCCAAAGCCATGCAGAGGAAATGAAAAATCCCATCAACTGCATTGACCGTAGGGCAAAATTGCTAAGGGCTTCTCTTAAATCTGTAATTTCAGGAGTGCCTGTTGAGTATCAGAAAGTGATAGCAAAGATACCAAAAATATTTCTATCAACAGGTTTACCTGAGACAGCAATGATTATGCTTTGTAACAGCAAAGCATAATGTGTACTGCCAATCATTCTAAGTCTGTCACAGAAAGGAATCCTTTCTGTCATATGCAATTAATTTTCTTATGGTTTAGGATTTCAAGATTTTGGCAAAGATTTATTGTTACGAAATAGGGCAGATGATTTTTATTTGGTCTGGGATGAGATCAGGAACATGACTTTGCTGCTGCACATTTCCTGGTTTTATCAACAAAAAAGCACTCAGTACTTAATCGTGCCTCCTTCATAATGACAAGCCCAGTACCGTTTATGGGAAGTTCAGTGACACCTGGAAAGAATGCTATGGTGAGAGAAAGTGATCAAGACTACTTAAAACCTGTTTGCTTTCTCAGTATCTAGATTTAAACTTGTAGGCTTTAATGCACAGCAAATGCATTTTATTCCTGCTTTCTACTGAAATATGCATGTGGATTATATTGCAGACAACAGACTATAGTATTTATTTTCTAAGCACTTACCTAATATGAAAATCCTGAAATACGAAGGCAAAAAAAGAATTTGCTATAGTAATAAAGCTGTGCTGGAATAAACCCCCTTCTTTTGGATTATCTGAAAATCCCATTTGATGCCACCTTGGAAGGCATGAGTACCAAATTTCTTGGGCAAAATTTAGCCGTTATATTATCATGTTGCTATTTCAACAACCCCATGCAGTAATATACACTTATGAGCTAGTGAACAACCTTTAAGGGGCATAAAAAACTCAATTTCCCAAGATCAAAGATTTTTATTTTTATTTTTTTTTTCCCCCTTGGGAGATGAAAGCATAAGGCTGTTTCCTCCATTATTAACATTTTGCCTTGGGGCAAGTGGCAACATAATCCCTATCATTTTTACCTCCTGCTGCTCCAGTGGGAAAACACAATCCAGCCGCCTGTGTTTGTGGCTCTTCCTTTCATTCGTGTTTCCTGCTGTGCCTGTGTTATGACAGGGCAGCAGCAGGTGGCATAAATAAAGGAGAAACCTGGCAGAAGACTATAGACAGCTTCTGAGATTTTGAATTTGACAATGTTTTGGAGCACTATCATTGCTAGGAGAAAAGAACAGATTTTTTTGTCTAAAATCTCTGCTTTCAGTGCAACAAGGATAAACTCCCCACCCTTTAGCAGGAAGCAAAAATAAATGCAGTGTTTTCACTGCTCCTGAGAACACAGTTTCATGATTAAATGAGGTTTGTGAGTGTGTTTTCCACTGCTGTTGGGTTTTGAAACTGGTTTAAAATGAAATTCTAACTCACTATGAATGAATGGGAAAGGAAGGACTGTTCCATTATCCCTGTATATGAAATAATATTCTGCTTGTTACCTGTGGAAAAGCTTTATTGGGTCCTGCAAAAGATATATTATTCTTCTGCTTGTTACCCTTGGAAAGGCTTTAGTGGTTCCTGCAAAAGAAAAGAATGATCTTAGCTTCAGGTCTTTTGGTAGTTGATTAAAATAGATTCCCATTAAGGAAGTTTCTCATTCTTTTCCAAGGCAAAATGACTCAGTCTGCCTCTTTTGCCAAGACCCCCTCGAGGCACTTAGCAATTTTGGAAATGCATGGGACTGAAAAGTCTGCCCTGATCAAGACAAGAACCATTTTCTTGCATTCCAATCTCCCAGCTGACCTTCCTTTTATCATCAGGCCAGAGAGCTGAGGATGCACCATGCCCAACAAGCTGAGAAAATGTAGATATTCTCTTGTAGAGAAGAGTTTGACATTGCTTTTCTTTCTGAATCAGCACAAAAGCATTTATTGTCCAGCTATCCAAGGACAACTGCAAAACATTAATTTAATAGAATGATAAAAATACATGGTTGGGTTTTTTTCCCTTTTATGTGTACATATTAAATCTGTGAAATTTCATGACAGGTCACTAACAGAAGAGATTAATTATAATCATGTGACTTTCAATTTTATTGAATAATTTAAATAATATTAAATTAGTTTATCTTACTTTAACTTCATACTTAATCTTTAAACTTATTTGATTTTCTGAAAGTTTTTCCTGTTATAAAATAAGTTAGAGACTTAGATACTTTATTTAGAATATCTTTTCACATATCAGAATATGAAACAGAAATTAAGTATTTCAATGCATAGATTAACATTGTATTTAGATACAAGGTTTCAATTTGTTATAGAAAAAAGCAGGTTAAAGTATTTATAGTTTTCCTAGAGTTTTCATTGCAAACAGTGTTACATTTCATGTTTCTTTTTCTAACAAGTAACAACAAAAAGTACAAATATAAATTTTAAGTGTCTCCCTGAATTTTCTTTGCAGTATAAATAAAAAGTAGGTGGGTAATCTGCATGTAATTTCTTGTTGGAACACAGAACTTGTATTCATGGTAGTGAGTCTGTCTCTGAGCAGCAATTAGTTACCCATGCTTTACCAGTGGTGATAATCTGACTGGAACTTTATAGGAACAAGTGTAAAATTTCCTAGAAAATGTGGAGCCACTGAAGTTAAATCTAAATAGGGGACACACACAAAAAAAGTATGTTGAAACCACAAATATATCTACACAAATCTGAAGTGTATTGAGTGCTTCAGTTGCTTCAGTAAGTTGGTAACAGAAGACTCTACACATTACTCAGAGGAGTAGAGTTCAGTGACAGCTATTGCTCTCAAAAAACATGGCCACAAATAAGTAAAGTGAAGAATGAAGCTGTTGCAGTCTCTTGAATCAGCATGAAACTGCATGAGCATTAAGAAAATAGAGTACTAAAAAAAAAAAATCTGCTTTGCATCCTACAGAAGTTTGCTCACATTCAGTGAACAGAGAAGTAGCCGCTTAAATGTGGAGCATAATCAGACTTAGGCTGATGATTTTCAGTATTAGACAAAGAAACTTAAGCATAGAAAATCATACATTTCCTAACCAAACATACAGAGTAGAAAGTTGACAGATTGAATAAGGGAATTTCCCTGGCTTCTCTTTTGTTTACAGTGAAACAAATTATTAAGAAACCTAGCTCTGAGATTCTTAAACCTGGCATGTGTGAGGTACTTCAAAGTGCTTATGTATCAAGAAGTTTCTGTCTGAGCATACAAATAGATTAGGAGAGTCGCTGTGAACTGCTTTTGCTGTCATTGAAGAAAAGAATGGCAGATGGTCAGATGTGACCACAATATTTATAGTCAAATCTGCTTGAAAAACACAAGTTTTCAAGCAAACAATCTGATTGCTAGTCTGTGTTTTCCAGTGTTTGGTTACATAATGAAAGTATCCATACGATAACGTCATACAGAAGTATAAGACACTTCTCTCAAGTGTGGCCTATACTATCTACCGTGGTGGGCATAAAATTTATTGGAAGACTCATTTGAACTCAGAATGTGAATAACTTTATATGATAGAAAGGACTGAGTGACTTTTCCCATTCAGAGTGAATGGGAAGCAAATGAAAAACATGCAGCAGTGATAAACCACTTAGGGTAACTGGGGAGTGTTAGTAGAAGTCAGAGGGACATCTGGAAGTGATAGGAAGTTTAAAATGTCTTTATTACATAAAGATAAAAAAGAATAATGTCAAGGTTTTATTTTACTGGTCTTAACTGGCAATATGTATGCTCTTGAGCCTCCTGAGTCCCTGAACATCGGTGGGAATGAAGCATCATCATCCATAGTATTGGAAAATGGAGCTAAGGAGCACCTAAACTGGTTAGACATAGGCTAGCCCATGGGACCAGAGGGGATGCACTCAGGGGTGCTGAGGGAGCTGGGTGATGCCTTTGCAAGGCTATCTGTCACCTTTGAAAGGTCATGGTGATCAATAACTAGATCTTGGTTTCTGATGACTGGAAGAAAGGAAATGTCACACACATCTTCAGGAGAGGCAAGGTCAAGAGCAGGGGTCCTCAAACTGTTTAACCGGGGGGCCAGCGCACGGATGAAGTGGCAGGCAGTCATCTGCGGCTGCTTGGTTTCCCCCCCCAACCCCCCGTGTGGGGGTTCTGTAAATACTGGGGGGCTGGATTGAGGACCCTGGGGGGCCGTATCCAGCCCACAGGCCATAGTTTGAGGACCCCTGGTCAAGAAGATCCAGGCCAACCAGTGTCACTTCAGTCACCATGAAGATTGTGGAGTATATCCTCCCGAAAACCACATCCAGGCACAGGAGGACAAGAAGGGGATTGGTACAGCCATTATGGATTTATCAAGGGCAAACTTCATCTCACCAGCTTGACTGATGGTTGTCTACAATGGTATGTGATGCTGAGCAAACCAGGGAAGAGCAGTGAATGCTCTTTACTTTGACTTTAGAAAGACCTTTGACGTGGGCTGCCACATGGTAGTACCCTTACAGACTGGATGGGTAGACCACCACATAGGTGGAAACCAACTGTCTTGGCCGCTGGGCATAAAGAGCAGAGATCAGCAGTCCGAGGCCCAGCTGATAGCTCGTTGTTGGTGGCACCCCTCAGCTGTCGATACTGTGTCCGAGACCACGTAGCATTTGCATTAACCACATGGAGAATGGGATGAGCTGCATGTTCAGCAAGCTCAGGATCTGATGCTAAATTTGAAAGCGCATTGGAGGGAAGGGTTGGCATTCAGAGGGGCCTCAACGGGCTGGAGAAATGGACTAACAGAAACCCCATGGAGTTCAGCGCAGGCAAGTGCAAAGTCCTGCATCTGAACTGGAATAATTCCAAGCACTAACACAGGCCGGGTTAGAATTCAGCTTTGCAGAACAGAAGTGGTAGATGGCAGGTTAAACAAGAGGTAGCCGGTGGCCCTTGCAGCAAAGCAAGCCAGCCACATCCCGGCTGGCTCTAGCGAGACTTCAGCCAGCGGGCTGAAGGCAGTGATCCTCACCCTCTCTTTGACACTTGTGAAACTGCACCTGGGGCACTGTGCCCAGTTTGGGGCTTCCCAATACAAGAGAGAGGCTGAGGTACTGGGCCAAGCCCACCAGTGGGCCACCATGCTGGTGAGGGGCCAGAGCACAGGGTGCACGAGGAGAGGATGTGGGAGCTGGGCTCCTTCAGCCTGGAGAAGGGAGGGCTACGGGCATCTAATCAGACGACTAATGATGTTCATTATAGAGGAGACAAAGCCCGACTCTAAAGACTGCATGGGCAAAAGATGCAATGGACTCAAGTTGCAACATAAGAAATTTGTTCAGAAACAAGAAAAATTGTTTCCCTGATTGTTTTGTGGGTGGTCAAGCACTGCAGCAGGTGCCTAGGAGGGCTGAGGAATCTCCATACCTGCAGATATTCAAAACTTGACTGGATGAGTCCCTGGGCAACTGATCTACCTGAGACTTGCTCAGTTGGGTCTCCACAGAGTCCTTTCAACTTGAATTATTTTGTGATTCTATGAATTGAGAATATTTTCAATTCAGGTAATACTGAATTAAACCATCTTTCTCAAACAAAAGAAAATGAAATTAAAATTTATTACTCAAGCCGAACTCTTCATGAAAATGTAAAAGGACAGACTAAGAGCGGCTCTTATGCTCCCTTTGACTTTTTGAAATATCAAACGTTATTTCAGATAATGAGTTTCTGGAGAATGCAGAGCTAATGAAGTTTCAACAGTATTCAACCCCAGGGTTGTAGTGTCTTGGCTTCAGTTTTTACTCTCCTCTGTCCATATAACTGATCGGTTTTGAGAGCTGGGCACATATTCTCCTTTTCAATGTACAGAATAGCAGCCACTCTTTCCTCTGGCCTGATGTTCATACTTCTATTACAGTCGATGTTTATATTGGAAAACTGTAACCTCCAGGAGCTGACTGTGAAAAAAAAGGTGGATATAATGAACCACAGTGCTCCCTGCTATTCAGAAACAGAATTAGGAATGATCCCTGCTTTTGTTTCTGGCATATAGTAAATCATCATATTGACGTAGTATTTGGGATTTTTAATTATCATTAGGAAGTTTTCAGGGCATGGTAAAAAAATATAATTCACAAACCTTTCTTAATACCTGAAACAGATATATTTTCTTTTAGTAAGCATATGCACTGCCTATTTCAGATTTATTATTAAGAATAATTATGATAATTGCTTATGGAGAGCATTTAAAAACATATTCAAACATGGCTATGTTAATGTTCCTTCAAGATCTGATTCTCTAACAGCATTTGATCCTGTCGGATATTAGTGATGAGATTCAGTTGCCTAAACATAATGCCTAGTGCCATTTTAAACATCCTAAGGTGTTCTCTGTGGTCGCCAGCTACTGCTCCAAAAGGGCACAGATAATTTACAAGTCCTGTGTTGTATTTGCCAGCCTTGTGCCCACTTCCACATAGGAAAACAAGTCCACACAGGGGAAGTACTAAGTAGATTTATATCATCAGATTTGTCAGTTAATGTGACCGAACATTGTTTAAGGCCATGCAGGAAATTGTCTTCTACAGTTGCAATAAGACAGTGGGTTTTGTTTCTTTCTTGTGGCCTTTCCCAGTTTCTGATTCTATCCCTCCTTCAAGCCTGGATATGTGGAGAAATCCATGAGGAAAACCACTGTGTATAAATCCAAAGGCCTTGGTCACCTTTCTCAAAAGTTACTTCTTTTTTCTTGCTGTTGCTTGCTGGTTGTTAATGCTAAGGGTCCACCAGACCCGTATTTCATTTCTAAGCCCAAATCATCCAGCTGTGCATGAGCCCACCGAGAGGACTGCTTTGCCTCCATGTACCACACGTAGGAAGGAGCACCTTCCTTACTGCCACCTTGCTTAGTGCCAGTCTGTGGGAGCGGCACTCTTTTTCTAGATCTGATTCTGTATGAATACATGAGTCTCATTCCTCAGTCCTGAAGAAAATGAATGAGTACTGTGTGAGTCAAGGCGAATAAAACTTTACCAGATTTGTCTCTCAGAACTCTTGACTTTTTTATTTGTCAGACTTATGCATTAGTGTTTCTTTTGCATTTGTGTATTTCCTTATTATGATTTTTTTTTTTTTGTGGTAGAAACTAATTTATTATTTGATGTATAATGGTGTCCAATAAGGAGTTTCTTCTTTTCTTCTGTATCTCTTAATCACAATAAATATTCTTCCCCACTACTAGATACAAAAATACATTAGGAATTAAAACTATCACCCTTAAAAACTCTCTTTGGTATCCTTTCATTAAAGGGTTTTCCTAGGTTCTCCCAAGATGGAACTGATCTCTGCTTACTGTTTGAGGAAATAAAACACATTATTCAGTCCACTTTATTCTGCTTTATACCCTCTTTTAGTCTCCCTTTCCATATCACCTTGAACTTCATCAACATGTCTTCAGCAATTAAATATCTCTAAATGGAAAACCTTAAACAATGATTTGTATTGTTCTGTGTAAGTCAAGTTCTTGGCTAGAGGACAGATGACGATGTGTAGACTTCCTTAGGTGGGTGTCCATTTGCATATTTGTGTAGAGAAGTTGGACTTATTTTACATTCTGGATCAGATTTGCTACTTGTGACAGCACTTGAGATTGTGAAGTATCTGCCTGCTTTATTTTAAAAATCTAGTCACACTGAAGTGGATGGAAATCAATTTAAAAGTGTGGGTTGAAAATGAGGAATGTTCATCCAATATTTTCATGATAAGTAGGGAATAATTCAATTCAGCACAATCATACTTGAAATATAAACCCATTTAAAACCTATTATTGTAATTGCATCAACTAATACAACAGAACTAGCCAGACTGATTCTGAAAAAATGTATATTGAAGTTACTAATTTCTATTGTTGTCTGCTTCTACTGCAAATTGTATTAAATTTAAACATCTGAAGCTTTTATTCGTTGTTATGCTTCAGAATTAGTTTCTAGACTGTTTTGTTTTTTGTTGTTTTATTTTTTACCTGATGCTAAAGAATATAACAGGTACAGGAATCATCCTATCCCAGTTATCTAGGATGATACCAGGACCCAGTTTTCACATTGGGTTGAAATCATAAAATATACATTATCTGAGTCACCATGCTTTAGAAGGTAAGATACTGTGGTGTCTCTTTCAAATACAAAAGGTAGCACAGCGATCAATGGCTTTTTTGAAAGAATGGGAGAAGTATTGGTATATTCTCATGTTAATAACCTATCCTAAGTAAAGTTTATTGTTTAAAGTGATATAGAAGTTTCGATTAAGTGTATAGGACCTACTATTTCATTTCGTAATCACAGTGTTTACTTTCTTGGTGATGGCTGTGGGATGCATCAAGTTTGAAGGCAACTAAATAAAACACAACTTCTGTCTGACATAATCACATCAGAGGAATTTATTGAATGTTTCATGCTTGTTCACTGTTTGAGTAGTAATATAATTCTGAGTTGCTATGGCAGATGTGCGAAAGGCCCAATCTCACATCAAGTTTATGTCATTCAAGATCCCTTAGAAATGCCCAGAAAGAACAGCTCTGCAGACCTGGAAATGTAAACCCTTATACCAAGGAAATACTTAGAATTTGGCAGGACTATCAGTTTTAACCATCTTCCCGTTAAGGTAGATTTCCACTCAAAAGGACAATATATTTTAAATTGAATCAGGACTAGGAAGGGAAATTGACTTTAATCCCAGTTGAAAGCTGGTTTGATTATGTCACATTTTCAACCTGTAGCTGTTCCAATACAAAATGACGGATAAATGGAGATAGAAAAATAGAAGATAGCTTTTCAATATTTTTTAATTAGTTCAAAATAATTTCTTGTCAACCCTCTCATTACTACTGGTGCCTATGAATAAGCTGTCTACTTTTAGGTTTATTTCTCCTTGTTTTACTTGATCCATAGAGATTTATTTGTATGCATATGTGGTGTGTGCACATACAGAATACCATAGCAGCAAGAGTTGCACTTTCTATAGTTCCGTTTATCAGCATCTGAACTGGCTGTCTATGAAGAACAGACTCATCACTCTCTTCCTTGCTGTGCTGATGGCCAGTTGCACAGTGTAACTAAAAACATTTATAGTTTCATGGCATGAAGGATATTTACATTTTTATTGCACAGGCTGCATACCGTTCATAGCTTTGACCTTGAGTTACTTCTGTTCAGGCTGGAACTTCATGGCCAGTCAAAATTTGTAAGTATATGGATTTCCTGAAGACTCACATTAATACTTATCTAGATTTCCTGGGCTTTGTCATTTTCCATAATTTCACATGTCATGTACCTCTACAAAAATATCGTTTTCCTTGAATTTGACTCGTCTAGTGTGCTCTCTGCCCATGTTCATATCTTCAGTGATAGAGTAAACCTGTATGGAATGGAAAATATGAAAAGTTCAAGCCGTATGCTTTCCTTCAGACTTACCAAGGTGCTTATCTCAATAGTGATGTATTAATTCTTTGTTGCTTTGTCTTTTCATTAGGTAGTGCTCTTGGCTGTTGGCATGGCATGTGAATTTCAGACTTTTCACGTGGCCACCCAAGAGACTGCTCTTTGAATTCTGGCACTATCTTAATATCTGGCACTATCTTAAAATCTGGCACTACTTTAATCTTATATATATATCAATACTGCATAGATATTGTATATTATTCAAAGAGAATAAACATTAGATATAATAAGAATGAGCCAAGTCCCCAAGTAATAGACCATGAGTAACACAAACAACTTTTTGTGAGTGGAAGTTGCCTTGGGTTTGTTCCGCCTATATTTTGATTTTCACACTTTATAGTTTAATTTTTGGAGGAGAAAATTTATATCCTTTAAATATCCCCCCACAACTCTTTGTGCATCTCCATGCTTCCTCTTTGTTTCAGTAAAGACTGCAATGAATTCATGAAAACCATTCAAACAGAATCTTGTATTTCCAATCTAGTGCACTGAGACTCTCAACAGTAATTAAAAAACATAGAAACTGGGTGTTTATATATACATTTGTATGTATAAATTTCTCTGCCTATATGGCTAGAATGGTGTGTGTTTGGTATGTGCTTTCAGCTAGTGCAGGTACAGGGTTTTGGAGAATAGTTTGTGCAACCAAAGCCTGGCAACGTCAAGGCTTCTGGTCTCCATTTCCTCAGGAAACCCATGATAAATCTGGAGTCAGTCATGTGTTTCATATTTTCTTCAATTTCATATTCTGTTGCGTCAGGTTTTATACTAATGCCCCTGTTCTCTTGCTCTTAAGTGATGATGCAGCTCACAGTGCTGATCTGTGAGTGGTATGGCAGGCTAAACCCAGTGGTCACCAATCTTGGAGCTAATTCTAGTTCAGGAAAATTTCCCAGATGGGAGACTACTTTCCTCAACAGTAATATTTTCTTTTTCCCATATACTTTGCTTATTTTGGTTTTCTACTGGGAATACAGAACCTCAATCCATTTGATTGAGACAGAAACACTGAAATTCTTAATTCCTTCCTCTGATGCAGTTCATACAGCAAATTCACCTCTGAGCTGCTAGAAGCTGTTAGAAGTTACTTCAATCCTCAGTCATCCCCTTGGAGCTCAAGTTGTTCACAGCCTGGGTTCCACAGCAGTTCTTCAGGACAGCTGGTAGGAAAACAGACAGGTTTTTACAGATTTGTTACGACATCTTTTTTTTCTTTTTTTTTTTTTCCCCAAAAACATCCATTTTCTGCAACTAGCATTTTCCAGAGAAAAACCTATTTTGGTGATAAATTGCTGATCTGCTCTAAATGCCACCAGCAACAGAGGTCACTCTATCAGTTTGGCAGTCTATAGCTATGGCCCTCTGACTCTCGCAAGCATTCATTTATGTGAATTGAATTAATGAGAAAACAAGTACATCCTAATGGTTCTAATGCCCCAAGCAGGGAACAAGACAAGAATAATGCCAGTGCTCCAGTTTGGGTAGCTGCTAAGAGCACGACATATTTACACTGTGAAGTCTCTACCTGTTTGGCAACACGCTCTTTCGACTGAGAACAAAAGCTGGGAGCTGCACAGCAAGGGCTGTTGTGGCATGGACATGTCTCAGGGAGAACCTGATCCTTAGTTAGAACTTGCGTTAATTTTCTTCGTAATAAGAATGGAAACTGTTATTTTCCCCTAAAGATAATTTGGCTTTTCGAAGAGTAGCATGAAATACGGCAAAATTGTTTTAATCACTAATATTAGTACAAGGGAAAGAAAGGGAACAGATCTGTTGTTTTAAGATTATCCTGTTTAATTACAAGAGCTTTTTTCTAACAGGTCACACTTCACTTTAGAATTGTATTTTAAGCAAGCTGCCACACTGAAAATATTTAATATTTTAAATCATGTGATTTTCTCATTTGACAGTGTTACCAGTTTGGCAGCAACGCTTATCAAAATCCTGTCTCCTCAGCACTGTGAATTTGTTCACATTCTAAAACTTCAGGTTTTATTAAATTAACAAATCAATAGCTGAAAGGATCAATGGATTCAGTAGCAGCTGGTTTAATCTCAGCAGAAATGGACTGCTGCCAAATTCCATGTTGCTGTTTAAATTGATTCAGCCAGGCATCTTTTGCTCAAAAAGTCAATTGTGGTGAAAGAAAAGCATTTTGTTTAAAAAATATTTATGAAATTGGTGGTCCTTTCTGCCTGTGAGTGCATGGACACACTACCACCATTTTTTAAGTGACCCTAGGAAACAGAAATTGCTTTATTCAAGGCACCATCCTAGCACCTTCCAACGGGTCTTTTTTTCCAAAGCTGGCACTGCTGTTTATAAAAATGAAAACATATTTAAGTTTTTCCTGTTTATGTGTTGTTAATTTTCTGCTCTACATGTCAAAACATTTAATACTGCTTTCTATTTTCTCAGTCGTTCAATGTATGCATACAATACAGATAATTTTCCTTTTTGTCACTGAATGCCAAATGAAAGATAGCTAAGTACATAGCCGGCATTTTGCAATCCTTATCACACACCATTAGACGCTAATGTACTATAATAATGATCTTGATAATTGCGCTCTCAGCTCACAGCACACCTGTGACTTGGATGATACATTTTTGATCTTTTCCTTTCATATAAACTAAATCTCCTTATCAGTATTACCTAATGAAAATTCTGCTATTAATGTTGAATGGTGAACATGTAAAGTACCATATGTAAAAATGTGATTTAGATGGGCATGAAATATTAAAAGTTCCACTATTTGATGAGGCTAGTTTTTGGAGAAATGGATAATATAAATGTTCTTTGAACTTTGAAGATAGAGGAGAGGACTAGGTCACTTTGTCCAGAGCCAAAAGTTTCCTACTTTTTTTTTTTTTTTTATGTTAGTGAATTGTTTACAGTGGATTTAAAATGTCATGGGTTATAGAACTTCTTTATCCTCTGGGAGAATATTTCACAGCCGAGTAAGTTTTGCTGTCTAAAAAGTTTTTCTTATGATCTGGACCACAGTTTTTCCTTTGTTTTCTCTTTTCTTTTTTTAACTTTGTACTGTTACTCCACTGACCTATCACTCACCTTATCCTCAGTGTACGTATTTGTACATCGTTTTCCTCTTCTTCTGGAGTTTGCTGCTTAGCCAAGCTCCTCATATTTAGGTGGTTTAATCTTTTGTTAGTTTCTGCAGCACAACAGATTCTCCTTATTCTCCTGAAGTTCTTTCTGGAAAAGGGGTTCTTGGAAATGCAGATATTATTGCAATAATCACAACTGTCCATCAAAGTTCCTTGCTCAATGTTGCAACTGTGTACTTATCTATTGATCTCGTCAAAACCTTTAGTTACAAACTCGAGCTTTTTTCTTCCCTGTGATTTCTCATACTTTCATTCAGTGTCATTGTTTTTTGCCACTCAACAGCAATTGCCTTCAGAATGTTTGTTTCCTAGTTGTTTTTCTTAGATACCTTAGGTTGGATTGACCTACTCTTATTTGGCATCATGAGATGCTCACCTGAACTGCTTGGCTTTTACTGAAACCTGGAGATAAATTATTTGTGGTATCATTCAGCTAGGGGAATCTGTAAAAACATCAGTATGTCTAAGTGAGAGGAGGAAGGTAGAGAAATTAAAAATTCTTGGAAAGCTACAAGTTATTTTTTTCATGTATGTGTGTTTCAAATATAATGGGTTCACAGGCAGTCTATTTTGTGCATTATTCTAAAACATGATAGAAGACAGGAGTGTCTCCCCATCCTTCCATCTCCTCTTAGTGGTCTTATTGGCCTGGAGTCCTGTTTACTCACTGAGCACATCTGGCATTTATTCAATGAAATTAAAGTTTGTTAACCTTTCTTCCTTATTTACCTAATTTTGCTTCAACTGCTTCTACTTTTGGCATGCCATGTGGACAAGTTGCATGGTTTTTTCCATCCCAAAAGGGGAAGGTGACACAGGTGATATCTCACACCCTCTCTAAGATTTAGAAAGAAACTTTTTCTCCAGAAACAAAGCTGTCACATGGTGGTCGGTTTCCATTCCAGCCCATCCTTATTTCTCCCCAAACAAGTCTGTTGGATCTGAAGTGCCAGGGATGAGAGAAAAAACACATAGTGACCTTGTTATTAGTGTGTCATATCTGCACAGTCTGAGTCCTTACAAGATTCAAAGTATTTCAGCCTGTTTCCTGCTGAGCCTCCTTAGATTTGAGATTTTCCTGTCAGGAGTTTTCCTTTATTATTTCTGGGTGCTTTCTAAAATCAACTTTTCCTTTGCTGTCTTATCCCTACTTTTGCTGTCTAGGCTCAGCCTATCGCTGAGATCATAGAAATCTGCATGGGGAGAGCATCACTTCTGCCATGGCATGACCCAGAGATTTCTCTTTCAGAGGGAATACTGTACCATCTCGTTCAGGTCATCAGAAACACCAGGACAGAGAATAAAGTCATTCTCCATCCATATGGCCGTTCCCAGGGTCTCATCCCTCTACTATTCCCCTTTGATTCTTCTGAGAATGTATTTCTTATTGCTCAAAAATCCTTCAACAGAGAAAAAGATCACAAAAAGATTAGGAAGTACGTACTTATGTCAGTGCTGGCCATCTGACCCTGCAGGAGGGAACAGCCCTCCTGTTATTTACCTTCCTTTCCATGTAACCACAGGCCTCTTTCTAGAGTTATAGCTGGCCTCAGAGGGAAGAGATCTCAGATTTTTTTTTTTACCTCTGTGCTTATATAATTTTCTCAAAATATTTCCAGTCATGTGGTAGCAAAGAAGGAGGGTTTTTTGGCTCCTTTTCAATTGCCTGTCTCATTCTTGGGAAATTGTCTGGTCCCTACTTGTCTCTGTTCTCCATAGCCAAAAAAGCAGCCGTCTGTTTCTCCGCTGTCCAGGTATTTTGAGCATTTCCTTGATTTTAAATCAAATATCAGAGTCCCCTCAAAAACACTTCTGTATTTTGCTAAGCATTATAAGGCAAACTAGTACCTTGACCCAATCCAGATAACGGCAGAGAATAAAGCACAGTTGTTGGGCTAACCCTGGACAGACCAGGCAGCAGCCTGGCACAAAGCTAGTTCTGCAAGGGTTGCCCAAAGGCTGTTGGGATTCTCCCTGTTCAAATCTGAACTTCTTTTCCTGTTCTTCCTCATCCTCCCTGATTTCGGCAGTAGCAAGTTAAACAAGCTCAATGCTTGGAGTGTGCCAGAGCTGGGCCCTGTGAGATGGAAGAGTTAAGACAATATGTCCTTTATTTTTCCTGCTGCTGTATATCAGGCTGTGGTGTATTTTGGGTGTGACATTATGAGCCTCACGTCAGACCACCTTTGCCTGAAGATACATCTCATAGCTCACATCAGACAGCATGGGCACAGAAAACCTCTGTTCCACCTAGTGACAAGCCAGCGATATCAGAGACTTAACTGTTGAGCAAGTCAGGGTGATGGAGTGTATGCACACTTTTAGAGTATGAAACATCCTGAAACCCGTGGAAATCTCACAGGCTTCCTAGGGAGAAAGAAGACTGCCTTTCCATGACGGTCCTGGGACCTTTTGTGATGGATCTCAGAGGTCTCAGAAACACGACTAAGAGCTCCAATGCTTTGGGAATTTTGACTTAACTTCTAACTGTCTTCATGACATGCTGAAAAATAATTTTCTTCTCTTTTGTTTCAGCCCTTCATTTTTTTGGACAAGTTGTCATGGTAACATACTACCTGAGACCAGGCTGGACTGTGGCCACTGATACTATAGAAAAGCCATGACTCAATTTACACCTATGCTACTACCTAGCCCAATCTTCCTATACCTTCTCAGCAACTACTTCCCTTTGGCAGAATAAGTCTGCTTTTCTGGCTCTAGATGTTTTCAAAAAGGTTCTTTTTTTTTCTAAAATGAAATAGATCTTGCTATGATTATTTTCTCATACTGTTGGGAATGCAAGATTGACACTCGTCTTCAGAAAGCCGAGTGCCTATATGTTCAGGTTCATGATGATGACAGTAATTGCAACACCATCATTTCAGAAGTGGCCTGGCTTGCACATAGTCACTTTGTGATTACATTTTTTTCGTAGAAAGAATTCAAATATGCTTTAGGCTATTAACATTTTCAGAATGTACTCGCACCCCTTTCACCAAAACTTTCGCAGATGAAATGGGATAGATCTCTTGCCATGCTTTGACAAGTAACTGCTGGGTGGCTTGCAGCTCTGTGGAAAGCAGATAAAGATCCATCTAATCTGCTTTCAGTTTTCAGTTCCCTCTCAGTAATTTGACCTTAGAATACAGACCTTGAAATTCACCAGAATTTGGGGTTAGGGATGCCCACAGTGTGAATGTGCATATGAACAACACATCCTGAAGTGCCTCCACAGACAAATGGATTGTATTCCCTTCCTTGATTCCTTCCACAGCAAGCTAACCCTGTTCTGCAGAGAGGCCGAGCATGGTGTGTTTCCTTCACCTCATTGTTCAAATTGTCATTACCAGCACCTAGTAATTCTCTTCACTCACCCCAATCCATCACAATATTTCAGAGGGATAGAGAGTGGCAGGCGATAAAATGTCTCCTGGAATATAAATCAGCTCCTAATTTGTTTTCCTCTAAGTCATTATTTCTTCTGCAATGGTCTTCTCCCAGGTGTTTTAGGCTTGTCACTCAGTTGTTGCAGGCACTTGTTTTCCTTTTCCAGGTTGTGGTATGTCTGGACCTGGCAGTAACAAAGTGAAACACCTAGCAGCTGTAACGCCATGTTAAACCCAAGCAAAATGCAAAGCTTGTCACAGTTAAAATCTAAACCACAAACTGCATTACCAGAAGGGCAAAGTGTTCTGTACTAGGATCTAGTTCTGTTCCCTGGATGTTGATGAACGAGTGCTCTAAGCTTCCTGATCACTGCTGGAAAATTAGTTGCTGTAAGACGTTGACAGAGTACGGATGGCTGTGCTTTCTGTGTCACAGCAGAGTGTTTTGGGACAGCAAGAA
The DNA here is from genome assembly GCA_035590215.1 of Microhierax caerulescens. Classification (NCBI taxonomy): domain Eukaryota; kingdom Metazoa; phylum Chordata; class Aves; order Falconiformes; family Falconidae; genus Microhierax; species Microhierax caerulescens. Next base: position 114,479,000 of record JAVJGJ010000014.1, on the reverse strand, counting down.
CCTGTGTGCTTCAGTGCTGCCTGTACCTGCATTTCAGATATTTGCCTCTTAGATGTGCTTTCTGTGTTACTTCTGCTGGAAGTTAGTTACTATTTGCTCATATCCCGGAGGCTGGCAGAACAAACTCATGGCTGATTGCTTTCCAGGTAATCAGCTTGTCCAAGAGGGACTGGTTAGTTCTGCCTCATTTATGAGCAGCTCTCAGAAGAGACTTTCTTACATCATGAGAGCACTCAGCAATCCACCGATGCTCATGCACTGAATTCAGTCATAAGGAGTTCTGTAATACCACTGGCTATCTAATTATCAGATTTTAATGGACAATACTGTACTGTAGTGCTTGAAAAATAAACAAAAATTAAAACACTGCATTATGTAATAATAAAAAATATAAAAACATTAGTATCTGGCATACAGTGAATGAAAATAAAATAAATTAGGCTAGTTGCTAATTTACCATAGCAAATTTAGGACAGCTGTTTTCTTAGCAGAGCCCAGTTAATATTCTGTGCCAGTGCTCACATGAAGTGCCCAGGTCTCTGCCTGTACTGACAACACCAAATTATCTTTCTTTTGACTGTGGCCACTGTCCTGTGGTACAGAAGGTCCCTCCTCCCTGACCATGAATGCCTTAACCACAGGATGCATCTTCAGCAAGTTCCCAATAAACTCACAGTAATTTACTAGATAAGTGAAAACAGTTCCTTATTTCTGTTAGCAGGTTTCAAAATCATGCAAAACTAAGTGTTAGGGTTAGCTAAGGGTTAGGGCTCATCTATTATATATTTATTATTATTATTGTCATTTATTATTCCATATATACTGCATCACCCTCTGCAGTTCAACAGGTGGGCATATTAACGTACATGTAAGTGTTCCCAGGAATGGTCTCACACAAAGGAAATGCTGGCAGTTGCCAGGGGTTTTTCTCCAGTTAGAAGTAGTAATGAATTCTGTTTCTTTCTGTTCTGTCCTCTCTATTCTGAGAAAAGTCTGCAGTCAGTAAAAGGCTGCATTTTTCCTGTAACAGCTTTTTGCCTTTGAAACCCAAGAGAAACCATCAGTCATTTGTTCAGGTCGGTTCTATTTCCCTGTGCTTTGCTTGAACTTAATGTGGCAGAAGTAGAGCAAAAAGTAACTCCGTGTCCCTTGAATTATTTTAGTGGACTGAGAGGAGCAAAAGTAAGATAGAATCTATGGCACATTGCATCTGAAATAATGTTCCAGTTATTGGAGCGTATTAAATCCTGGCCACTGCATTACTGACGGTAAACCTGATGGTACACGTGCCAGATTTGCCCCACCACTAGGAGGGTGCTCTTACCCGCTAGCAATATCCATTTCATTTCATGTTTCTGGTTAGTGCATAAAAGACCTGCCTAGCATATGGCAATTCAGCAGTTTAGCTAAAATCACTCACTTCGCCGTGAGTGGTTTGGTATTAAGTAATGAACGATCTATTTAATAAAATATAATATTTATTAAAACAAAATAATAATTAAGAAGCAACAGCCCACTCCTATAAAACTAATCATCAGCTTTCCAGCGTTGTTTTGGATGTGTGGGCCTCATATTTTTTATTTAAACAATATGCCAACCGCAGGCTGTGCTAAAACGCATAACCATCCGTCGCAACAGCTTGTCTGGCTGGCTATGCATAAATTGCAGTAATGCCAGCTGCTTTCTCACTCCACTGTGTATCAAACGCCTCACCTTTGCTTCTGTATGTTTTATACAAAAGGTGAGAGACAGATGATACTGTTAGTGGTCATTGAAATATTTTTGCAGGCAAACAGACATCCCTGCCTTGAGGATTGTCTTGGGGGTTTCAGAGTCTTATTTATGAAGGGTAATAGAAAAAAAAGTCTCTCTTCATCATTTTATGGTGACTTTAGAAATCTGGGCAAGCTCGCATATATAGACTCAAGGAGCCATGAAGGGATTACCGTTGTTTATGGTGTGAAGATTGTTCCTCCTTTGTAGCTGTTTTCAAAAATCAAGTTACTTTTTGAATTCTAGCACTTTGCTACCAGCTATTAGAATGGGTAATCCAAGAATCTTGATGGTTCTTCACATCTGCCTCAGCAGCAGTGAAGTGGCTCCCAAGCCTGCTTCCTGGGCTCCTTGACGCTTACTGAAGAGGGTGGAAAAAGCACCGTTTACGTCTTTCACCTCTCTCAAGTGTATTAGCTGGCTAAGTTACACTGTCCCGAGCAGTGTTCTCATCTTCAGTGGCTGCAGTACTGTGCTGTGTCGAAGTGAGCTCTTAGAAATTCAGACAAGGTTTCTTCCTGCTTGCTGGAGGTGAGTTATGACTGCTACTTGTCAGGACTCGGGGACAGTATCTCTGTCTTTCCCCAGTGTCCAAATGTCAATGCACCTGATGAGCATTAGCATCAAGGATAGGAAGGTGCTTGCAGCCGTAACGTGCTATCAGAAGCCTCAAACTCCAGTTTTTCACAAGCACCACAGGAGTCTTTCCCTCTGCCTTCCTGCAATAGCAATAGCTGATAGGGCCTCTTTTTTAAAAAGCTCTTGCAAAAATTTTTTCTTTCTGAATTGAGAATTGGAGTTTAAAGTGCCTCTTGGCTTTGACCAGATGAGCTGGAAGTGTTCTGATTTTGGAGTTCTTGTGGGCTCCTCCTTAAAGCATGCAGTTTAGGTTTTCAACCATCCCATTGGGAAACCTTTCAAAATACAGCTCCTGCTTCAGCCTGCTGAAAGCTGTGCCAGCAATGCAGGTGAGAGAGTACAAGAGGGAGCACAAATGTTGCTGAGGTGGCTTACCTGGCATGACTAGTATGAACTTTTGATATTTACATTAATGTTTACAATTAATTATTTCCTAATCACCTACTCAGCCCTTCAGTGGAAAGGCTGACATTGCAGTCTGGAAGCTGATATTGCTGGGTTTGATTAGATTATAGGGAAAGGAGAGTTTTCATCTTCCCGCACCTCTTGCCAATTAAGATTAAGAGTCTTCTGGTTGATTCAAATCTCATTATTCCACAAACGTTGTTAAGATTGCATGAACTAAAGTTTTGCATTAGAAAGGAGTCTATAAAGAAGAAGCTATAATATTATGGATGAAATTTTGAAGATTTAATTGGGATCATAAAGGAGATCCTAGAAGCATTATGAAGTCTAACACTTTATGTACCACCGAACAGAGGTTGCTTCCAGTTTTATATTTCAGCAATATTAAAACGTAGTAACTCACAGACATCTCCTTTCTGTTGGCTTTTCTTCTTTTCTTGTGCTTCTTGATTGCTATGTTAAGTCCTTTTTCTGTCTGTATTCAAAGAGGGTCTGAGTTCATTGTTTTCTTTCAAATATTATCAAAAGTGACTGGGAATCTAACTGACAGGCCTCTTTGTGTAGTGTTTGTATGCCTTGAAAGCTTAGTTGTGCTATATAAATGAGACTGATTAGGATCCATTCTGCAAGTGTAGTATTTATAATATATGGTGGAAGAAAGCAGGAGGAGATGGAGAAGGCTTGTGATTGATTCCTGTTTGTTATAAGTATTATAGATTTGTAGTGTGAGCTGATACCAAGCATAATATCAGAGATGTTATATATGTTTTCCTAGACCAATACAACCTGCAAATGAAATTACCTGTAACCCCTGTCTCATGCCTTTCTTAATCAGACTGCCAGTCAAGTTCCTGTCTGACTACTATGGAAGATTTGAAATGTGTACATGCAAATTTATGACTGAGATGAGACTGCTCATGTTAATTTTCATTTTTGACCTAAGCTACTGCTTCCTTTGACCCCCTAAAACATTTCTCATTTTAAGAATTACAAACCTAATATGAAAAGGTGGATTTTTATTTACTAGCCTTAGGTAATATAAGAGAATCTTCTAATTTTAATTAATGTTTATGTTTCATAACAAAAAACAGTTCTTGTGTCACAAAAATGGCATTATGTATCACCAAATGGAAAGATCTCCACTTTGGTTTTTTGTTTCTCTGAGTTTTCAAATGAGCTTTTTTTTCAGAAAACTTACACAAATTGTGAGGAGCAGAAAAAATCCTTATCTGTGGTATGTGTAGCATGATGAAGACTCCAGTCTCACGCAGAGCTCCAGATACCATAAGATGCAAATGCAGCCTGTGATGCAGTGGGATCAAAGTCTGGTCTATTTTATACTTCCCAGGGAACAAAGCACTTACCCTCTTTTGACTTCCATAGCACCTGACTAAGATGCACACATACTGTCAATGAGTAATCATATAACTGTATTTTTTTGTATCAAACTACAGAGAACAGCTGCTGTCTTGTGGAACCTTTTCACATTGCGAACTCAGAATTCTAGCCTTAAACAGCACTGATAATAACTCAGACTAACATAGAATACAGCTAGAAGAAACTGAAAAGAAAGACAGAAAAGGCACAACATAGTATTTTGAAATACAGCAACAGGAAAACTTTTTTTTTTTTTTTTTAATTCCCATGTACAATGAATGGGTTTATTAGTGTGCATTCATTAAAAAAAACCAAAAAACTACCTAATCAGTATAGAATATGTATATATAGGGTATACTGCCCCAATACACATAAACCCAGAGTGAGTAGAAGAAAGCAGATTCTGGAATAATTGCAGTAGGAAAGGCCAGGAAAACAAGTCTGGGAGGCAAGTAAGATCATCATGGTCAAGAAAAATTTCAGTTTCTTAGAATGAAACCAGGAAGGAAGAGAATAAAACAAGTGGTCCATGGTGTCACACTAAAATACATGATATTTGAAGTAGTTTTGGGAATTGCTAAGCAAAGCTAAAATGTATCTATTATGCAGCAATACAGAGTAGATGATCATAGTGATAATTACCAGTGACTGTAATAGTGCAATTAAAATAACTAATTTATAACTGAAATACTCTCTAAATGCTATTCCAAAGGGGTGACAAATACTTACATGTTTTTCTAAAATCAAACATTATATTACATGTACATATTTATGATTTTATATGTTAATGAAAATGTAGATGTTAGGTGTAAGTTACAGAATTGGGTCTGTTTCTTAACAGTGCCAGCTGTTTGCCCATCTCAAGTTTTCTATCCAAAAATTAGTCTATAAAATAAAAACAGTGTCATATAAAATAAATATGCCAAATGGTACAGTCTATTGTTACTCTTTTGATAAATACAGATCACCAAGTTTTACAGTTCAAAATACTGAACAACAACAGCAGCAGTATCTCATTTACTATCAGCATTGTAGACCGTGACCTTTTTCTCCCGGTCATTTTGTTCACAGTATGATAAACGTGAATGTAAGTGGGGGGAAAAAAAGTGAAAATTGACCACATACAAGCAATCTGCCATACCCAACTGCGAAGTAAATGTAGTGTTAACTGCTCTAAGGCTAAGGCACAACCAGGGTCTGCAGTACAGTGAGTGAGTGGTCTCTCTCTTACTTACTATATGGCTACAGCCCCGTTTGATCAGCAGATATTTATGAACTCCAAAACTTAACTGCCCTGCATACCTCTTAATGAGAACTTAAAAGCTGAAATGGAGTTAAACTTTGCTAGAATTAAATTCACAATCTAATGAGAAATGGGGATGCCGCATCAGTAATTCTCAGTGTTGGAGACACTGTAATCCTAATTTTCAATTAAGTTTTCTTTTCATTTAGGGACTATTCCGGATATATCTGGTCACTTGTTAAACATTTAAAATTCTATGTATAAAATTTGTTGCCATTATTTTTTTAAATGTATGATTGCCCTGAAATGTTACCAACAACACATATGCATATTACAAAATTTGAACATTTTGTTTCCAGAATTAAACCTGACCGTCATGTAGATTTACATATCTAAAAAGAGCAGGATACCATAGTTACACAATCCTACTTGACTGATGCTGCTAACTTAAAAAAAGAATATTTAAGCTAAACAATCTGCAGTTAAAAGGTCGATTTTATGCCAAATATCTGTCTAATTTTATGTTTGCAGTGGCGGAGTAGATCAAAGTGGACAAAAAAGTAAATTCAGTTGTAGGCTGACCTGTTGGTGCTGGTTACTGTTCTGTGGTACGTGGCTCCTCATTTAACTAGCTATAGCCCTACCTGGCCTGTGACTCGTGAGGGCTTTGCACCTGTACTCAGGATAATTAGCTGGTTGACATTGTCTCTGCTACAAGGCTGCTAGAAGACCTTGAACAAGTCACATTGACCTCTCTAAGCTTAAGTCTTTGGTTGGGATTTTTTAAGGATGGGGATAATGATTTTTACTTCTTTTGGAAAGCACTTAACACTAGTGTGCATCCAATGTAGCTGAAAACTAGAAATACGCTACTCTGGGAAACATTCAGATTTTATGCAGAATGAATATGTTTGTATAGCAATCCCTGCCTTTGTTCTTTTGCTCAAATTTCTCTATCCATACCAGAAGTCTTACTGAAAGAAGCATTTTTCACATCAGCCTGGTTGTTTGAGAATTCGTATTAAGTTTGTGATTTACCCCTTTGAGATTCCCGTGAAATATCTTAGTACATTCGGTAGAAATACTGAACTCTGATACTTGTCATCAATCGTGTGAAATATTCTAGAGACAAGCATTAAAGGTATAGCCCACATAACTGCTTCAGTGAAACAAAAATTAGAAACCCTGTTCTGCTAACGGGCACCTTCGTTATTTCTGTTTTATTAAAACGGGGTTGGATTTACATCACCAAAGGATTTAGTTATTCCCCCTAGAGCTTTCCCTTGGCTTACTAAGGCATTGGCTATATATTTAAATTATTATAAATCCAAATGCAGCAGTGGTGATGGGATTGAAGAAGTTGGCAATGTTTGGTTACAAAATAAAAAAAAATTACAAGAATGTTGATGTCAAGACTACTGGGCAATTTGCATGCTGACTTCTTGAACATCAGTTTGTATTTTTTTGTTTCTCCTGTTGTTACTGTTCATCTGTCTACACAATCTCCACTACTCTCTGCTATTGCATGTAACACCACTAACAATCTGTAAATTTTAACCTATGCTTTGTGCAAACATAAAACCTTAAAGTATGTTTGTATGTTTGTTTGTTGTTTGTTTTTTTTTTAAATGACTGTTCCTAACAGGACAGTTTACTATTGTTTGCTTACCTGTCATTCATTGGTAGGACCAGGTTGCAGTTCTCACATAAACCCGAGGCTTCACTTAAACATTTCTTTTTGCTGTTCTATAGTCAGTTTACCTGCTGTAGAGAAAGCAACATGCAATATATTCAGTGGGGATAGTCATATGTAAATGCAATTCAGTAATTATTATAATTTGAGGCTATGTACTGCAAGTACTTCTACAGATATTCTGGGGAAAGGGAAATGAAGAGGAAAGCCTAAATGGACTACCTACAGAAATTGTTTGTTGCTTCCACAGCAAAATTGGCTGGAACTAAAACACAGGAAAACTGATGCTGAGGTGAGCAATAGATGAATGTAGTTGCTCTTACCCTGATCATTAGCTGTAATTAAGGAACAGTTTTCTGAAAGATTGACAGGAATATTTGGTAACACAAAATAAAGACCTTTTGTATTAAAACCAATGGCAGTATGGCCAGTGAATTTTCTGAGTGCAGAACCTATAATTACATGTACCTGTATTTTCTAGGCAGACAACACTTGTGTAGTAAATAAATAAAAATAAAAAAAACCAAAACACAACCAGAAACATAATGCAACCTACAGTTCTTTTAATTTAAAATGTCATCTGCTTTACTACATATGGACATAAACTAGACATTTAAATGGATGGGGAAGTTCTGTAGTATAATGTATGGACTGCAAGTTCTTCAGCTTTATTAAAGTCATTTTACGTGATACATTAACAGCCACATTGGTGGTCAGTATTTGAATATTGTGTATGCTGCTGACATGAAATGTGACTTTATGCAGAAGTACCACATTGTGTTACTCCTTGTCTTACACTAATGATAGAATTGAATAAAATCATGTAGTATTTAGTACAGTAATGTAGAAGAAGAAAAGATGTATTTGAAATAATTTTTAATAACCAAGCACATTATTTTCCTTTGAGCTTGGAAGCACTCAGAGATAATACAAAATAAAAAGAGGTTTAGTTTCCACAGAAGCATGAGCGCTTCATTTTCAGTGTTACTAAATGTGGCAAATCAGAGCTGAAATAGTTTGGGTGTCACTAATCATGTTTGGTGTGTCTAAAAATCAAGCTTGTGAGGTTTTGTACAAACATGTCAAAAAGGATTCTGTTTTAAAGACCAAACGCATGATTTTATAAGAATATTTCAGCATTTTTTGCATCAGAAATTGCATACCTGTACAATTACCTGTTTCTGGGCATTTATATATTCAGCATGATTACATGAACTCAGCTTGTGTGCACAAACTCCTGACCTTTACATACCAGTAAAGCAGGAGCTTAAATAAATAGCACATACACATCCATACTTGAATGTGCCACCTTGGCAACCATAATTAAAAACGTAAGCATAATTTTAATCCTGTCCTTCTACATATTAGATTATATGAAGTATCTCTTAAAGTGGGTTAGATAGTATTCTCATTGCTATGATTTCTTGATAATTGTAATACTGTAAAAGAGACAGTTACACAGAGAAGAAAAAAAAATGGCATAGCTTTAGCTGATCTATTATAAAAGCAATTGGTCTTGTGAAAGTTGTGAACCCAAAAAATGAGCATTGAGATCTTAAATCAATAAAAACTACAGTCTTACAATAAGGCTGTAACAAGAAATGATACCCTTGTAAATAGTGACTGCACTATTCTTCTGATTTTTATTGTTAATAACTGCCTGTAAGAATATTACATTCCTTCAAGGTATGCCTTCTCTAGAAAGCTGTGCTACAGTTCTGTAATAAAGTAGTAAGTCATGTCAGGGAAAGCTTTCAGTGTACACCTTGAGTGTGTTCAGAGGCATGAGGTGAAGTGTCATTAATTATTTGACAGGTGTGCTGGTAACTTACTGTTCTTACACGGAAAATCAGTCTGACATAATGCCAGCCAACAAATGTCTGCAACAACTAGCAGGCTGGAAGTTTTGGTATTTGTCAAAAGTTGAAGCCTTACAGCTTCAGAAAAATTGCTTCTAGAAAAAGCACCTGCAAAACAAATGAAATGATTGCTAGCATAGAAATTAATTAACCCAAGCTAGCAGATTAATTTGTTATGGACAGAGAAAAGTGCATCTGCAGATTCAAATGGTCTGTTCTTGCACACAGAACAGAGAAATCCATGATGAACTACTTACCAGGCATGCAGAGTTGAAAACAGACAGCTTTTTCATACTAGGGGAAGGAAGACAGAAGAAAAAATGTCAAGAAGGGTAAGACAGAAATATCACTTTATAGTATCAGTAGAAAAGACAGAGAAGAGAGAATCATATGTATATGGTAGCATTTGATAAAAGATATCATAAGATGGACAAATTGCTTTCTATATGTCAACAATTTTTGTACATATATCTAGTAAGAAAGCATTTGAAATTTTGTACATATATCTGGTAGGAAGCACTCTGAATCTTTCTAACAGTAGGAGGTATTTTTCTAGCATTTATTTATGTTCAGCTTGAGAGATATGATTTTATAACTGTTATAGCAACTTTCAGAGAGCTTTTTTTTAACATTCTGATAGAGAAAAATCTTTTTGGAAACCATCACTGCATTGGCTACTACCTGAACATATTTATGATACTGGAGAAAACCTTACAAACAATGTAACAGATACTTAACTTGAACTAGACAGCAAAGTCAGCCCTGCGGTTCTGAATTGCAAGATCCATCTTTTTACAATTACTGCGACAATAGAAGGAAAAAAAAGAAGAGATGGCCATAGCTTAAATGGGCTCGACTATTTATTCTGCCCCTATGCTAACACCAGCTTTGCAGAGCAATCATATGCTATGGGTTTGCAGTCATTGAGAACATGAGATACGCAAAGGAGCACCTCCTCATAGAAATGCTGCTTTCACTTTTATGATATAAAGATAACTAATGTGCAAAAAGAATTAACCACAAAATGGATCTGATATCTGCAGACCATTTTTTCCTCTTGCAGAAAGAAATGCTTGATACAGTCTAATGCCTGTTTGCAGACTTCTCATAAAGTAGGAATCATCAACTGTACATCAGAATGTAAATGATCCTGTGAAAACAGAAGCCTTCATGGCCTTCCAAGTTGGACACTAATTCCTCTTGAAATGGTATGGAGAAATTGCAGCAAACACAGGTTCCTTCCACAGTTACAATAAATAGTATTTCTTACTGCTGTTCTTCAGACTTCTCTTTTGTACTGTTCACTGCAGTGCTGAGGAACTTATCGCACTCCTGCCTTATCCCTCCCCCCAAAATGCCCTTCCAGCTACAACTGTAGCCTAACCACTATTTCAACTTTTCTTTATGAAAAGAAATTTGATATGCTGAACAGCTCCCAGCAATGTTAAATAAACGACTCCCTATGTGCACTATGATACGGTGTCCTTGGTCTAACGGATTTTCTTGATTTCCATATTGCTTTAGTCTGAGGACTACAGCAACAACAGCCTCCTTCTTTTAATTTTGGAAGTGATAAAGAAACCTACAGAAGAATCTGTCCTCCTCAGAAATGCAAGGAGAATGTGTCACTGCAACATGCATCTCATAGGAGTAAACATGCTCCACTTGCTTTACAGGGTGCAAATTCTTCCATTTGGCCTTGGCTTGTGCATCAACTACGAACTAAACATGTTAAACAGAAGTTATTAAAGTTTACCTGGAGATTCAAGGATTCTCTCCACTATTCTGACGTGTGCCAGTGAGCTTTCCTGACTAGTGCTGGCTACTGAGGTATGCTCCCCGTTTTTGGTCCTTTGTGTTGTGAATTCCCAAATAAATCAGGGCAACTGAGAAGAGGAATATTTCTTTTACCCTAGAGATACCCTGCAGCAAAGATGCTGGGGTGCTGACTATTACAGCTGATTATCTAGTATTTCAGTTTTCAGATTTGCATAGGTGCAGAATACTCCTTGGCCTTGCCCTTGTTCCAGGTCACTCAGATACCAGCTTTATACTGGACAGGTCTCAAGGAACAAAGAAAGTATTTTCTTAAAAATAAAGCTTTGTAATAATGGAACAATGATTTTAAAATTAAGAGTTTTTACAGCTGCTGTGGACAGATTTTGGGAATCACTGACTTCTACCATTTACTCCAGCACAGCATTGCCCTGAATTGTTCTCAGGGTTACATTTCTCCTGCTTTTGTAGTTAAAGGTGGTTACTGGAGATGCCGGAGATGGCTGCTTTGAGGTGCAATATTTTCCTTCCATTCTTTTCCTGCAGACCTTCCTCATCTCAGGAGTATGTATTATTATATTGCAGGAAATTACTTCCCTTCTCTTTCACTGCTGTCAGGTTCCTTGAATACCATTTCTATTGTGTGCCATAATTAGCCTGACTGATTTCTTTTCACTATCTTCCTAAAACACAGTGATATTCCTTTAAAAATTATGCAGTGTAGAAAATAGTATTTATACAATCTCTTTAAAGATTTCTGTCTAATTGTGGATTTTCTATGGGGTCTATCTATAAAATATCAACAGCAATAAAGACTACTTTGGATATGGAGCAGTGCATTTGAGTATGCATAGTTCTAACCTCAAAAAATTTATTAGATTTCAGGGATCCTCACAACCGTTAGCAGCACAAAGCAGTGAAAAATAGTTGCTTGCCCCCTCAGGGAGGTGCATCCCATTGTTTTCATCTCTCTCTTCCATCGCTAATATAAAGTACCTCAGCCTTCCAGCCATTTTTGTCAGTCACCATTTCTGTGAGACATCTAGACTCTTTGTTCTTCCCAATTCCACAAATATAACCGCGGTGTGTTTTAAATCTGTGGCTAATAACAGCCTGCCTATATGTTACTGGTGCTTTGCACATCATTGAGACACTTCAAGACAGTGTGCCAGGTGATGACCTTCCAGCATCAGTGTCCCTGCAATGTGAGATCAGCAATAACTGTGTGGAACAGGCTTGATTCTGCCTTTGCCATCCTTACCAATTAACAAGAAATCTTCATGGCCACGCAGAGTACATTTACAGTATGTTTAGGCACATAGGTCTTCATTGCATGGAGGAATCCGAGATTATTGCCCCTGTAAACGGTGAACCACCTTTGGTGGTCCTGCTTGAAAATTTTGAGCCAGAGTTTGCAAAGGTCTTTTGTGCATGTTTTTTAATGCTGGTATCTTGTGACAATGGCAGTAATGCAGCACTGCAGTACTGTGGTAGCACGGTCTCTGTGCAGTTAAAAACTGGAGTCTTCTCGTTCTAATAGCTTCTGGGGTTTGTCTAGGCAGCCTTTTTATTGACTCAAATGCCAGAAATAAATATGTTTCTCTCAAATCACTAACACATCTTCACTAGTCAGTGGATAATCACTGATTTCTTCCAGACATATCTAAGTGGCATGAAAGCTGCTTTTGTTTTGATTTTTAACCTGAGTTTATTTTTCACTGTTGGAGCTTACACAGGCATACAAAAAAGGACCTGACAAAATGAAACTGTACAGTCATCTCTGGGTCCCCCCTTAGGAAGGTGTACCTAAGCTAAACACACACACAGAACAAGTTGCAGTAAGTTGCAATATAGCAACTTTGTCTAAAAAATTAACTGTATTAACTCATCAGTACAGTTTATAAAATGTGTTTAATGAGTAATTTTAAAAGTTTGCAGACCCGCTGTAAAGCAGTGCAGCCTGTATTATGAATATCTTTTATTTTTATGGATATGGTTTAGATGCAAAGTTTCAGTGCTTGATATTTCCAATGAAATGAGCTGCTTTTCAGCTGCTTATAATTTTGCCAATTTTGTATTCATTCATGCTGAAACATCCTTACCTGCCATCTACCTGTTTTAGCAGTAAATTTCATTTAGTGTATAAAAATAATTCCACTAGTGCTAAGAATTAAATGAAAAAAAAAAGTTTTGTCAGTATTGAAAACATTTTCCATCTCTTTCTTTGCATAGTACTTACATATTTAGAATCAGATTATCAGTCTATATGAAAGTCATAGTCTATATGAAAATGTTTAGGATGCTCTTTTTTTTTGAAAATACAAAAATGAGTCCTTAGTCAAGATATTTTAAAGAAGAGGTTAACAATATATCATGTACACCCACAGGAGAAATCTGTAAATAATGTAACAGTTGCAATGGGTAGACAACCTATGAAGGTATCCTGCTTGTGATTAACAAAATAAAGAGCACCAGTTACGTGTATTATTACTACACTGTCACTTGCCTCCATCTTGCCTGTAAGTTAAGGGGAAGCTAGAATATAGACAGTCTTCCTGCCAGATCATTGAAAATCCTTCTATAACTAGGCAACAATGGTCTCCAGCAGCAATATTAAAAGCACCTTAAGTCACTGGGCAATCATTACTCCACATGTGAAAAGCGACATTTAATAAGATACTTTGTTTTCACACTGCAAAGCAATTTGAGTCACCTCAGATGCAAACAAAATGTTTCTCTTTGTTGTTACCAGAAGTCTTTAGCTGCTAACTTAAAAGTCTTTGAAAGTACTTGACAAAGTACTGTAAGAAGTGCAGAATACTATTCACCTGTGCTGTGTAGTACAGACCCCAGCTCTTTAATGAGCTATTGAATTGTATCTGGTATGACAGGCAGTGATAAAATTAATATAATTGACTGTTCTCCTTGTCTGTGTGAATACTGTGGATAAACCACAGATTCTTTAAAAACATGGTATGTGACCTGAATCATTGCTCAAATTACTGTATTTCAACTCATGTTTTATAGAGAGAAAAACTGCACTGATATGAACTGAAAATACTGTTTGAAATATACCAATTATCTTCTGTCATTTGTTCTAATAAATTCAATAAACAGCCTCAATAGCACATTAAAATATGAGAATGAGAAAATAAATCACTGGGGAGAAAAGGACTTATCACAAAGAGAAAGAAAAATTAATTAAATTTACCTATCTTCATTATATAGTATGTTTGAGGAAGCAGCCTTATACCTGCCTCTTTTTCTTTCCTCTCCTTTGTTCCTCTGTAAAGTCAAGGGTGTGCGTAATGCTCTTCTTTGTTCTCCACCTCAAAGAACAGAAATATAAGAGAGCAGAAGATATCGGCAAGAGAAGAGATTGACTGGAGCATACAAACACAGATGCATCTAAGCGCATGCCAAAGCACACGAAAATATAATCCATCAATTTTATCACAAACAAAAAAGGAAAAACAGTTTATTGTCCCCAAAAGTTGGGTCATTTTCTCACTAAGTTTCCTACGGGTTCCTGTTTTCCCCTTCTTACCATCTGTAGGAACTGAACCAAACTAGAACCTTGCTTTCTTGATACACCATGTCTTTTATTCTTCTGGTTTCAGCTAACCAGCAAGTTCCATAATTTATAATCTGTCATGGCCAGTCTTTCTCCAATGGGTCCTTTGTGGTGCCTCATGTTTCTTGCATCTCCTCCTGCACAGTCTCACTGCAGGTTTGAACATGACCCAAAATGAATCCACTCTCTTTTCTCACAGTTATGACCTGAATAAAACAAGGATCGTGTGACAAAAGACATGAAATTATTTAGTCAGATAGTACTCACAATCAAAGGTTGTCCTCATAGCTTCATTGTCCAAGTCCTGTAATATCCTAATCTTGACTTTGTGATCATATACTGCCTTTTGTAATATAAAAAGTGCATCCTCTGTTACATTCTTATCTCTTGTTCTTTTCTATACACTTCTTTGATTTGTTCTTTTCTAGACACTTTTACTAAAATATAAATTGTTTAAAATAATATTATAGTTCCTTATTTCTGCACAGTGGTAGAATAGAAAAGGCCTTATTGGATTGCCCTTTGTATAAAGTGATCAGACATCAGAGGGGTAAGAGGACTTTAAAACTGGAATAATTATATATTGACAGAATATAACAAATATGAAAGATGTCAGTCTCATAGTGCATTATTGGGTTTTGGTAAGCAATTTCAAAAAATGTATGAGGTGGAAAAGCATAGCAAATTATGTGTTTCAGAAAGATTAAAACACCTCTTCCACAGCTACTGATGGTTGCATTCATTGTAAATGACAACAGAGTGTTCTGTATTTTAATTTGATCGATGAGTCCTCAGTAAGCTATAAAAATCCTATTTGCATGAGAAATACCGTCCCACACACAGACCAATAGTGTCAGACATGCCTAAAAGTTGCTCCAGAGTTTTCTGTGGCCTCCCCTTACTTCAACTACCTTTAGAACCCTCGATTCAGATGTTGTAAAACTGAAACAGCTGAAAACTGGAATCGGCTTGTTTCTGTCCCAGTGACACGCTCCCACAGAGGAGTGAAAATGTTCCTTTTTTTTTTTTTTTTTTTTTTTTTTTTTAAAGCAACAAGGTTTATGACTGCTAAGATGACCACCAGGTTTGCATTTTCTGGATTTTGTGTCTTAACATTATAAACCCTGCAGGCTGGGGAAGAACTTAATGACCATAACAGCCTCAAGCTGTAAAGACTCTTCTGCAAGAGGGCCTGCAACTCCATGTTGTAGTAATTGAGCTGAGACCTTATTTACTAGACTGGGAGATTCAAAGATCTTTAAAAATCCTGTCCCCTCCAGCAGGAGATGAAACCCTGGCTCCTGGCAGCGTGGATCCTGCTGGAGAGCAGGCCCGCGGCCGCCAGCCCTCACAGGGGTCACCCCCAGCTGCCCTCCTGCCTTTGGATGTGTGCCTGGTTGCCCAGCTGGATCTCACTGGAGTATGGCGCTCTCTGCACTTCCTAGATTATATATCCAGCTATTTGAGGTGGTCAGGGCACCACGGGCACCAGCAGCGGTGGGGGCGGCAGGCACGGCCTGTCCCACCACCGTGGGCCTTTGGTGGTGGGCTGGGGCACGGTGTCGGCCCGCAGGTGGCCTGGGCAGGGCCTGAGGCTGGGCAGGGCTGTGCTATAGCAGGGTGGTGGCCCTGGCAGGGACCAAGCCCTCAGCCAAAAGCAGCTACTGACCTGCGTGCGGAATCAGACTCCGCAATCTTATCAGATTGTGAAGTACATATGTTTATTCCGTGCTGGAGGGAGTCCCACCAAAGCTGTGTGTGCCAGGGGCAACAGCTTACCTCAGTTTATACAACCAAATGTTGCATATACATAAGGTTTCCAAAGACGACTATACATGGCCATGACCTGTCTCTGCTTCGTATTAAAATTAGTTCCAAGAAGTCATTTCCATAAGTCTCTCCCAACTGCGCTTGCCTGGTGCCTCTTGGTGGTGATCCTGGGGGTGGTGGAGGTGAAGGCTTGGTAGTCTCCCTCGCTCTGAACTTTTTACCTTCTCTCTTA
>JAVJGJ010000014.1:114451789-114462184 GCA_035590215.1 Microhierax caerulescens | reverse complement strand
CCTGCGAGTTTGATTGTGCTGCAACAAGGGGGGGGGGGGGGTCGGTCAGTACTGTGCTGTCAGGGTGGCTTTACCCATGGCCCCAGCGGGATGGGGCCTCTGAGACCCCTGCCAAAGCCCTGCAGGGGGGTGCGCTGGGGGCCCTTGGGGTGCTGATGGCTGTAGGCTGACTGTGCAGCTGGGCAAGGGGAAGGGTGGCTTCCCAGGGATCTTGCACCATAGGCTTAGTTGTTGGCAACAGCTAAGGTTGTGTTGTGTTTGAGACCGTAAATATACAGTGCGCTTCAAAAGTTTTTCCACTTTGCTTTGGTAGCTCCATGTATAATGTCAATGAGGCTAAACTGTGTGGCAGCTCCTTAATAAATGCCTCTTTCCATGCCCTGCTCAGGCTGGGAGGCTGGCTAGCCACAAATCACTTGCTTTTAAGAGTTGGTCACAGTTTTGCATAGCATTAAATTTTTCTTCATATGCATCTATGTATAATACAAGCAAAACTAAATGCCATATATTAAACATTAAATAAGGAAAATAGTATTAAAAAGTTTCTAGAGTTTAAGAACCTTATAGCCAAATCCTGATACAGCTGTAGTAAAGCATGTTTATAGATGCGTTATCTTTTATGAAGCCAATTAACTTATCAGTGCTTCTCTGCCTGATCTCTGGTATTTCATTGGAGAAAACTTTACTGTCTTTGAATTGTTCATGCAGATACCCTGCTAATTACTTAACAATTAAGACAATATATTATTTTCCACAGGCTTTACAAAAGTCACATATCATGCAGTTTGTATAATTAGTAACTCACAAAGTCACTTCTGTTAGATAACGTTAGGACAAATAAAATGCCTGCCAGTGATTTGGAAGGCAGAAAAAAATACTCTGGTAACAATGATAAAAACTTCATATTTTTGAATAGTCATCTTTAGGAGCTTTTTCAGACAGTAGCTTTTCATAGTTCAAATTTTAGTTTGCACTAATGCACAAATAATTTGTGAAAGTGATAGATGCAATAACTACTAGCTGAGTGAAGAAAATGTTGTGAGAAACACTGAAAATACTGATTCATCAACCCGTACAAAATGAAACTTTCTGCATACATAAACATATGGAACAAACCTTCAACTTATTTGTGATATATTTACATAGGGTACAATTTTACATGGGAAAGATGACCTTTTTTTCTTTTCCAAATACAAAACCACAACCCATTTATAATTAAAAGTTTTAGAGTTCCCGATTTGCCCATCAGGCAATTTGTGCACTAAGTAATTTTGTGTGGCTGAAACCACCACAGGAGAATAAACAATGGAAATAATAGGAAGCTAGGCAAAATCTGAGGAAGTTTGTTAATGTTAAGCATGTAAGTAAGCCTATTGATTAATCCCTTTACGAGTCATATCCTAATCCTTATTTTAGATAGCATGTGACTTTAGAACTCTTGAAGTTGAATACATCTAGTGCTTGATATCGCAACCTGCAGTCACACACAGTGATTTACATGCATTAATGCAATCTGAGCTCTCATAGCAGAACATTTGCTAACTCCAGTTTACAAAGTATTATGTATATATCAGGAATTACAATGGAATGCTATACCATTGCCTCCTTTGTGCAAATTTGCTGTAGATTTCAATTGGAATTGCTGTGAGCTACAGTTGGTTTACAGTGGTCTTATACAGTCTTCAGCTCCCTGAATACACCTAAGGCCAAAGTAACAGAGACTTTTTTTTTTTCTTCAGAGGCAGACATATGTCTGAAGTCATAGCCATCAAGGCATTTCCTAAATGAGCTTTTATAAACCAGAGTAGTAACTGTAGTACTTATGGGTTTTCCATTGAAAAATGGTAGCTTTAGCAATTGGTTTTGTTAATTGTGCTGCTGAAACACAGTATCTGTTTGCAGAGTCTAAGCCTAGGTATATAGAGCAGCAGAAGTACTGTATTTCAGACTTCATATTTATTTATTTATTCATATTATTATATGCTACATATTTATTGATTTTGATAAAGTAACAGTTTATTTTCTTTCGCCTTGAATGTTGGCAGTCAGCAATGAGTTATCCAGAGGTGAGTTATCCCATGCTTGTGACCATTTAAGGGTTTTCAGCTTGTGTTATTTTATCTTGTATATAAATGGATGGGTTTTTACTTGAAAGTATCGAATAATCATGGTTGTGTGGTTCTACATTTGGATGGGGAGTGGGTTATCAATAGCTTTGTAAACTTGTCCATAGAAAAGCTTCCCTGATGTCTTCCTCTGTTTCAGAATTTGTGGTACATACCTGGGTTAAAGGTTAAACATATTTGGGTTGGCTTCAAAAGAAGTAAAATGGTCATCCGTTTCTGCTCCCCCCCCCCATCTTTTCATGAGCGTATATGTGCTTTCTTTTGAGACATACCATATCAAAACCATAGTTGCTTTAAATACATTACAACATACCATTTCAGAACAAAACATTTGCTGTTTTAAATTGGAAGTTAATCTACTCCTTGAGTTTTAGTTTGGAATAGTGAACTGCTTGGAGTTTAAACAAAATATTTCTCTTGAAAGAGAATGCTATGTTTCTTTTGATCCAAAGTGGTTTGTCATTTGGGGGATAGAAGAGAAGAATGATTTCAGAACTGACAACCATGAATTTCAGAAGTAATAAGGATTTTAAAGATCACATATTTTGCTTTGACTGAAACTGACTTGAAATTGCCAACTGTTTAATCACAAACTTCTTCATATTACACCGTGTGCATGAAAGGTAGCTACTAAAAGCAAGAATTTAGTAGTCATCCTTAGATAAGAGCTCAGGCATGAGAAAAGAAAAAAGCAGCAGGCAAGTGTAACACCCTTCCCCAATTTTGCTTACCTCATCTCTTCCAACCTTCCAGCAAACCTAAGAGGAGTCAGTGCCTACAGCCTGTATCTACAATGCTGCTGTCTTCCATGCACCAAACCTGCTGTCTTTCCAATCAGTAGAAAATTACCACTCACTATAATCACAGTTGTATCAGACCAGTAGCCTTCTTTCAAGGGGAAAATCCCTGCTGTTCCCACCCCTCTTATCTTGAAAACCAGAAATACTTTGGTTGGTTTTTTTTTCCCTAGGCAGTGACAGCAGGGCAGGATTCCTCCCTAATGTCTATTCAGCAAAGTCAGAAGTACACACTGGGAGGAGAACTGCTGAAATTGTTGGGTCAAAATTAAGCTCTTAAAATTACATTTGAAAAATTGGCTCTTGGATTCTGATAGGCAATCAACTGTTACCTTTTCCAGTCCCATTTTTTCACTCTTTTTCCTTCAGCTACTAGTGAAACTGGTTTTTATATCATGTGAGTCTTTTGGAATCAGAAGCAAAACTGATCAGTGTATATGTTGTCTAGGAGTTAATATTTTTCAGTAATTCACTTAATATGAACTGTCAGTGAATCCATAAAATGCATACTTTTTGGTACTTTTTAAAGAACACCTCATTTTAATATTCTTATTTGGTCTTATTACAGGAGAAGGAAGCACTGCCTAGTTCCTCTAGCAATGTAAGGAAAATAGTCTTGAATATGTCAAAATGATAAAAAGCCACATGATAATTATAGCAACAGTTTCCATTGTACTGCTAGAGCAGTTAGAAGGAGTATGAGTTTGCACGGTCTGTACATGTTTGAGTTGCTCTTTCTTTTGTTTCAGTTCTGTTTTCAGATTGGGAAGCCTAAAGATGGTAACTGCAATACATGCTGGCATATGTAAATGTGGTAACTGGCAGGAGAAAGAAAGAAATCTCTGTTTATACATGTGTGATGAAGTCTGAGGATGGTTTTAAAATAATATTTCAGAATGCAAACCTGGCAGGTTTAGGATAGGGTTTATTTTGAAGAATTGTTTCTGCTTTAAAGGCTAACAGAAGGCAGGTAAGGTTGTGCTGTGGCTAATGACAGGGACCTTTGCTCCAAGTAACTGAGGATGCAGTGAGCTCTGAGCACCACAGCATCCCCCATCCTTACAGCAGCTACTATCCAGGTTGTTTCCTGACCCAATTAAGAGTAGCCTCCAGCTTGCAGTATCATGCTAGAGGGTATCAGCATCTCCTTCCTGCGCCTCTGAAGGTGGTTACAGCAGCACCTCCCAGACTCTCCTCGTGCCAACAGGGTGCAGAGGACCCAGCTGATGTGGCCCTCCTTGCAGAGTCTTCTCAAGGGACTGTAGGCAAGTCAGACCCATCTATAAATAGGGATGTCGTCCTCGTCCCGTCAAGGCATTGTGAGGATGAACATACTAAGCCTTGCAAGATGCCATTACTTAAATAAGGAAGCTATATAAATAGCTTTGGGGGATAAGAAGTTACCTCTTATTAACAGGTGGAACTGATCTAAAACATAGATAATGTGCTTTTGTTTAGTGGTACTAGTGAAACTTCCTAGATAAGAATTTCAAGTAGCAGTGAGGGCTATCTTTAAATTTGGAAGCTGGCTCTTTTCATGATTTCCTATTATATACCAAGAACAGATTATTTTTTTAAGTCCATATACCAAAATAAAAACAGTGAAGAATCGTATGATCAAAATAGCATTATAACTGCATGGAACAGATTTTGCTTCTGACCAAAACTTGCTTCTCTTAATGAAATTTATTTTCTTGTTTGCAGCTTGCAGGCCTGGATTCTACAAAGCATTTGCTGGAAATGTAAAGTGCTCCAAGTGCCCTCCACACAGTTTGACTTACATAGAAGCAACTTCTGTCTGTCAGTGTGAGAAAGGTTACTTCAGAGCCGAGAAGGACCCACCAACTATGGCATGTACCCGTAAGTCTGCTCAGTACCAGTGTCTGCAATTATAATCTCCTGTGCCTCATTTATTTATTTTTGTTTTTTTCAAAAATTATGAGTCTGTACATTCAGTGAAGATTTCCATGTAAGATAACCAACAGATATTTTTAAAATCAAATTTCAAACAGCATATTTCTATTTAGTCTAGATATCCCTAAAAGGACTCACGTTTCTTAGTTTGGTGACTTTTTAACGTATAGTTCTGAGAGATAATAGAATGTTTGTAATCATTGTCATATGGATAACAATGTTATTTTAACTACCTGTATGTATTTTAAATACATGAAAATCCACTTGTACAAAAACTTTCAAGAACCAGTCACATAAAGAAAAAAACTGATATGACACTTTTCTGTCTCTCCAGATTTAAATGAAAATTATAAGGCAAATATAGTCCCAACAGGACTGAATAAAAACTAAACTATAAAAACACAAGAAAATTAGAAAAAGAAAAAATATAGCCAATCAGAAAGAGGTGGAATTAAACCCTCTTGCATATCATCTTCTTTCAACAAAGAGTTGTTTCCTTTTATACAACTGTAATAATGAAAATTATTTAGATTTTTTTGACAATTGTGATTTTTGACTAACTTAAATTTGTCATTAAGACAAAACTGATGCACGTCAATCTAGGGGCAGAAATTCTGACAGAAGAGATTTTTATTGCTTTGATCGATGTGCTTATGTCTAGAAACATACAGCACAAATTTTCTTATGTAATAAAATATTTCTCGTAGAGGTTCATATGTGGTTCATTACTCATTGGAATTTATTGATCATGAAGCTACTATATCTGGGAGCAAAGAG
The DNA here is from genome assembly GCA_035590215.1 of Microhierax caerulescens. Lineage (NCBI taxonomy): Eukaryota > Metazoa > Chordata > Aves > Falconiformes > Falconidae > Microhierax > Microhierax caerulescens. The sequence goes on along the minus strand of JAVJGJ010000014.1, from coordinate 114,456,570 downwards.
CAACATTTTAAAATCAAAAAATCCATGGGTGAAATACTATATTTACATATGTCATTCTATTATTTAATAGAGATTATTAAAATCAGTTTGAAAAACTCTAACATACCTAACTTTCTGTGTAGCATTTTGTTAGCTCTTTTGGTGAAAGATTTGATTCTAGTATATTCTATGCCACAGTCCTCTTAAAATAATTCTAAAAATTTTACATGTTAAATGCATGAAATATTTTAACATAAGTATACAAAAAGCTTGAGATAAAAATATAAAAATAAAGTACTGTTGAAATAACCATCAGTGTGTAGCCATAATTTTGGTATGCTTACACTGTGTAAGGCAGCACCATGTAAAAATAACTGAGCTGACAGAATTGAACAGCTATAACAACTACTAGTAGAATTGAACAACTTCCTGTGCTTCAGGAGGTCTCTTCAGATGGCACTGTACTGGACAAACTGGGAATATACCAGGTGATTTGGAGCTGATTTGCAAAGTCGTAGGCTTTCTGTAATCCTGAGGTCATTATGTGGACCAAGACGTGTATCCACTAAATGAGAATGATGTTCACAAAAACTGGCATTCCTCAGATCCAAGGCACTTAGCAGAAAGTTGTCTAACCATAAGGTTTTCAGAGGGGAAATAGCTACAACATAAGCCTCTGGTTACTTAAGGGACGTGGGGTTTGGAGAGGCACCCCAATCCGATGCACACAATCTGCTCCTAGCGCACTCTGGAGCAAGGCACATAGGCCTAACCGCACAAAATATATGAGGGAATAAACACTGTTGTTCCAGACTTCCCACAGGAGAATGGTGATTACAAATAATTCCACTCAAATGAGTGCCCCAAGCACAGGCCATTAAAAACTTACCCACAGAACTAACACACATCCCAGGCGCTCTTGACAGCCTCGTGCTTCAAACGATGGTTTCACTCATGCATTATGCAGAGGCGGTTCCATATTATTTATAAGTCATTGATTTTTCATCTCCAAAAGACAGTTCATCTCTGAAAAAAATTACTCATACATGGCATTATGTTTCCACAATTATCTTTCAGGGCACAATTTTAAACCCTGCTACCCATTAGTATTGATAAGGTAGGGAGGAGCATGAGGGCCCTGTGGCATCAGGGAGCAGCTGCCTACAACATCCTGGTGCTTTCACAAAAAAAAAAAAACAAACCAAAAAAAAAAAAAAAAAACCAAACAACAACGCAGAGTGCAAAGAGCTGCTTTGGCCAAAAACTGTCAGGGAAGACTTACTGCCAGACCTCTCCATTCCTGCTGAGGATGTCAACCAAAGCAGCTGAGTGGAGGCAGGGAAGAAATCAACCACAACAGAGGTACCAGTGCCCCATCTCACCCCAGCTTGGGAGAAATAAATAAAGGAGATGGTGAACCACGTTCTGGTTTCTGCCTTGCTCTTGGTTCAGTGCCACCATGTATTGCCTGTCATTCAGCCTAGACTGCAAAGTATCAGTACTTCATTGACTGTAAAAGCAGATGTATTCACCTTATACCTACAATGATGATTATTTCACTAATTGTCAGCTCTGCAAATGACACTGAGACTCTTGACAGGCAGACTGTATTCTTATCTTGCACATTATCAGTAATGAAGAGTCTGCAGGCCAAATTATTCCCTAAGTGATATCTTTAGCCCCACTGCTTTCAAATTATGCTCTCAGTTATTAAAATTATGTTTCTGTCATAAATACAACCTTACTGCCTTCGGTAGGTCTGTGCAGATGTGGCTAATTTAGATTTAATAAACAAATATAGATATGAGTAGAATTTAGATTGTTCCTTCCAAACTGTCATGCTTTACTGTAACAGAGTTGAAAAGTTAGGAAAAAAAAAATAGCCAATTTGACTAAATAGAAAAGAAATGCTGTTTCTGCATAACCACTTTTGGGGTAGATCTTAATTTTTTTTTTGTTTATTTGAAAATTTGTATCCTGACAATTTTTTTTGTGATTTTTTTTAAATGAGAGTTGTTCTTCAATTGAACTCAGAAATAATAGTGGATTCCCCCTTACAACTTTCTTTATATTCAAACATCTTGAACCAACTGAATTATACCTATTGTATTTGCTTCCCCAAATCCTGCAAAGCAATATGCCTGTATTTTATTCCGTTCCTGTATGGGGTTAGACAGTATTCCTCAGTCGAATTTTTCCTGAGTACTGGAAAACTTGCATATGCAGCATTATGGAAAATAAAGACCTTGATTTAAGAGACTATGAAATTAAGAGTTTAGCTTCAAGCATCCACTTTTTCCAAGAGCTTCAAATCTAATTTCATTAATTCTGTGAAAAGTGCCTACTGTATGCTTTTCCAAAATTGTACAGTTCACATTTTTATTTCATGTAACTGTATCTTGTAAGACTGTGCACTTTGCAGAAAAGCAAAGAAATCTAATTTTAATAAAGGGAATGAAAGTTAGATTAGGATATATTGTTAATCTTTCTCCTACATTTTTTTGTTTGATTGGCACTTCTTATCAATCTCTTGCTGTTACTGTTTCTCCTTACTGTATTTCTTTACCATATGCGAGTACTCTATCAGTGATCCTTCTGCATACACAGTGAGCAACAAATAGCATCATACCTAATCCCCTGTCTGATTACTCTGTACATAAACTAACATTTCCCACCATAATGTAATTGGATAAATTGATCATCTTTTCAAGGTCAGAGGCAGACAGGCTTGTATTGAGTCTCTGAGTCTGAATACATTTCTTTTCATGTTATGCTTAAATGATTTTGAACCCAACGAACTTATTCTCTGTTCAATAATCTCTGTCACAAACTGTATCCTCTATTTTTAAGTCAACACTACTCCATCATCAAAATCAAGCAACGTGCTTGAATCCTTCCACTCTACTACCTCTATTATTTTAGATATATATATTTGTTTGAAATTTATTGTTGCACTCAGACTCGGAGTATTGGTTTGTATTCACTGGATTCCATTCTTCCTGCCTGCCTCACAGAACTGTAAGTGATTCTGAAAAGGAAGAAATGTAATGCAGCATTCTACATCAAGTGATGCTTATGTATGGATATAAAAAAGCAATTATGAATTCACAAGGCAGTGCAAGATGCTGATCCTGAGTATTCTTAGAAGTCAATGGTTAATTTTTGCCCTTCCACTGTAAATTCAGTACTCAAATAAGACACACTTCTGAGAGTCCAATAGTTGGTAAGGGGCAGTTCTCACTTAAAAAGCAACGGTCTTTGCTAGACAGTCATCGCTGTGGTGTTTAACATATTGGGTTGCTCTCACAAGGCTTCTGCAGCTCTGGGTTTGCTCCTCTCTCCTTCCATAAAGGGCAGAGTACACTTCACCTTCACAGAGGGAGAGGACAGGCAAAACAAAATGAGGCATAAACCCAGCTCTGTTGCTTTTGGAGCGGGCATGCTTCTCTGCAAAACATCAATGCCCATCTACTCCACAGAGGGTGTAGAAATACATCTTACATTTTAATTTGTAAATGAAGCAAAAGACATTGCTCACACTTGGGCTGCTTTTAATCTAAGAAACAGAAGAGTTGCATTTTTTTTTTTTTAATGCTTATCCATGTGAACTGTGTTTTATTCTTTCGCATAAAATCCAAAGTTGTTATTTTTTTTGTGAGGAAAGGATCTATCAGTTTCACCAATATACTTGTTTTCTTTAAAAATCAATATAAGGAAATCCCTAAGAGCTTTGCACACAGATGTCTGCAGAAGGGTTATTACTGCCAAGTTTTTCCAATGTGTCAAATAATCTTTGTATAATTTATAAATGATAACAAAGCAATCAGGCCACATTCATAAAAGCCCAGTGACACATAATTTAACTGAATCTGAGGATTAGAATTAATTGTCTCTCTTTGTTCCAAGTTCTAAATCTTAGTAAATGATTCACTGCATGTCATTACAGCTTAATATTTGCATGAAATCGCAGTTTAACTGGCATAATTTAACAGCAATTAAAAAGCTATTTAATCGTCGTGCAAATTGGCATGAGGGGCCTTGAGTATGAAGTGTGTCTAAGGTTTTTTTCAGTATTTGCAGGCGGACAGTCACATACTTTCAGACACCTCTTAACATAATTGATAATGTTTTCCCTATTCATTGAAATATGAATGTACAATAATTCATGTTATCTCTTACAATTAACTCCCAAATAATGAACATAAGGACCTTCACTCTCTAGTACAAATAAAATGCACTTTTTTTAAAAAAAGTACTTTTTACCTACTGTATTAGTTCTTCTAATGATGCCATCTACATATAGTACAACAAAAATCTGATAAAAATTTAAAATTGGCAAAGCCAGACAAAACTCTCGTGTTGCCCAGATTCAGATTAATTCCTGTTTTGGCCCACCAAAGTTGATGAAGTAACATAAAAAAAATTCAGCTGTGAGGACCCATTGTCATAATTGCTATAGTTTATGTAAGATTAAATTTAAGCCAGTTTTGAAACATTGGTTCCAATCCTTCTAGCAATTACACACATGCTTAGTTTTAAGTGCGTGAGTATTACCAATTATTTCAAGGGAATTACTGATCCGCTTAGTTATGCACATACATAAGTGCAATTAAAGCACGTCCTCTGTATTTCTAAAACTCCTCATTGGTTTTAGCAGTGTGAATTTGTTAAGACCAGTCATTATTTAATTCTCACAGCATGTTTTTAGAGGAAATGTAATTGTTCATGTATTCTGCATGTAAATAATAACTGATGCTGAAATAATCTGTGCTAGATTGAGTTTATTCTGATCTCAGGACTGT